>CM068367.1:591304077-591915307 GCA_034769895.1 Magicicada septendecula
CGAAGAATTTTTATAAATCACGTTAGGTTGGTTGAAATTTATTCTAAGTCAGGCGGCGCCCGTCCTGGCCCCCACCTGGCTGCAGGCCTGCAAGAAAATAATGTACACATCCATTCGAGATAACCTTCACTAAATTCCAAACATAACACTTGGACACTGATATTCGTCTGCATAACTAAGTGACAAAACCGAACGTTTAAGCATTCTAAGCTTATACGTTATTGTGTGACTTTAATAGTGTTAAATTCTAAATCGTATACCTTAAAACGAAACTGTGTAAATTATACATTTACGATTAAACTTTAGTTGGAACCGCATTGTTAGGTTAGCGTGAGTTGGCGTTGACCATTACGTACATCGAATGTTCACAAGATGGCGGGTTCTATACAGAAGTATCTATCGCTTACAAGATGGCTGCTCTGCCCGGCTACTTTTAAAATATTTTAAACAAACTGAATATTAATAAATTGTTAGAGTAAATTAAAAATATAAAAATTAATTGAACTGTATTATTTGTTTGTTTGTAAATTTCTTTTGTATTATGTGTGCTATATGAGGTTGAGAATCTATATATTCATGCTTTAAAATAAAAAACTAATTCTAATTGACCATTTTGTTTGATTTCAAGCAACTGTAGTAGCACAATATATATGCGCACGCGCGTGTGCATTTATGGTAGACACTTTCCGTTTGATAAGAATACCTCTGCGTATTTTATATATTTATCGTAATATAATATGTAATACCACCATCATACATCGGTGGAATATGAAAATAGTGAAACAGTATAAGTTACAACTTAGAGTCTTATGAAACTTTGTAAATGTGGGACTGAAAAAGTTCAGGTGAAAGCCTATATCGAGTGTGTTTACACTGTGAAGTTATGAACACAAGACTCTGTTAAATGAAAGGTTAGTTTTAAACTAGGAGACAATGGTACAAGGCATCTGCATCAATTCTGAGATGTCCTGCAAGTTAATCGTTCGGTAGGCAGTGGCTTGAAAGCAGGTAAATTTGTTTCCTGCTGATGCAGGTAAACGTCAGTTCGCTGAAGCGGAAAATTTGTATTTATTGTTTGGTTGTAACGGTTGTGAGAGTCCCCTTTAGATGCTAGGAAAAGATCAACAAAAGATATTGGGGGAATGCAATTCCAAACTTCTTTCGTGGTTACAATCTTAACAGTAACCTACCGCTTCAACGACAATATTTTTGTTTACGTCTTTGTATTTTTTATAAACAAAGAAAAGTTAACGTTTAACTGATAACAATAAAAAAAAATAAGTACGAGCGTTTAGATATAAACTTAATAATAATCCTTAAATTAGTAGTGACCTACGAGCAGCAAATGTTTAGCGAGGACATTAAGTATAGACACAATACTGTATTTACATTATTTTTTGTCGACGTTTCGACAATAATTATTGTCATCATCAAGACATATGTATGGAAACCAGAGGAATAATCAAACACATAACCAGATCAATAATTAATTGAGTGAATGTGTGTGTGTGTGTGTGTGTGTGTGTGTGTGTGTGTGTGTGACAGTGTGTTTTACATCAGCAAATTAATTACTCTTCTTACATATTGTTTTAGTTAAATAGATAGACATTAATTATAATATTTCGAACACATTATTAATACAATTTTACATTTAATATATTGATAATATAATATTCGCTTAATTATACTTACAAATAATCATCGAATGTATACTGGAATAGGCTCAGACATACCGGTATACATGGCTAAAAATATGTTATAGCTGAATACAGAGTGTGGGGATTTTCGATTAATTATATTATTAAAAATCATTATTATTTTTCACCCACAAGCAGAATTAACAGATAGGCCTACTCATTCACTCAATTAATTGATCTGCTTTAGTGTTTGATTTCTCTGTTGTCGATACACAGGTCCTGATGTGACAATAAATACTGCCGACACAAATAATGCAAATGTTGTGTCTGTACTTATTGACCGATCCTCGCTAAACATTTATAATAATAATGAAAAAAAAATTAATTGAAAGACTTGTAGTTACTGTAGATTTTTGGAGGTAAAGCAACAAAATATTCCAGTTAAAATGGTATAATATATAAATTTACATATATTATTTTATGGGAACTACTACTACTAGTACGACGACGGCGGCGGCTGCTGCTGCTACTGCTACTGCTACTACTACTACTACTACTAGCATAACTACTATTATTACTACTACTACTACTATTAAATAATGTTAATACTTTCAGTAAAAGTTTTCACTTAAAGTTCTTAATAGAAAATCATTGCCTGTTATGGTAATATAAAGTCTATATATTGTCTTCTATAATGTTAGTGAAACATACGTTTATCTCATTAATATTCTTCAATATATCCACGATAAATTCTCACCAATTAATGTGTATATGTTTATACACTGTTAATATGGTACGTCAGGCGGCTAAAGAGTCGAAAAGTTTTATTATATCATCTTAATACAACTGGCACATAAGTCAAAATTAATTATTCACACATAGAATGATCTAATGCGCACTATACACAGTATTTAGTAACTAAAGGTCAAAGTTTCTAAATTACAGAAAAAATTAAATAATCCCCTTATATTACGTTTCAATGTCCACAGTATTGCAACTTTGAAATATAGGTGAGTTCACAAAACAGACCCGAAAGAATTGTCTACGCGCTGACTAAGTCTTCTCTTATTGTAAAATACACGGCTATTTACTGGTTCTCAAATAATCTCGGTCCAGGGAAAATATTCCATTTTGTTGACGGTCAGTGACTTTGATTTTACACATCCGATCTCCTTCGTAAAGGTATTTATACGATGTATAATCATATAACAGCTTACCTTTCATAGTCGTTACTTGTCTACATCAAAGAAAGAGGCAAAATATATACTGCGCGATTCGATTAACACTAGCTACTTCATTTCGCTTTCCGCCCCTCGTGACACTTTCCCTCCTTATATCCGTTCGACTCGTAACAGTAGAGTAACTACTTCCGAGTATACAGACGGCTTACTATAATTTTATTTTGGCTTCTGATGTCTTATTAACTACCATTATTTTTCTCACTTTTCTAGTCCGTCTTTCCATTTCACTTTCAAAATCATTATCATTTGTAGAACCCTCTTCAGTGCACTGCGACTTAAGCCCAACCACCTTATTCGCAATGACAAGTTCTCCTGTTCTCACTCTGTTTGTTTTTTCGGCCGGATTAATTGATTTAAATTCTCTCCTTCAAAAACTTCTCTCATGACCATCGCTTCTTAGTTCCTCGGTCACGGATAACTACTGGAACTGGTAAAGGCGTTACATAGTCATTGCTTTGCTTTTTCCTTTTTCAGTCTCCGGAGGTTCTCCTGTGCGACTGATGACTTTTCCTTCGCAATCGTCACTTCCTTAATCAAACACATCGAGTTTTCGCTGTGAAACGTATCGTATTCTCATAGCAAACCCTCAAAAATTTAAACTCAAGTCGACCAAGACACTGTCACAGCACAACTACAGTTGTAAAAATCAGTCCGTAAATGTAGCACACCAGTTTAGCTTTAGTCTATATGGATTGCATCAACGCCACTATGGATACCGAGACACGTTTTTGTGCAGGTCGCTTAAGATCCACGTTTCCACAGTGTCATTACGTAGATTTTCGATTTTTCTACACCTTCACTACTATTACGACATGCGAACTTTAGGGTTTGCTGTTAAATCGGAACCTCTAACACTTCTACAAAGATCTGAATTGCAAGCGAATTCGACACTTTAGGATATACCAATATCCATCAGTCTGTCTATATCGGCCTCGAGCTCTTGGAGGCTCTCCTCGGAACTTTGTCATTTCTCTCTCAATTACGCGTGTTATTTAACGCAGGGTTAATCTGCCAGTTGTTGTTAGTTGTTATTGCTAATTGACCTTAACGGTCTGCATTAGAGAAGGTATTGGACTCTTCTACGTGTAGGAATTAAAATTGTCGGCGATCTCTGTCTGTCTGTCTGTCTGTCTGTCTCTCTCTCTCTCTCTCTCTCTCTCTCTCTCTCTCTCTCTCTCTCTCTCTCTCTCTCTCTCTCTCTCTCTCTCTCTCTCTCTCTCTCCTCGGACATACACATGAGTGCACGCGCTCGCGTGCTTCAGGAAAGTGTTTGTAGTTTTCCCTTTATTTTTTTTGTTGATGTTGGTACTAATGTTAAAGAAAATATCCATTAAAATAAGAAATATCGTTTTTTGATTTAGATTACTTAATCCTTTTAAATATTACACGCACACGTGTGAGCATGTATAATGATGTAGTCTATGAACTGTTATATCCATAAGTTGTTACCCAACTATGTTGTAATTTAATTTTAGTCACTGGTATAAATAAATGTTTTTATTGGACGGAATTTCTTTTTAAGAATTTGTATAACATAAAAACATTTTTAGCACTAACAAATACCGCGCGGCAAGTAGTATATTAATAGAAAAGTTTTAATTTTATTGAAGAATTCTGAAATGGCAGCTGCCTTCTGTAACACGAACTCAATTAAAAAGCCAATGCTGACGTTATCAAGCAAGTTTCGGTCGCCGGCCCGGTACCTTGTTATTTTAACGTACACCGTACTCAGTCAGTCAGTGTTAACATTTGTTTTCTTTCTGAAAGCAAACTTCATTAAACAACCAGAAGACGCCATTGTTCTCAAAAGCAAGACTCTCTTCGTCTCGTCGCGACTCGTCTCACGAAAGCTTTATGTACACGTTTGACTTTTGTTTTCACTTTATTAAATTTTAACTCAACTTTTAAAGTTTAATAAAAGGCTCACGATGTCTTTGATCCTTCTTTTGAAATAAAATTGTAAACATTTAGTACGACGTCATGTTTATTATTGTTCTCTACAACGTCTGACGAGATACAATAGCGACAAAAGCCGGCACCACACTGCCGCGTAAGCCTATACAATATGGATTAGGCCTACGTCCTGACTGGCTCACCATCACACACACTAATACACATACACTTTTTAGTATTATCTCTTTATTAGTAAGGGTTATGCAACATTTATAATTTAGATAACATTTTATTAAATATTTAAGTCGTGTCTTACACGCGTAGACGATAGTTTGTCTTGCGTGGACAGTGGTTAGAGTGTTTTAACATAGAATAAAATTACCTGATTTAATCATTTGTCAAAAATGGGAATGAAATGTTCTGATTATACATTCAAACTGGAATCGTTCGAAAAAATACTTAGCATAGATGCAGATAGGGGTTGGTAGACCGTGGCTGAAGTGCTTGGCTTCGAATCTAAATGTCCCAGGTTCTATTACAAGCAGAGACATTACCTAACGGAGCATTTGTCAGTTCCCAGCACGATTCATCGTAATGCTCACGTATCACTATTCCCTCATTCATCGTAAAGCTAACGTATCAATACTTCTTCATTCAGATTGTCAACGCCGGCTATTAAAGCGCTTGTTATGAGTCGTAATTAATTTTTTATTTTGCATCAGTTTAGTTGCGTTGCTGAATTATTTCTGCACATCACTAAACAATGGCTACAGAGAGAGTAGAATGACGACGACAAAAGAGGTCGGCTCCATTGAAGGTGATAAACTGCGGTTGATGAATACTAATTGTGTCAACGCCGAATCCACGTGGACTAAAAACGATAAAGTTATTTTATTAACGGAGAAATGTGATTAGTGCACAGAGACAGTATCGGGACAATGCCATAGTTTTAATAACTCATTATTTCATCAAAAGCTTCCGGCTGTCAAGGTTTTGGCCGAGGCAGTATTAACAAGCAGCCTACCCGTTTTCTCCTAAACTACTTCGGTGGTGTATAAAGATGTAATTATAATTATTATTATCATTATACGTACAGACACACAAGCGCTCGCTCACGCGCGCGCGCACACACACACACACACACACACACATTTATTTATATGCAAATTATTTATCTATAGCCTACTGTTAAGTTTCAGTTTCTTGACGTACAAAGCCGTTATGATAATTTGTGTTATTTCACTTTACATGCGGACGTACAATCACTACGATTGCACCTATAGTTAGGCCTACCACTAATTTTGTTCCGTTGTTGTAATGATGGTGTGTGATGGTGTGTTGGATGTTAATTGAAAGAATATCTTGTGGGGTTACATCCGGTTCTGCTAATCGATTTGAACAATTCTCTGTTTTCCTTTATCAGACCTACATTAGGCCTACTTATACGGAATAAGTTTCATGAACGCCCATATTAGGCTATGTTATTATGGGCCTAACATTTGGTTACCGCGTCTAATATTGTACATTCAAAATTAACCTCGTTCGCGACCATTCTGTCTATGTTACCTCCGTGTCTTTAGTTTCTTTGTGGTTTTTAGTATCACTCGTGTTCGGAACGAAACACAACTATGACTAAGTTATTTTAAACAAGCTTAAAAAATCTGCCTTCAAGATCTACCTACCATTTCACTTTTTTATTTTTGTACCACTTTCACACTAACGGTTTCAAAATCAGTTAATCCGATTCTGGTTTACGGGTGTTGGCGACCGCAATAAGGATTAGCGTGACGTGACTCTGGGTACAGAATCATACGTAACAATACACTGCCTGCATCTGCTGCAAATACTTTTCTTATGAAGTTCTTTTTTTCTAGTATTCAAGACAAATTATATTTTACGTCTTCGGAATCGAGTAAGTAGACAAAGAAAGACAATTTAATGAAATTCTGACATCGTGTAAACGGGTTTGTAAGACATACATAGTACAGATTGAATTTGGAATTAACGGTCAGCCAATAGAGTAACTGTCACATCTAAATATGTAAAACGGGCGTCTGATACAAAAGTCTTTTGTGTTTGATGTTACTATTAGTGAGCTACCTAATCAACGATGCATTAAACCAAAAATTGTATTGGCCTAGTTCAGAACATAGTCCCTGTGTTTACTGAGTGTGAGCTATTCGGAAAAACAGCTAATGAAAATAGTTGATATGTGACGATCAAATTGTATATTATGTAGTAGCACGCGGTATCAGACAAACAGGTCTATAAATATGTAGGCTTATAGTGATGAGTTTAATGTAGCCCTATATAGTATATAGATAAACAGTTACTTAAAACGTAGCGTTACATCTACGTAAACAAATCCATTAGCCACTATCACAGTTCAATCATCAACCCTTTCTGTTTATATTACTTCCAATAAGTGTGTGTGTGATATATATATATATATATATATATATACCAGTTACGTGACTACGGCTCGTTGATATTTTTGTAATGGCTACACAAGCATATTATGTTTTTATGTACGTTCATCCCTCTCTTTGTATGTCTTCCCATCCCCCCTCTCTCTCTCTCACACACACACACGCACGCACGCACGCATGCACTCCACATGAGACGCAAATATTTAAGTTCGACTTCTAATTCATCATTTTAAATTATGGAAGCAAACGGGATTCAAAAATCATCGTTCTCTAAGTACATGGACAATAACAGTACTAACCAATTTCACTTGTATTGACTCGTTTTATATAGGCCTATCATATATTATTTGTTATATATATATATGTGTGTGTGTGTGTGTTTATATATATTAGTAAATAGAATTTCATCAATACTCGCGATTTTCATCACGAGAAGTCTACCTAACATGATGGTACATTATATTATAAATTTTTCTTACTGTAATAAGACATCTGATAATGCGTCAGTAAATGAGTTTAATGATAAATACTAATCCATAAGCTGTTCCTTCCCATTAAAAAACATATATATCAGAAGAGAAATAAAAATAGGCCTACTTGATACAGCTATAACATAATGTAGTTAGGCCTATACTGTAAACTAATCTGAAGAATGGGCGAAATCGCTAAAAAATTATTTTGTCAAAATTTTATTTGGAAAATTTTATCGTTGTATTGGAAATAATAATAGTTTAATTCTCTTTTTAAAAAGAAGAAACTTTGAAAATCTTGAAATTAAAATATTAATATTTTAGTACAACTAAAATTACGAGGTTTTCACTTGTTTCTCAATAATCATAATTTTAAAAACTATAAAAAATAATTTCAATGCTAAATTTAAAGTACGTATATTATCCATAATTGGAAAAAGAAAAGTATGAAATAATAATAGAATGCATTAAAGGAAGCTATTCATAAGATGGGATGACGTTAGTCGAGATACAGAAATGAAAATGTCATAAAACGCATAACTGTATACAGTATTTGGATTATATACCGTACTACAATAAACAAATAAACTGAACTGTATAAAGTTTGTATAAAGTTACTATGAATCAGGGTTGACTTCAAATCATTATCGTGTATTACTAGCAGTTAGAGTACAGTTCATGACCCTAAAAGTGCGTGTAGAGTGGGGCAAAGTTACGTACCCACCTCGACTGGAAAAGATCGATAGAAAATAGTGATGAGAAAGCTCGCACCACTTCAGAAAAAAGTGACACATCGAGTAGAAAATCAAATAAGTTACCCCAGTCCAACTGTAAGTTAATTTAATACGTTGTGCACTCCGGCGACGGGGCGGTAGCAGGAGGAGGAATAAATCTTGAAGCGGTGGGTATAAAAATAAACAGCAGGAGCAGTGCAAATTACGTATTAGCCTAATGTTACTGAATGGATAATTTGGATTTTGAAAATGTTACTGCTAACAGTAACTGATTAGTGATAAAAACAGCAAAGGCGTAATGACGACAGAGAAAAGGTCGTGTTTCACGACTTTTGTATATTTGGACGACTATCACATGTTTAGACATGTGCCGTGGTGGGGGAGGGGGTGCTTGCAAACTGCGTATACTCAGTCCCTCTACGTATAAGATGCATGGCGTTTCATTTAAATTCTTTAACAACAGCTACCGTTATTTCAGACTATATGAATGAGTAAAAAATTAAATGACCTTTCGATGAAGGAGATTTTTTACTTTTAGCAACGAATTCCATTTAGAATTTAAAACTTATTTTGTTTAGGTTGAGGTAAGCATTTATTCAGACGTAGGAACTAGTAATTTAAAAATTATACCCTTCGGGGTTGAAGGATTCAGCAGACTGAAGTATTCTTTATGTTGGCTATACTGAATGAGGAGCCGTATAGGAGAGGGGGCCTGACAGATGCCATTAGTGAGATGAAATCCACCCCAGCTCTAACCATACCCTCCTCCCCTTAACATCATTTTAACTCAGCTCTTTTTGAAAGATTGGTAAATTATTTACACTCCTTCTAAAGAGATCGAATCATATGGATTCATGTTGTTTCTTTTTTGTTTAGTTGTAAAAACATTTTAAAGAAATTATCTTAAGAGCAAGTGGTTTTCAGTGCATTCTGATTATGGTAAGGCATGCAATTTATTAACATAATGTAGACTTCTTGAACATACAACCATTGATCTTGGGTTGAACTCAAAGTAATGATGTACTCTTGTGTGTTTGTATGTAGACGTATATAAGATTTATCTGGAAGGAACAAAATAAAGCAATTGGAGAACAACTGTTACAAACAATTTTTAATTTTTGTAGTAGCCTACCTTTTCCATTTCTAAACAAGAACATACATTACCCATTAATATGCTTCACAATTTTATAATGATGGATTTACAATAACGTTTTAAGTGCTTTAATTTTAAGACAAATATTTTTGTTTATGAAGGAATTAATTTTTGTAATTTAATGTTGAGACTAATAACAATTTCAGCAAGACAGTCTTATGGAAGGATTACCAACACAGCTTTACCATTTTATACTAAAGCTGTATGTATTATATCCTTTCGTAAAATATGTATGTGTGTGTGTGTGTGTGTGTGTGCGTGCGCGCGCGTAGTGTTTTAGTGAGAGTTAATTTAAATTTCTTATCTCGGTCCTTATCATCACGAGCGGGCATGACTCACGACTCCCTCATGAATCAGCAACAGTTTAATTAACCCTTGCTCGTGACTTACGCGACACTGACCAGCCCACGTACATTACCCCTTATACTTTCGACCTTCCCTTGAGCTACTTGTTTTTTCAGCATGTTTAATCGATTTTCATACCCTAAATCTAGAGTCACGACCAGTTAGTTTCTGGGAACCGGGGACCGTATGATAGTGCTCTGTGCTACGTGTCATCTTCCTCAACTCAATGTCGCACCACAGTTGGCATTGGCACTCTCTTCCACGTACATGTTATATACTAGTTGTTCGTAACCTTTACATTTTGTATACCTACAATTAAAAAAGTAAAGACCAAATCAGTTTTTACACGTACGCCATAAACTCACAGCAGGACGAATTTTCTTTTGTATTAAAAAAAAATATAGACCTATATAGGCCTATTAGTGATGTTTGTGTAGCGACATATCTGCAACGTTGTACAGACGTTACTGCTAATGTTACTTCATGGTTGGATTTTTAATTCAATGTTTTATCATTTATTTGTAAAGTCCTAGCTTCACTGTCCATGGTCGACATAGTGATGACGGTGTAAGCTTTTAGGTATTGGTAGTTTTGCACTGCCAAGTCCATGTGAATGCGCTTTGGTCATTGCCGCTATACTGTTATAACGGTCTCACGGATTGTCGTCTTTAAGAAGTGGAAATCACATAATTGAACACCAGAAAATTGGTTACTTACAACTGTCGCACCACTTTCAATAAACAAGGATAGGCCTACTCGTATACAACAATGCACCACGTTTACGAATGCTCAACGCACGCTAATTAAACAGATAATAAATATCTACTAATTAACATTGTCACAATATACAAGTCAACAATCACAGATGTCCACATCCACGGTTGACACGTTACACTAAACCGCTGTCAGAACAGACGTGTACTGAATGGCAAATAACACGTCGTACCGCTTCGATTGCTACAACTGCTGCCTGGTCGCTTAGGAAACATCAACCTTATACTCCAACAAGTTTGCGAGACTATTCTACTTTTGTCTCCGTGATGCGTAGAGATAATCCCGCAGTACTAGAGTCGCATAGATAGCACTAGAAAATACAAACTGCGTCGTTGTAAACATCACTGTGATACCTACGACATATAGCCTATGCCACCCAAGCTGGTTACCTCACCTTGGCTATTTTATAACGTGCAGTTTCGTGGTACAGTTATGACAGTTTTTACGACAATTATCATAGGTGAACTATGATCTAGGTTTTTACGGTATGATCTAGGTGAACTGTACACAAAACATCCGATTCGTCCTGGAAAAACTGTGGCCATCTTGTGTGAAGTTTGGAAACAGCCATAACAGTTTCTGTTAGTTTTGCTATAAAATCACGAAAGATATTACACAAACTGCCAGTTTTGTGGGAAAAATTTGGAAGAAAATGCCAGGAAAGCTGACTTGGTAGAAAGGAACTTCCGAAAGAAAATTTATTTTAATGAAATGCACAGACGTCACGCTCAGAATAAAAAACAAAGATTAGTACGAAGACATTTTCACATAGAAAAGAAATTTGCCAATAATCAATTGGTGAACACAACTCCATGTATGGAAAGAAATCATTTATACGAAGGAAACTGAGGTCGCAATAGACTGTCATTAAAAAGTTATAATGGAGTCGAAGTAAAATCAAAATAGTCAACTTTATGAAGCCAGTTAACTCCAGATAATTAATCAGCGTATTAAAGCACATTGGGAACGTCGATTCACTGTTTGCTTATTGTTTTAAACGAGTATTAACTTTACATTAAATTTATTTTTATTCATTTTTTAAAAATATTGATTGTATTTCTATAGATTTAACCACTGATCATTTAACGCAATTCGTGGATTCGTAATCTGCCCTCAAGTAAAGGAGTCGATTGCAACATTTCAAACTCAGAGTCGAGGTTCGTTTTGGATTGTTAACGTCTTTTGAAATAAAGCATCCGTCTCAATTTCGTCAGTTTCTCAGGTAACCTTGACACCAAGTCATATAATTTTGGAAGTGTAGGCTGGTGAAGTTGGTATTATGTGAAAAATAAGTGAAAATTTAAACGGTGCGTTTAGTTGCCAAATTCAAACGATAAAAAATTATTTATAAACTGATCAGTCTGAAGCCGATTGGCCTCAGAACGGTTTCCGGATCAGACGTAAGTCGGGTATGGCCGATTTTCTGGGGCGGTTGACCCGAACAGGAGGCAATGTATCTGACGTCCTGATGATCCTGAATTAAGGAAAAGAAGAGGTTAGGATAGAGTAGGAATCGGAGTTTCATCGAATTTCGGCGGATCAATACTTTTGAAACTAAATTTGCAGATTTTCGAAACAGGCGTAATTTCACTTCGGGTATGCTCGCTAGATACTTTATTGTTTTTGAAGTGCTCAATGTTTTATTTTTATTATTATTCAAATTAATGTTTCGGTGTTTAGTTGTAAACGTTTAAGATGGCATTTTCTTACATTGTCGTTATGTGGAACATACAGGTAATTTGTTTACGACATTCTTAAAGGAAGATTTTGTAGGTCGGGATAAGAATTATGACTGGTATCGT
Organism: Magicicada septendecula; assembly: GCA_034769895.1. Classification (NCBI taxonomy): domain Eukaryota; kingdom Metazoa; phylum Arthropoda; class Insecta; order Hemiptera; family Cicadidae; genus Magicicada; species Magicicada septendecula. The sequence continues at coordinate 591,316,556 of CM068367.1, forward strand.
CTGCATGGTGATGGTAAGTCTTATCATTCAGCTCAATTTTTCTAACTCTAGTCATTTGTTCTCGGGACCTCACAATTTAGCAATTTAGCTGATACATGTATCAGTGATGACAAGCAATAAAAACATGCTTAAGTTAGTCCGGGAAAGGCTGTCTGTAAAGGCCTACTAATTACTTTCTATTGCAGTTCACCGCTAATAAAAGAGACTTTCTGATGCATAGTTCTCTAACAAGAGCAGTAGAATTTAAATTAACTTACAGCGCTTACGACCCAGTGTGTTATGCGCATGCGTGCTCATGTAAATACACATACACCACACATCGGTTGTATGTGCGAGATTTAAACAACATATGCTTTTTGTCATTCCGGTAAATCTGTCATTTGTATTGCCATTGTGTCTATGACTAGGGTGCTGTTTCTACTTCAAGATTGGTTCCATTCTATAATAATTAGGTGTCTCGTATGCTTTTACCTGCATGTCATTTACAGTCAAGACACAAGACACAAGAAGTCATATCTTCTGTAAAATGTAATTTGTTTTATCTGGCGCTTTGAGTCTGTATGTTCTTTGTCCGAATTGATCACTGAGTGCATTTCATCTGATCACGTTTCATGTGAATGACACAAAAGTTTTTAAATAACTTCTAAAATAACTTTTAAATAACTTCAACTCAAGTTTAAGAAAATGACATATTAAGAAATTAGTTAGTATTCTCTAAAAAATTTGATTGCCTTTTTAAAATATTTATTATGTATGAAATCTATGAAAAACAATGAGAAAGTTAAAAACAACTAATGTTTAAGTTAACCAAACCGAGTACCGTATTTTGATTGATACTACGTACCTAGTCACTGACGCGGGTATGACGTCACACGTAGGAAAGTGACATCATACACGCATCAATTAATATATAAGTTAGGCAATTTGTGCAGAACTGTGGGGAAGGTGTGTGACTAACTGTAGGATTGCGTGATAGCGTGCACGCGTCTTCTACCGCCCTAAGCTAAGCACAAACACGCTTAAACTACATAAATGTTTCTATAAATATCTGTGGACAACAAGAGTGAACTCAATGTACTATATTCAATGATAGTACAGTTGGATCCGTGTGCTGCTATATTTCTGAAGCTTGTTATTCTACATAATATTTAACGTAATTAAAAAGACATATTTTTGAAGTAAGAAATTAAGAATTACAGAACAGGCTGAACAATTTTGTGGTCTACTGTCGTCTGATGATGTATCGTTATGGTGCACTGTTAAATACTGGTAGTTTAATGGTGCTTTGTTAGCTTACAGAATTTTCGGCATCTGAAAAACTTCTGAGGTTTAACCATTTCAAGCAATCGATTTGTACAAACCTGCTATAGAGACTACACTAATCAATTACTTCAATGAATACAGACTTCGACTGATCGGTGTATAAATCAGTATACTATTTCAGTGAGAAGTAGGCCAATACGAGGAGACCAAAGAATGTAAATAATATGAGGAGGCCAACATAAGAGTGAGCCTACATCATACTTTTAAGGAATCAACTATTTCCTCTCTCCTTAATGTCCACGTTTTGCATCTGCTTTCGTTGCCCGTATGTAATAGAGTACAGGTGAGAGCAAATTAAGAAACAGTTTAAAACGTGAAAAAGCGATCTTGGTTTACTTTGAATTTTGATGTAGCGATTGTTGTCTAATGTTTTCTGCTCCGGTCAAATGTGCTGGATAGAACTATGGTCTAACAAATCTTCAACAGTCCTGCGGCAATGGTGAAGATGATGGTTTGCTTTGCGCTTTCCCGAGTCGAACGACGCCAGACGACTCTGCTATCGCCAGGTGGCAAGGATATGGTTGTCACCGCTTCGAATCAGGGGCCCTGTGGTGTCGGTGACGAAGCTGCCTAACGACAAGCAGGCCGCTCAGACTTACTTGGAGATTGTGGGTTCTCTCGAGAGGTAAAAAGGTAACGAATTACAGGATGTTAAACTCCAAGAAGTTATTTGCGTATACAGTCTGTGACGATAGCTTTATGGCCGGTTTTCTGCGGCTGTTGACCCGAACAGGAGGCAGTGTGTCTGGCGTCCTGATGATCCTGAATTAAGGAAAGGAAGAGGTCAGGATAGAGTTGGACTCGGAGTTTCCTCGACTTACGGCGGATCATTCTAAACTGGAATTGTTCCGTCTTACATTTGTTGATGGTCGACACGAGCCAACAACAAAGGGATGCCGAGTACGTCATTTCGCCATGAGAAGCAGCAGACAGAGTTAGATGGTTGCGACATGAGAGCATGACAATCAGTTTCCACGCCTGTAACGTCACGAATTTGTTGAGGATTTGTCATGTGGGTGTTGCCGGTCTACCTAACGCCAAGACACTTTATGCACTCTTTCTCGCAGTAGATATCTCTCTCTTATAGGAGAGCGATCGGCGTCAGGAAATGGACTTATACGGGAAGCAGATCGACTCGGATTTCTCCGTGGTGGTTGCTATGCGCCACTTCCTTAATCGTCTAACTGACGTTGTAACCTTGTGCTTGCATAACGGGCAGAAGACGGGTCCATGTAAGTCGCCGTCGGCGGAACGAAGCCGGTTGATTCGATCGTGAGATACGACCCTAGAAAACCGCAGAAGCCGGGCGAGTTTAAAGGAAGGCTTTGTGTCAAATTTAGTTGAAGACCTATTAAGATAGATCGAACGCAGTATCTTGTTGGGGACGAATACGACAGTTGCTTGATAACGCGGACTACAGCCCCCAAATGTTCTCTGAGAAACACAAATTATTCGTTCCGGATGAAACCAGCCAAAAACTCCAAGCTAGAGGAGAAACTGCCGCCACCACCAAATCTTGTAGGACTATACACGAAGAAGGTAGAAGCTGCCAAGATAGCGCTACAGTACACTTTCGAGAGTAGATGCTAACTGATAAATTTAAAATTAAATTTCATATACTAGAAATTACAGCTTTACACACGATCCCTTACGTAAGTACGTAATTTACCTTAATCTGAAAAGTCTGGGGCTACTTTTCAAAGATCTGTCTGCAAGTCGGGGGAAAGATGGAAACTTCCTTTTAAATGAAAGCTAATCTTATTTAAGCCCACTCCGTTAATCGTAAGCTTTATCAGGTTCAGATGCTCTTGATAATTCACGACAAATCTTCTTATCCACAACCAACAAGACGCTTTTTAGACACAGTTGTCTCTGTTTAATGGTAAGGTTTCAAAAATTCTCTATTATTCTTGTGCATTGTAACCCGTACATCTATTTGTTGTGTATGCCTCAAGTAATCTGCTTCGGGAAACAGAGTAACTGACGAATGATTCACTTTGTACCTTCCATCCGTGTGCTACACATAAAAATAATTAATAAAAAAGTTATGGTGGACTGGAACGGTAATGTATCGTACGAAGGCTTAACGGTTTGTTTATTACTATATCAGAGTTATATACAGATTATTGCTATATAAACTTTTTTTTTTACAAAACGAAATCATCAAGAGTATCAAGAGCTCTTAATGATGTTAAATCCTAAAACACTCAAATCTGACGTGTACAAACGGCTTCTGAATAAGGAGATATCGCGGTGTGGTCAAGTAAGTGCCCTTTGCAGGTTAATTAGACATACATAATGTATGTTTATACAGCTAACCGATATAAAGAGCGACGGTGTGAACTCTGTGTTCACTTAGGTGAAACCGTCTCTGATACGGTTCTTTGAATCCCACAGGAGACAGGTGTACCTTGCTTATGAGACTAGTAACTAATTACGAAGCTGCTTAGCGACCAAATAAGTGTTGATTGCAATTCGTCACCCTTCCTGCAGAATAAGAACACACACACACACACACACACACACACACACACACACACACACACACACACACACACACACACACACACACACACACACACACACACACACACACACACACACACACACACACACACACACACACACACACACACACACACACACACACACACACACACACACACACACACACACACACACACACACACACACACACACACACACACACACACACACACACACACACACACACACACACACACACACACACACACACACACACACACACACAGTGGCATATTAACGTACGTATATATTATTGTCAACAGCGTTGCTCGAAATACACACCCACGACGCGTTCTGTGCAATGCGAAATCCCACAAAGCGTTCAGAGTATTCTATTCCAGGCATTGAACAAAATTAAAAACCCACACCATGTTGCTGGCTCATAACCGTAAAAATGATTTATTCCAGTCGTGAGCATACAACCTGTGACGGAAGATGCTTCTTGTAGAGCTAAATAAATTTTGAAGAGTACTAAAAGTTAACTTATTATCTAAATGAAAAGTAAATTAAGGCTGTAATAAAATTTTGTAAAGTTCGGATATCTTTACAAATAAAATACATATTTTAATTATGGACGCGAATTAAATTGGCTTGTTGCCTAACCGATCAGCGGAGCTATGCAGCGTTGTTTTTTGTTCAAACAGAAGGTCAGTGTTCTCTAATATATTCTGTGGTCTCAATTAATGTTGGAATGGTAGTAAATTACATTTTAGACAATCTGCACACACATTCTCCACGGGTGACATAATCTCGTCTATACTGATTCCGTTCTTAGCTTAATCCTGATGTACACAAACAGGCGTGGCACATCTGAAACGCTCCTTGCTACTTGAATTAGAGGCGTGTCACTCTGACAGAAGGAGTACAGACATGGTATATACAATACTGATACTGTATAAACACACGTAAATTGTAATAATTTGTCCTGACCAAAGTAAAATTTGTGTGAGTGTCAGACCGACAGTGGAACATTTTATAACACCAGTTAATGGCCTTTTTTTATTAGCCGTTTAAATATCGCAAAAAACAAGAAAGTAAAGTTTAGTTAAAACGAAAATAGAAGTTGTGATAATTACCAGTGTACTGAATACTATCAGTTGCTGTCAGAGAGTAATTCAATGCCTTCCACATCTGTGTTTGAACTTATATCATCACTTGAGTCAGCATTATCATTGATAAGACTGTTCATTGTCCACAACGATGTCGGTAATGTGGGCCAGTTGCCATAGCTTATCATCTTTCTTGATTATATGCTGCACACAATGACTCCACTTGTCTGCCGTTCTTTTATGTCAAGCTAATGTTGTGTTTTGACGGGCAACATATCATTTCAACTGGCTCCATATTAATTTAATATGATTCAGAACACAGAGATAAGGAGGAAGTCTCAAAACGACGTGCCCCGATTTAAGTGGCAAGATAACTCTTACACGATTATACTGACATTCTGCACATGCGCGTAATACATTACTGTGTGAACAGTGTCAACGCCCGTGACCAATAGCGTTTCAGATTTGCCACGTTGGTTGGTTTACATCAGGATTGAACTAAGAACGGGAAGAGTATACGTACAGTGTACTCACTAATCGGTTGCTGTTGCCTATTGTAATGGGCGATAGCAATTAAATGACTGTTTTAATAATATCGCGGGAAGGCTCTGTTGTTATTATTGAGAGCTATGTAATTATACTCGCCTACAAAAGACTAGATGACGAAGCATGCAAAGAAGGAATGTGCATAAATGAAGAAAGACTGACATTATTCTGTAAAGATAAAGAGAGGCCAGCTATGTGTTTAGCACTTATTGTTTAGGGACGGTTTTCGTTATACTCTAGCAAATAATTCTTTGGCTTACACTTCAGACAGACTAAATATTGTCACCTTTTGATTTTACCTTCAATATCTAATTTCAACTATAAGGGAAGACATCTTGATAAGAACGAGGAAGACCATGAATAACTCCCGAAAACAGAGTATGTTTTGAATTGTATGGAATATATAATAGTAAAATATTAACTCGCAAATGTTATATTGGAATCTACAAGACTAATTTACACTTAAGGAAACAACCTGATTTCTTAATAATTTGCCACCAGATCTGATGGACAGATTGGAAAGGAGAGTGATTTTATATGTTGTATGTTATGTGAAAACGGATTATGTACTATAAAATCAGATTACTTGTAAAGATTTTTTATTGTGATACGGAGACTGAAGTATGTGAATCATTCCTGGGGAAAAAGCAACAAGATGTCAGAAAATTGAATAGATCAGCGCCTTCTAAAGGAGGGTTTTAGAGTAAACAATCTGTAGTAAATAATAAGGCTTAAGAATGAAGAAGAAAAATAATTTATATTGGGTGCATTGACTGCAGACTGAACGCAAAAATACTTGAAAGTCTTATACGTTACTGTAACTGATACAATTACTATGTATTATTTAGTTTTTGTAAATTAATACGCATTTGATTTTACCTAATCGGTTTGGTGGTGAAACAGTATTTTATATCAAATAGGAATACAGAGTATTTTATGCATATCTCTGTAAAGAACTTTTACTTTTTTCTTCCTCAAAGTGTAGCCTTGTTGGTGTAATATTTTTTATTATTCATGAATATCTCAAGATATTACTGTCGTCTGCTAGGCAGCGCACGAAATAAAAACACTCATATCTCTGTCGACACCTTGTTTATTTATCGTTATCACAAATAATTTTTCACAAGTAAATATATAACACAGAAAATTTCGATTCACAACTGTGATACATGTTATTTACACAACTGTAATTTATACAAACAAAAAGGGTAACACACAAATACTATAATATTGATATCTACAAATGTGGTATCAAACAGATGCGCTAATTCTGTACTTCAATTAACCGAAATCTCAATAAAGACTGATCCACTCCCTTTGTGCCGTACGTAGGTGTACGGCAAGTAGCGGTTCTACGGATTCCGGGCGATATTTTCTTGCATTTGGTAGTTCGCCTTGGACAGGTTCGCTTCGCTATCTATAAGACGTTACGGCGACTGTTTGTTACGCTCCTGCCATCTAGTAGACGTCGCTGTAACTTCGGACTAGGGTATCTTTCTTTCCCGCTGCTAGAGTGAGCCTGCTGTATTCCGTTGTGGTTTGTAGTGCGCCTTTGGAAATCGGCCAGCTGTAGTTATCAGCTGTGGTGTTTTGTCTTGACTCGTTGTTGGGTTGTTGTCAGCTGTTCTATTCAGGAGCTGTTCTCGCCACGTGCGGTCTTAGAGATCGGCGTTTGAAAAGTTGCTTTATTTTTTTATTATAAGGCCTGGGTTTTTAAATTAATCATGGCAGGCTAAGAGTAAAGTGTGCCAAAGGGGTCCCTTGGAGCCGGCGGCCGTGATCCTGTGAAGACCGAGATGTGATTTATGTGTGAGTAAGTTGAGGAACTCAATTGTAAGTGACACTTTGCAAAATCGTACAGGTATGGAAAAATAAAAATTATTAAATTTTGCCTGGGATGCGTTTTTGCGCTGCTCGTTTTGGAGCCAAGTGTGGCCTAACTGTTTCTAACACAAAAAAAAAAGAACAACTGTTGCTTAATTCTGGATATATTTTTTTTCCTTCTCTATATATTGGGAATATAATAGACAGGTTTCTGCACTCATTGCAAATTTTTGAACGCATGCTTTTAATAAAAGAAAGGTCTGGTGAACCTTACTAGTGTCTTATGTGACTAGTTTCTTATTCGACTGTAATAGCTTCTGTGCAAAATTTTTACCTACAAAAAAAAAAAAAAATGAAAAAAAAAATAAAAAACTTAAGAAAATGTGTTAGGAATTGGCCAGTGTGCTCATGGGCCGAGTGAAGCAAAATTCAGCCGAGTTCCTTAAATGCTCATATTCAGTGTGTTCATATAAATGTCTTGTGTGTTAATTGTGGAAGCATGTAATTTCTAGTATACCTTTTTTTACTCTAATCTGTGGGGAACTTATATTGTGGCAGCCTTTTAGTGGAACTTGTAAATCTGATTATGAAAAGAGTTGCAGATCACCTACAATTGTAACAATACATAGCCCTGTACTAGAACTGTAATTCAGGGGCATTCTGCCTAATAATAAAAATGACTGAACTGCTGTACAAGATGAAATTTTCACTATTTATATATTTATAAGAATTGTAGATTTATATGCTCATAGTATTTGTTAATTCTCTATCAATGTACAGTGACCTTTTAAAAATCTTTGGTAGATGTATATAGCCTACTCATATTTAATTTCATTCTCTATCCATTTACAGTCACTGTGAAAATTCTTTTGTATAGGTATAGGCTCATAATTCCATGCACACAACATGGCTGAGAGATATATGTACCTGACTATTTGTTAGTTTCTTAATAATGGTGCACTCTGAAATCTGCAAGCCTTTGTGCTACTCAAGTTTATGCAGGTTTAGGGAAAACTGAGCACATGCACTTGTGAATTCCACACAGAGTGTATAATCATCTATCTTAGGTTTGCATTATATTTTCCTAATTATATGATTCTCTTTTTTAAAGTTTGAATTAGATTTCAGAGGGCGCATGTCGTTATGTAATATGTTTGTTTAAATTGTTGTAGGAGAGAATTGCTTGTTAATGCTTGTTAAATGGTTTATAAAATTGTTGATATTATTGAAAGTGTTTATAGTACAACCAGAGGGGGACTAAAAGAAAAAAAAAAGACTTAGTGTTATTAAATGTTATATTTTGAAAACCTCTGGATTTACTCTTGGTACTTATCAATGTTAATGTATTTAGTTCCAAATAAGGAAATTCTATGGGTGAAGGTAAAAAGGTGCATGTCAATGGTGATTTGCATGCCATGTAAGAGAGTTTAAAGGTTTTACAGATTTTATATAATTTTAATGGAATGTTTTTTTTTAAATATTGAATTTTGAATATTTTGAAATTAAAATTTTGAATACGATGTCATATATTTTAAATATGGTGTGTATTTTATATACTCCTAATGGAGTGCTGTCACATGAAATACTGTATATGATTTATTATTTCGCACAGAAGCAATAAATTGGTAATTGTTGAATTTAAACAAAACAACAAATTTGAGGTCACCTCATTCGTCCGATTCCCCAATGGTTACCTGCATGTGGACATTCTTCCACTAGGAGTCTTCTCCTAGTTCGAGTGAACAAGTGAGCCGGTCATCAAGGTAAGTTGTAGTTTTTTAAAAATTTTCTGGTGGATGTCAAACTTAGAAAATGTGTCAGATTTGGAAAGTTAAAAAATTTTGTTGTGATGTCTTTGGTGATGAGCGGCTCACCTTTGCCTCTAGGTCTTACATATATTTGGTAAACATGCATTATGTAAACATTAGATGTCATAAAACAATGTATTTCTGCCAAGCAAGTTACTACCGACCCTGTAATTTTGTACAACGACTAGGCCTACATTGTGGGCATGACGACGTTGTGGTTGCAGTATAAACGGCATAATGTGAATATCCCAAAAGTATTCTGAAATTTTTTAACCTGTTAAGATTTTGGATGTTGGCTCTAAAAGCCCAGCTCGAACAGCTTACAAAGTCACGTTCTTACTTAGTGATGTGGACGAAGTTCGGTTGCTGGTTATCGACGAGTTTTGACGGGCAAAATTTAAATTTGTTGCTTTTTGATTAAACCAGCCACGTTAGCTTACTTATAAACATTATTATCGAGGCATATATTCAACAGGGACAGAATAGGAAACTCAGTACAGTTACACTAGTTGTGTAATTATAAACACTTGGCGGTGAAAAAGTAAACGCATCTGGTTGGATGGTATTTTCCCAAAACAATAAAGCACCCGTATGTTCCGTCAAGGCGTTTCAACGCGACATGATACCTTCGACTACATATAAGTATTCTATTATTCTATGATGAAGTAGTACTTGGCACAATGATTAGTGTGTGGACAGTACACCAGCGCAATTTTAATTCGACTCTGGTTTGTAACCAATCAGTCTCCTCAAGGTAAACAAGTGCATGGTACTGCTGACTAGTAGCATTTATATGTTTAGCTATTCTATGCCGGCGTTAAGTGTACGCACAGCTATATTCGGGTTCTGTCTGTTGAAAAAGATAGAGTTCAGTCGATGTAAAAAGTTACCTACACATATGTGTACAACATAACGTTCTACAAAACAGTATAACTATGAAGATCCCACCATTATAAAGAAATGAGAACGTTCAGAAAATGGAAACAAGAGTTATCAGCATGTTTCGTGACGAACCTTATGTCAATCCCACTGACTTTTATCGATTTCAGGGATAGAATGTTATGTGTATAAAGAAAATTACATTTGTTTTCGCAACTAGAGGTAAAGAATAGCGTTGATTGCGGCACAATGCAAAACAATGTTACATCAAAGCTGCATCGCGCGCCTGAAGAATGCTCTCTGTGCTGAATCAAATCAGAGCAAAGCATGTAAGAAGAAATACATCACCAAACAAGCAGCTGATGATCAGACGATACAACATTTTGGCTTACATGTTACATGAATATCACTGAGGCATATACCTGAGGGGAAGAAGTATTGTCGAATTTCTCCAGGCATCAGTAACTGTAAGGGACAGGCTGGTCACACTATGGCTCAGGTTAGGCAGCCAGCCTATCTTCCTCTCCTAAAGAAAACCTTCCTCCCTGGATGGTACAAAAGGGAGTTTATTTATAACGAATTATTACACAAGGCTACGTATGACGTCAAGAGTAGTACAGAAAATGTAGCTGCATTGTAAATGTTACAAAATATGTTAGTTAATACCCACTGTAGTAATTTACTGTATTGTAGAGAAAAGTTAAGATTTTTTTTAAAGTTTCGTTGTTGAAATAATAAAACTTTTTTAGAGCTTGAGTTAAATAAAATTACAACATTGTTCACCGAATTTTATTTTGAGATGACGATGTGGAGCGACTAGTGTTAATGTTGATACGATCAATTTTGGGATGATTAAATCTAGTGACTAGTGTTATTGTAGTTAAGACGTAGTTCCTGTGAGTCAATGAATGCGTTGAGTAACTGTAATTTTGTTAAAGATGAATTTCTGCAAAGAATAGAGTGTGTAGATCTGAACTTTACATCTACTTGTACATGAGAAAGGTTTCACTTTACCTTCTACTAGGATGACTTAGGAAGAAGCTTGGATATCACAGTTCGTTTAACAGTTAGAAAATTGTTAGCGAGTACAATACACGAGCGACTGTTACATGTGCCTATTTGAAATTGCATACTTGTCACACGATTTATATTAACGCAGTTCACACAAAAAGTAGGGTGGTGTAAACAACTATACATGTAGAGCCGCTTTAATGTCGTCTGCTGATCAGGAAGACGCCGACGCTGAAACTGGTTGCCATATGTAGCATGGCGATTCGAGAGTTGAGTGCTTCAGCCTTTCACCAGTTTCACTGAAAATTTAACATGCTTTGTAAAATTATTTGAGAAAGCAAAGGGCACTAAGAGATATTAGGTACAAATTATGGTACTACAAAAAAGGGAAATTTAGAGAGATTAAAATTATAAGATATATCACTAGAGCTAGGAATTTTAAGTGCAAAATTTTGGTAAAAAAGGTGCAAAAATTTAGCTGAAAAAGGTGCAAAAACGTGCAAATTTCAAATGTAAATATTTATACAAACAGTACCAAAACCAATTACATCACATATAAGGACTCAAAATTCACTCATGTACTAAAAATTCTGCCTAAAACAAGTCCCAGAACACAATGTTATTAAAGTCACAAGTCCAGAAAAAGTACCCCATCTAGTGAGAATTGGGGAAGTTGGAAGAGGAAGTCCTGTAATTTCAACATAATTTTGTATCCTAGCAGGAGCCTTTTTCAGCAATTTCTTAATGCAAGACAGAAATTCATTTGCACATGAATATTGTAACGTGTAGATCTGTATGTATTCTGAAAATGTGTACGTTTTGTGTGTTCGCCTCACACGAGTGGTCGTTACTTATATGTTGCGCTGACGATGTCCGTAGCGATACTTCGAATTACCAGTACACGCGAGTGGGAACCTTACCTGTTCTTCAATATGTGTTCATAAATCCCGGGTGGCGCCAAATTGTTTAATTAAAACAATTAAATTAAAAAATAAGACGGTTGAGCATTCTTAGCTATGACGGTATGGAGAATTCAAATTTACTCCCGCCTTCGTTTGACCTTCTTAATCGAGCTGTTATTTCGCCGAGTTTCCGACCTGAGCGCTTACCGTCACCCTTGTTTTTCGCTAAAATACACAAATATTATAATACACTTTCCTATGGAATAAAGAACAGTGGTTCCAACTCTGTACTAGTTTATTTAATTGTGATTGGTAATTATTCAGTGTTATACAAAATTATATTTTGTTATTAAATAAATTTGCACCGGCAGTGAGACAATTATTCTCAAGGCTTGGCGAAAATCGATTTTGAACGATGTTAGTTAATCCGACATGGCGTCTACAGAAAAATGTTTACTTTTTACAATTTTTCGTTCAATAAATCTGGATTCTTTTGGTTTACGAAAAAATATCAATTCGATTACAATAAAGTACACTACCTTACATTAATTGTACTTATCTAATATAATGTGTAATTATAATTTGTTCCTGAAGTGTTATAAAGTGTGTTTCAGAAGTTCGTAATTTTTATACAGGTTATTTTTCTTAGTTAACATAAGTTTAGTGTTTTATTTTTTATTAATATTTGAAAGAAATAATATCATCAGTTTATAGTGAGAGTTCAGAGTGTTATTAGAAAAATTTAAAGAGAGTTTATTTCATAAATTCGGGTAACTCAACAATACTTATCAAATCAGTCGACTTGAGGTGTAATGTCATTCAGTTGAAATGGGTTGTTGTCTTCGATAATCATCAATTTTCAATCATCTTGAGATTTAAGTACGTCTGGCTTCTTTTTCGTATTTGTTGGTTTAAATTTATTAATTTAGAAATTAAATCAGGCATTAGGCATCAGTTGAATGTCCTCATCTTCTTACTTCTTCATTTTTCAAATTTGGATTACTTTTAAACACTTATATTAAAATGTTGGTCATTCACGGCTTGGCGTCTATTCCTGTTGAGCGTCAAAAATGGAATAATAGGTTCTAACGGAAAATTCATAAATAATGTTTCAGTTGTCATGGTAACTGATTGATCCTGATTGGCTGAACTTGACTTAAGACCATTGTTATCATATTTGAATTTTTATTCAAAATTACTGTATATCTTCTGATTGCTATTATTCTTCCGTCTTCCTCTCTATGTATGAAATATTATCACTACTGTTCGTATTTTCTTTCAAAGATCATTTTGACATCCCACAAAGCTGGGTTTTCTTATGTATTATTGTTTGAACATTTATTTTGATATTATTTAATTACATTTCTTTCTTATTTTATGTCCTTAATTTAACATTTATCTTTCAATATGATTCACTAATTATCCTTGACTAGTTACTTGCCTTGGATTTGTTAATATTCTTGTTAGTTTTTTACAATTTGTAGTTATTGGGTTTTTACAGTTAGGCATTTTCATAGGCCTAAGTAGTAATCGCCTATATTTACTTATTTTATATAAATTACATATTAATTTACCCTCATACATGTTTTGTTTTGGTATTATAAACGATTTGTTTACTTGTTGACTTGTTTTGGATCTGTTTTATAATAATTGTATGTTTTCATTAGTTTCTACATTATGGTTTGTCTATTATTGTCTGACTGCCTCTCCAGTCTTATTAGATTTATATTACTTTATCTTTTTTCTTATTTATTTTGCCATTGTTTACAATTTGGCTATTATCTCCTATTCTCTATAAAATATAATATAACATTTAGGTTTATGGTCTGTATAATCCCTTCAGCCATATTCCTATTCATAGATTTAATCGAACAATTCTTTAACAGCTATTATGCAACGTTTGTTTACAATTTGTTTTATTCTTAATTATTTTTTGGGTGATAAACATCATCACACCATTCAAATTTCCTTAACTGACTATCCCTTAGAATATAGGGTGTTTATTGATTTTGCCTTTATTTTCTTTACTATATTTTTTTATATAAACTTTACTCTCTAGCCATGGTAACACTAACTTTTGACATTCTATGGGATTCCTTCCCTGAATACTATGGTATCCCTCATTTACAATTAATCTTAATACTATCAATAACAAAATTCTTATTTAATAATACCGTTCACCATTAAACCTTTAGTGTTCATCACTGATTATTAGGTGTTTATGCCTATCAATAGGGTTTCTATTTATTTTGGGGTTTTACATTGTCACTTTGGACTTCTTATATTTTATTTAAGTGTTATTAGTGGGTATTCCCTAACATTATATTCTCTTGGTCACTTACTTATGTTCACTATCTTTCTATCTCTCTATCTCTCACTTTACAAAGGTTAGTTATACTGTTAACCAGTTCATGTCATTATAGAGTCCTTTATTACATTTAAACTCTATTTCTTTGGTTAGAATACTTTGTTTGTCTTTACTTCAATGGATTTTATCAATCATCATTTACAATTATCATTTACATTGATTATTTAGTCGATACTAATAACTATCTTTTACATTTGTTATTTATTGGTTTCTTTTTCATTATTATATTTGAGTGTAACATTTCTCCTTTTTCTGTTCTATATTATTTGTTTGGGTCTTTTCATTTCTTCTTGTTTTATTTCATTTATACTTGGTTTGTTTCATTTTCATTTACCTTTTTCTTCGATTTCATTTTAATGAAATTTTTCGGTTTTTCCCTTCTCCTTTGGTTTTATTTTATTTGGTCAATCACTTGGATTGGGTCATGTAGTCGTTTGTCGCGTCATCGTCATTTTATTTTCTTTAGTTTAAACATTTTTATATAGTTGATTCATTGTTTTTTCCCTGGTATTGGGGTGGCTTATTTGTGTTGTAACAATATTCATCTTTTAGTGCCTCACAAACTCGCTGCAATACATGTGCAATGCAGGTCACATGTTTTGGATTAGAGTACATAGGTTTCAGGTTAGCAATAGCCAAAAACATGTAAGGTGCTTGGTCCGTAAGTACTAGCCACACTCGATCATATTCTATTCCTTCAGGCCACAACACAATACATGTATTGTTAAACTTCGCATCACACTGGCATTGTCTGTTTTGTTCAGAAAGTATGTTTTCAACAGCATGGGTTTTACTTGCTGTCCATTTAGGGGTGCTACTAAAATGTTTAGAACATATCTTATCTGCCTATCAGTGGTTTCATCTAGTATAAAATATAGTAGATGCGGTGATGCCGCACACGTTCGGTGTTCCTTGTTTAATTATTATAGGAATAAAATGCGGCAAAGGAGCCAAAAAAAAGGTAAAAAAGCGCAAAAAGGTGATAACATTGAGAAAAGGTGCAAAAAGATGTTTTCATTGAAAAAAAATGCAAAAATTTGCAACCAAAACACAGTTAGGAGTGTTTATTTAATGTTTTCTTTGCAAGACAAGCTAATTTGGGCATTTTAATAGCAAAAAAAAATTAAGGTGCAGCACCTAAAATTCCTAGCTCTATATATCACAGTAGATTTTATACGGACAACTAAATGTACTAGACGGAAACATATTGAAAACTAAGTAAGCGGAGTAAATTTCATGTAAAAGAATAATTGTTCGAGTAACAGTTTACACGTTAGGCAGACACACTTTCATTTTCGTTAGACACGTTTTCATTAAAAATTTTTTGTAGAAACGGGATTTCAGAGGAAGTAAAAGAAATTTCAGTGTGCGTAATACAACGATGAATAAATTTTATTAGGTTTTATCTGTTTTCGCGCGAACAAATCATATAGTACAGCAAGTATATTTTGTGTTGCCTGAAGCCGCCTAACAAAAACAATAAGTAAACACTGGATACAAATAATCATGTACACGGGAAGCCGGCTGTGTGCTGTGTAAATATTTTATTTCCATTAAAACTGAACTCCACTCACATCTTTTCAATGGTAGTGTAATTTGTGTTAATGTATTCACGAGACTGCAGACTGGTACAGATATTGAATCAAATTTAATGCAATAAATACTGTATGCATTCTGTATTCAAAACAGGCATGTGTAGTATATTATATGGTTCGTCAATTATTTTCGTATAGAATTTACGTTATTACACGAATAGAGTAACAAATTTACGCTATAACATACCATAATTTAGTATAGATCATGGACACTATACCATAGGCCTATTGCTATTCATCAGCGACTGTTGGCGGATTCTGTTACACAAATATGCAGCTCACTGGTTTATCGATTTATTGCGCAAAGATAGGTTTATCTGTCCAAACACTGTGGAAAGAAATGACCGAAATAAAACCTGATGACAACTGGATTCAAGCAGTCCACTACCATCCTCTCACTTAATTACTTCCTCCGACACACGCACACACACTAACATACTTAACAGACGAACAAAAAATACCAAACTACCACATGCTCGTTTCAGTTTAAAATTAGTTTCTTTTGTAACAAAACTTGTATTTTTAATGCGCGTTTTAATTTTCCACGAGGAATTATTACTGATAAGGCAGACAGCGAGAGCCCCTCTGTATGACCACATGTTTCACAAAGGAAGCTTTATTTTTAATTTCCATTAGCGTGGCAGGACACGCTGTAAGCAAACTCGGGCACCGTGACCCCCCGCCCACCCGACAAACTATCAAATTAATTAAATCACTCGGGGTAAAGTCTGTCTGATGTGAGCTTGTGTGTGTGTGTGTCCACGCATTTCCGCATGCGCACGCTTACCTGTTTGCCTTTTTAATTAAAGTGACTGCATAAGTCGTCTGCGTTGGATATTCAGATTTTCGCCTATAAGCTAATATTAAAATAATTTGCTATTCCACTGTAGCTCCATGGAAGGGGAATAACAAAAATACTCGGAAATACCAACCATCCCTGCAAATTTAGAGTTTTCTTTGGTTCTTTGATTTGACACGCACTAAACATTTCCATTGCACCATTGTCTCAGAGCAGGTTACTTCTTCATGTCGCATTTTGTCTCATCATTTATACACATTATACACACCTTCTCATCTCTGGCTTCTCGTCACCTTCACATTAGTTTAATTTCGTACTGATCTAATAAATAATTTTGGAATTTTTTTCAACACCGGATGAAAAAACAGGTTCATGCAATATAAGACCACCTGGATAGTTCCCTTATCACTACCGAATCCTCAAACCGCTAACGTCGATTATCTGCTTATTATCATCATCATCATCATCATCATCATCATCTTTCAGGAAGCATTAGGCCTATAACGTGTTGTGCTTCGATCGTGGCACAGTTCACACCATACGATCGCTAGAGAGAAACTACTCTGCATCATTCACCTATATGCAGTGACGACTTGTACGGTGAGGAGGAGTATTGTTTTGTGTACGTGTGTTGATGCCGTGTTGTTACTGACTAAGGCCCGCCTACTTTATCCAGAGTGCCGAATTGTCCGAAAGGTGACAATACGCAGATAATTGTTTAACGAAACGATAAAAATTTTCACAGATAATATTGCAGGAAAAACTAATTATTTTTGTAGTGAGTTGACGTATATAGACACCACTCTACCCTGTTCACACACACACACACACACACACACACACACACACACACACACACACACACACACACACACACACACACACACACACACACACACACACACACACACACACACACACACACACACACACACACACACACACACACACACACACACACACACACACACACACACACACACACACACACACACACACACACACACACAAAAGCGCGCGTCTGTGTGTGTCCTAGGTATTTAATACGAGCATGGTCTATGATTATAATCTATGAATCCGCACTTGGCACTACTTTCAGTTTTCTGACCTTGAACTTAAGGATGCAAACATTAAAAACCTTACAATAATACTACAGACATGTAGTACAATAACACTACTACTTGTTTCTGATACACACTAGTAAATGATAACTAGGGTATCATTTTGAATGTTTATTGTAAAATTGAATGCACAATAGATCGCTCTTTGGCAATTCATAATTCTGTAACAGAGTTAATTTTAGCCTATACATTTCTCTACCTCACACGCTTTTGCTGAATGCAGTTTTTACAGTTTGTTTCCCAATCATTTCAAGGTCTATAAGGTAGTTACATTAAGTTATTTAGCAACAAGAACGGTCTTGCAGTAGCAGTGTTTTTTGTAAGATAAAATTTTATGTGTAAGGCAACGTTTGAAACAATTTGCCGTACGCCAGTGAGAGCCGA
The DNA here is from genome assembly GCA_034769895.1 of Magicicada septendecula. Taxonomy (NCBI): domain Eukaryota; kingdom Metazoa; phylum Arthropoda; class Insecta; order Hemiptera; family Cicadidae; genus Magicicada; species Magicicada septendecula. Next base: position 591,334,712 of record CM068367.1, read on the forward strand.
GGTACTCGCGCAAACACTGTACAGAACATGAAATTTTAAAATAAAATTTTCAGGAATTACGAATGAACGTGTGAAAGCAGACCGTATAACAGAATTGAGAGCGATAAGAACCGAATTGAAAATAAATGCATTATTCAGGAACACCGCAAAACTGACGCTTCAGGAATAGAAACCGAAATTAGCATTTTATATAAAGCTAACTGGTGCTGGAAGGCAAAGCGAACAGGCTGGAGTAGGAGATACATTTTTAAAAAGAAACAATATGTGCTTTAACGTAAAGATTCACCGTAAAGCGAATGTGATTTGTTAATATTAATTACTGGTACTTAGAGGCAATAACATTAATCGTTGCTTTATGTTAGGTCAGTAGGGTGTATAAACTAATTCACAGTAGGCTATTTAATACAGATCACTATTCACTAATAAAACATTATATTTCAGTATCTGTATGTTGACGACACTATTTCTGGTACCATCCAGGGTTTAGTTTCTGGCGTCAAGATATAGGTTGCAGTAGATAGAGTCTTGGTTTAGAGCGAAATTAAATATTTGTATTTTTATTATTATTGTTATTGACTTAGATAACACTCAAAGCAGTAGTGAAGAGAATTTTGTTTAGTTGGAGCTGGCCTGCTATACCATTATTTAACACGCTTCAAATACCAACGTTAGATGTCGATATTGCTATCGATGAAGAGTTACTAGATGAGATTGGGACATAAATGACACACACCCTCGCGCGCGCGCGCGCGAATATGTCGTAGGCCTATACTAAGATACAAATGGTTACAGGGAAACGGGTACGTTCATGTGAATGTGTACTGCAGGGTGTTAGTGCGTATCGTTTGATATGAATTAGCATAACTGTCTTGTCTCTATGCTAATGAAGCGGCCAAAGGCGCGAATACATCTGAGTATAGGCTTACAACGTTTCGGTGTGAAACGTAAAGACGGAGAATATAAAAAATAAAAAAAAATTCTAACGGCTACTGCCTTTATAGAAACAAATACTACTGGCTTTCCTGAGATACCGGGAGCAGTGGCGAAGCTAGTAGTTAATGAATGGGTAGGCAAAAATCTTATCTTAAATTTTTTTTAAGGAATCACTAAAAGGACGGTGGATCAAATCGGACGCTGAGGTAGAGTTTGCTGTAAGCAAATGGTTCCACAAACAGCCGTAAGAATTTATTAGCAGGGAATCTACAGGTTAGTGCAACAGTGGAACTCATGTCTTAATGTTAATGGAGACTTCTTTTAAAATCGTTGAATAAAAAATGCTTTACAGCTCTAACGTGTTTCTATTGAACAATCCTTATATTAGTCATACACAATAATACAACTGTTTGAACTTCAAATTTTTAAACTTGATTAGTTTCTATATATATGTTTAATGTTACAAATAATTCAAATGACAATCTTGATCATCTGTTAGTTCAGCGGAATAACAGGGACACTTTTAATAACCGCATAAAATAAACACACTTATAAACAACACAGCGCGCTTTAACTTAACTGTTTGGACCACAGAAGTGAGACATGCCTCAACGCTCTATGTGTACAGCGCGGGACAATCCCCCCTCCCTTCACTTCCCTGTCAACCAGCACATTGCTTACATACGATATATACAAAAAACGCTGAGGCAATTTCAGCTTGCCTCATTCGCTTTAAACGAGCTATGCCGAATCTCACATGTCACCATCTAGCGGTCGCTCAGTAAAGCACGTTTCGGCTTAATAATTCGACAGTCGCGGTAACAATGTATTATTATAATCTTTACGTTATGTAGTTCATACGTATTTATAATTTTTATTATACAGAATATTTTAGGGTAGGCATTGCCTCAATTGCCTCCATGTAACTTCGCCACTGACGGGAGCCAACTTATATTCAGAATAAAAACCATTCGTCGAATAAACAGAGAGTTGATAGTCGTAACACGAACTGGTTCGCTTAGCAATAACGGGCTATAGAATAATCTGCTGTAAAGCAATATCTGGTTAAACAAAATCAGACGTACGTAATGTTTTTGATAGACGTGACACTCTAAAACGGAAACAAACGGCATTACTTTACTGAACTGACGCATTCTTTTTTCGAATACTATTATATTGGCTTGATTGTGTTTTCCGTCTTTTTATATACAAGCGGCTACATAGGCCTAGCTTTGGGTTTGCATGAGCAACTTTGTTTACTGCACCGGATGCATCTTTTATCATTAGGCTACATAAGCGCTGTAAATCAGTTTTTATAATTCGTTAATATTAATAATATGATCATGAGACACTGTACCGATCATTGGATTAATTTATCATTTTGCTGAATTAAGGAATATATTCTTTTTTGTTTGAAATATAACAATTACGAAATTTACCTGATTTTTATGTAATATTTAGATTTTTATAACGTTACAGAGAACTGTACTTCGATAATAAATTGTAGACTGTACGACAAGACACGAGTAACAAGTTTTAGATTAAAACCTGTAGTAATACAGTAATGCCATCTGCCGTTAGTCCAACGTTTTTAGCTGCTTTTTGATGCCCAAAGCCCCAGTTGCATACAGTTTACGGCAACCAAATAGAGTCAGATAAAATTGAGTTTGGAATACGGCCAGAACTGAAATATGTCTGACACGTGACTTTTATTTGGTGTAAAGGAAAATTATGGGTGGTTCCCATGGAAGGCTGAGGAGAACCAGTGTTCAGAATATCGATGGACGCATTCGTGTTGAGAGATGGTGTGGACTGTACAAAACAAATACAGCATTAGACGTGAAGAGAGGACGTCTGACAGCGTTCTAGAAGAGACGTTTGAAAACAATAGAAGAGACGTTAATACGGTAGGGGAGTGCGTTAAGCTGACACTATATTGTCTAGCGTGTCTTCGGTGACCCGTTTAAGATAAGTCTACAGTAAATCTGTGTGCGGCTACAAATCTTAATTACAGAGCTTCCTCTTAAACCTTGAGGCGTCTTACGCCTATTGTTACCTCGGATTAGACACACTCTACGTTGTTTCGGCTCATTAAATATTTATGTAATGTATATTTTTTTAATGGTAATAGTTTAATTTAATACTAGTTTCATTGTTCTGAAAACAATTTGGTATAAATAGAAGAAATATTATACATTTGAAATGTACCAGTACCCCCCCCCCCCACTTGCACGATTCCTTGCTAATTTGTGATCGCCCATTTCAATTTAGTTCACTTCGATAAAAGCATATGCCCAATACAAACGAGAACTACATATGCCCAATACAAGCATATGCCACAAACTATACTTAAACGTGAACTTTAGTGTACTTACTTACGTGCCATTAACTACGTATCCGCTCCTTCTGAGGTTTTAAGCTGAGGGTAAAGGGGAACTGAAGGTAAAGTAGAAGATAGGGTAGATCGTGACGCTGGAGAGATGCAAAAACTGTTATATTCAAAAGAGAGAAGGGGTGGGGAGAGAGAGAGAGAGAGAGAGAGAGATAGATAGAGAGAGAGAGAGAGAGAGAGAGAGAGAGAGAGAGAGAGAGAGAGAGAGAGAGAATAAGAAAGATACAAGTAATGGAAATACTTACAACAGAAATTCTTTTTCGAAAAGTGTTGAAATTACTTACAGAATACTTAATAACCTACGCAGTGGCGGATTACCAATTGGGCCCAGGGGCCGCAGGCGCAGGGCCAATTTTTTTTCTAATGAGAAAAAGTGCAAGTCAAACACGCAGTTTACTACCACCAATAATTAATTAACAGTGCAAGGCAGTGACTAATATCAGGTTGATAGTCCTAGAGGTTACTAGATCAGGATATGTCCCTGGGTAGATAGCCCGTCATATCAGTCAGTCGACAGTCGACACAGTTTCACAAAGTACTGGTTTAAATTCTACCGATTCTGGTAAGTTTACGGATCCTGCCCCAACTAATTTAACAATAGATTCGGATTCTGATCAAAAACAAAATCCAAATTATTGTGAAGTAAATAATGAACTTGTAAATGCAGCAGATTTTAACGTAGGTCTGCAACAACGCCCATGTTTTAGCAAAGTAAATATTGAGTTTAATAGTGTAAATACTGTTTTATGTGAAAGTGGTGAAGTTAATGATCCGGAAGTAGCAGATAGTGTTCTCGACATTCAATGCTTAGATTCAGATAATTCAAAAGTTAACTGTAACGTGTAAAAAGAAATTGTTAAATTTGATTTAATGGACCCAAATTTTTGGGAACAATTGACGAACGAGCTTAAAGATCATATAATTAAAAATCTTCCAGAACACTTGTCAAAAATAACTGATTGTGATTGTGATTTTTCAACATCTAGGCGTATTTTTCCTGATAAGACAAGGTATGCTAACAAGAGTATGTTGTTTACTCGTTTGCAAAATGGACAGTTGAAGAAAAGAGAATGGCTGATGTATTCTAATTCAAAGGGATTTTTTTATTGTGTTCCGTGCAAACTTTTCCATTCAGACGAGACTGAAAATTCTTTTATTCATGGTTTTAACGACTGGAAACATATTTCCAGATTGTCACAGCATGAGAGGAGTTCTGAGCATAGAATTAACACACAATCCTACGTCATCAGAGGCAATTTACTCGGTAAGATTGACTCTGCTCTTCATCAACAGTACTTAAAAGAAGTAGACTATTGGCAGAAAGTTTTGATTCGTGTATTACATGTTATTAAATTTCTTGGTGCTCGCGGCCTGCTCGCGGGCTAGCCTTTCGAGGCTCAGAAAAGCATGAAGTTTTTGGATCTCGGACAAATGGCAATTTTCTACGAATTCTAGAATTGCTAGCCGAATACGATGATTTTTTAAAAGTTTACATTCAAAATTATGGCAATCCTGGTCAAGGAAAGGTAGGTTATCTCTCACAGACTATCTGTAATGAGTTTATAGAAATAAAGTACAATAAAATAGTTTCAACAATTGTTGAGGAGTTAAAATCAAGCAAATACTATTCCATTACTGTAGATTCAACACCTGATATTTTTTATCATGACCAATTGACTTTGATTGTTAGCTATATTTTAAATAATGGCTGCCCAACGGAAAGATTTATTAAATTTATCAGAATGGAAAACCACACGGGTGCTCAAATGGAAGAATTAATTTTGAACACACCTTCATTACTAGATATTTCGATAAACGATATGAGAGGCCAGTCATATGATAATGCATCGAATATGTCGGGGCAATATGAAGGACTTCAATCCCGAATTAAGAGTCACAATCCTCTGGCAGAATTCATTCCTTGTTCGGCCCACTCCTTAAATTTGGTAGGGACCCACGCAGCTAACTGCTGCCTTCAACCAACCAAGCTTTTTATGTTCATACAAGAACTCTATGTGTTTTTTAGCGCGTCAACTTCAAGGTGGACTTTACTTGAAAACATAATAAAAGACAGTGAAATCGAGAAAAAACTGTTGCCTAAAAGTTAAATACGACCAGGTGGTCAGCTAAATGGCATGCTTCAAGGGCTTTACTCCTTCATTATTGGGAGTTTCATAAAGCACTTCAAGTCATCTCTGGAAACCCCCAAGAAAACCAGAAACAGAGCTACAGCTGAGGGATTATGTGCAGTATTTACTAGGATAGAAACAGCAATATTACTTGTTTTATGGAATGATGTTCTTGAACGCTTTAATGCTGTAAGTAAAACATTGTAAAGCACTAACACTGACTTAGGAGTCATTTGCAATACAGTATTTCAAAATTCTCAAAGATTATGTGCAGGGCTAACGAGAACGATTCAATTATTATGAGATGAAAGGTATGAAACTGTGTAAGTCAGAGACTGCTGACTATGTTTTAGATTTCAAGAGGAGAAGAAAGAAAAAACAATTTTCTGATGATGAGAACAATGATGAAGATACCTCCAAAATGGACTTGGATGACGTGGATGGCAGACAAGACATGATTATTAATACATTTTATGTTATAATCGACAGAATTTTCAGTGAACTAGAAAACAGATCAAGAATTTACTTCAATCAGAACAAAGTTTTTGGATTCATTTATAAATTGCTTACCTTGAAAGATGACGAAATTCGGGAAAAATCTCTCTTAGTTCAGAAATATCCTACAGACCTTTCTTCAAACGTATTGAGGAATTTGTACATTTTAAGGTGTTTGTTGAGGCTCTTGACTTAAATGTAAAGGATCATCATCTTCCTGCCGAGTTTTTAAAATTTATACGAGAAAAGCAATTGACAACTCTTTTCCTTACCGTTGAAACATCGTTGAGAATTTTGTTGTGCATGATGACCACAAATGCATCTGGTGAACGATCCTTTAGCATTCTAAAAAGAGTTAAAAACTACCTGCGTAATTCATCTGCTGATTTAAGATTGTCAAGTTTAACAAGTTTTGTGGCAAATGATGTATTTTGAGGGGCTCAACGTATTTGATTTCAGTGACATTATAAAAGATTTTTCTGCAATGAAAACTCGCAAAGGTGATTTGTAGTTTGTTTATTAAATAGATTGTGTTCAGTCAGTATATAAAACTTCAGAAGGTTACTAATTTAATATTTTTGTTTGTTTATATTTATATTAACGTTTGCAATGTGTTTTTGATTTTCTATGTTATCGTTTATATATGAATGAAATTGAGTTGTGTTTTGTTTTATTGGGAAATAAATATTTCTTAAAAAAAAAATAGTGGTTATCTTTTCTGTCCCAAAAATTGCTGTAAAAAATTTTTTAAGTTTGTAAAAATGCCTCAAAGCAAATATTAACGAATAATGATTATTTAGGATTAGGATGGATATTAGCCCATAGAAGATTTAAATCTTATCACAGATATCTCCATTTCCTTGAATGAGGCCTGTTTTGTAATGGTTGTAGTTTATAATTAATGGTGAAAGGAAGGGGGGTTGGGAAGGGGGACCGCTGAGAAAATAGGGCCCAGGGGCCCAAGAGTTGCTAATCCCCCACTGAACCTACGAGTAAAACGACACATTTGTTAAATGAAAATTAACATACAGGAGACTTGTATACGATCCAAACAAACAAAAGTGTCGTGTCTGTGTGGACAAGATTATCATGAGCATACAGATTTATTTTTAACGACCGCCTTATGTACAAACAGTCAACAGCACGGTAAATGCGCGCGCGCGCACACACACACAGATGTTAGGATGAAGCTGACGGCAATAAATCTTTTATCGTATTTTACATGCATAAAGTATTAATAATGTTGTGTAGCTTCCAGCGGAACGTATCCTGCCTCTTCAGTTATGTATTATTGATTTTCTATGACGTCACATCACAATATAAAGTAGATTCAGCAATGCCATGGGCAGTAAAAGTGCTTGTCTTTTTAGCGGTAAACGACACCTGTTGTTTCAGAAAACCCCCAACTGCAGTTTGCGGTTGTGGTGCTCACTTGAGTTACACGTTGAATCTCAATAATCTTACATTTATCACTACTTCTTTGATAAATAGTGTTCAGGTAAATTGTATTTAGGCTTATAATGTTATAAAATGGCGGGATGAATGTGCTATTAATTTGTACAATAAATGTTTGTTTTCTTTATGGTTTTCTCTCTCTCTCTCTCTCTCTCTTTCTCACCCACCCTCTGCGCCCCACCTAGATAGCTGATATGACCTTGATTCACCGTAGTTAAGCAGAGTGAGCCATATTCACTATGCAGAACGAGAACGTATGGATGTTTCAAATGACCAAATAACATGTGACGTTTGGGGAAAGCATCGATAATCTCTTCGTCCAGACTCCAGATCAAATAGCTATTCGTCCAGAAGGCAAACAGCTTCATTGACTTCACATTTCTCGGTTTTAATACGTTTATTCAATTATAAGAGGTACAATTGAATCAATTCGCATTTATCACTCAATCATTTCGTCTAGTCTCTTTCCAGATGTCTTCGTTATATCGGAACATTATTTCATTAACTTGCTTGTCTATTCGTGAATGTGGTAAAAAAGTCTAGTTTTAAAGTAATCTCGATAGCTACTTCTAATTCTTAGTCTACGGCAGGGTGATCCATTAGCCGTATCTTATTGACCTACGCTCTTCAGGCCACAACGAATGCTGCAGAAATGAACCAAGGTGTATATTATGAAATTATTATATTATATATATATATATATATATATATAATTATATATATAATTTGTATGTCTGATGATGATAGTTAATACTACTGAAACATTGTAATATTCACAAAATAATAAAAAAATATATTCTTGTACAAAAAGTTGTATTATTATTATTAATAATATAAAATATACATACATACATATATATTGTAACGTAACGAAAATATGGTCCCCTACGTTACATAAAAAGTTTATAATTCTCAAACTAAAAAATAAAAATAATTGTCCGTAATAATAAAAGGTCAGAAAAATAAACCATTATTAAATGAATGAATAATCCCCAAATAAGAATACAAGGTAAAAGAAAAATTAAGAATGTTTATAAATACAAACTATTAAGTGTTCAGTGAAAAGGGTAAACGATAAACATTGACAAGTAATGTAAAACCTAACTTAGACAGTTTTAGAATGATTAATGAATTAACTGAGAGGAGAATAATTAATTAGTGCATGATTTATTTTATAAAAATGTACATGTTATTATGTTTTATCATGTTGTGTTATTATCATGATATTTATGTTGTTTTTTGTATTTAGCAAGTGAAGCAATTGTTTTAAGAGAATATTAATTAACTGATGTTAATTTCATTTTTATGTTATCAAATATATCATTATAGAACTGGTGTTAAACTTTATAAAATTAAATGTTTTGTATACATGTACTTACCTAGTATGCGGATTATAATTGTAAACTTGTCCAGAAAGGCAATAATTGTTAATGAAATACCAAAGGGTTTATTGTAATTACATCATAAACAAATGAAGGATTCCATACTAATGTAAGTAATAATAAATTAAAATCAGTATGAGATAAAAATGTAATGATAGGCCACAAACCAGTAACATTGTATAGGAAGTCAGGTCAGAAACGTTAGGTAACAAAATTAGTAAAAAACACTAAGTATAAGGTAATGAGTTAGGAGAAATCAATAATAATTATTGATAGCAGATAAGTAACTTCAATTTAAATAAAATCTTAAAATGTAATAGTGCAATGATGCCGAAAAGTAATATTTTGTAACAAGAAAATAGTACTTGTTAGAATAAGTAGATTAAGAGGAAACGACAGCAAAATGTATATAATTTAATAACAAACAATATGTAAAGGTATAATATGATATAATGTAAATTTAGTAAGGGAGTATTTTAATAAGTGCAAGAACATTGTATGATTATGGTTCTAGGATTACAAATATTATCCAATAAGAGAACACAGACTGGTTATCAAGGACGACAAAATGGAATAAAATTTGTTTATTCGATTATTTAATCGTTATCCATGAACGAGGACAGTTTAGTTTTGATGAACTTAGAAAAAATGATAAAATTAAATAAAATAAATTAATGAGTAAACAAAATTAAATAATAAATAATCAAAGGAAAGCTCACTGACTTTTGACGGTCACATATAAAAGAGTACTATTAAGCCTATCAACTAAAATTGACGAAAATCTAAAGGAAGAACTTTACCAATAAAACTCAGTATAACGAGTAATCATTAAATTTAATTAATAGACAAATGAAGAGAAATAACTACCTGAATGAAATAAAATAATCCAGTATTCTAAAGAACTAAAGAGGAACTCAAAATTGTACTCGAACCTCGCTTTCCACAACTCGATAGAGAAAGCATATTTTGACACAAAATACAGTGAAACCCGTAACCACAAGAACTGGACATTGGTGAACAGTAAGGATCGGCATTTCTGCGTCATCCCAGGACCAAGACATCAAACTTTATTTCGAACTTGGAGTGATGGAGTGAAGACTGGCGAGGATTTATTCATCTGTACCTTGGCGTTGATCAAACATCTCGAAGCACGAGGTTAGCTGTGCACGGCCATTACAAGTAACGATGTCGTCGGACGGTAAACTCCAATTATTTTAAATATTAATTAATAAGAAGTTAGTAATAGATGGTAATACCTTGTAATCCTATTTTTTGCATTTTCTGACCTTACTAATAGTTGAAAGAACTTTCATACCCTGTGTTCAAGAAAAACAATAATAATTAATAGTAATGTATAACCCTGAATTCGATAATTAATCGATTCATTCCAGTACGATCGATTTTGTATCTTCGTAAAGGAAGAATCTTTGTTTTCAAGGAAAAAATATAAAATAAAGAATCATTTTTGAAACTGACGATTTCTTATCATTTGTATAATATTTAGTGCATGTTGAACGAGTTGTAATTTATATAGAGAGTGTAACGTGGGAAGTATTGAGTGGAACAACTAACCTACAATACCCAGCTGACTGTGAACCACAGCGCTAGCTCGCAGACCGCTGTTGAATTACAAGAGAAGAGAAACGGATTTAAGGAGTTTACTCTACTCTCTCAAAACGCGGACTAGGCTTGAATAAGAACCTTAGAATTACACAATATATCAACTGGTATTGAACGTTATTATTACAGAAAGTACTAAAATATTATATAATATTGAGATATTCTTAATATTTGATTAAGATCACCCATTAAAAGATATTATTTCGTCACAAATAACCTGACATTGCGGTTTTTAAGAGAAACCACTTAACACTTATTAAATAATTTAAATCACAACAAAACATTTATTACGAAGGAAAAAAGATCGGAACTCGAAGAAACGAGAGATTATAAATTGGCACTCAACTTGTAGGGCTTAAGTTAAGTAAAACGTCGATTCCATAACTATTACTTAATTTGAGCAGGCAACTATTAGAGACAAAAAATGCATAATACCAGAGGTAGGTCAATGAAGAGAGCAGAAGACACGGAGAAGGAACACATTGGACAGAAACTGAAGTAGTTATAGACACGGAAAATGAGAAACAAGCGGGGGACAAAGCGGAAGCCAGCGGAGAACCAAATTGGCAAGAAATAATGAAATTTATGGCAGAACAATTTAGGAAACAGGAGGAAAACTCAAAGAAAATAAATGAGGAAAATAAGGAAAACTTGAGGAAACAAAATGAAACCTTGAGCGAAAAATTCGACAAAATGGAGGAGGAAAACAAGGAAAATTTTAGAAAACAGGAGGAAACTTTAAAGAAACTTAACGAAAGGTTTGACAGGAATGATGAGGGTTTAAGACAAATGAAGGAAGTGATTAGAAAAAACCAACGAAACAGTGGTACAAGTCCGTGAGGAAATACAAGATAAAATAAACAACGTAAAAAATGAAAATAAAACGATGGTTGAAGGACTCCAACAGGAGACTGTAGAAAGATGCGAGCAGATTAAACAAGAGGTACATCAAATGCGGGAGGAGAATAAGGAAGGAATAGCACAAGTACATACTGACATTGGTGAACGAATGGAAAGAGTATATAATAACTTAAACAATGTCGAAAGCCAAGTAAGTACGAATAAAGAGAAGATCGAGGAAATCCGTTGACGCGAGATACAACTACAAGAAGAAGTGGATTCATGGCGGGATAGAACATGCCAAAATACTTATATCACCAACAACGATAACCGGGAATTAATCAATTTTAGGAATTATAAACGTAACCCCATGGAGTTTCTGAAGAGGGTAGAAGAGATGATAGCAAGGAATAGAGAGACCCGGTGGAATGTTATCCGAGGAATGATCGATGAGATGTTCAAGGATACCCACGACAATTGGTGGACGGCAGTGCGTCCCGACATTCAAAATATAACAGAATTTAAAAAACAGTTTAAGGGAAGTAAATGGAGGGATAATCTTCTAAGACATGGAATTAAAACATATAAGACATCAGTCTACCACCCCAGCAGCAATCCGGCGGAGAGAGTGCTGAGGGAGGTTGGCAGAATACTCCGAACTTACTGTCATGATCAACAGAGGAGATGGCACGAATACTTGTTACCTACCGTATATGATGGTTAATATATCATACCATCAGTCCATAGAAAATACACCTTATACGGTGATGTTTGAAAAACCTCCACCTAGAGAAATCCAGGATATTATCAATTTTCCAAATAACCCAGATTATCAGTTTGAAAGTATCAAATTCTATAACAGAGTAATGGAGAAAGCAGAACAACAGAAAAAGAAGTATACAAAGAACCACCCAAAAACAATAAAATACCAGGTCGGTGAAAAGATATTAATAAGGAACAGAGAGTTACCCAGTACTCTGGAGGGAATAACGAAAAATTATTATTATTGTATACAGGACCCTATGTGATAACAAAAAATAATGACAATAATACTTAAGAAATAATGAACCCTATCACAAAAAAGATTAAGGGAACATATAATCAGGAATCTATAAAAAAGTATCATGACGAAATACCATCACCAATCATCAATGACTAACAAGACGGACGAGAATAAATTAAGAAAACCCCAAAATTCTAAATTAAGTAAGAACGTCTTACCATGTGTTTTAGAAGAAATTATTTTGAATCTATTAAGAAGAAAACCCCAAAATTCTAAATTAAGTAAGAACGTCTTACCAGGTGTTTCAGAAGAAATTATTTTGAATCTATTAAGAAAACCCCAAAATTCCAAAAGCATTTAAGGACAACTTACTCAAGATATTTCGAAACAATATAATTTAAGATAAACAATAAAACACCAAGAGAATGGAAGAACAGATTACATAATTATTTATAAACAATATGATTTAAAATGAAATAAGACAAAAAAATATAATAATTTTATGTGAAAAAATATATAAAAACAATTAATGGTAATGTGCTCAGACAAGAAGGTAAAATAAGAAGAACAATGGATAATTCAATGACTATAATTACAATGAAACTAAAGAATGATCTTTCTATATATTAATAAGTGAAGAGAAAACTTTGTACCCCTTTTTAAGCATATTGCGCGCACGGAGGAGTGTGAGATTTGGCATAGTTAAAGTTTATATGGAGAAGGAGTGCAGAAAGCTAAAATTTATATATAATATGTGTTACAAATACATTAAATAAAATAAAATAAAACATTCATTTGCACTTGAAAATTCATTTAAACTTTTTCAAACAATGGTAATTGTTAAAAATAAAATAATTTTGTTGCCAGGCAATAAAATTATAATTTTTTCATTTTAGTGTACGTTCATACTGCCAATGTCAAACACATAATAGTCTGTGGTCAAACAGTCGCACAGAGTAGAGATTGTCGCCAAAGAATTTTAAAATGTTGCCAACAAATAATTACTGACAGATTGACTGAAGGAGCTGTGAATTTTGTGTGATTTCAAATGTTCCTTTTTCAATAGTCTGTGGAGTGTATGTCAAGTCAAAAAAGCGTTTATTTTATATTTTGTATATTAGATATCTGTGTTTTATATATTAATGTGCAGTTGAAAGTGAAATACAGCTTGCTTAATATACACCTGTTGCAAAAGGAAAATTTTGTAGCAGCAATTTGAATTGACTTACTCTCGCCTAATTATTATTGGTGGTTTCAAAAAAGTGAGTACATTTTATTATTTTTAAATTAAATCCTGTCTAATCTTAGTTTCAGTAATTTCATTACATGTTTTTTTTTTTACATTCAGATATTCGCACCTACTTCAATTATGCCTCGACATAGAATATTGACGGGTCGGAGTGAGAGACAAAGAAGAAGGAATATATATTCGCGTGAAAGTCAAAATGATAATAGACCAAATGCAAATTTAAATAGTGTAAATAGTATACAAAATGATGAAATTATTTTGAGGGATACATTTAAATGCGCACTGAATGTCATTCCAAGAAATTTTAATACTTTTGATTGTGGATTAATGCATTTACAATGCAGGTTTTGCAATGCAAAACATTTCGAATCTGAGGTCACTTTAGGTGAAAGGACTGCATTCACTTCATGTTGTCATAAGGGTAAAGCAATATTACCGGCCTTAAGTCAAAATGAATACTTTAAATCATTGTATGATGGACTTACTTCAAATGAACCTTCAATAAAAAGAAAGTCAAAAAATTATTTTGAAAACATTCGTAAATACAATTCATCATTTGCTATGGTTAGCTCAGAAGCTAAAATTTCGGATACAGTTACGCGTGGAGTGTATCACTTTAAAATACATGATGTTTTTTATCACAGATCAGGTCCAATGACTGCTGGATATGGTCGCTCACCATGTTATGCGCAATTATATTTTTATGATGTTGACACTGCTGTCAATTATAGATTACGTGAACACTATAATCAAACATGCAATAACAATATAATGCGCGAAATCTCTCTTGAATTGGAACGCATTAATCCTTTCGTTCGGTCATTCATTGCAATGAAAGATCATTGTCAGAGAGTTGAAAATCAAAATAAAGAAATTTGTATGCTCATTAAAGTAAATCGTGATTTAGATCTACGCCGTTATAATGATGCAGTTCAAACTGATGTAGCAGTAATATTTAGTACAGTTGATGGTGAGCCACCCTTTGAACGAAATATGGTTTCGTTTTCAAAAGTTAATGGTACCATTAAAAATATCTCTGGTTTGGATTCATCATTGGACCCTTTAGCGTATCCATTACTTTTTCCAAATGGTGATACTGGGTGGCATTTCAATATTTCTCATAATGTACCAACTACATCTAACTCAAGAGCGCCCAGAAATAAATTAACCATGCTTCAGTATGCAGCCTATCGACTTGCAATTAGAGAAGATTTTATCATGTTGCATCATTCACAAAAATTATTTCTGCAGTGGATAGTTGATATGTATGTGAGAATAGAGGGCACAAGGTTACATTTCATTCGACAAAATCAAACAAGTCTTAGGTCTGAAGTTTACAACAATTTAACAAATTATTTAGAATTGAACCCCAATGCCAATAATGTTGGCCGTAGAGTAATTTTACCATCTTCATTCAATGGATCTCCAAGAAATATGTATCAGAATTATTTAGATGCAATGTCAATTGTACAACATTTCGGAAAGCCTTCTTTGTTTATTACAATGACTTGCAATCCAAGTTGGCCTGAAATAGTTAGCAATATTGGTGTAGGTGAGTCAGCTAATTTTCGATCTGATATTGTTGTGCGTGTATTCAAGTCCAAACTGAAAGCATTAATTGAGGGCCTTACACTAAAAAAAATCTTCGGTAAAGTTGAAGCACTCATTTATACAATTGAGTTTCAAAAGAGAGGATTTCCTCATGCTCACATTTTACTCTCTTTAAATGAGCAAGATAAAATTGTTAACGCTACCGATATTGATAAAGTTGTATCTGCGGAGATTCCTAACATTCAAACACATCCTACATTATATGAATATGTTGTAAAACACATGATGCATGGTCCATGCGGTGTACTTAATCCAAATTCTGTATGTATGAGAGATGGAAAATGCAGAAAAGATTATCCAAAACGATTTAATGAATTTACATGTGAATCATTAAATGGATATCCATTATACAGAAGGCGTGATAATGGTATTAATGCTGACGTTCGCGGTAGTTGCCTCGACAATCGTTATGTTGCACCATACAATCCGTATTTACTTGCCAAATTTAATTGCCATATAAATGTTGAAGTATGCACTACAGTTAAAAGTGTTAAATACATTTATAAATACGTGTATAAAGGCTATGACAGTGCATCTGTTGAATTAGGTTCAGAGAGAAATGAACCAGGTCAAGAAATACAAATTGATGAAGTTAAAAATTTTTTGAATGGCCGTTATGTCGGATCAACTGAAGCTGTATGGCGCATCTATGAATTACCAATGCATTTTCAATCACATGTCATCGTTAGACTTGACATTCATTTACCGCGTAGACAGAATGTTTACTTTCGAGAAGGGCAAGAACGTCAAGCAATTGAAAATGCAAGACAAACAAAATTATTAGCATTTTTTGAATTGAATCGATCAGATCCATCAGCGCATGAATATAAGTATATTGAAATTCCTTTGCATTATGTATGGGAAGATTCCCGAAAAAAATGGAAGAAGAGAAGGCGTGGAGGTGATAAAATCATTACACGCATATATGTAGTATCACCAAAAGACATCGAACTTTTCCATTTACGATTGCTTTTATTACATGTCTGTGGTCCAAAATCATTTGAGGATGTTAGAACATACAATGGAATTATACACACTTCTTTTGTTGAAGCGTGCCATGCTCGCGGCATTGCTTCAAATGATAATGAATGGCGCGAATGTTTAAATGAAGCAAAAGAATTACATTCACCAAAACAAATACGAAATTTATTTGGTTACATTTGTGCATTAAATGTGCCAGCCAATGCATTGGCGTTATGGAATGAATTTAAAGTATATCTTAGTGAAGATTTTTTGAGAGATTACAACGAAGAAGTATCCTTTAACACAGCTCTATTAGAAATTGAAGATATTTTGAATGTTCATAATTTGTCATGTCAAGAACTTGGTTTACCAGTTCCCACGTATTCTCAGAGAACAGACGAAGCAAATGCTATTGATCCAATAGAACAAGAGTTTCTGTTTTGTGAGCGTTATGAAACTGCAAATATTGAACAGCGTAATCTAATTGATCGTGTGATTCGTGAAGTTTTGCACCATGATACTGGATCTAATGTTTTTTGTTTAACCGCTCATGCAGGTTGTGGAAAAACATTCACACAAACAGCAATCATTCACAAATTAAATTCGCTTAATCTTAGTTGCATTGCAACAGCGTTCAGTGGCATAGCTTCAACTCTATTACTTGGAGGTAGAACTTTACACAATGTGTTTAAATTGCCTATATCCATTTTGGAAAATTCTGTAGCGAATATTACCGCAAATAGTAGCTATGGACGTTACATAAATTCATCATCATTGATAATTATTGATGAAATTTCTATGTGCCCACTGCAAGTGTTGAAAATCATAGATAGATTATTGCAGGATCTATGCGATGAAAAGATAAACATAAACCATTTGGAGTGAAAACGATACTTCTGTGCGGTGATTTTCGGCAAATCTTACCAGCTGTCCCACATGGATCACGTGCAACTTTAATTGAAAATTGTGTCACGAGTTGGCATAAATTTGTTTATTTTCATAAAGTAACGTTTACTCAAAATATGAGAGCCTTACCAAGTGAAATACAATTTGTCGAATTCTTGAAAAAAATTGGTAATGATGAAGCCCTACAATTCCCTCAGTTTGGTGAAAATATTATTGAAATACCTCAGCAATTAATAGGAGATGAAAATAATATTATTAATGAGGTGTATGGAAATATTTCCGAAAACATACTCTCAGATAACATATTGAAGTCAGTTATTTTAGCACCTAAAAATGATGACTGTACTTTTATTAATACTGATATACTTAATCGAATACCAGGTGAACAGAAAACATATCATAGCTACGATAAAATAATTTGTGATGATGACAATGAAATCAATAACTATCCAGTAGAGTTTTTGAATTCTTTGACTATTAGTGGTTTGCCACCACATAAGTTAGTATTGAAAGTTAATTGCATCGTTTTACTGATCAGAAACTTAAATACAAAGGAAGCATTAGTCAATGGAACAAGAATGCGCATCAAGTGTATGCATCGTAAAGCTATTGATTGCGAAGTTTTAACTGGAACCGCACGCAATAAGAGAATTTTGATTCCACGTATAAATTTAACATATTCCGGTACTGTTTTACCATTTAACTTTCAAAGAACTCAATTTCCAATTATACCTGCATTTGCGATGACAATAAATAAGTCTCAAGGACAAACATTCGAAAAAATTGGAATTTTATTGAGGCAGCCAGTTTTTACACATGGTCTATTGTACGTCGCAGCAAGTAGAGTTCGATCATTCGATGGTTTGAGATTTTATATTCCCGAATATAATGGCCAAGGGCATTTAGCAAATGATGAAAGAGTTTTTACAAAAAACATCGTTTACACAGAAGTTCTGAATCATTAAATTCACTTTCAAACTATTTTAAGTTCAATGGACAACATTTATTTTTTTAACCGCCCGGTTTTTTTGATTTAATGAAAAATATATGAAAAAATACGAGGCACGTATTTTTTATTTCATTTTTTATTTTGTATTAATTTTTTATTTAAATTTTATATAATTCGAAAAAGATAGGCAAAATAACTGTGTAGCCTTGGCGAAACCTGGTCAGTATGGCAATAAAAAAAACCCAAGGAAATGTCAAAAAACGCGTTATTGCTTTTTAAATATGGCTTAGCCAAGCTAAACCTCATTTTTCCTATCTTTCATATTTTTCAAATAACTCGAAAATTAATGCATAGAAAAAAAAAATTAAAAAATTATATAAGTTTTGTAGCAGATAATCTTCAAACTGTTTTCGAATTTTGTACGTTACCAAAAATGAAATGTAATCCACTGGAATTGAAAACAATGTATCTTATACTTCTATGAATGTCAAGAAGTCTCATTTTTATTAGCGTTTATTTGATTCAATAATAACATGAAAAAATTAAAACTGACAATGAATTATATCAAAAAATAAATACGAATACAAGCTGTAATTGTGTTTTTTTTCAACTGTTACTAACATTAAATTTTAAATTTCATAGGTATTGCAGGGAATTAAGGCAAACAACACACGCTAATGACGTATTTGTACACGCTCGCAGCTGACGTAATAGAACAAAATTCAAAAAAATTATATGCAATGATTATAGAGGTATACTCTTTGACAAAAGAACCTCAATAACGTTCAAACTTAAAAATTTAATGAATTACGGTCGAATTTCGGCCACTGGGCGACCACTAGTAATAATTAATACAGCTACAATTTAGAATTTCTTGGAATTGAAAATGATAAAGGAAGAAATAGTACGGAGAACATCTGTCACAAGAAGGAAAGTCAAAAGTATTTACAAATAATGACTGTCAATAATGTTATCTGAAAATAGCTACTGAAAATAAGAAGGAATCAAGAAGAAAAAGAAATATATATAATTAAATGTAAACCGCAACAGCGTGAAGAATCCCGAAGATGTTTATTATTAGTCAAATAAAGAGACTATTATGGTATTATTTTATTTTTTATAACTGTCTGTAGATGAATTCCAGCAGTATTATATTTAAGTGTAGTATGGCCAGCAGAGTATGTAGCCAAAAGTGCCCCTCTGGACTGCCCCAGCTCACGTGTTAGGGAATGTTAGGGAAATTGAATATTTAAGGAATAATAAAACAGCTGAGAAGATTGACATCAGATTCCAAAAGAATGAAGGAAGAAAACAGAAATAAGATAGCTGACAGAAGCTCAATTGAGAAGCACATTTATAGAAGTAAATAGAAATATGAGAATGGTAAAACAAGTTTTACTGAGTATTGTGACCAATCATTGACAAGTAATGTTTGAAAAAACAAACAAGAGAAATAATATCATTAATGAATTTTCATCCAATAGAGAGAATTGAGTATTAGTAAAAAATGTTACATTCGGAAATCAAGTCAATTACCATTAACCAAACAAAGGATACTACGAATAAAAAAAAAAAAAAATTCTACGAATTACCATTAAAATTCTACAATGAATAAGAAGAAAATATCCCAAGGCATGAAAAAAAATAAGTTTATTTTAACCAAATCATATTCAGATAAACTAAACTTCTTTTGGAGGGGAAGCATATGTAACGTAACGAAAATATGGTCCCATACGTTACATACAAAGTTTATAATTCTCAAACTAAAAAATAAAAATAAAAATTGTCCGTAATAATAAAAGGTCAGCAAAATAAACCATTATTAAAGGAATGAATAATCCCCAAATAAGAATACAAGGTAAAAGAAAAATTAAGAATGTTTATAAATACAAACTATTAAGTGTTCAGTGAAAAGGGTAAACGATAAACATTGACAAGTAATGTAAAACCTAACTTAGACAGTTTTAGAATGATTAATGAATTAACTGAGAGGAGAATAATTAATTAGTGCATGATTTATTTTATAAAAATGTACATGTTATTATGTTTTATCATGTTGTGTTATTATCATGATATTTATGTTGTTTTTTGTATTTAGCAAGTGAAGCAATTGTTTTAAGAGAATATTAATTAACTGATGTTAATTTCATTTTTATGTTATCAAATATATCATTATAGAACTGGTGTTAAACTTTATAAAATTAAATGTTTTGTATACATGTACTTACCTAGTATGCGGATTATAATTGTAAACTTGGCCAGAAAGGCAATAATTGTTAATGAAATACCAAAGGGTTTATTGTAATTACATCATAAACAAATGAAGGATTCTATACTAATGTAAGTAATAATAAATTAAAATCAGTATGAGATAAAAATGTAATGATAGGCCACAAACCAGTAACATTGTATAGGAAGTCAGGTCAGAAAAGTTAGGTAAAAAAATTAGTAAAAAACACTAAGTATAAGGTAATGAGTTAGGAGAAATCAATAATAATTATTGATAGCAGATAAGTAACTTCAATTTAAATAAAATCTTAAAATGTAATAGTGCAATGATGCCGAAAAGTAATATTTTGTAACAAGAACATAGTACTTGTTAGAATAAGTAGATTAAGAGGAAACGACAGCAAAATGTATACAATTTAATAACAAACAATATGTAAAGGTATAATATGATATAATGTAAATTTAGTAAGGGAGTATTTTAATAAGTGCAAGAACATTGTATGATTATGGTTCTAGGATTACAAATATTATCCAATAAGAGAACACAGACTGGTTATCAAGGACGACAAAATGGAATAAAATTTGTTTATTCGATTATTTAATCGTTATCCATGAACGAGGACAGTTTAGTTTTGATGAACTTAGAAAAAATGATAAAATTAAATAAAATAAATTAATGAGTAAACAAAATTAAATAATAAATAATCAAAGGAAAGCTCACTGACTTTTGACGGTCACATATAAAAGAGTACTATTAAGCCTATCAACTAAAATTGACGAAAATCTAAAGGAAGAACTTTACCAATAAAACTCAGTATAATGAGTAATCATTAAATTTAATTAATAGACAAATGAAGAGAAATAACTACCTGAATGAAATAAAATAATCCAGTATTCTAAAGAACGAAAGAGGAACTTAAAATTGTACTCGAACCTCACTTTCCACGACTCGATAGAGAAAGCATATTTTGACACAAAATACAGTGAAACCCGTAACCACAAGAACTGGACATTGGTGAACAGTAAGGATCGGCATTTCTGCATCATCCCAGGACCAAGACATCAAACTTTATTTCGAACTTGGAGTGACTGGCGAGGATTTATTCATCTGTACCTTGGCATTGATCAAACATCTCGAAGCACGAGGTTAGCTGTGCACGGCCATTACAAGTAACGATGTCGTCGGACGGTAAACTCCAATTATTTTAAATATTAATTAATAAGAAGTTAGTAATAGATGGTAATACCTTGTAATCCTATTTTTTGCATTTTCTGACCTTACTAATAGTTGAAAGAACTTTCATACCCTGTGTTCAAGAAAAACAATAATAATTAATAGTAATGTATAACCCTGAATTCGATAATTAATCGATTCATTCCAGTACGATCGATTTTGTATCTTCGTAAAGGAAGAATCTTTGTTTTCAAGGAAAAAATATAAAATAAAGAATCATTTTTGAAACTGACGATTTCTTATCATTTGTATAATATTTAGTGCATGTTGAACGAGTTGTAATTTATATAGAGAGTGTAACGTGGGAAGTATTGAGTGGAACAACTAACCTACAATACCCAGCTGACTGTGAACCACAGCGCTAGCTCGCAGACCGCTGTTGAATTACAAGAGAAGAGAAACGGATTTAAGGAGTTTACTCTACTCTCTCAAAACGCGGACTAGGCTTGAATAAGAACCTTAGAATTACACAATATATCAACTGGTATTGAACGTTATTATTACAGAAAGTACTAAAATATTATATAATATTGAGATATTCTTAATTTTTGATTAAGATCACCCATTAAAAGATATTATTTCGTCACAAATAACCTGACATTGCGGTTTTTAAGAGAAACCACTTAACACTTAATAAATAATTTAAATCACAACAAAACATTTATTACGAAGGAAAAAAGATCGGAACTCGGAAGAAACGAGAGATTATAATATATATATATATATATAAATACGTACAGTGTATTAGTATATGAACTGTAAAATAGATTTTTAGAAACGTTTACACACGCACTATCGCAGTTGTTATAAAATGTTATGTAAAACTTATGTAAAAAATAATAACCGATGTAGGTGTAGAGTAAGATGTGTTTAATGTAGAGACGTACTACGTCTGTCCCAGAGGCAAACAGCTATTTATCCTGTTTAAAGTCTACGGCTTGGGTTGCTGACGTGCATTTCCCACGAGGTGTGAAAACTCACTTGTTATGCAAGGAGCCATAACTGATATTACTCTGCATTTATAACTATGTACAGTATGTCATGTGCTTTTACACGTTACATCCCTTACGTTAAATAATTTACTGATGACTTGAATTCCCCTCGCGTTGATCAGCCACCACCAACAATAAACCCTTACGCGCCACGCTCTAAGTAATAACTTAGCCTACTTCAGTTTAATTTTATATAATGGTCTTGCAAAATTTCCGTCAAATTTCTTGAATAATTTCGTTCATAGGCTTTATACATTATATGGTGATCACTTCAAATGTTTATTCAAGTTTGTGTATGTCTTATTCACAAATTCATTCAGTTTGTCTGTATTATAAATTAAGAAGTAGTAAAATTAAACATGGGATGGGCTAACGTTTCTTAAACGTACATCTATTATGTTATGATAATTTGTAAACAGCACTGAAAGTTTTTTTCTAATTATATAGAATTATTTTATATAATTTTCAGAGGTGTGTGTGTGTGTGTGTGATGAAACCTGAACAGTTTTGCGAGCTCTGGTAGGTTCATTTTGCTATCGGTTGGCTACTAATTTTAAAAAGAAGACTTTCTGTCTCAACCGTTTTTGGAGAATCCAATTTAGCGACGGCGCAGTTTTAAAACTCTAAGCCAGTTTGCAACTTGTTTGAGCACTTGAGGCCAACCCACGCATTAAATGTGGTAGAGGTACACGCGCGCGCGCACACACACACACACACACACACACACACACACACACACACACACACACACACACACACACACACACACACACACACACACACACACACACACACACACACACACACACACACACACACACACACACACACACACACACACAGCGTTGTTATTCACAAGGCTGACAGCCGGCATCAAAACAACTGTTATCAGTGGAAATTAACTTTTGTTACGTTGATGACAAGTTTTCGCACATGAATGGGTCGGTTACATTAAAGGAGATACGCTGCGGTTGATGAATTCTAATTGTGGCAACGTGGGCGCAAAACGGATGTCTTGTCTTACTAACGGTGATAGCTGATTGGTACATAGTCACAGTATCGGGAAGTGTAGCGCGCTTGAGAACACCTTATTACAGTACATAAGAGGCTTACGAATGTTAACCTTCTGGGGCGAGCGAGCTAAAACTGATTTTTTTGTTTACTATTCTTTGTGCTAGTGTTTGTTTAAAGGCAGATTGAGATACTTTAAATTTCTATTGCTACGTTTATTGTGCAATTCACACACACACACACACACACACACACACACACACACACACACACACACACACACACACACACACACACACACACACACACACACACACACACACACACACACACACACACACACACACACACACACACACACACACACACACACACACACACACACACACACACACACACACACACACACACACACACACACACACACACACACACACACACACACACACACACACACACACACACACACACACACACACACACACACACACACACACACACACATTCTTGTCTGTTCCACGGTGCAAGATGTAATCATTATTATTCTGGTGGGTGTAAAAATTTACTAGACACTCTTATTTTCTGTCAGTTGTTCACATTGTGTATCCTCCCTTCAGAACTGATGCTGTTTCGGCGAGAGTACAGATCGTCATGTTAAAACAACCAAGTTGAAATAACTGAACACAGAGAATCGCTATTTAGAACTTTAATAACAGTCTAAATTAAGAAAACAACACAACACAACACACAATGAAAACAATTCTTTAAGCTTACGATTGACCAACGCACACTAAAGTAACACACAGCAAATATAATCTACTTAATAATGTCGCACTAAACAATACTAGTCACCAATTTCAGATGTCCTCGCACATTAATTCACAATTATCACTTTACACCAAATGCACACTAAATTTCAGTGTC
This sequence comes from Magicicada septendecula, assembly GCA_034769895.1. Classification (NCBI taxonomy): domain Eukaryota; kingdom Metazoa; phylum Arthropoda; class Insecta; order Hemiptera; family Cicadidae; genus Magicicada; species Magicicada septendecula. The sequence goes on from CM068367.1 coordinate 591,359,029, forward strand.
CTCTTTGACATTTCGTCTCCATCGTTTAAATTTATTTTTTAATGGGTTCGTATATTAAGATTACTCTAAAAACGTCTTGGTATGTTGTCATTTACACTAGCGATATTCACGTACTAGCAATGAGTGGCTAGAAAACTTAAAAGCTAGGAGTCTGGCCTTCGTATTTGCGGGGGACCTGAATATTTTATTGTGATCATCTGACAATATTTCTTACCGAAATATTTTCATAATTTCAGCATATATATGGTTATTATTTACTTAAAGTGATATGATGTGACAAAAACGACAGAATTATTAAAACTACATGGAATTTAATTACTGGCTACGTCAAGAGAACTAACCTAACTCACTAATTCATCTCTGAAGACGTTGAACGTAATGAGCTGTCTTATTGTTAATGCAAAATGCGGCGAATTAGCGAATTCTCTATCTACACCACAGTAAGAGATGTTACCTGAAAAGACACCATCAGAGTTGACTGGGTGAACGAATCACAACGTGGTGCGGCACAATTTAGTCATAAGAATAACACAAACACAAAATAAATGAGACAAAGTGTTGAAATAAGAAGCAAGTAGCTCCACACTTTCGAGGGTACAGCGATTTCTTGCTTTAAATTATGTAACAAGAAAAACTGGAAAAGATTAAGACAGGCCACAACTGAAACTGAAACTGGACCCTGCGAACATAGAACACAGTCCATAAAGAAATTACAATTATGATGAAGGTCACGATAAAACACGAGTCACGTGCTAGTAAGACGTAGTCATTAGAATCTTTAGCTACCTTCACCCAGACAGCCCCATTTGCTTACTTCAGTGTTTTATAATCGGTTTCGTCTTCTTTCTTAATGTAAATACTCATGTATTTATGCATACCTTCCGTTTCTAAGTATTCCATTTTAAAATGTAACTTAAATTCAGAACCTTTCTTTATGTAAAGTATGAAACTGAGGACGACAAAAAGAGAAAGTAGATGTTATTTTCCTTTGTTCACACAGACAATAAAACCCGTTTTTAAAGCAAGAGCTTAAAAAGCTTCTACTTCGCACTACACAATGTAATGAAAATGGGAACGATCATCAGACTACGCTGCAGCAAAACCTGACGTTCTACTGGAGACTTAATGCACACGTTTTACAATGTGAAAAATATACAACATTTGTATACACTGCATGTGGAGGACGAAGAATATTTATGTTTATTGTGTTTAATGAACCACTTGAGAACGTAGACTATGTATGGAGACAAATGATCGTGTGATTTTAAATGTACGTAACAATTATTAATAGCAGACAATATTCAGACGTGTTTCTTGAACATAACTGTGGGAGAAGAAACGCCGTTACATATTATTAATAGATCTCTTAGTGTACAGTTTAGTGTGGTAACCATGTGGACGATTACTATACATCACTAAATTACATTACGTTACTTTCTGCAATTTTATGTAGTCTACTGATTTTGCATTTCATTCGCACTATCAATCAATAAAACTTGAAAAAGAGCTTTATAAACTTACAGTTAGAACTGATCTTTGACAAATTTAAAGAAAGGGTTCAGTGAGCTATGGAGGCGGTAAAACACATAGGGGTTTCACGGTCGAAGTCAAAGGAGTCTAGACCACTCATTAAAAATCAGGATCAGGTCTTCCTGACTCAGTTACTGTTTGTAATGTCATGGTACTGGGGGAAAGTACATTAACGGAGAGTGAAAAAGAACTGTAACAGAGGTACTTACTGTTATCAAGTCTATCGTTAAATATTTGATGGTTATTGTTAGCAGTTACATGTAAGAATTACCGAAAAATAATCTTTGCCATACCAATAGAAATGTTCTACATTGTCTGTTTGAAGCCATTTGAAGTCTCTATTGAGATTTATTAGGTTCTGGTTAGGATTCAATACTGAGACTAGATTTAGTAGTGACTTGAATACTGTTCAAAATAGAAACACACTGTGAATATTAAACATTTATAAGTAGTACAGCAACGAAGCAGATTTGATAATTTTGATCACTTCACTAACATTTCCGGTTTCCTTCACAAAGCATGTAACAGTAAAAACTTCAAAACTAATATTTTAAAGTAGCGTCAATATACCGGTAATATAATAATCTACACAACAGCAGGCAGCTAGAATTCGGAACAAAAATTACTCATATCCCCTACACAGAGGGGAGCCAGAACTCCCAAGAGCCAGAAACATAAAAACGTAAAAAACACTTTTAATTCCTACCAATATCACATATCAAACACTCCGAAAAAAGTAGGCTCTAAACTAAACATAATGATGAATACACGTTATGTGAGCAAATCGTTACTTCTTTTTTGTTTAATAATTTGTATAAAGTTCTCTAAGATACTTATTAATTAGTAATTTTCCATTAAAAAAGTAATTTTCAAGATTTTTGCTTTTTAGTTTTATAAGTCCGAAAATCGTTCTGTAATGTTCCCGTAAAAACACAGAGACAGCATCGTAGGGTCTCTATCATGCGAATTGCCCGGGTCTTGGCCGAATGAACGCCAAGATCTAAGGTGCTGTGAGGTAGTGTAGTAAGCTGCTCCTGGATGTAGTAGGGTGTAGGTCCTGGGCGCAAGACGCAAGCATTTGGGTGTACCGTAACAAGCTCCCACCGTCTGAGGCTAATGTTCCGTCGCTGCTCCATAAATATAGTTACACCTGTGTAATCCTTTTCTTAAATTACATCAGATTACGCAACATGCACTATGAAGGCCGCTGAGCTGTAAAACTTGCTCATAATTTTATAAACCCCTAGTATATTCAAGACGTAAAATATTCTGCCACCTTTGCCCCCTTCAGCCCGGCGCCGGGGGCGTATACCCAGCTTGTCCTCTTTTTTTGTAAAACACCATTTAATGACTAATTTAAAAATTATTTATGTAACTGTCACAAAATAAAAGTTGTAATTTTTTTTACAAATGTAGCAATGAAAAGTTAAACTAATAACTTATTTATTAATAGAAGGAAAACAACATCTTGAAACAACTATTTACTATCACACAGAATTTTTGTGTGACCCCTTGTCAAAAAACTACGAATCGCCGTCCCAACCGACTTTGAAATCTGACTTTAACGAAGAACTAATTCAACAACACTAAAATGGTTAATAATTTTCTGTCGGCAAAGGCAATCGTATAATGTACTATTAATTTAAGAGCAGCCCGCACAAACTTACATATCATCTCGTGTACGTATACCATATATGTATATGCATGTATGTACATGTTCACTATGGCCGACGTGGTAAAAAGCAGTTTATGTACGACAAACATTACCCGGCAAGGACTATGACATAAGGACGGACTAGTGACTATAAACAGCGAAATGACTGTGTGATACCCAGTGGCTGCAGTATAATACGGTGCTATTGCATTGTCACGTTTGATTGCCAGCACTAATTATTGCATATGAAATGTGCAGTAAACGACTGAATGTTGTGACTTAGTTCAGTAGTCCTTGTGCAAAGAAAACCTACGCAGTACACAGCCCAAGAGAAGCTGTCCCTAAGTATGGATTTATTAATTGTCAAAATTAGGGCAACTTTGATGCGAAATTATGACTACTCTGAATGAATAATACAAATAGTTAAAACAGTTTTATTGCATCTAATTAACAAACAGCGACAAAATTACAGACTGCAAACCTTCTTAAAGTTATTAAGGTTTGCTTAGAAACGAGAACTCCCGGATTAATTCAGAACGGGAGACGGGTTGTGGCTTAAAAATTACCGGAGTTCCTGGATAATGTGAGAGATCTGACAACCGCATTAACAACATGTCACATTGATGCGTCTGCAGCTACTCGCAAAATACAGCTATATTTTTAATATATATGCACAACTTTATATAGAAATATATAAAGACACATAGGTTTATACATACATGCATAGTGTCTACACTCATACGTGAACACAAACTCACATTCACGACTGTGCAAATGCCAGTACTAGTAAATATCAACATAAACAGCAAATGAATGAAAACGAAACAGATTAACAGAAGTGAGAAATGATAACATCGCATATCTAGCTGGTAGGTAGGGGAACACCAGAGCTATTTAAAGGAAGAATGCTCAAAGGCAGCAAAAGTAGACGAGCGTATAGCCTGTACAAATTTGACTTTGTAGCAAAACGTTATTTGCCTTTGGGAATTGTAGTTTCAACCATTATGAAAATAGAAAACGAAGTTTCAGAATTGATATGCAGATACAATACAGAAAAAGTAAATTAACAGAGAAATATATTGTAACATCACAAAATGTTCCATAATAATAATAAACACCAGAAGGGTGAATGATACTAGAATAACTATAAACGAGTAACCAGGAAGAATGTAACAGTAAAAATAATAAACCAATAAAGAATGAAAGGAGAGAAGAAATTCAAGTGAACAGTGGTAAATCCACTACCTACATAAAATGACACTACAACATAAATAAACAGAATGACAAAGACGAAATGACAAGACAAGTTTCCCACATAAACTGTTAAGTGAGCGCAATAAAACCTTTGATGAATAAAATCAAATAAAATAAGTAAGATAAGAAATGACATGAATAATGTTTGTATAATGCATTATAAATAGCAACAGCACATTAGCTGATCCATGTCAAAGTATTGATTTGAAAAAGACAAAGAACGATACTATGATTAATCATAAAAGAAAATAAGAAAACCAATAATATGGGTTATCATAAATTAAGAATAACAATCAATGTAACCACTGAATGTGTTCAGGTAACATCATAAGTAGATAAAATATGTAAAGAAATGTCATAATAGTCAAGGAACAAAACATTGTAAAGGAATGATAACAAACCCAGAATGACCAATTTAAGTCATGAAAATAAGAATCAGATAGAAACCCTACTAAAGGGGAGTAAAATAATGATAATGCCAAAAAGAATGTAAAGCACCACAACCGGAGTGATGTTATAAGAATAAGAGATAAGAAAGACATGTTGTGTAAAAATAGTTAAATATGGAAGTTTATGATAAACAATCCACAAATATATGCGAATAATTAATATTGTTCAGCTGGATACAGCATTTACATATAATAAGGTGTTCTTTTTAATCAAATAATCATGTTCAAATTAGAAATTAAGAATAGTTAAACAAATATTAAGAAAAAGTTATTAGTCGGATCTGCAACATTTAGCAGACGACGAATGTAAACAATGCATTAGTTAGTTTAGAATAAAGAAATGTTAACGAAAACTATGACCAAACTGGCATCAAGCCATGTCAAAATAAAGATAAATAAACAAGCTTTACAATGATAGTAATAGAACCCGAATTGTAATTGTAATAACTGAGATATAAACGTTAGCATCATAAATTTGGTGAATTTCGAATAAATACAATTAAATAATAACAATAGCGACACTGACGCTCCGAATACAAATATGTAATGCCTATAAATAGAATTACGTCACCATGATATCATTTTCAGCCAATCACGGACTACTTTAGAAACCCGCGAGCACTGCCTAGCGGACCTCTAAAAAAACTATATAAACGATCGCAATTGTAAACAGAGAGGCATTTTGTCTCTTTCCACTCAATCAACAACTAATCCAGACCGATTTATCATCCAAAATTCAATAATCAACGAGAAGGAAGAAGTATAATTAAATATCAGTGCGTCGATAATAGTAGTGATACTTTTACTAGAAGTGCGTGTTAAAGAACGAGGTTAAGTATCAAACATAACCAATGAAATCAGTCAAGAAGAAAACAAAATCGTTCAAGTGCGAAATAAAGTGAAGTGTACCCACGATCAATGTAACAGATCGTGAGGAGTGGTAATAAATAATCACTGAGATTAATAACCAGGGAGTACGGTGCATATATTTACTTTGTTTACGAGTAAGCTATTAGCAGTATAATACGTATAATACACCTGTATACTGACGCAAGAAACAATAATACAATAAGTAATGAACACTGTATTAAATTTATTTAAAGGAATTATAATATTCCGACACAAGATTTCATGTATTAACGTTATCATAACTAATCTAAGATTGGTACAAATTGAAAGAACTTTTCGTTTACTAATTTCAATAACTAAAGGTGTCTAACCTAATATTCTAATATTTTGTAACAGCATTGTAAAGTAAGGCAGTGGCGTTCTATTCTGTAAATTCAAAGAAGTCACCCTTGAGATAGTTAATAATTATAAATAATCAGACTATTAAGACTAGAGTCTTCATTGCAAATAGACTGAGTTAGAAAAAAAGTTAAAAGCCGGATGATTTGTAATCCGTTTGTTGTGTTAAATTGAATGTACTTAATTGAATCTATTATAGAGTGAGCAATAAACAACTGAATTGTAAAGTAACAACTTTTGTTTACAATTATTTAAATAAATAATTAATCTTTATTACTAATTCATGAGTTGCAATTTCAAAGTAAACAAACAGTTAAGTTGGCTATAATTCAAGCAAGCGAACCGCCAACAATCAGAGTCAATTAAACAGAAAAAAGGGAACTTAACTCCTGATACTGATATAATCACTAAGTCGATTATTAACTTAAAATCAAACAAAATTAATCACTCGATAAACAAAAGAATTCTTTTTTATGGGACATTTCTCACGAAATCCCATATGGCGCCCAAGTAAAATTTTATCAGTGCTCACTGAAACATTAACAGTACTATTATACTGTTTGATAATAAACTTGACAGTTTATTAATCACCTGAGACCGACTGAACGTCTAGTACAACATCACAGGTACGTGAAGGTTTAAATTATATAAAATAACTTTGTCCAAACTGTACACTGACTTATACAGACGACACAATTCAACAGGAGTGTGAACGAACGTCAAGAGGTCTACGAAACCGGTTACATTCAAACAACGGATCTACAACCAAATAAATACTCATTTCTAAATAAACAAGAATATCAAAATCGAATTAAACAATTAATTAAATAAAATAAAAATCGTTAAAGAAGTTATTTGACGAAACCGAGTGTTACCATCACCAACAAGTCAAAGTGAAAGTTATAAACAAAACGACATAAGATACTTTTGTACAGTATTAAGGTGACGCCAACCACGTGTGGCTTTTAAAGTAAAAATACGTACAGGTTAAAACGGTAGTAGTGAATAAAGAATAACCTATAAGAATATTGGTATTATAATATATATAGTACAAAACATGCAGGTATGAATTGAAATTAATTGGTTAAATACAGTAAAGTTTGACATGAAGTAAATGAAGAAACACAATGCAGAAATGTAGGTGACAAACTAATAATAGTTATACTATGTGGTGACTTAACTGCGATGGGCGGTGAGCAGGAAAATTGAAGTAAATAGTGGGATACAAAGTAAAATAAAATACAGGCAAGGAAGGCCGAACAGTTTCTTCTATTTGACAGTGGCAGATGAAAACGATCTTGATAATCGTAACATATAAGGGAATTGTTACATAAGTAAGATAGTAACAATCTCTCTCTCTCACTCTCTCTCTCTCTCTCTCTCTCTCTCTCTCTCTCTCACACACACACACACACACACACACACACGCGCGCGCGCGCGCAATATAAACATAAGGATAAATGTAAATAATCCTATGTAACAGTTTTCATGAACATTACACGAAAATAAGTATTAGCACACAAACGTTTGTTTTTTTCTTTTTTCAGCCATCAACGAACTGCGATCATGCAACTTCCTCCGGCAACTTTCTTCTGGAATAGTTTTGCTCTTTCGCCAGTATACCTTCAATCTGTGGCTCGCTCTTGCTAGTTCTTCTCCTGATAACACCCTTTTGGTTCCTTTACGGTTTCTCTTCGAAAGATCCTTCACTTCGGCAACTTTCCTTCTTGACACTTCTCTGTTTTCTATATTTTCCTCGCCGAATCTGTATTTTTCTAGATCCTAATAGACTTCTTTCCTGTGGTACTAGTGGCTTTCTATTTTACTGGAAGTTGAGGTTCTTGTTTGAAATGCTAAAACGTTTGTTATTTTAGTGAATTTTATTTTATTTAAGATTGTTTTCACCAGTTTTGTTGGAATAAATACTATATCAATGTTTTGTAGCTCGAATAAATTGTTATGAGTTTTAACTTTTTAATTTAACGTTTGTAGATCTTAAAAAAAAAGAAAAAGAAATATTAAAACATGAAGTTAATTAACTAGAATAACTAAACGTAAGAAAAGAGGTACAAACAAAATTAAAAGTTACGGGTAGAACTGAATGCAAGTTCATCACGAAAAGGTGACTGATAGCCCTCGAAAGACAATTTTTTTGCAACGTGTCTGCGCAAGTAAATTTGCCACTTCTGGCTGTTCAGGAGTTTCTTGGTTCGGGACAACTGCCCTCTTATCACCTTGCCAAGTATCAGGCTAATCTTCAGCCTGTAAATTTATTCTAGTTTACGTGTATATTAAATTGTTTTCCTGTTTCTGCTTGTTTTTCCTACACAGTTCTTTTCATTTTCGTAGATTCCGAAGTTTTTATTAAAGTTTCTTCTCTATTGACAAAAAAAATTCTTACTCATACATCGCTGCAGAAGGGACACACTGATTAAAATATTGTTTTCATTACTTGTTATTATTTTACACAAACATCTTAACTACCTTCACAGTATCACTGACTATTTTTTGACTTTCTCATTTGGTGCAGGTCTTACTAAACAATACAATTACCTTTCTGTATTTATTCTCCGCTACACTTTACACTTTCCTGGTCGAATGTCATGCACACAGACGCACACACACTAGCACATACTTGAGTTTTTGATCTCATATATACGTTTTCGTTTTTGATGTCAGATGACGGGAAATCGTCAGAGTACTCGGTGAGTTACACAAGACTTATACGCGCAAGCAACTAACGGTTATTCTAATCTAAACAACACCTCTTTCCAGGCCACTACTCAACACATTGTTTATCCCCACCGTTAACTAATATAATGAATCAATCACTCTATCTGAGACTTGATAATGGCGAACTGTTAGAAAGAAGTCATTAACCTGGCGGCTTAGAAAGTTGTTTTCACGGAGACCAATGAAGTTACGACTGACGCAAGTTGTTAAAAAGTTTAGCGCGGAACTGAGTTTACTACGAATGAAACAAGTTTATTTAGATACAAAGACAGTGTGGAAGCTCTTCCCGTACCAGAACGTGGTTTGGTTCAATCCTCCGGTACAACATATTTTATAGAGAAGAGATTAATTAGTTCCAATAATTTTCCATCTAATCATGTGTAATGAAAGATAATTGTGACGACGAAACTGGCTGTTAAGAGTAACAGTGTTAATTGAATCCCGCTGCTGAGATTATAGAAAAGAAACAAGAACACTTTGATGCAGACCTAACGTTCTGTTACGCTGCTTACTATTCTAGCATGTCTCTACTTATTGTTAATAGTTGTGTCTAAGAAGATTACAAACGTATAGTCACGTAGTTATGCCAACGTTACGTACTGATCATAACGATGCTTATAAATTGATAATTAAGTCAGAAACGCACGTAATAGTGCCAGTTTCTACACGACGTTTTGCGCTTTTCACATCGCTCAGTAGAACGTAAATAATTAAAAAGCAAGAACATTTGAAAATTAGAGACATGTTGGAACGTTGAACGATTACACTCAATAACTGAAAGGGCCGGCCAGGATCCTAGGGGATGATTAGGACCAGTGTTTACCCGTTGTTTTACAGTCAACAGAGATGCTGGTAGTCCGTGAGCAAAATGAGAATTGCAACTAGCTTTCAAATAATGGTTGAACAGAAGAAGAAGAAGAAGAAGAAGAAGAAGAAGAAGAAGAAGAAGAAGAAGAAGAAGAAGAAGAAGAAGAAGAAGAAGAAGAACAACAACAACGACGACGACGACGACGACGACGACGACGACGACGACGACAACGACAACGACAACAACAACAACAACAACAACAGCAGCAGCAACAGCAACAGTAACAGCAACAGCAACACAGACAGCAACGGCGACGACGACGACGATTATCATCTCTTCTACCATCACAATTAATATAATCGTCATCTTATCATCAGTGCTGCGGCTTCTCCACTTTCTCCACCTTTGTCAGTGTGTAGATCTCTTCCTCTCTTAGAGCCGGTGGTCTTATTGTTGCCACATAAAGCTGGAGAGTGTTACTCCTCGCCTGTAACCACTGCACTAACAATTGTAGATTCCAACATTGCTTTTATCATAGAACTCAATGTCTGTGCCGGTCCTGCTAGTTTCAGTTTATTCAAGTCTAGTTCACTTTTAGCACAGTTCGTTCGACTATTGTATACTTAGTTTGTCACTATGCTGGGGACACTGTGCTAGCGAGTGCCCCAATGGGCTGCCGTTACGACAGACGATTGCCATCGTTTGGAACTATATCTCTACCCCTACCCTCGGTGGTGGCAACTAATATAATACGTTGTAACCCGTCCTCGTGATGAAAAATCATCTCAGTGGAACGTATCACTCTTCCTAAACGAGCCATCGAGATCAATGCATTCCATTCCCTTTGTTTTTCAAACATATTTTGTTATTTGTTCTTTTACAAATATAAACAAGTATAATAGGAACCCGTTACTCAATCCGTTACAGCTATCAATTTTCACATCCTTAGTTAAACTCTATAATTACCTTCTAGAGGCTTATTTGTTCTCAACTAAGCTTTACACTTCTCTGCACGAGTGGCATGCACACAGATTTCATTTCTGGTCATGTATGGCTACATTATTCTTCTTTTATATTTATTTATTACACAGTTATTCAGAAACAATTTACTAGGAGCCATGAGGTTCGACGTGAAGTGACTATGATTTTTCATGTTGGATCACCACGCCGTTATATACATATCAAAAAGGAGACTCCAGAAAAATTTAAATCATATTATTAATCAATAATATTTCTTAAGGTTACTCTGACAGAACAGGGAAAAATGCTGAAAATAAGTAATAAAATAAATATTATTTATTCCCCCGTTGAAGTGTTTTCGCAATATTTTGAACGGGTAAAATTTGTTTCACTGAATTGGCGAAATCCGGATGGTCGGGCACATGTGTCTAGAGGGTGACGTCGTGGGATCGGATCCAGCTGAAAGCAGATCGATTCTGTAACACAAAGCCTGCCGCCTGTGGGTCAACTCAAGCCCCAAATGGCATACGACCTCATCAGCTGGGGAATTGGAGGTGGTCAGAGCGCACTACTAACTACATTATCGTTTCGTCTCCTCCATGGAGTACGTCAATATGTGGTGAACAAGGTGTTATTGAAAAATACTGGATGGAAAAAGCTTACAGAAAGATCATCAAGTGAATTATTTCCAAAGGAAAACAACAAATAATGTTTAATTATATTTGCAGAGACTAACAAAGTCAAACATCAATCTTATTTTTATTTGTGACTGGTAAGATGCTTTAGAGTTGTTTGGCATACCGTTGCTTAGAATATTTGAACATTACTCCGAAGACTTACTACATTACTTATAATAACTTATTAAAGTGTAGTTTATAACGTAACACTATCGGTTACAGCTTAAAACACACTCATATCAATTACATATTTCGATGTAGACTATTAATATTAATTTTAATAATGTTAATAAATAAGCATATAGAGGAGAATTATACCGAGTAGTCGTTATATAAGAGAAGGTGTGTATGGGCGAGGCGGCACATTGACGCCGACCCAGGGTAAAATTGTATTGTAAGTACAACTTTCTAGGTCATAAAGATATAAAACGCTTTGTTTGCTAAAAACAGCAAAAAATATGCAGTACCGTTAGATTTAGGGTGTTTTCGGCCTTCAAAATACAATGAGTGAAACCTCATAAACGAGGGTGGTGGAGAAAACGGTCTCGCGGCAAAAAGTGCGCGTCTATAAGATTTCACCAATCAGAAAAAGCGTCACCTCTGCGCGCGAAGTTATTTCGAGTGGTTACTGGACAATTTCAAACTTACCGGCAACAAGTTCGAATTTCAGCCAATGATGATAATTTTAAAAGTAGCGGCGGTAAGGGAAGTTTAGGTGAAAATATAAAAGTAACTGATGCAGGAACTTAAGGGTCAGTCAGTGAAATCAAGAGAGACAATCGCAGACAAGGAGTCAGTGAAATCAAAAGAGACAGTCGCAATCAGTTAGAGTCAGTCAGTTAAATCAGTTAAAGCACTCAGTCAAATCAGTTAGCTAGTTAGTTAGTTAATTACTCAGTCGTTCAGTAAATTAGACAATCGTCAATCGACAGTCAGAATCAAGAGTCGGAGAATCAGTCAGTCAAGTAGTATTATTTATTCTGTGCGCGGCATCAAGTCGAAGAAGTCTTACTTATTATGTGCGCGACCGTATGAAAAGTCAAAGTTCGGAGGGCGCGGAGACAAAAGATTATCGCGAGAGTGGTGAATAAGATAAAAGCAGAGTAATACAAATTGTGTTGTGATGTGCAAAGTGTGGAACGAGCGAGACGGAAAATGGATAATCGAATTCAAGTAACAGTATCACATTAATTGTTGTAATCAGAAAATTGCATGTAATATATTTGTCTACTCAGTTTAACCCGTTTCATTCTAAAAGAACCTACGAGTTGTTCAGATGCTGAAGAGTTTTATATCTTACGACCTAGAATAGGAGTACGAAGTATAAATATTTAATATAAAATTTGAATAATGATTTGATATTTCGGAAATGTTAGATATTAAGTTATGTTATTGATTCATGGTAATTTATGTTGAACAAGAAGGAGATTTTATAGTTCAAGAATATCTTGTTGATGATAAATAATATTTCATATGTTTATTAATCTTTTATTAATGATAAAGAATATTTCATATGTGCATTAATATCTTGTTGATCATAAAAAATATTTCATATGTTTATTAATCTAATATGGATGATAAATAATATTTAATATGTAATTAAGCTCATAAATGCATTCAAATGGTAAATATAATATCTTTTACTTAGCATCTGAACAGAAGAGTTGTTATTAACAACACCCTGAGATTCCTAATTATCTCTGGCGCCCAACATTTTATACTTAAAATTAAAATTAATAATTACAATTGAAACCCAAAAAAGTTATATTTGTCGCCAACCACGTGGTGCAAAAGCCAGTAAAGTAATAATTGGCGCACCAATACGTGGAGCTATAAACCCTAAGTAATAATTGGCGCCCAACTGGTGGAGCTTAATTTAATAACTTAATAAGCTCGGTAGAATGAAACGGGGTAGCCAATAAATAAGATATATAAGTAGATGTTAACTCGCAGTAATAAGCTAAGGAATTTAAGTGATAAGTTCTAGCATATGATCACTTGGAGTAGAAGTAGAGTAGCCCATAACAAACAGACACAAGTAACAACACAACCATGAACACAGAAAAAGAAATAGTCGAAAAAAGTAGTAGCGAGTCGGAGTTCGAGATTAATAGCCAGTTAGGAGAACCAAACATATTTGATGAAAATACAGCCAACGATGTCACAGAGGCGCGGGGACCGTGGAAGAAACAACACCAGTAATAAAAGAAGTAGATATTTATACAATATTTCAACAACTTACAAAAACCATTACCCAACAAAAAGAAGACATTACCAAACGTATCGAACAACAAACGCTAAGCATCGCACAACAAGCTCAAGACATCGCTGACGCAAATTACAACAAAATAACAACACAAATGACCCAACAAATAAATGAATTTAGGAAAGACAACCAAGAACTAATAGAACAAATTAAAAAGGAAACTAGAGAAATCGTTAAAGAAGAGATCAATACAGTTAGAAATGAACTTAATTTAAGATTAGATAGCGTAGAAGAAGTAGTTAAATAGAATGAATTAAAAACTAGTAATGAAATTAAAAATATAAATAAAAGAATAATTGCTAATAATAAACGCCTAGAAGAAAACTTCACGGCACACAAAGGAGTAAATAAATACGTTAAGGACAAGAATGAAGCGAGTAAAAATCGAATTAAGGAGTTAGAGGAGAAAATCGGGAACAACGTGGAGGAGATAGACGGGAAGCTAACAAGTATTTGTCTACTCAGTTTAACCCGTTTCATTCTAAAAGAACCTACGAGTTGTTCAGATGCTGAAGAGTTTTATATCTTACAACCTAGAATAGGAGTACGAAGTATAAATATTTAATATACAATTTGAGTAATGATTTGATATTTCGGAAAAGTTAGATATTAAGTTATGTTATTGATTCATGGTAATTTATGTTGAGAAAGAAGGAGATTTTATAGTTCAAGAGTATCTTGTTGATGATAAATAATATTTCATATGTTTATTAATCTTTTATTAATGATAAAGAATATTTCATATGTGCATTAATATCTTGTTGATCATAAAAAATATTTCATATGTTTATTAATCTAATATGGATGATAAATAATATTTAATGTGTAATTAAGCTCATAAATGTATTCAAATGGTAAATATAATATCTTTTACTTAGCATCTGAACAGAAGAGTTGTTACTAACAACACCCTGAGATTCCTAATTATCTCTGGCGCCCAACATTTTATACTTAAAATTAAAATTAATAATTACAATTGAAACCCAAAAAAGTTATATTTGTCGCCAACCACGTGGTGCAAAAGCCAGTAAAGTAATAATTGGCGCACCAATACGTGGAGCTATAAACCCTAAGTAATAAGTTGTAAGCGAAACATAGAACCTGTGTAAACAATAAAATCTCGCTATGTGGATATTACCTACATTACCTAGAAGGAGTGTCACTATTTATGTAATGTAGTCGACAAGTACTACTGACAGTCTGATGTGAAATTTTAATTTACCCAGACTGGATTCATCCTCTTAACCAGTAAGCCTACTCTTGTATTAGTACACATAATATTTTAATATAGTTTACAGTTCCGTTTATATTTACAGCGGCGATGTGGTGGTGAGATTTATATAAGATTTGGTTGTTAGCTATGTATAAACTAATTTTATGAAGCTAATATACGTATAACTTGATATAATACACACTGAATTCAGTGAACATGTTTACGGTATTCCTCTATGAATTTAAAAATGCCTGTGAAACTAACACTTACTGCCATATTAACAAGTTGTGTAGTGCATTAGTTACTCTGGGTAAGTAAGAAAATCATGTTAAATTGACTGAAAAGAAAAAAAACGAAAACATGTTTCTTATGTAATTTACAAAAAAAAGCAAAGAGAATATTAACATTTTCAAAGTTCTAATATCTTACTTATAACTTTTAAATATTTAAGGTACGGAGTGTTCCTAAAAAAGATGATGCTAAACTTCGGGAAATGATTTTATTTATTCAACTGAAGGAAAAGTGTTGGATAACTATATTCGGAAAAATGCTTCGTTTTCCGTATGTTTTTATTATATTTTTTAAAATTAATTCCTGCCGAACGGGAGGATAAGGTTTGGAGTTGAAATTTAGTATATGCCTACACAGTAAATGTCCTATTAATGTGTATACTATTAATATGCATAGTATATTAACACTGTGTGTGCTATTCATATTATATAAAACTATTCCTTTTAGTCTTAATCCAACGACACCTTGTTTATAGAATTCGGTAAAAAATAAGGGAGTTACTACACTTCTTTCCTAACGAAACATTTGGCCTATTTTCCTTATAAGAATCACGTGTTTTCTGCGTTGTTAAAAATTTAAAGAAACTGGATTATTTTTTTAAGTTTCCCAAATGCTAAACGAAATAAATTTTAATAATTATTTAATTACTTATTTATTTCTCTTTTTGAGACATAAATTGACAGACTTGATAAAATAATGTAAATGCAAATACGTAGTTCTTATGAGGAAAATAGCCCAAATGTTTGGAAGAAATTTAATAACTCTCTTATTTTTTTATCCGAATTCCATAAAAGAGGTGTCAGTGGATTACGAATAAAAAGCCTAATGTTTCACTTAATAAGTCATTTTTTTATAAGCACTGATTTTTGAGAAATTTAGAATTAAAAATGTTAATCACATAAATATGATTAGAATAAATATGTCAATCATTTCAAAAATGTTGAAGATAAAATTTTGTTCTGTTTTATGTTTATAAAAAATGACAAACTTACTCTGTACACCAAATTTCAACTCTACATCTCATCTCATTCGGCAGTAATTAGGCTATTTTTTTTAACACATGCAGACACAGACAGGAAAGAAGTATTTTTCGGCCAATGTTTACTGGACATTTTTCCTTCAGTTAAATGAGTAGAATCATTTCCCGAAATTTGGCACTACCTTTTGGGAACACTGTATAACTAGCGAATCTGAATTATCCATATAGGCTACCAACCGTTAACTAAACACGTGAACTAAGAAATAAGTAGCACACTAAAAAATAATTAGTCGTATATGAAAAAGACAAAAAGGATATGCAAATAACGAGCATTAAAATGGTTTAAAACAATTTGCGACTAGCTTCCATAATTGCCAACATAAAATAAAATAAAATTACTGTGTTAACTAAGGTGTAGCTAATTTAAACTGCCGTGGGACTAACAATTCAGTACGTGTTCAGACACATTAAGACAAATTTTCTGTACAATTAATTAATATCAAACAAAATCAATTTACTATTATAAAGAAAAATTATATTAAAAATTAATATTTCTCACTAATACAATGTACTTGTAAAATACATTCATTAAAATATAAATTGCATTAGCTGTAAAAGGCTTCTTCAGTAAATCTTTGAGTAGCACCAGATAAATAAATATTACGCATCAGGAAAAACGGAATTCGTTTGAATAATGTAATTTTTCCAAAGTAGTTCATTTGAATAATATTCGCAAAACGTATAATAATCGATAAACTTGAGTAAAGTGGCATTTTTTATTGAAGAATTACAATTATACAATTTGCTTTTGTATGAAACACTTGCTGAATATATTTTCGTTATTTGCGGAAATTTTAGTAAACTTTTAGTTTCACATATATTTTACACATATGCAAAAGATTATATTTTTTGACTGAGAATTAACAGTAGCCTGTATTTCCGATGAAAATTTGATGATTTATGTAGTATAAGAGAAAGCGAAACTAAATTGTTAATTCAGATTTTAACCATCATACAAATTTATATAATTTAGTAAACGTTAAAATAATGAACCACTAAATGTAATGAATTTTTGTTAAAAGTTACTGCTTTCATAAGCTCCGTTATTTGTTATAAAAAAAGTACAGTCAACTTGATATGGGATGGTGGTGAGAGACATTACCCGCTCTATGGATACTATATTTGGTTGAGTATACATCAATGGATATATATTTGGTTGCTCAATTTTGGCAGTTCGCAGTTAATTATTTTATTTACTTATTAATCGTCCGGCTTTCATTTGTTTCAGTTTTTATTTCCGATAGATTCTAAGGACAGTACTCTAGAGTAGTTCCCCACAATCTTCTTACGAAACGAAACGATATCTAAACCCTTACCACCAATACAGAAAGGCACTGAGAGACCAGAACAGCATACCACAAGCTCAGAATGAACTTAGGAAGTATAAATTCTGCCGTGTAAGCAGGTGAAATCACATGGGACGGTAAGGTGATTGGCAGTGGTCACAGCCAAGTGAATACATTAGCAACGGCACAATGGCAGTGTGTAATGAAATACTGTGGAATTTAAAGATCTGTTGTAGCCTGATTAAATTTCATTATTCAGTAGTGCTGCGGTAGTTCGGTAGTTCTTTTCAGCTAAGTTTCTAATTAAAAAGACAAATTTATGAAAAGAAACTTTCTTAATAAAAAACCGCCATCAAAGTCTCGACGGCTATTTATTTGATAAATTTTACACAACTTTCAACCCTTATACTGAATAATTAATGAAACTGCGACTGTCTGCTTCGACGTTTATTAGTGTTAAATAGCCAACTGACAATTATTTAACATAATTATCATTCTCGTCTTCGCCGTCATCAAAGGATAAAATTATACCGGGCGAGTTTTTATTTTTTCCTACGTTAAGTGTGTAAGGGAAGCTATGGAAATTGAAATTTCTGGATCCCCTCACATTTCATCAAATCCTCACGATTTAGGACATTTATGGCCTATTTGTACAGGTAACTCATTTCCGTGGGCGCGCCTCGATACATTGGTTGCGATTTCATTCACTCGCTGCGACATAAAACTTCTCAACGAATGAAAATGAGATTTTTTTAAAAGTTGGATGAGTGTGAAGCTATTTATGAAAATACGTTTTCCTTAACACAATTATTATGGAATAATAATTTACATTAATTTAGAGAAAATAAAAGTACCCAGTAATAAACGAACTAAAAAATAACCACTGCAAATTGTACTCTAAACAGCAGATAATATATGAAAATATGAAAAACGTTTAGCACAACTTGTTATAGGATTTCAGTTTAAGCAATGAAATGTTCAACTTTATTTTATTAAAATAAAAATACCAGGGTCTACAAAATCAACTGCACAAAATTACTGTATAGATTTGCGAACATTCAAGAGAATATTTTAATGGAAGTAATAAAAATCTCTTCAATTAAACAAAATCAAGACGCTAGTAAATAAATTGTACCGTCGCTTGGGATTTTTAAAAAATCACAGAAAGATTGAAAATTCTAATAAAACTGAATAGACGAGAAGTTAGAAATTGTAGGACAAAATGTAGTTTATATGTTAATGTAGTTTATATAACTATGTTAAGAGTGAACATGAAGCAAGGTTGCAATAGAAGACTGAATTTAGAGTACGTATGTACTATAATAAAGAAAACAAAGAAAGGGGTGATAAGAAGTCTTCTGAATGTAATAATTTTTCTCTTATAATGTCTTTCTTAATTCCCAAAGTCAACGGTGATTTTACAAAAACACGCTGCTGTTCTACGAACTTCACTGGATCCTTACGTTCTCTGCTCCACATATCTGATATGCGTAATGTTGTAAATTCTATGCTGTAACTGTATAATACCGTACACCAGTGGTTCCCAAAACTTTTCAGTCCGCGGACCCCCCCAAAAATCACAAGTTTCAGGGACCCCGTCTGAGTTCTGAATTAAAACAAACAGTAAATGTGATACAAACTCTTATATTTTAATTAAAATATATTAAAATCAAAAATCTCTTAACTTGCAAAATTATAATACTAATGACATAAAACAGTTTAATGTGAACAATGAAGCTGCTTTTGAACAATTAGCTCTGCAATATTTAATATCTGATAATTTCAATATTAAGTCATTCTCGAGAGCAAGTTTATTTCTCAACTTTGATTTCAAGTACGTGAACTGGAAGAATGTGAATACACACAAATAAGAAGAGGGAAACACAGTTAAACACTTCGCGAATTCAGGATGGTCAGTCATTTACGTATAACCAGACGTCAGTCAGTGCTGTAATTACGAAAACTGTAATTTTAATGAACTGTCAGTTGAAAGTTCTGGCAATGAATCTTCTTCTTGTAGAATAAGAGAGAGGTTACTGGAAAATCACTGGAAAATATTCCCTTAGCTGCTAGTGCAGTTGCTCCAAATGAGACTTGATAACGTTGAGGATCTCCTTTGGAACATTTTCACCTGACATCTGGATGAAATTTGCTATGGAAGGTAATTGTTCAAAGATTTCAGAGTATAATCTTCAATTTTTTATCATCCCCTTGATCGTATCTCGAACCTGGAAATGGGCTTATAAGCAAGATACAGTGCTTATACGTGGACTAAAACAGTGCGATCAGTTGTGCGTTGATGCGGCGCTCTAGTCAGTTCGGCTGACAAACAGATCTGCTACACGACATGATTAAAAGACATTATTAAAGCCATTAGTTTGAAATTACTTTTAAAATTACAATTAGTGTGAATCAAAAATAATACTGGAATCTTCTACTAATTGTTTCAAGATTCCAAAACTTAGATTTTAGACCATAACATATAGGAGAAAATTACGGTATATTCTATTTTTCCTTAATAGTGTCCGCGGACCCCCTAAAACATTGTCACTGACCCCCAGGGGTCCGCGGACCCCACTTTGGGAACCACTGCCGTACACCATACGAATTTTAAAACTAGAGGTCGATGGGTTGGTGTTATTATTATTGTTACATATTATAATATTTCTGACATTAGCCATAGTTTTTAGAAACAATTCCAATCACAACATTTCGATCTCTACAAATCTGAGGTCGTCCTCAGGTATACATAGTTTTTTACATCATGTCAAAACAAAAAAGATGTCGTCACAACATACCAATAAAAAGACTATTAAGTATTGTAAACAAGAAAATGTTTTATTATAATACTTAATTGTGAAATACTTATTATAACACTTCAAAGCATTTTATTAATTATAACACTTTTTTTGTGACCAGAGGTGAAATCCTACTAAGACGGCCTTCTTGGTAAGTAAAGATTTTTTTTTTGTTTCTAATTCTTAATAATCTTTTTGTTAGTAAGTTGTAACGATATCTTTTATGTATTGATAGATAAGGTATTGTGAAAAGTTATTTAGACCTGAGGAAGAGTTAAGATTTTTATGGGTGCGATTAGAATTGTTTCTAAAAACGATCGCTAATGCCCGAAATATTATGTAACAGCAGTAATAACTGTAGACCATGCCGTTCCGTTACTGGAACTCCCCATTTATCTTTAATGTTTAATGCATACATTAAATTACAGTACTTACAGTTTTGAGTTCACTATACGTGTCCAATGTTGGCTGTCTTACTGAATTTTCAACTCTTGATCAATGTCAGCAGTTTTGTTGTTGTTGTCATATCAAAACTCGATCAGTTGAAAGTTAAGGCGTACGTGACATTGGCACATTCCTCAGAAACTCGGTTGTTTTTGTGTTGAGTCACATTACAATTTTTAGGTGCCAACAAAAATATAAAAAAAGTATAATTTTTACAGCGTTTCCACAACGTGTAACGAAATGTAAACATGGAAAGGTAATTTCGGTATTCCGATCTTAGATACATTTTGGTACTATGCAATCTTCGCTTCAAGATTTCTATCAGACGTAACCGCTGTTGTGTCTGTTCTCACATTATATTGTTTACGTCTGTTAAATCTTTTCCAGCCTAAAACTGATATGATAATTTCTAATTAAAGTTGCATTCGCTGCAAATTAGAGACCCGTGACGTATAATTTCCTGCCCGTGTCTACTATACACTGTTAAATGGATGGCGACAAATAAACATGACGTTTATTTTTAGAAAAGACCTGAGGATATTTTCACTTCTATATATTTTCAGTTGGCAGTATTCTGAGGGATATATAAAAGTGGTTTCGAGGGAGAACCAGTTGAAACTTACATGCATAATCAATTACTCACCCCCGGCAGACCCTCTTAAACTTCTCACTCAGTTTCTCGCTCTTTATTCTCGGCCTCTATCTTTCTCTCTCTTATGACCCTTTTTACTTAAAAGGAAACACTATTTGTTACTACTAGCGTATTTAACGAAACAAATTCACACACTTTTAAATATTAAAGGAACAAAATGGAATTACTTACAATTATGTAAAGTGAAAACGATGAAATAGATATATACCGGTCCTGACGTTGGGTTAATGAAAATCAAATTCAGGTAAATTTTAGAACTTCGAAGTAGCAATCAGTTTATCAAGTTGAATATGTAGTGTTGTGATTAGAAGATATTTAGATTTTTAAGATTACAAAAAAGTGTGTGCGTGTGTGTGTGTGTGTAGAATATACATTTAGCCTATATGTGTAAACAATCATAAACAATTTAATGAATCCTTTTTAAACATTTTTATACATCGTATACAAACATAGTGTTTATATTTAAATAACACAAACTTGGAACTTATGACAGACTTGACTTAGAATTTCTTATTTTATATATTGAAATGCTACAGTGTGTTAGAAAGCTAAAATCTAAGACAATATTGTAAAAGTTTGTTCAAAACATCATTGTTTATATATATATAAATCTCGGAAGCTGCCGCTAGTAGAGCTTTCCTAAAAATCAGAATGTGATTTATGCGGCCTATAACTGTAAATAACTGTCTATAACAATAATAATTATTATTAATTTGTATTTTGTTTGTAATAAACGCTGTTACAGTTTAAAATGAGATTAGGCGGTTCTCATTTATCTTATAGCAATTTTTAGTTATGCAGCAGTCTACATACCGACGAGATTCGCTTTTGTTAAACAGTACAAAATGTTATTATTAATTTTATTAAAAACAGCAGTACGAACGGTGAAAGCGTAATATTCAGGAAATTTTCACGCGAAAAAGTTTTTTACTTTGTAAATCAAACAACTGGAAACGTGGGAGCGTTAATTAAACCCGGCGTTAAGCACAATATTCTTTGTGAATGCGTTTTTTATGTTCTATAACGAACGATCGGAAATAATCCCCGCACTGCACTGTCAGTCGTCGCCGATCCAATGATTTCAAGTTTTCAGGAGTC
The DNA here is from genome assembly GCA_034769895.1 of Magicicada septendecula. Taxonomy (NCBI): domain Eukaryota; kingdom Metazoa; phylum Arthropoda; class Insecta; order Hemiptera; family Cicadidae; genus Magicicada; species Magicicada septendecula. Next base: position 591,381,429 of record CM068367.1, read on the forward strand.
ACAAAACAGCACACATACACCGATTCACACACGTTACGGTACATATGTAGGCATACACTCGTTCGCTTACGATTAACAAAATGTCACTTAATAATTAACGTGGCACTGATATTATTTAAAATTGCATATCTGTAGTAGCTGGACAATTAATTATTAATTGGGGGTTTATTATTTTCATTTATACCTGAGTTGTTACGTCAGGTTATAAATTATTGTGAGTAATTAATAAATAAATTTTCCTCTAAGGAAGAGTAACTTACTGTGGAAGTAACAACGCAATCCGGGGTAGTTGCGAAGAAATAACACACCAAGTCCAAAAAATTGACCCCACTAACGCATACCAAATACGTCAAAGATTGAGTACAGACATTACAATACTTAAAAATAAAAATTAGTGTATGTGTGTAAGTAATACATATTATGCAGTGTACAGTGTGTGGGCGATGTGTAACAAGTTCAACATACGATTTGAATCAGCGTGACCCAAAACTTTATACCGAGCACAGCAAATTACACAGAAACAAGGAAATGAAAGATAACAGGGTGTACGAGGTGGTGAAGAAAGTTAAACTTAACAGAAGTAGTATTCACTTGGGTACCATTAAAATAAAGAACAAATGAAGTACGAGAAAATGAACTTAGCAAAGTTGAAGTTACAAACTACAGATAAGAAAATGAAAAGGAAAAAGCCATTCGTCTTCTGCTTTTTTCATTTAGATAGTTGATCACACACACACACGCGCGCGCGCGATCGCACTTTCTCGTACAGAAATTAAATAATACTGATGATGTAGTACAGCCTATTGTCATACAAATGTAATGGTGAATTCGAACGTAGGGGTTTTGTGGCATAACTTATTTATTGACATTCTTAACGTAGTGTTAAGCTTGTCAAGGTGCTAGTGTATATGTGATTTTGTGTGTGTATGTGTGTTGTAAGAGTAGGAAAAATAAGGGTTCTATCCTATACACGGGAGGCGAAATTAAAGTTTATGGGTAACAGTTACTGGAGAAAACATTAGAATTCAAATTTAATCAGATATATTATTATAATGTAGACATACAAATTAATGAAAACCTTCCTTTTGAGACTCGTTAGTTGACTACTGTTTGATTGCAAAGTGTCGTAACTAAGGCTGTGTGCAATTTTGTACATCAGGACGCACAAGAAAAGACGGATGAGAAAGAAAATATTTGGAAAACTTCCAACTTGTGGACACCAAGAAAAATGGACAACATAAAACGGGAGAGAAGAGAAGATTTAAAAAAGTAATGAGTCGCTGGCGCGAGAGGACAGGACGGGGTAACTAGGAAAATCCAGAAAGAAAACAAAACAGGACAAAATAAATAAGGCATGCGTTTAGAGAAGAGAACAGTGTGTTTAATTAGGAGTGTAGCGCTGGCAAGATAAGCTGAACATCAACACTGAATATTTTAAACCGAGGCGGGGAGGCGCGGCACACTCACAGTTATGGAGAACAAATGTAATGACAGACAATTAAATGAACACAGCTTGAGCAAGATACAATAATAACTACGTTGAGAGAAAATAATTTCATCTTATTAGTGACAATGCGACGCTATTATTTCTACACTAACCTGTGTAACAATGATGGTGGCACAATTTATCAGTTTACACGAATATTTACGTATATCTGCAGTTTGTGACCTACTACTTATGGCGGTAGCGTTCTCTAGGCAGTTGGCTCTACACAACACTAAAATTGGGATAAAGGTTTGTACTCTGACGTCAGAAATAAAAACAGTTCATAGCTTATTCATCATCACTGCCAACGCCATCTTCTTATGAATGTATAACATGCTGTTACGGAATGACGCTCCGTTCTTATTCAGAGTCTTTTCAGTTTCTTAGTTTAACTAAAATTTGTTTCTTTTGTTCGTTTTTGTTTCATTTATTTCTAATGAAATAGTAATCAGAACTGTACATTCTTTAAGCTAATCCGGTAAAAAGTACATATACATAACGTGTCTGGTAATCGTTCGGTTGCGATTCCTCATCTAGGGCCTATATCAGTCAACTGGTCATCTTTCTTTGAGTCTCTTACAACGCGGTCCTGTCAACGGGTTCTAGTGGAGTCTGAGTTTAGCGTGATGTTTTCTGCTTCTTTAGTGAATAATGTCTTGTACATAATATCTTACTTCGAGTTCGCTGTGTACCGAAGCGACTGATCTGTTACATGCCACTTTATAATTGTCACTATTCAGATTGACATATTTGCATAATAGCTGTGTTGGATCTGCTGGCGCATCCCAACAATTCAATGGTTTAGGTGCGTATAGATATTATTATGGCTTTGTAAATTAAGATTTTATTATATACTGATAAATTAGATCTCCTTCATATTATATCCAATTCAGTTGGTTGGTGGTTAAACCTACTTGCTCCTTTTTTTTAACTATATGCTAGTTCCATGTCATCGTGGTGGCACTGTACATTTCGTAGTATGTATCTGATTTCATCTTTCCGAGGTAAGTAAATGCCGATGCAGTTTATACATACATCAAGTCTGCGGCATTTGTTAAGTGTCCAGGTTAGTTAAACTAAAACTGTATGCCGTTTGTTAGTTATAATTTCTTACTATATGGAAAGATAATTTGCTAAAGAATTTACATTGGCCAATGCACGTGTTTCTTAAAATGTTTCAAGTAAAAAAAATTAAGATACAAGTAAGAAAAATATGTCTGTATGTTTCGATTTCTAATGTAGTTCAGCTTTACCGCACAAGAAGCACACCTCACATTGAACGTAATGACATACGTAGACACAAATAATTATATCCAAAAACGTTCATGTCAACTTCTCTGTCTTACGACTAGGTTGGTAAATTCATTAAACAACGAAAGCAGAAAATATCCGCTGTACGTTTTCGAAAAATTAAAAAAATTCCTATTACTGTAGCCACTGTTGGAATCCTATTCTAAATTCGAAACAAACTGGGATTGGGACCAATACGACCCAAGATGAATACTTATTTTTTATGAAAAATAAAACTTCATATATTTTTTGCCTTTTATAAGTAAAATTTAATATTTTTATATACGTAAACATATTTAGTTACTTTAATTTTAATTTTAGAAGCCTAGCAAAAATGTTCGTGCATACATGCGTACACATAATTGGAAGACTTGAAATTAACAACTTATACACTACGGGAACCAAGCATAACGTGTATTTTAACAACAGACATCTTTATGTACTTTTTAAATAGTAAATCCTAGTAATATGAGAAACATAGTAATTGTTGGTGCTCGACTACGTGGTCTGTAAAAAAGAAGACTAAAAAATGTTTACATGTATTTTATCAACCATCTGATTAAATACTGATAATTTTTGCCTATATGTGCATATTTTATTATACGCAAATTATTTTTGGTTTACGTGTATTCGGATAATAAATACTAGTGGAATTAACGTATAAAATCAGACTTAAAAAATCAACAAATGCGGTCCTGCCTTATGTGCTGGTTTGTGATACATAGTTTTCTGTCCACTGATAAAATAAAATATATTATTCATATTGGATTGAGAGAATCCCTGGTTACTAATTACGCACTTTCCGAAAACTCATTCAATATAGATTTTTATTTTATTTTCTGAACTGACCTTCATAACTATATACATGGTGTAATGGCTTTCTGTGGCAGTAGAAAACGACACGGTGAATGTACTCATTCAACTCCCGTAGACATTTACATTGCCTTTTGTCTACATTTTCACAACCAAGTAAAACTAAACAACGAAGAAATTATGGGTTAAAAAAAAATACTGGCACTTATGAACTTTAACAGTTTTACTTTCCTTATGAATTAGTGACACTATATAATAATCAACTGATTACACGAGTCAGATTCAAGTTGAAATATATTTTAACATGTAGTCAAGCAAGTGCTTTACAATTCATCAGAATAACTTTTAAAACTAATCTGAGCATTTTCAGTGACGTATGTATTTACGTATTTTTGCGTAGTTATGTATTTATTACAAACAGTAAAATACAACAGAAATACTTCCGTTTGTTACATGTCGCGCTTGTGCTGTGTACAGGATGGTGATAAAGCTTATTTGTAACTTCGACATCTTCTTCAAATGTTGTTACTTGTCTCCTTTTATGTCCTCTTGTTCGTAACATTTAAAAAAAATATAAAAATGACAAAGAAATATGAAATTCAACAAAGACGAAAACACTGCGCAACAAATTACCAAAAATGAAATGGATAAAATATGGATTCAGAGGCGGAAAGACTGGCATTCATGAAGACGCCCAACTGCTTGGCGGTGAATGAAAGTTTGTGCACGTAGCTGTAGATTATGGAAGAGCGTAGCTCAAGGCTCTTGAGTGGTAGCAGCGCCCCGAGTGCTCCGAAGACTGCAGGTATCACATTGTCTCAAGAGCGTTAGGGTTTTCAAGGGCTTTTGGCTGTGGATGGGTGTGCTCCTTATGACATGAGGTCAGTTGGGAGAGAATCTCAGCAAATGAGGTGCTCAGCAGTGTGTGGAGTGGACAGTGACACACCGGAACAACAGTGAAGATACCTCCTGGGCCAGCCGCTTAGCGTGTCAGTTCGTGTCAACTCGTGTATTCGCGGACGCCTCATGAAAGAAGCCGTTGCACGACTGTCAGGAGACAACCCTGCCGAGGCCACAAGCGGCTAGGATCGCCAATCAGGGAAGTCTGTGATGACTGTGTATGCGTTAAGCAGTGGATTGCAGGTTTGGTAAGGGGTAGAGCGCTACGTAAAAGATTATGGTAGGTCGTCCAGCAGAGTGCGAGATCGTTTGACTATGTGACAAGGAGGACCTTCTTTGTATCCATGGGCAGATTGTGTAAGGGTTGAGTCTGCTGGCGCGTGGAAGAAGAAGAAGAGGGTCACTATCGTCTGAGCACGAACTCTTCCGCGATTGACAGACAGAGATCCTTCCTGATAGCCCGGTCACAGACAAACCAGGACAAGTTGTAAAGGAATTGTGGAGGGTTCGAAGAGATTCAGTGTCAAGCGGGCAAAGTATCCACGGGATGAATTAGTATAAATTGGTTTGTGCACGACAAAATCCAATCATATAGATACTGATGGGGAAGCCATACGGAAATAGTGGCTAATGCCCAAATTCTACAGATACAATATTAATTTATTAATTTCTCTAAGCAAGGAAGGTAAATGACAAGATAGCAAGGCACACATTTTACAATCTACGACAAATACATTCCTATCCCTGTACTGACGATGACGATACAGATCAAATTATGCGTAAATAAGACGTTACAGACAATTAGGCGCGTCGTGGATTATGGGGAAATTGTAACAAAAGTTTCAGTTGAAAGTAAAACAGTGAAGTTCCATCAACTATTTGCTGAACTTCTGAAATCAGCGTATCGTAAAAAATGAGCGTTTGATAAGAATGAAGTATTTACCACATAGGAAAATATGAAATATAAATTGGATTTCAAAATTGGAAGTAGATAATTAATAAATGTGTTCATAAGAGAACATAGGCAGAGAGGTTTTAGTGATAAAGTAACTAAGTAATTCCTTCGAGCGAAACAATAGCGTCTTATTTCATAAATATATACGCTTTATAATACGATATTAAAGTTTTCTTCTTTACTTAATGATGATTATGTTGGTAAACAGAAAGAAAACATACAGAAACTAATATTATTTAGGAGAGTACTACAATAGTACTAACATTTTGGTTTATAAAATTTTGACCCCATTCATTGCCGTAGTGGAAATGACTTGGGTTTCGATGGATGTGAATATTTGAGTTTGAGTGGTTTGTGGGTTTGGATTGTTTGTTCGGGCGATTTCATAATGCGCTGCCAAAACTTTGTCCACCAAACCTCAATGGTTACCTTTCCTCATCAGCTGAGAAAGTTCTGAACGATCGATACTTAGCCACAAATCACATCCACTTCCCCACATCCGAGGCAATAAGCCTTCATATAGTCTAACACTATTAACTGTACGCCCGGTGATATAAATATGCCTGCATCAGTAGTACTAATGTTTTAAAACATTATATAATTATGTATTATTGTATATTATGTAAACTAAATTCTACTGTACTATAAAGCTCACAATAACAAAGAAGCACGATTAGACAGCGATTAGAAGTACGATATAATAATATTTCTAACTGTACCACCTCACTTCACTACCTGAATCACGGTACTATGAATTAATTTTTAACAAAATCGTGACCATATTATTGTCGTAAGTTGTAGAATAATGAAACCTTTTATAATGAAATCCCTAAAACATACCAATGTAATAAATATCTTTAGTCCTCTTTAAATAGGAGAAACTTCTTTGATATTGGGAAATTATGTCATTAAGTTCTTTAACAGAATCATTTATGTAATGATTCTTTTCTTCAGCTAAACGCTAGGACCGTAAAATTGCAACTAGTAAAAACTTTGTTCTTCCATTATTTTCAATGTACCGTATTAACCACACGTCATCTTTATCTCTTAATATCATATCTAGTCATCAAACTATTTCCTCCTAAATACAGTTATTTCTTTGTCCCACTGCGAATTTGCGTTTAAAAATTTACAAATAAATCAGCGACCTGATTTTTTAATAGAATAATTCAGTGAGTCTAGAATAATGTTCAATTCTTTAGACTAGTCTTCTCAGAGTGACGGATTGGTTCCTTACGTTTCAATTACGAATTGCTGAATATGTAAAATACAAAATATTTACGACTGATCACACACGCCCTAAATATTTTATCTTTTTTTATCCCATTACTATTACAAGTTTTCTTTTCTTTCGGACTCATAGAGTTTCGAGATTTGTTTTACCTTTATCGTTCTTCTCCTTTCCCATGTTTCTGCAGTATCGATGCAGACCGTCTCCTTTACTATTACTGACTACTTTCCAATTACATGTTCCAATCAAAGGCTTCTATAAAGCTATAAGCGTTTTTACGCAGATAATTTTACTGTCAGTGGATTTATGAAACAGCTTTTTTAATTACATTAGTTAGATTTATATCTGTTCCGTGTGGTGAACGCAGAATCGTAGTTAGTAATAGAATGTACTCTAAAAGTGAGTAGTATGCGTCACAAATGTGACGTAGATAGCTCTCTTAATATTCAACAGAAACAATTGCTATATAAAACGCGAAACATTTGTTTGTACACATTTGGCTTACTTTGTTTGTTGACTCAACTCGTTAAAAGCGTATTCACTACGTACAAATTAAATACGGTAGATAATGAAAGGGCGCCGTAGTCGACTACGGTATGCAACACGCACATCACGCCATATTCCACGTAACCATTGTATGCAGATACAGTAGGTATGTATTGGTTTTCTGTAATCGACTTTTATCTCCGAAAAGATGAGGGAACTTTAGTAATTATGTAAGTTTCTTCTTAGCCACACAATGTAGCTAATGCTTACAGAGGTAAAATATTCGAAGCGAACACAATTTTGAGATTTAATTAATCGTTTGACCTTAATAGAACAACATAATTGGAGCAGAAATTCAACTTGTATGCTTTAGAGTTAATTTTATTTACAATTAAATGATCAGTGAGGCAATAAGAACAAACATACTACAAAGCATTATATTAAGCAATCGTAAAACATACGCGTATTCTTTTATTTAAAGTCTTAAATAAAATAATGGAAATATTGGTGATTTTTTCAGCACTGAAGTAATGTAACATAAATAATAATAATTTTCAGAAATATTAATACTTCACGACAAAAATACCACACATTCATTTTAAATACATTAGACAATAAAGTTATTTTCTATTTTCTTATCAGGTCTAATTACTACAAAAATGTATACCTACTACTACTACTACTACTACTAATACTACTACTACTACTACTACTACTATCACTATTACTAATACTACTACTACTGTGAATAATAATAATAATATAGTTTTATTCTTTAAGGAGGAGAGGAACTTTACACATGAAGTGTAGGACTACCATCTAACTACCCACAAAACCTACCCTTTGTCGGTCGAGCACTTAACTGGGACCGTTTATCACACTACTTTCGACTAGGCCATTTTCCTGCGCCCATTGGTCTCACATATTCATTGTTCGACCTTATAGACGGTTTAAGTCTCTCTTCTTCGCCCGAAGGATGCCCTCAGCGCAATGTGCTACGCGGTTCCAGACGTACTCCCCTCTTAGCGTGGCTCCGACGTGTTGTCTGGAGCTATCATTCCGATATCCGCAACCAGTTACACTCTTCTCGTGGCCCACCTATCTCGGTTGAAGGTGTGCTCGGTGACATTCTATACCTGGGTAATACAGGCTGTATGCAGACAAGACTCTACCCACCTTATGGAAGTAGGATTGGGAATATCAATGACCGCTCAGGAGCTGCGACAGGTAGAAACCGGTCTCCCCGTGGTTTCTCACGTGTTTCATCGGCACCGAGGTCCAGTGTTCTTCGTCTCCTCGTCCCAGTCTACGTCACCTCCGGAGACATCTCCTAGCCGACCTCGGTTTCCTAAGGTGTACAGCTCTCTGCTTCTTCGCAAGACGATCAATAGGGGTAACCCGTGCGTTCACCATAACAGGTAATTACCAGAGACGGTGCGGTAAGTAGGGGCTACCGTCAACCCCCACTATTACTATAGTAGTATATTTTATTATGGTAGTAATAGTAATTTAATAGGAATAGGAATGTTATTATTAATATTAGTCAGCTCCCTATTAATAAATAAAGTACTCATGGCTGAACTTTGGGGGTGGAAAATCGTACTTGCATTATACTGATCCTCCTTGGGAGTAAATGAATAAAAATAATTATTTTTAGTTTAGAGACTGCGTGCACTACAAACACAAGTAGTATCATGCATAACACAAGTAGTATCATGCAAAACACAAGTAGTATCATGCATAACAATAAACACAAATAGTATCATGCATAACAATAAACTAATGTACGTATGAGTTTTAATTAGTTGCATTTCCGTCTGTCGCGATACAGATCTTTGACTAATAATAGGTTAATAATAATTGTAACAATGATTACGTTAACAGCAGCAGTAGCAGAAATTTTGTTATTATTTAAAAATTAAAAAAAGTTTAACTATTAATATAGGTATAGTATAAATAGGATATTAGTTAACTAGTATTGAAAACGTACGAGTCTAACATACACTTACATGTGCATCACACAAAGCATTATCTCGTATGTGTGACGTCGACAAGACCTCTGTTAACCACACCCGATTAAGCCACTTCATTCGAAGCTGGGAGGACTAGAATTTGTCCTTTCGAGACACTAAAATATTTTCCTCTGTGGAAATGTTCAGGCTCTCACAAGCTTGTAAGTTCTTTTTGTAACATGTTACCGTAATTTTGGTTGGGCTGTTACGGTAGTCAAAGTTTAAAAAAAAAAATTTGTATTAGAAAAAATTAAATTTTGGTTCACATATATGCGTACAATAAATTAAAAAGGCTCTTTTTGATAAAACGATTATCTGATAGAGATATACGATCAATTTACGTTTGACAATACGTTTCTAAGTTTACGAGTACAATTTCCATACTATATAAACGGAAATTTTCGTAATTCCAAACTGCAAATGGCATGTTAATGATGTAGTCGATTGGTCCGTTTATATTACCGATATTGTTTGAGTATTTTATAAAGTGAAGAAGGTAACCAAGATTTCTTTAAAATCCCTAAACGATGGGTGATTTCTTACGGGTCAGTCCTCTATACGGACTGCTTCCATCGTAATGTTTTCAAATAATGCTAAAAAAAAATATACATAGGCCTATATATTATGATGAAACCGGCCGGAATAGAAGATTTACTTCTAAGGGTTTTCCAGTCATCTCATGAGAACACACACACACACACACACACACACACACACACACACACACACACACACACACACACACACACACACACACACACACACACACACACACACACACACACACACACACACACACACACACACACACACACACACACACACACACACACACACACACACACACACACACACACACACACACACACACACACACACACACACACACACACACACACACACACACACACACACACACACGGAACTATTGTTTCTTTGATACCATATAATTAATTTTTATACATTTAATTTTGTGGGTCACGTTTTATTATTATTTCTGAAATGTTTGGAGACTGCTCTTACGTAATAGGAGACCTTATATGTTCGAATGCCGAGTTATTGTGATAGCCATAGGTAACCCCAATAGTTAACATAATTTGCGGGTTTTAAAGCAAAAGCTATTTTCCTAAACGTCTCTGTATTATTAGATAATCCTATTCTTGTGATTTGTGTGTGTGTGTGTGTGTGTGTGTGTGTGCAACAACAGACCCATACGGACAAAACTATCAATCATTACATGACAGCTAAGATAGCACATTCCTGACTGATGGTACTGCTTTCAACAAGCACGACGTTGTACGACTAAAGCGAAAAAGTACACGAGAAGACGTAACTGCAGGTATTCAAAATCTAAGGCCACTACCTAATATTACAATAATCCCAAACAAAATTTGAAAACCGGAGCAACATCAAAACAGTTGTTAACAAGCGGAAACTCTCTACAGAATTCTTATCTCTACGAAACTACACTTATGTGTCACCCAAAAATCAACAATTTCAAATACTTGTCAAATTTTAAAGGAATTTTTAATATGAAAATACCGGCGTACCGGTTGTTTGTGTGTGACAGAGACCAGACATTACTTATTATGGCCAGTACAGAGAAGTATGTTTGTGAGTATATTACTGCTTTATATAAATGTTTGTGAACGTACGAAATAATATTTCATTAAAACCTCGTGGCTGCATTTGTGAAGTCAAGCGTTACGTGCTTGAATTCCCTGGATGGGAGACCATAAAGCGAGCCGCTGAGCGGCGGGAGCTCTACGCTCGTAAGAGTAGATAGAGGTAAAATATTCGAATATTTAGCGAACTAAATTTAGTGACAGAGGTATTATAATTTCGAAATTTGGTGAACTGGCTTTTCCCTAATATAACAACATAATTGGAGCAGCCATTTAACTTGTGTGTCTTTAAGTTAAATGTGATCAGTGAGGCAACTGAGTGATCAGTGAGGCAAGAAGACAAACCTAACGACAATAATCATTGTTCCTGAAGGAACGTAGACGCTGAGAACTGGTGACCTTATGCAGAAAATGCGCTAATTTTTAATTTGACTGATGATCGATAATGAATGCGACTTTTCAAGTGTAAACGTACAGATGGCAGCACTGTGTGCGTTCATAACTGTCTACTGCTTATCCACGAGGCGCACGCTTTCGTTATAAATACGGTAGAATAATAGATGAAGCGTGTAGAATAATAGGTAGAAAACGGAATATAAAGCGTGTAGTCGTAATCAAGTGCGGTTGACATTACTGTCGACTGTCGATGTCGTTAACTTTTATTGCCACATAAAGTAATAAATAGCGTGTTTACGTTTAGTAGAGCATAATGACCGTATTAACCTCTGTAATCGGCAAGCTTTATACCGTACATGAATGATTTAGTACCATACAGATGCAAGCAAATTTGGCATGATAATAAATAACAAATTTAACTAACAAGAAAATTAGGAAAACTAAATAACAGGATGCCATAAGAGAATGAAAGTATTAATAATAATAAAGTCAGAAGATGCCTTACCACATTGCAATTTGAGGTATGTTCGGCGAAGGGACGTATTCGCTGCATTAAGTGTCCAGAAAAAACATAAAGACTATACTGTTTCAGACAACTAAGAGGAAGGCATCTAACGTTGATGGCATAATTGAACTTTAGATGGAAGTTCCATTACGAAATGGATGCAATAGTAGTAAGACAAACGAAGATTCGTGATAAGGCAGAATTCTTTAGTGAGGGAGAAGTTTGGTGTGCAGAAGAAATGTGGACAGGAATAAGGTAGAGATGAACGTTGTTTTCAGGGCTTAAAATCTGGACACGAGGTAAAATTCTCAATATAGATTGGACAGAAAAGAAAGGAAATGACAAGTACTTCAATGGACAAAGCAAACAGGAAAATACAGAAGCATTATTAAAGAAGAAAAATAAATCTTTGGGAGTAGGGGTGACAAACGTACTGTACTGGTTTGAGGGACACGTTGTCTAATAAAGAGGGTGACGTGGATTGCGCGCGCGCGCGCGCACACACACACACACACACATTGTATGGGATGTTTGCGTGAGACTGAGAGAGCAGGCATTGCTTATTATAGCCAGTACAAATAAGAATCTTTACGATTATATTATTGCTTTTATATAATAGTTTGTGAATATACGCAATAATATAGTAGATATACAATTACTATTTAGGCTAATTGCACCCTAAAACATTATGTGTGATTTGTATGTTTGTATTTGTTAAGAACACACACACACACACACACACACACACACACACACACACACACACACACACACACACACACACACACACACACACACACACACACACACACACACACACACACACACACACACACACACACACACACACACACACTACAATATACATTTACTATGCAAGCACTTAATTTGTTATTAAGCTTATCATGATATTTTTTAAAACTTGGTGAATTTTAATGTTATTGTTATGTATTATAACACAAGCACCAAATAGGTATTATAATACAAAATATTGTTATGTATATGTTGAACAGCTATTTTATGTTACGATTTGAGTTTATAATGTTAAAATTAATCTTTTGTATGTATATATTAATTAAATGCCTTAATATTACTTACAATTTTGTGTTTATAATTGTAAACACATTTCTGTTAGTTCGTGTGTGTGTGTGTGTGTGTGTACACACACCTGGCTACTAATCTATGGCTCAATTCCCGGGCCCGCACCATAAAATCAAGGTGCGTTTTTTAGCCCCCCAGGTCGACTCAGCGTGTTGAAAATGAGTACCTGGGATAACATCCTGGGGATAATAATGGGCGGCTGAAGCGTAGTGCTGGCCACACTGCCTTCCTTGTATGCCATACGGCTCGCATATGGCAGCCTACCCTGCCTGACTCCTAATATATTCTGTAATTCTTTTATCTTCCTTCTTGCAATAGACGTTTTCCATGTCTTTCCTTCCTTTATCATTTCCAATTAAACAATTCTACCTTGTAGCTGTATCAATGCTTATCATTTTAATTATTCTCATTATAATTATTGTCACTAAGTTATTCATTGTCCTTCTTACTCGATTGTCTGGTCTTATTATACTACTGTTAATTGTCTTGTTTGTTCTCTTCTCGTAGTAAAAAAAATGTTATTTTTTACTACGATTCCATTCAAAACTAGGTTATGCAAATATTTCATGTAAGCTGTCCTCACTTCTTTTAACTTTTGTGGCTTATCTCGGTTTTTATTATTTTGATTAGTGTTCTCTTCAAAAGTGTTAATTGTCTTGTTTGTTCTCTTCTCGTAGTAAAAAAAATGTTATTTTTTACTACGATTCCATTCAAAACTAGGTTATGCAAATATTTCATGTAAGCTGTCCTCACTTCTTTTAACTTTTGTGGCTTATCTCGGTTTTTATTATTTTGATTAGTGTTCTCTTCAAAATTATGTTGTTTCAAATATTTTGTGTAAGCTGTTCTTACTTCTCTTTGAATTTTGATATTTATCTCTTCAAAATTATGATGTTTTAAATATCTGGTGTACGCTGTTCTTACTTCGGTTTGAATTTTGATATTTTCCAACATTATTCACGCGTTGCCGGTTATCTCTAAAATCAGTCCCTTTTTGCAATAATGTTCACACTTGGTTTATCCGTGATCGAATATATCAGTTACCCTTGTTGTTCGGATCACTCTGGTGTGCAGAACTATTTCCGTCCTTGTGATATAGGTCTCTGCTACCTTATACAGCTACCTCTCTGCTACCACCTGTTCATTAGTATCAATGACTACATCAATCCCTTTACCATTTAGTTTATTGAACAGATATTTCAATGGTATTTCAGTTATTGATGACATCACTGATTTTTTGTTATGCATTTCTTTTTCTGGTGTATTGAATTTGAACATAGAATCTTTTAAGTCTTCACCCACTGTTTTATGGTGAGTCCCTTCGAGAAATTTTATTAAGTTCCTTCTAGAATTCTTAACATTAATTATTCCTTTATGGTTGGTAATGGGGAGATTAAGTACATTAACTAGTCCATTCTTTATCATCTCCAATTCTTCTCGTGTTTTTTCTAGTTCCTTTTTACATATTTTTCCTATTTTCTTTGTCTTCTTTTCCAGGTATTTATTATTTTCTTTGTTGCTGTTATTTTTATTCTCAGATAACAGTACACTTTTGTATTCTTTAATTTCTATTTCCTTCCTACTATATTCTATTTTCTGATTTACCGGTTCCCTGTTCTTATTCAATGTTTCTTTAATACCTTCAGAAGTGCTGTCTAGTGTTTCATTCAATTTCTTGAAACCACTATCTAATGTTTCATTAAGTTGATCTGCTTTGTAATTCGTTTCTTCCCATTTCTTATTCATTTCCGTTTTTGTCTGCTTTATTTCTTCACGATACTCTACCAACTGTTGTTTTAATTCTTCTTTATTCTTCTCATTGTCTTCCTTCAATTGTTTTTGTAATGTTTCATAGTTATTGTCAATTTTATTATACAATTTTTCATTGGCTTCTCTCATTTGTTTCTTTAGTTCTTCACGATTCTTCTCATTATCCTCTTTCTTTTCCTGTTTTAATGTTTCATTATCTTCCCTCATTTGTTTCTTTAAGTTTTCGCTCAAAACCTCGTTTTGTGTCCTTGAATTTTCATTTATTTCTTCCTTCATACTGTCTATTTTTTCATTCGTCCTATTCATCAATTCCATTAATTTTATTAGATTCGGGTCTTCTCTAGTTTCCTCCTTGTCACCCGCCTGTTGTTCCATTTCACTGTCTTGGATTGTTTTTTCTTCTTGTTCCCGCCTATCTTCTTCTGTCTCCGGGTCCTTCGTCCTCCTTTTCGAATTAGCTCTTCGATGCATTTTGTTTGCCTTTTCCGTAACCGCCGCTAGAATACTATCCTTCCTACAACTCTAGCCTCACTAGTTGGTGTGCCAATTTGTAACGAAATTAAACTTTTCGTTACTGCTCTTGTAATAATCTTAGAGTTAAACTCACCCGTTCTAACGTTCAAATTTGAACGTTCTCTGCCAAACAGGTATTACCAACCCTTCTTCGTCATCCAAAATTTTTTAATGTTTATTATGTTAGAAGTGAAACTCAAATTATCGTAAAGATTATAAAAAATCAAACATACAGTGAGAAGTTCAATAATGTTTTTATTATCAATTCTTATGTTCCTTAATATTTTACAAATCCTTCCTAATTATATAACGAAATCTGTGCCGGCATGTTTAATTATTCGCGGTTGGGTATTCTGTTTCCAATATGGAGTTCTCTTGTTTATTTTGTATTAATATCTCAGGTCGTGAAGTTCTCGAGGCTACGGAAAATGTCATTAAATATACTAATAAAAGTACAAAATTTTACAATCAACACACAAATATTATACAAGTTGTGAAATAATTACAATTATAGTTATCACCTATATTTAATGAAAATGTGTTTGCAGGTTAACTGATTTTAACTAATATTTAATCTTAAAGTTTCTTCACATAAGTAATTACTATAACAGTGAGATGACCTTTCAGTTCTAAGTGTTCATTAAATAAAAAGAAGTTCAAGTGTTTGATCAGTGAGTGATAACTAGTATTAACAGTGTAGTTCGCTTATTATTTTTTCGTGTGACTGTTACAGTTCATTTAAAGTATACTTAGCAATTCTCTTTATTTTCAGTCCGGATAGGATTCGTTTAGGTACTGCTAGTTTTCTTTTGGTCAATTAGATACTCCTCTCTTCTTTGGGTATTTAAAATTTAATCAATGTGGTTATTATTTATTGTTCATCATTCTGGTCCAGTTTTCCATCAATCATTTATAAATTAAATATTTTTTCTTCTCCCCAATGGTCTGCAGTTTTTCAATCTGTACTCGTCAAGAGTTAATAATAGACGGATGAATTTATTTACTAAAGATCCTGGTTGCTAGGGTTCAAACACTCATTCTCATTGGTTGACAATTTGGGAATATTGTTAAATATGGCTATTGTTCTTCTACACAAAATTACTAAAATCTTTTAAATTAACATAATTTCCTTATACTAACTGTAATACTAAATATAATAACATCATTGTATAGCTTTTCCCCTACACATTAATTTGATATCCATCATGAATACTTTTCTTCAAATAATAACAAATCCATACATTTAACATTTGGTTTTCTTTTGCATATAAACTCTAAACTAATTATTTTATATCTATTTTTGTTTTCCATACTCTTACTGTTAAACCTAACAGGATTACATGCATTATTTCATAAATTGTTATTGTTTTGGTATTAAATTTTACAATTTTCTTGTTCCCAAATATAGGCCTAATGCCTAGAATAAATAATTCTCTTTATCTTCATTCATCACAACCGACCATGTTAATATTGTTAATTTTAAGTGTTTTAAACATAATTACCATAATACAATTAACTAAACTATAACATTTGATTAGCTATAATCATTATACAATATAACATAACTCCTTTTTTAGAAAACATTTTAGACCAATGCCAGTATCCAATATTGAACATATCTTTTCCCTGGTCCGGTTACTCATTAGTTGTAATATTACATTTGATTAATTATAATCATAACAAAACATAATATAAATTGAACATTAGGTGAGTATTAGTATTACCTATTGAATATACTTACAGTATAATATACATAATTCTCTTTACCTATGCTTAGTATAACAGATTATGTTTTTGCCATTAATCTTAATAGTTTTTAAATCTAAATCCCTTAATACAAATAACTGAAATATAACACGGGATTATTTACTATCATTATAACACAACATAATTCTTCCTTTAAACATTTAAGGAAGTATCAGTATTTTATATTTAACAAACATTTTTTTTATACTGATGATAAACATTTTATTTTTTATAAAACTATTCAATTACCTCTAACTATAATTACGTCTGGTAACATATAGTTTGTTTATTATCTCTGGGTCCTATTCATGGTTTATTAGCTATTATAATACTCACAGGTTTACTTTTTTCTACTTTCAAGTCATTAATGCTCACATCACTTTTCCTTCTCGATTATCACTAGTTTATTTCACTGTGTAACATTGTATCTTTGTTTTATCAACACTATTCCGTTATTATTATTATTATTATATATGTTCTTATCTTTGATTTTCACATTAAATTATCTAATGTTTACTTACTATTTTTATTTCACAATTCAACTTTGTACTTTTATTATTGGTAATATTTATTATACTTCTTTCTGAAATAGGGCATTTGGACTCGTTATGTTAAATATATTCCATATCACTTTTCCAATCTATTGGGTATTCTCATAGTCATTGTCTTTGTCTGTCAGATTTAGTTTATTGGTTTTGTTCTATAAATTCTGTTTATTAACTTTTCAGCGTACAGCTTTTCTTCATTCATTTAAACTTGCAAATCTTGTGCTACCTTATGTCACGTTACAATATATATACACACACACATTCACCTAGAATAAATTAATATTTTCATATTTTAAAATGTGCAAACTTTATCAGCTTATCACTTTTTTATCATTATATGTATGTTGATTAATTTTACATTAGTTTAAATCAGAAATTACACATGAATTATTTATTGAATGAATTTATTTGACTTATCGATGACAGGTGTACTGTACGCAACTTTGTGCTGTAGATATGGACTTTAATTTATTTTTTAAATGTTACTTACATAACATTTGGAACAACCATAACACTGAATTGTACACTGACCTTTATACAGAACATCAGGGTTATATTCTGTTATATTTTCCGTAGAGTTAATTGTAATGGAAATTATGTATATGACGGTACTATACGACATTTTAAAATTAGTGTGTTTGAAAATTTTGATATTTTATACTGCATAACAGATAAATGTACTAAATTTATTAATTGTGTTATTCATTTATTCAGTAATACAAATTAAAACATCTAATATTGAAGTGTTTAATGTAGTATATGAAACAAACCGTTTCAACATAATGCACCCATTCACAATACAAAACAGTTGACTAGGAAATACTTAAGTTGACTTATAGAAATTGCCAAAAATGTTCAGCAAGTTCAAAGCTCCGTGACGTAAGATGAATCCACACAAGCAAAGTAATAAAACGCTTTCAATGTGGAATGTTGGCTTGTTGAAAATAAAATAAATAGGCTATATGCAAGGAATAGAGTCTTGTGTACATATTGACACCAAACGTTCCACTCATTCCACGCTGAGGAATCCTCAGTGACTAGACAGTCGTATGTCCGACTCTGTTCTAGTCCTCGCCCACTAGTGTTACAAACAAAACTATATACTGTATGTAACGACCCACAAGTGGTCATATCCACAGCTACCTCTGGATTACACATTAGAGTCACTGTTAAATTGTTATATTTACCGCTACCGGTATTACATAAAACAATTGCAGCTCTAGTTATGATAAAATGTTATTGAAATACTTGTGGTTCCCTTGTACTAAGTTTTTAATTACGATAGACTTTTTCAGACCTTCAGGGAAGTCAAGACAACACGTATTTTACTAACAAGGCAAGCGTTACTTTGGGGGGGGGGAGGTGAAAAGAAAAACACAAAATTCAACGAACAAATGTTTGTTTTTACTCTATTTATATGGACTAAGAGAAATATTTAAGGTATATGAATTTATTTAGAAATATACTTACGTATTTTGATATATTTTAATTTATTTAAGCGTATATTATGCTCTATTATTAATTTAAATATATTAGAAATCATAGCTAATTTCGCATAAAATATTACAATTTATACTACCGTTCTAGAGTAAGAGCATCGAAAAAGAACAGTAGTTAGTTACGCCTGTGTGTCTACCCTGCCTTCTCCTTCCCGTTTATAATGTCCAGATTCCATAAAGAAGTATTCTTCATAGTTAACTGAGTCGAACAACTCTTTCATTTGTAGAGCAACACATATAAAAGCAGGTTATTTAGCCACTTCGTTGCCCTCTACTGCTGCACTGTTGCATATTGAAGCAAAAAATCCTGCATGTAAATTTCTATAATTTACGATACGATTAACTGTGCCAAAAGCACAATTATCTCAGAAGCTTTGCAACTTAATTAAATTTGTTTTCACAATGTCGAAGCGATTTCGAGATAGTTATATGTATTACTGGGTTATGATGAGTTCCAATTTTGTATCTGAGTTGTATTTAAATTGAGTTGATCTGATTTTTATATGACGTCGATGTTAAACAGTAAACTTGCAGCCAGAGACTAAATATTCACGTTTAGGATGCATAATCTATCCCCTACTTAGCCAGCGAACCTCACTGTGAAGTAGTACGAGAGCCTATTTATCAGCGTATTCTCATCAAATGCCTGTGTAGAACGTGTCCGTTCATTTAACGTGTACACGACTTTCGCCACACGTGTTACAATTTTATCATTTTGGAAAATGTGCTCAGTATGTTTTAACAGAGTGCATCCACAGTATATAATTGTGATGGGTGCTTGTTAACGGAATGCATCCTGAAAGCATCGCTGTCACACCATTATCATTCCCGACCATCACTGCAGCTCTATTCGTTCATTTCCGTTGACAATGTAAATGTTTTCATCTATGAAAGTATGTCCTTTCCCATAATACGCCTTTTAGGGAGAACAATAATGGGTTAATTTTTTAAACATTTTTTGAAAATCGTCCTGGCGCATATGATTAACGGAGCAACTGCAACGTGCATAACTAAAACTCATTTCTTCACCGTATTTTGCAGAAAGCTAAAACATTTTATAGCAGCTATATTTTTGTCTTATTTTTACAGTTATCGAGTATAACAATTGCTCTTTCAGCGTTTTTCTTTTTTGTGGTGCAGCGATCTTTGAAACGCGGTAGATACTTCATTGGTGCTTTTTTCTGACGTTTTCGAAAGCAGATATCAGATAATAACAACAAACGCATTGGTGGTTACTTAGATAATCGCCTTTTTAGTTGTCTTATGTTTTATTTTTTGTAGAAGAACGAGGAGCAAAAGTCTTTCAGATTCGAAATTGAATCTGAAATTTAAAAAGCCGTTCAAGGTGTCGCACACACATACACTCGCCTTGCACAACAAACACGTTCTTTCATTCTTAACCTCTGAAAAGAAACAATTCGTTTATCACTCCAGTTAAATGACGGGCCTTTTGTTTTTTATTTATAATTGGCATTATTGAAAAGATACTGAAGACAAAGGGCTGTTTTACTTTAATCGTAACTAAGAAAGCTCAAGCGATAAACCAATAAATCATGTACATATTAATGTGTTCTGATACGCTTTTAAGCGTAGCATACTTGCGTTATTGCTACGCACGAAAAGAGTAGTTACGTTCGCTGGGATCTGAACACGATACAAGGACACAATTGTAACTCATTCCTCATACATTATTGTTATTATTATTATTAAATCCTTAAATTCGTAGTGACCGTCAATCAATGAATTTTTCGGTGAAGGGTTTGTGAGAATCGGTCAAAAATATAACATAAATTTTAACTTATTTTTGTCGACGTTTCGACAAAGTTTATTGTCATCATCAGGATATGTGTTTGGCGTCAGCAACAATTGTCCTGATGATGACAATAAACATCGACACAAATAAGTTAAAATTTGTGTTATATTTTTGACCGATCCTCACAAACCCTTCACCGAAAAATTATTATTATTATTATTATTATTATTATTGTCATTACAGGCTGTACATTAATTATTGTATTTTGACCATTCCGCGTTCTCAAATTCCTTTGATTTTATTTAAGAGGTGCCTCTTCCGACTCGATGATGTCTCTTAAGTTATTCTGACAATCAGACATCACGTTCCACTTTTCCCTGTTCATGACCATGTCTCTCAAACTTTGGACCCCACTTTCTTGACATTAGCTCTCCTGGCCCTTCTCCCAACTTTTCTTCGGCTTCTTCCTCTGTCTGGTTCTTTCTGGTCTGCATTCAGTCACGCTCCTTATCATCTCTTCCGACGAACTTGCGTATCACACGTAGGCTATAAACAAATAGCTTTTCTTCTTTACTTCGCCTCGATATGTTACTACATTTTCACCAGTCATGATCTCCTTTATTTCTTGATCCGCTCGGTGTACAGTTTTGTACAGTTTTCTGTATTCCACTGGAGTTTACTTTAGATTTTTAATCCATCTTACTATCTCTGTCTGTCTGTCTCTCTTTCTCTGTCAAATCCTTCTGTACTACGAGTATTTTGTAACGTATTTACTGCTGACACTATTGTTGGTTTATCTGTATCTATTTCTAGTTTTGTCTGTCTGCTTATGCCCTTTTCCCGGCTGTACTCATTTTACAATTTCCACGTCTCTCTTATTTTTCTCGTTTACCATCACCAAATCTTTTCACTTCCGCAAAACATTGAGGAGAGACATTACTCTTACGTTACAATATATAATTCGCGCACGCCCCCCCCCCACACAGACACAAAACGGCCTGGGATTAAACATACGAGTATCAGCAAAATTTGCGATTTATGAATAAAAGTCATGACAGTGAATTGGATTTTTGCAAGAATGTTTATGATATTTGTATTTATATTATCCTAATGTAATATATCTCTGTTACGTTGTAGTGAAGGAACAGAAACTGAATATCTAGGCCTACGGTTACTGTGTTAAGCTGTCAGAGGGCACGATTTAATTATTTCTATGCAAATGAAAAAGAAAGTATTAACTAAATTAAAAATGGATTATGTTATCGAGAAGCAAATTGTTAACAACACCTCTCACTGATATGAATTTGTACCGAAGCATACATGTCTATTTATTTAATATTAACGAATATTACGCGAGAAAGTCAGTCACAACATATAATTAAAACACAGGCCCGAGACCGCCTGAGATATTTTTTCAAACGAGCGAAATTTGCTTTTTTGGAGTATGAGTCATGACAATGAATCAGACCTTGGCAAGAGCCTCTCTGAAATCTGTAGTTTTACTATCGTAATGTATACTTTGTGTCATCAACTGTGAATGTTTGTCGACATCAGAACAATAATAATAGTGGAATAGCAGGTAATAAATAACATATTAGTAAGTCTGATATGTGTAAACTGAAGCATTTATGTTTGTGGGTGAGTGTACATAATGGTCACATCTTATTGGACGTCAGTTCTAACATAAATCAATCCATTATTCCAACACTGATACTGTTTGCGACAACTTTCATACAGATATAGACATGTGACAGTTTGACCAGATAAATGTACAAAACTTTTCTGTTTTGAATCTAAAAAATAGTGTAGGCCTAACTGTTCCGATTCAAAATCATATTAGGGTACGGAAAGAACTAATTCTTGTTAACTTGTAAACTATTGATATTTTTTAAAACATTGTTTATAACACAGTGTTATTTCTCTTAGCACCAAACGTTTCGCATATTCTACGATGCGGCATTCTCAGTCACAGCTGAGGTACTGAGGATGCTCAATTCGTTATATGTTTACGAATAATTACTGGCTCTAAATCTGTTGCACAGACATACTTTAAAGAATAATACTGAAAAGGACAAAAGTTGTAAATCTGGTCTACAATCTGACAAAAAGTCTTGCGGATTGCCCGCAAACTTGGAAGCAATATATTTCATAACACATAAGTAAGACGTACTGTTATACATTTATAATATTTTCATACAACGACAGGAACAACCTATACTTTACAGTTGAAAAGTTTGTCTAGCTTCGTTTGTAATGTTGAATGTCTTGCCTATGAAATTGGAGCGGATTTTAAGGAGTCTTCTTTAAGACTCGGTGAAAGATTTGAATTTTTAGGATTCGCTAAAAAAATATTATGACTGAATTGCGATTGAATAGACTATACTTTTTTATATTTTAATTCTCGCTTTTTCGTTTGTAATGTATTATAAAGAACCGGGTGGAGTGTGATATATCGTGGAGTGTAAAGACTCACCGGTGTGGCGCGCTGCTGAGTGCGGTGACGGCGTCGACAGAAGCAGAGTAACCAAAAACGGAACCAATTGCCATCGGTCACAGCGCATTGTCGTCTAATTGTGTAGTCAAATCATTCCTGCAAAACAAACACAAACACGGCAATCAATCACTGCATCTGTGTGTAAATACACTTTATTGTTATTGTTATTACCATTACAAACAAACAAACGTGCGCAGGTTGACGAACTCTGCACGCACAGCTTGGCAGCCTTCATTTCAACGGTCAGCTCTTCTTCTGGCTTAGCGACGTCACATACACATTTATTAATATGAGAGAAAAACATACACCGTAACATTAGACTACGGCCAATGATATTCCAGAAGGTCGCACAGCAGCAATATTTATTACAATAATTACAAATGCATGTTGTTGAAATAAATTATGAAACATTCACAGGCGTGTTAAGAACATAAGAATCGCGCGCACGTGTATGCTAACTGTAGTATCTGCTCGCCCACTACTGAGCGAATTTTTCTCCAATATACCTCTCTAGTCTTATTTTGTTCACTTCCTATTATATAGTAACATGCATAGTAACATAGTATATTAATAGCAAAATGACTTTATAATATACATTATATTACACTTCATTAAGTTACATTTATATGTTTTGTTATTATGAACGGATTATATATAGACATATATATGTATTCATATATGCCCACATTATTCTTGTAAGTTATATTTATTATTATTATTATTAATAAATAAGACTTTTCTTACAAGATTATATTATGAACATTTTTTAATATTTTACAATTATTTTTGTCTTTAAAATTGTTTTTTACGATATATGAAACATGTATAAAAATATTCAAGTTAAGGAAACAATTAAAATTATTAATAATAATCTCAAAAGCAATAACATTAATTCTCAATATATTAAAAGAGTAACCAACATTTACTGTAATCATCTAAACCAAAATTATTTTACTTATAATAATATTTTTAACAAAATGCACAACAACAACGGAAGCTCCTACTTCCTCAATCATATCAGAAATATTTCTACAACATTTAGATATAAAATACATAATGTTATTAATAATCTATACTCTCAAGGTCGTTTTATAGGTATATTGATCACACACTCTACACATCTAAAAATAACGATCATAATATTAAGCTACTCGTTCCCCAATTTAAGTAATATCACACTTTAAAATATATTTCCAAAGATTAAAAAATAACGTTGTGGAAAAATTTAGAAATATTTAAACATAAAATAAATAATAAATTAATATATAAACAAATCCAAAAGGAATGATGAAACTGGGCATCTCTTTGAACGACTGTATGGATATAGACAGATATAGGCCTACATACAGAAACAAAATTCAAAATCTTGAGGTTCTCTGCGGTGAGAAGAAGACGAGAAAGGGGTGGACAGTGGATGGAAAGGAAGGCGGCGCATAGTGTGGGAATGAAGGCCTTCTGGCAGGAGAAGAAAAGGAAATGATATTCGCGTGGTCCACGGCTGGCCTGTTCGTGTAAAAAAATTCCAAATTAATACAAAAAATGATAGTATTTTCAAAATTACTAATTTAATAAACCAATAAATATTTATATAATATTTATACACTTAGTTATAATATTTTCTATATACATATATAAAAAAATAAATTAAATTTAGTTTACATATAAACAGCTGTTATGAACAATTGATTTTAAAATTTTATTAATCTGTATTATTCTACCGAGTTTCACAAGTATTATTGGCTCCTGGGCAGAAAATCATTACTGTCAATGCGAAACAAGCTGTTGGTGTACAATAGAGTCTTCAAGCCCGTGTGGACATTCGGCTTACAGTTTTGGGGAACTGCAACTAAATCCAATATCGCTGTAATGGAAGGGTTTCAGACAAAGGTGCTGCGTGCCATAACCAACGCACCGTGGTTCGTCAAGCAACAAAGACATCTATAGCGACCTGGACCTGCCTGTCAGTGAAACCATTGGAATATTCGGCAAAAGATATGTGGAACAGCTTGAAGAGCACTCAAATCCTCTAGCCATAAATCTGCTAGAAAACAGCATGTAGTCAAGACGATTAAAATTAACATTTCCGCTGGACTTACTTAGACTTTAACACTCTAAATATATTGTATAAAATATGTTATTTTTAAATACTCTTACAGAGAACTAGTCAGTGTACTAGTTCTCTTCATACCACGTATCCTAAATAATTAAAAAAACATAATGTATTCTTGTAAGAAAAGTGTTAGTTATTTATTATTAATTATTTATTAATTATATATATATATATTATATTTTATAATGACTTTACCTCAAGATGTTTTCTCCCTATTTGGAACATGTTTCAGGAAGCCTTGTGTTCCCATCTTCAGCCTTCCGAATTTTGAGCCTTGTGAGGTATTTATGTGTTGGCTGGTTGTTGCTTTGGTTTCCTGTTGGCCTCTGGTGCTTTAAATTGGTATTATTGTGTGTGATTGTGGAGTATACATTAGTATTTTGTGTATTTTCTATGCTGAGTGCTTTGAAAATTGCGTCATGTTTTGTATTGATTTGTATTTGTTCAGGTATTAGTTTGTTTTGTGTTTTATGTTTGTATATTTGTAAATTTTCCCAAGTGTTCATTATGGTCCCTTTGTGTGGTGGTATATGTTTTATTATTGTCATATTGGTTATGTCAGGGAATTCATGTCCAGTGTTTGTTGCATGTGTGGCCAAATTAGAATTATATATTTCTGGTTTTTGTATGCATTTAGGTGTTCAAAATAACGTTTTTTCAGCTGTTTTTTGTTTGTCCTATGTAACATTTATTGCAATCTTGGCATTCAATTTTGTATATACCATTGGTTGTTGTATTATCTTTGTTGTGTGGGTTATTTAGTCTTTGTAAATTATTTTTATTAGTTTTGTATGCTATTTTGATATCTGTGTTTTTAAGTAGTTTTGTTAGTTTTGTCATTTTATTATTTATGTATGTGAATGTGGCCCATTTTTTTATTGTTGTTATTATTTATGTGTTGTTCATTTTTATTAATTCTTAAGTGTTCAGTTTTTATTTTATTATATTTTATTTTATTTTCTATTTTGTTTACAGTATTACAATAAATGTTATGCAACAGTATGCAATGAATGTTACATAGGACAAACAAAAAAACAGCTGAAAAAACGTTATTTTGAACACCTAAATGCATACAAAAAAACAGAAATATATAAATCTAATTTGGCCACACATGCAATAAACACTGGACATGAATTCCCTGACATAACCAATATGACAATAATAAAACATATACCACACAAAACGGACCATAATGAACATTTGGGAAACTTTACAAATATACAAACATAAAACACAAAACAATCTAATACCTGAACAAATACAAATCAATACAAAACATGACACAATTTTCAAAGCACTCAGCATAGAAAATACACAAAATACTAATATATACAATATACACCACAATCACACACAATAATACCAATTTAAAGCACCAGAGACCAACATGAAACCAAAGCAACAACAGCCAACACATAAATACCTCACAAGGCTCAAAATTCGGAAGGCTGAAGATGGGAACACAAGGCTTCCCGAAACATTTTCCAAATAGGGAGAAAACATCTTGAGGTAAAGTCATAAAATATATATTATATACATCAAAACGAACTGTAGCAGAAAGTGTTTGAATATATATGTGTGTGTGTGTGTGAGTGAGAGTAAGAGAGAGAGAGAGAGAGAGAGAGAGAGAGAGAGAGAGAGAGAGAGAGAGAGAGAGAGAGAGAGAGGCGCACATAATATAGGCATTATACAGATATACATTAAGAAAACATACTTAACAAAAATAAAACCTAAAGTAAATCTGATATTCACAAAAATGGACTATACCAAATAGAATGGCCCCACTGAAATGAGTTTTATATAAGACGGACGAAGAAAAACTACATGATGGGTTCTCTCAAGTATCGCATTGCTTTTTTAAAGCTGCCCATGTATAAATCCAATTTACTTAAACACTGTCTACGCAATTAAATCAATTTCCAAAAACTCAAAATTTTAAACCAATAAAGACTACACAAAAGAGAACAAGAGCGAATATATGAAAAAATACATGTAATATAAACGGAATATATTGCACGAACATAATTAATATACGGGAAACAGCATAACAATAATATTGACAAACTGCAGAACAAATTAAAAAAAAATTATTTTTTTAAACTGCAGATATTATTGAAGGTAAATATATAATTAAATTAAGATAAAGTATTAAATATTTTCAATAAATCATTAAAAACAGAAGACTGCATACACAAACAATACAACAATCAAAATTTGTACATCGGAGTATAACATTCGTAAAATAGATCATAGGTTCTGACATTGCAATGTACTTTGCGAAACAAACATAAAACAAACCAGTAAAATACTATCCGACGTAATCTGATATAACTGTGAACAATATATTATTACTGCAAGGAACGTAAAACGTTCTATAAAGAACCGCACAGACACAGACACACATATTAGTTTGTGCTATAAATCAGCTATTTTAGTGTACAATATTACGTCTATTTAATATGTTTATTTAAATTTATTTTTCATGTTGTATGTTCATTTATAGTTCGTTTTGTTTATAATTTAAATACTGTTAAGCAATACGCAAATCATGTTCTAGAGAGAATCGATTGTTTTTTAACTTTATATAAGGTATTACAAAATGAGCTTGAATTTTGTTAAAAAGAAAACTGTCCTGCATAAAGAAATTACTTTTCAGAAGTGCAGGGTATATATATAATTACTAGCGTTTATATACTGATTACACTTAAAAACAGCGGTATTATAAATATCGGTATAACAACACATATAGGCACAGTAACATAGTGAGCCTGAATGCAATTATAGTCGTTAACAAAGCAGAGAGACGCACCCGTCGAGAGTGTCTGATGTGGCGTTAATTTAAATACGCTTATTTGTCAAGTTTCGGGAATTAGTTGTATTTATAATAGTCATGTCTGTGTTTGTTAAGTAACAGACACAGAGTGACAAGTGTGTCTTGCAGCACACTAGCGCGTGTCAGAGCTCTCACTCGTCTGTCAAAGGTCAGCGATCTTAAACCCCATTGTGAAATAATTATATATCATTATGAGGCACTGATTACAAGTCGTGCGAACGGCTATCTGGGAGAAACGCTGGCGGTCACTGTCTCACGATCATATTCTGAGTATCCCTTGCAAACGTCTCGAGATGACAATGCTTACTGATCTACAGACTTGACGTGTTAATTTAATTGGCGGCTTAGGGAAAAGCAGTTGGTTCGTTTCCGAAGTCGGACAGGATTGTTTCGTGATACGAGGATGAATAATTAATAGACATCTCAGACGTGTATAGGCAGAGTACCCTAGTAAATAGGCCTACCTATCGGGTTATTCAGTTGCCTTAGCGTTTGTTTTAAAACAATAAAACATATGCACGCGCACACATAGTGGAGGAGGAAAGTTGCCACTGAGGAAATTCGCTCTAGTCAGACACGGTCAAGAATGTCGGAAACGCGTCTGTACTTGTGTCTGAGACAGGAAGGGCAGAGAGGCGCCTTTCAAGCATTAAATCACTACAACACACGAGGTGGCGAAATGATACACCGGAAGGCCGGAATCGAACCCGCCGCCCTCGGTCATTTATTGACCCCCCCGCGACTGTATATTTTTGACGAATTTACGGAGATTCGATAAAACGGCATTGCAGACATAATTCCTATATGTCAAGTAAATCTATGATACTTGGGAATACATGGGGACCATTGCGAAAAGTATTGTGACAGAATGTAAACTGAAAATGGTACGTAAGTGAGATAGTTGTTTAATAAATCAATAGAAAAGTAAAAAATTTCAGGATACACGGAACTTAACTATTATCCAACATATAAAGTTTCGTTTTGTATTTTTAAATGTACAATTTTTCAACCGATTTATTGCGTGTTCTGCAGGCTCAAAACTTGATCGATTACAAGATTACAGAGTGTAAGAAACCCAGCGGTAGAAATTTATAAATATTGCCCGGGCGGACTCCCACTCCCTTCTGAATGGCGCTAATTATTTACCTTGGCTAATTACCAACAACAGCACATTATTTAAGCAGATAAGGTTGTAACACAACCTACAGGGCACGAGAAGCGCTAGTTTGCTTCGTTTTGTTAGGGAAAAACGGCCTTAATGGGAGTAAATGAAAACTAGACTTCTGCTAGACGTACTGTTTCTCTCACTGTGAAAATGTTGGACGATCTGTTGTAGAAACGGTACCGCACGCCTACCTGCCAAAATAAAAGTTCCAAGAAATCAAAAATTCTGAATAAAGATTCAAAGATCATCACGGAACGATGTGTAACTCTGTAAGATGGCTATTGTAGAGACGCATTGGTGAAGCGGCTGCAATGTAACGAACATAGCGTCCGCATGATTGCAGGGAGCATAGGCTACAAGAAACGGTAATTGATAAACGATTCTTGAATCGTGTAATACTGTTAAATTATGTAAGTTAATTTTTGAAGGGATACTGAAAATAGTGAAAGACTAATACATTCATTTATTGTAGTATTATTGAGAAATATGGATACGTAATCTGAATGTAGTGTTTGGGAAATTCTAGAAGTTTAAGAATAAATGTATTCCAGTAGTTGTTTATTGAAGGTAATGTAGGCCTACATTAAAATGTACGTTAACGTATACTTAATCCGGAACGTCATTGAAGTATACGTATAGATCGTATGACATGGTCTTTGTCGAAAAAATTAAGTTTATAGTGATCAAAATTTTAAAAATTTATAATTTCATGATCAAGAGACACGCTCGCACACTCGAGTTGACAAACCCAGGCCCGAGTCGTAAATAAGAACGATTAGACACACGTCAGACCCGACGCCAGTGGGAAAACAATGAAGAAACGTCTGAGTACACGCAACAATAGAAAACAGGGAACGTTGTTGACAGCACGAAGTTAGCTACGATTTACAACACCAAATGAACCAAACAAAAAAAAAAGGCATAGTCCAGTAGCCTGGTTACGCAGAAGTGAGATGGAACACATGCTGTGGGGTTAAGTTGTAACGAGCACACGTATGAACACCCAGTAACAAAGGGTGCAGAGAAATCTTGACAAATATGTAGACAATAGGACGGATATTCAATGAATACTAGAGATATACACAGCCCAGCAGGAAAGCACGCCCTGACGTCAAGTCAGATTTACAACTAGAAAGCGTGGGAGCCGTCCAGGGATGACGCCCAACGAAGAGTTGGTAATTGGCGGAACGAGCGAAGGGTAAATGAACAATTGACCAAGACACTGCAGACTCTTAACAAAAGCTATATCAGAGTGCCTCGACAACGTGGAAACAAAAGGTTGATAGACAGGCGGGCAATTGCTCTAGTTTCTGAGAATCAGCACAACGTTCGTCGCTGGGATATTTCGGGGATGCCCGACGACCAACCAGAGTTTGGCATCTTCCAAAGGAACTGGTGGAGACAGTAGTGACGACTTGAACGACGAATCAGGAAACCGATGACAAAAATCTACAAGGTGGTAGGAAATTATGAACCTATCAACAACGGCCGTAGGCGTAGAGATGAGGAAATTGCATTCTGGTAGAGAATGATGGATAAAAACTGTTTGCGAGGACGCGGAGCCCAGTAGTAGTAGTAGTAGTAGTAGTAGTAGTGGCGGCGTTAATAACAGAAACGGTAATAGTTGGCCCAGTAATTTACCAATAGTTTACTCGACTTACTCAACTTTCAACTCGGTTAATCAATCAGTGAAATTGTAACCAAGTCTCGGTCTTAATCGAACCCAGACATTCAACTCAATCGCAGTTCTACAAAACGTATGTTCGATAGTTTATATGAGTTACCGAACTTACCGTAGTAATCAACAGTGCGAATAGACATAACTATCGTTAAATACCAGTGTATACGTGACTCTAGACTACGACCGACACGCAACATAATGCAATACGAGTGAGTAACAATCCGATAGTAAAACAGTGGGTGACGATTTCAGACACTATTCAACCATAATGATTCTCAATTTTGGGCATATGAACTAAGTGAATTAACACGAACACTAATACGCACATTGCATACATTACGTCCAAGGTAGACAAAATAGTTAGCTACCTGAACACGCACACAGCAAACTCTAAAGCAAACCACTTCAATGTCGATGATTGCATTTTAACACATGAAGCCGTAAAACACTTAACGCCAGCGGAGAAAGTCCAACACCGCACTATACATAACGCGAGTGGGATATTCATTGAGTGAAAGTGAAGTGTCCTTCGATCAATAGTGATTACCATGTACACGGAACCCACCGACGGATGTAATCTTACACCGATGGAATTTGTGGATAAGCCTTTTGCAAGTTAAGTCCTTATGTTTCTTAAATGCTAGTTGATACATACTACTGCACTGTCTCTTCTTTTCAAAGAGCTACTCCCAAGAGATCTATATAAATCATAAATTTAATAATGTTAATATTAAAGTCATTCATCTGGGGCATTAATGAACGCATTTAGCTAGGAATAAAATATATTTGATTGCTTATTGTTTGTATATATATATATACTGTATATATATATATATACTATATATATATATATATATATATATATATATTATCGTGTTGTATTTGATAGTATTGTATGTCTTGTTTCAGGAAACAACGAACGAATATTGTTTTGTTATGTATTTACAGGACATAATTTCATTTGTGGTTCAGTAATTTACTTAATCAATGATATAATAAATAAATAATTATTACATATATACATATATCTTGCGTTCATTATTGCAATTAACCTTAACAATTAATTTAACACGTTCCAAGTGATTTTATCTTGTTACTTACAAAGAGTCTCAAGAGTTATGCTAATTATCAGTGGACACACCCAAATCGCCCATTGAAATGTCAGATTAACATGCTCATGTAAATCGTATCGATTTGATAACTATATTGAGTCAAATCCGACAAATATAATTTACTTTTCCATATGTATATTAAATATAAATGACACCCAAGGAAAGTGGGGGCATACAAATTTAATTAGACCTCAATTCATTAATATATAATTGGATAATTTAATAATTCATAATAATTAGCATAATTGCCCTAAAAGTTAAAATGTTAACAATTTTCCTTTTAAATAAATTAAACGTACAGTATATAGCAGGAACGAACGTTATAGATAAGGTAACCATATCTTGACGCACAGCGTTGTGAGATAGAACAATTCTACAGTCAGTCATATAGACTGTATTTGAAATGAACAATATAGCAAATCATTCTAGCATAGTAATGAAAATTCTTTGGCATTTTCTTATAAAAATAGCACTGCATTTTAATTGTATAATAATCGATGCATTTTGTACACACACGCGCGCGCGTTTGGCATCATGAGATTTGTATACCCGTTTCTAACAGAGACAAATCTTAACATGTGAAGATTACCATTACCTTATGTTCGTTAATCTGACGTGAAGAAAACAACAATATTCCATTTCCTAAAGAGAGATTTGCTAGTAAAATGTGACTAACTGATTTCGTGGTCTTTTCGGAAAGATAAAGGTTAAGACATTTGTAATTGTAGTTCATCGTTAGCAACAGCTTTCATTAGTTAGCTGTGAACTAGCAGGTAAGAATTTACTCGATGAAAAAGATGTAAGCAATCGGAAGAGTATTTTCATTAATATTTATCATATAACAGATGTAATTGCATGAATTGAATTTATGAATTTTGTGTAACCCTGTGAAATAGTAATGATTCTGGGCCGCTGGAAACAACTGTTGTTCGAGTGCCGAGAGTTCACCAGTAAGTCAAAATCCTACAAGTGTGACTCCCGCAACTACACCATCCTCTTGGAGACATACAATAGCAACTTCTGACATGACGACTGTTTCTAGGGGCGTTGTTCAGATCCTTAATACGCCTTCACACTGATTTCATGTCATTTATTTAAAATACAACACAAGTCTCAAATATTCAGACCGTTTACTAAGTCTTATGACAGTGCCAGTGTAGTGAAAAATTATATTAATCATACAGCTGAAAACATTTCCAGAATAATTGCATGTCTACAATTATTTACTTTAAAAAATGTGAAGAAATATGAAACAATTATCTATTCATTTCGACGAAGAAGGCAAACGATTTATTAATTCAACATAATGGCGTGGTTTTCAATTTAATTTAAGTAAACGAAAGCAACTACTGACTTGTGAAGATAATTTTTCATTAAAATTAAACCGTGTGCTGTGAAGGAAGTCGACGGGCGGGACGGGAACGCTGAATACCTTACGTCACGATTCGGGGAGTACAAAAGTCAACCCTACAGACATCAATCATGTGAAGTTTAATCTATGCTATTAGGTGGCAAAAGCATTCGAATAATGCACACGCAACAAGCTATCGCGTGCCTCGGGATTTTTTATTCCCCCCCCCCTCTGTGCACGGGACGGCCCGGCCTATCGCATTTCAAAAGTATGACATTGTTGTATGTCACACGGCAGTTACAGCGCTATTCAAATCAGGCCAGAAGGAGAGAGGGTCGTTAATACAATTCCATTGATCAAAATATAAATCGTAAAAAACATTTCTGAAACAATAAAACAGATGATAACAAATGATTCAATCGGCAATATGAAAGTATCTGTGTAAAATTTGTGTTTTATGAAAGATAAAATATCCACTGTTAATCGTGTTTATGTGCTTCCACTCTCACGTCAAGTTAATCTGCTAAACAGAAAAAAAATAATGTTTACTATAGGCAATGATAAAAAGCTATTTGCATTAAATGTTATGGCTAATTAAATTAAGCATTGTAGTTTGAATATATATATATATATATATATATATATATATATGAAAATCAAGTACGAAATAAATGAAGCGACACTAATTTTGTTTCAGAATTTAATTTCGTATGTTATGCTAAATACAGATTCTTCATAGAATTATTTGAAGACAGTTGTATTCTAGCGTTTTAAAGAGATAAACAATTACTACACAAATTTTCACTTCAAGGTACTTTATTATTTTTGTTAGTACATTAGTTATTCATTAAGTTTAATCAAACTTAGAATATAATCAAACTTAAGTAACGAAAAAAATGTAATATTAACTAAAAAGATACATAATTAAAGGAAACAAACAGGAAAAGAAGAAACGCCCCAATACGTGTATTTAGATTTGGGTTATAAAATATAGACCTACTGTAACGGAAATGTGTGGGCTCTGCTTAAATAAGATGTATAACAATAACCGACTAGTGAAACAATATATCGCGTATAATACCAATATTTGTATTATTTACTTAATTCTTGTTTACGTAAACTTACTGCGTTCGAGTATTAAGGCGCAGAAAAAAGGCCATTGAAAATCACCCAGATACAAGTTGATGTTATATCTTTACGGACACACACACACACACACACACACACACACACACACACACACACACACACACACACACACACACACACACACACACACACACACACACACACACACACACACACACACACACACACACACACACACACACACACACACACACACACACACACACACACACACACACACACACACACACACACACACACACACACACACACACACACACACACACACACACACACACACACACACACACACACACACACACACACACATTTGTATTAAATTTGTTTGTTTGCTTGTTATGTACTCGTGTGATAACTCATTCGATGACATTTATCGAGGTTGAGGAGGAGACAGGTTGAGGGTCACTTGATGGTGTCCGGGTTGCAGCCCAATCAGGCGTCAGCCGTATTTGGCAAGATGAGGCCGGCGGATTTCAAAAGTCGCATTCGCAGACGTGCGGAACGTAGGGTAAGTATGACAGCGTAGTACGACCAGGCGGTTCAGCAGAGTCTATTGGTTCCTATTAGTTGTATGTGCGTAATGATAATGTATGAAAGTACTCCTTTTAGAAAATGTCAGTTGCGATAGTGTAACGTCTAACGGCACGACCTGCCACGGTCCTACGATTCCTGAAAAAGTAATCACAGGCGGTGGCCTCAGTCGTAAAGCATGCAGTTGTGTAGGTAACAAAATCTATTAACACCCTAGTTACTAGCTAAGGACGACGACCACGCTGAAGTCGACGGTAAGCTATCTGAAGAATAACGTAGAATGGGAATTAGGAGTCAGTAAATAACGGCGGAAAACATCTATGTAGATATGTAGGCTTACACCCTGCACGATAGCCAATTTAGCAGCATGTAACAAACTTACGTTAAATTAACTGTCGAAAAAACGTGTTTGAAAATAATGCATACTATAATTAAAATAAACTACTCCCAGCTTGAATACACTTGCAAAAATTGTTTTTAGCCTTAAAATGGTAATGAAAATGAAAACTACCATTGTTTTTGCGTACTTGGTAACAATTGCGACTCCAGTATGTTTACGGCAAAAGTTAAATCATTCAGAATCTGCAGAGTATCAATTCGTAGGCACTAAATTGTACGCGCGAGCATGAGTATGTAAAGTTTAACACTACGTTTCTACTGTTATATCACGATTACCAAAAAATAAACAAATAATAATAATTTGTTATGCAAGTATCACGTTTCACAGATTGTGCCTGATCATCAGAGACAGGATGCATCAACGAAGAATCGATTTGTATTTAGATTGTTCTAATATTTGTATATGCAATCCACTGCAGCAACTAATATTGTCAACATAACCGTCAAAACATTTAATTGCCATTGCCAAAATAAACATTACAGCAGTCGAAATAATTTAAATCGAAATACAGATCGATTAGTCGTTGATACAGTCTGTCTCTGGTCATCAGATATATATCCTGTTAAATGCTCGTTAAACAAAATAACTTGAAATTCACACATTCAGAAGAAATGTATATTTTTGTGATTAGTATGTTATCTATATTATTTTTAATTATGTTATAATTATTTATATTATTTACATTAATTTTTTAATTTATAGGCCTATTATATCTAATGTACTGAATTTTGGATTACTTGTATTGACGAGCGCGCACACACACGTACACATCATTTCTTTTCCAGTAACTCTTGTTACTGTAGTTATTGTAGTTTCTTGTAGTTTTTCTGTGTTAATTATAAAAATAGATCTCTTCTGCAGGTAAAATATTTCAAGTTTTATTAGTATATATAAAAACCGGACGCACGTTTCACAGAGTAATCTGTGTCTTCAGAGATTTCAATGTGAATTCAATGTGGAACGTGCGTCAGGGTTTTTTTTAAGAATAGGCCTACTAATAAAACTTCAATTATTATACTTGCAGAAAAAATCTATTTTTATAATTAACAGAGTAAGTATAGGCTATATATAAATACACACATATAGATATGTAAATATATATACAGTATATGCTTCTTGTATCTTTTTGATTTAATAAATAAGTAAACACTGTTACAATGTACCCTATCTTTTTTTATTGAAAACGTTATACGATATTTCGGTAGTTTTAACTACCATAATAGCATATTATTAACAATCATAAACTTATAGCAGGATAGTCCGCTACACACACGCACACACACACACACACACACACACACACACACACACACACACACACACACACACCGAGGTTCATATATATGAGTGAATAAAGAAAATATACAAATATACATAATGGAACATGTACTTTTAGTAATTTCCGTGAAGTATGTAACGTATTTTTATTTTATGTGGTAGTTGAATCCATTACTGAACGTTTATGAAACACTGCCTAAATCGTGAGAACAGATACAAAGTACAAGTATTGTCAGTATAATTATTGTTACTATCGTTATATAGGGATAATTATTGCATTTATGGTCTAATATGCAAAGTAGTTTACACATAAAAATGTAAAACACGATAAAATTTAATGCGCGTTGATAATGAATGCTTGCGTGTAACTGAATGTAAAATCGTGCATACACGTATTACAGAATACGAGTATATCGGGCTAATGGCTGCGTGCGCTTTCCTTTATCTCCGACCTCAGATACATGAATATGTACAATTTTACATTAACGTCTATCGTCGAAACTACGACATAACAAATAAATAAATATTTGAAATGGTAGAAAAAATTAATATTTTCTGTTTCTTATGTCCACTTTATCACGGTTCTCACGTTGATGTATTAAGTTGTTTACGTATTAAATTCGATTTAAATATAACAACGAAAATTCTTAGCAACCATATACTTGGAAGCAAAAGAGACTTTTGGCTTTCCTTACAAATAAAACTGGTTCAAAATGGTGACGAAAGAGCAATACAACTAAACTGTAATAATAATGTAAACAACGCCGACTCTCACTCATTAGCAACAAACATTTTCCTCGTTTAATTATTATTATTTAGTGGCGAAATAAGTCGTCCCCGAAATTCGAGATTACGCCATGTCTTTCATTACTGAGGCGGTCCGTAATTAGTAATGACTTTATAAATTAAAGAGCTCGACTAACGTGAGTAATGATAATAAAAATTAGATTTATTTCGCATGCGGTGGGCAGTAATATGTTAATCCGACATTAAAGGGAAAGAACGCCTCTCTTTTTCGGTCGCCTTTACAGTCTTGGCACTCGTTTAACTAATTTTCTCTTACTTCAAAGCGTTTTCGTGAACGACCGAAATCCAGTAAGTTTGACAACAACAAAAAACGCTTTTTCTTTTGAGTTTTGGCAAATACATCTTATTTATATTATAAAACGATATATAGTATAGGCGTTAGCGGGCGCGAACGGTTGCGTTTGTCACGGACGAGACGGTGAGTAACCGCATTCGACACCGTCACAGTCCCGCCTTTCGCACACACGCTACGCCACTTTCCTTCACTTACATCGTTCCTCAGTTTAAGAACTCTCTGCGGTTTCCGTTTATCCTTGGTGTTTCCATGTTTTGTTCTTTCGCAAGTTTATTGTGTAGCAAGTCTATTGTGAAATTTCAACAGTTATATTATTCATTTGAATAGGCCTGATAAAGTAATTATCTATAAGTCTATTTTACGAAAATATGTATGGAATCAACATAATTAAGATTTAAGAAAGAACGGTGAGATAGTGTAAGACTGTGAGAAAATTCCAGCTTAAAGAAACTGTCAAGTGCCAGTAATTGAAAATTAAACACATGCGCTAGTACACTTATAATCTGTTAAACTACGGAATGTAACATTAATAGAAAAAATAAATAAATAAAAAAACCGGAATCTTCCATTAGTGAGAATCGTCAGAGAACATCTCATGGGAACCTACGTGCCAGTAACTTTGGTTTCATACGTGTCAACGTCTTGGACCCAAAACACTTACCCTTTCTTAACTTCTAACTACCAATCCACCAACTGCCAACAATTAAAATGAAGAGAAAAGCCAAAATGTGAGGGAACGGTGTTAATAAATAAGAGTGGCATAAGGAGGGAAGAAGAGATCCTGGGAAGAGTTCAAGAAAAAGAATTGGCAACATGGACCGCAACAACAACAAACTGTGAGAAAAACATTTTAACTATTTAAAGTTTAACAGGGGTTTACTCTCGTGTAAAAATTAAATACTAAAATTATGTATGAGTAATAACATGTTAGTTAATACAAAATCAATTGCAATCAAAAATATTAAGTGATAAAAGAAATAATGCTAGAAATTAGGTTTAAGGAATTTATAATCTTTTAAAATTTTATTATTATTCATAAAATTCTCTTTCTGACAAATAAAAAATGACTATTATTCATCACTAAGTCTAGATCAGATTAATAATAAAAATAAATTCTTTCATAAGCCAAGCGTAGTTATTATTCACCACCCCCCAAACCGCCACCCCTTACAGTAGTAATTTTATGAATACAACACTTTTTTAGCATTCTTTATTTCTGCATAGAGTATCACTGTAGATGTATCACTTTTTTGGCAATTCTTCATGGTTACATGCATTTTTTTTGCTCAAGAGTAACTTCAGCCTTGTGCCTCACTTTAAACTAATTTCTCTAATAAATTGTTTTTGGTTTTGGTAATACAATACGCAATAGATATGATGGGGAATACGCAGCAGCCGTAATGGGGCAAACCTTTTTATCTCCTTTTTCATTACTTTTTGCAAAGCCAATAACTATAGAAGTACAAACGGCGGAATTTAAACTTACCTGTTATAATGGCTTAGCGTGTCCTTAATTTTTAATGTGATCATAAGCGTATATGTTTATTTTCATATTGCTCAATGGAAAGCAGTCAGTAAGTAAAGTTTTTCTTGCTTAACTTGCTGCACACAATGTAACTTCTAAGTATTACAATATAATAAAATGAAGGTAATATCTATTAACTGTTTAATATTTAAATTGATATTTTTTAAATAATTTGTCAGCTTCTGTAATTCAACACTTGACTGATCAGATCATTTTGCAGCCTTCAAGTTGGACATTATTAGAATTAACTAATCCTAGTTGACCTAACGAGGTTGGAATTAACCTAACCAGCGGTTAGGTTGTAGATCAAAATTCAAACTGTTGATCGATAATTTAGTCGTTCCAGTTCAAAATCTCGAAAACGAGCAGAAGTCATTTCATATGACGGCAGTTATTTCATGTCTCTATCCTGCTCGTACGTCCCCTCGGACGTTGACGATCACTGCAGCTAGATTATGTTAAGTGAAAGAACTGTTCGATACTTGTTGTTCCGGTCCTCTCTTTGACGATGTCGAGACAAGTCGTTCGTCTTCTCCCTCTAGTCCGTTGTTCAAGAATTTTACCCTTCAGAATAATCTGTAAGACCTTGTATTTCTCATCACGCAGCAAGAGTCCCAAAAAACAATCATCCTGCATTTAATGGTTGTCATTAGTTCGCTTTAGTGACACATTGGTTCAGCATTCTTCGACGTGGCTACATTTCCAGAGCTTCCCAGGCGTTTAACTACTGCCTGTTTTACACTCCAAAGGCATAAGTGCGAATCATATATAACACTTAACTATATACGGTCTGAGTTTTAAATCTAGAGCTTCGTCGAACAGCAGTGACTTCATCTAAAAAATGGTATTTCCATACGGGTCTCAATTCCCAGATCAGTGTCAAGGTTGTCTGTAATCTAGCAGCCAAGGTATTCAATTTTGCTTACTTCTTAGACTGGTGCTTTGAATTTTAAAGTACCTGTTCCATTCTTTGTACTACGGAAGATCATTAATTTTGTTTTGCTAATGTTTATGGAAAGACCCATATCTTCACCGAGTTTGATTAGAAATTCTCTATGTCATGTTTAAAATCTGTTAAATGTGAACCGATTATCATTCTACAGTATTGTATGAACACACACACACACACACACACACACACACACACACACACACACACACACACACACACACACACACACACACACACACACACACACACACACACACACACACACACACACACACACACACACACACACACACACACACACACAGAACGGCGCAACATGGAATGTGGAAGGTTAGAACCGTCGAGTTGTGAAAGCATATTACACTGAACAAACGACATAATGCCTACCGACTGTCAGTTGTTTTCAAATGCATACGTGTCGGTTAAATAAATTTACTTTTACCCAAAGTGTTCGTAAGATATTAGCGACATTCTTTGCTTTATGCAGACCCATTTTTGTTTCGCGTATAATATGAAATTACACGGCAAGTTTAGACAAGTACTGAACGATTCAATTTTCTGAACACAAATATTTCACTGTACAAAATTCTTCTGTACAAAACTCTGTAACATTTTAAATTTTACTGCTAGTTACGTTAATGCAAAGTATGAGATTCTTCAACTATTGTGGCATGTTGCAAACGCGGCTAACCTACTTCGAGGCTAACCTACTACGAGGCTGTAAAGGTCAGAATTTATAGGACGCTGTACTAAGTAAGTAGGCATAAAACGTTTTCAATAACATATAAAACAAAAAGATTAGGCTACGTCTAGGCCTTCCAGAAGTGAATCTGCCTTGGTTAAGAAGGCTATTGTTCTCAAAACGTTTAAGGAAAAGTTTGATTAGTTTAACAAACAATTATTTCGTTTCTTTAAATGGCTCATTATGTTGAGCATAAAATCATCTCTAATGTTTACCAAGGTATGACTGACTGTAGAAAGAATTATATCACAGTAACTCTTTGATTTTATGTTCTGCGGTGTAACTAATTGTTATGAGGTTATGTTCCTCTGACAAATGGAGTTTCTTGGTCCCGATTGTGACGCTTTAACAAAATTCTGTTGTAAATGTATAAAAATTGTGTCTACGTACGTTACTGTGGGGTTTGTTTTCACGATCAAACAAATGTTGTCGCTAATATAGTCAACCTCAGTACCACCTACTAAAGTGAACAACATAACTTACAATGAGGCAGGTTGTAAGATGTAGATGGACCAGATCTAGAAGTGCGTTCTGAATTTTCTCTTTGAAACCATAGACACTAGGAAGATGATTGTTTTATTAGCTGGGACTAAAGAAAGTTAACTTTATGCAGGAATGTCTATTTTATAGTTTCGCATTGTAATACCAGGTATGTATATGGCTGGTACATTTCGCATTTTTCTACTTTCTATGTAACCTGTGGTAAATACAAACAGGGTTAGATACGCACTAGAATATCTAATCACCTTAACAGGCTCGACCTTCAGTTTCGTGCAGTTCTGGCTTGACCAGAAGCTATGGAGGTAGAGATTGTAGTTATCTGAGTTACAACACGTCATCTTCCGAGCAACAAGATTACGTATTCTCTTTCCAATTAGTAGTCCAAAAATACTGTAAATTGTGTCATGTGGTAAACGTTCAAGTGGGGAAGACATTAGAAACTGAGAATACATTTTCTAAAATAAATTAAGTTAATCAAAATGTAAGGCGCATTCAACAAATGTTTGTATTGCTTATGCAGAAACGTACGGATACAGCTGCTCTTTGTTGTACCGTTTCAGGACCATTAAAACAGGTTAATAATGATAACCAATAGCATTTATTAGATTGAAATGATTATTAGAACGAAATGAAAGCAAACGCCGGCTTGCATTCTTATTTAAGTAGGCTGTACAGACAATCGTGATTGTTAATATTTCAGCGTAGAAGTGAAACAAAATAAAAAGTACCATTATCCTGGAATACCATACTTTTCATTAGTTCATTAGTTTTCAGTACTTATTTCTCTGCGCTAAAACTCTAAATTATGCCTATATATTGTAAAGCGTACAGCAAATCGCCATCAAACGCAAAAGAAAAACGACAAACAATATTTACGAAAATAAATCGAAGACGTGTAACTTCAAACCCATTCAAATAAACCGGAACCGTAATACGAGTAAAAAGAACTTTCACAACACAGGATAAAAAAAAAACAAACTAAACGTGACAACAGAATCGTAGGAGCGTGTTGTGTTTAGGTACGGAATTCTCAGCTGTTCGGGTCGTTTGTCACTGAGAATGAGTTAATACTGACGGACGCTGACAGTCACTCCATCTGCACAGCTTAGTGATCGGCCGCCGCTTAATTTGTAACTAACGGATCCCGTGAAATATCATTGTCCTTCAGAAAACGCAACTTCTTGGGTACGTATTGTGAATCAAGTAAATGTTGTACATGGAAAAAGTGAAACAATAACAATCTCAATACACTAGACAGTGATACCCCTTACTTTCTCTGTTTCTTTAGTTCGCAGTGTCGAAAACTGACCTTCACTTACCCTCGGTAACAAAAAGACAAACAAGCAATTAATACCGCACATAGTACCAGATTACATCATCCACTTACTCTTCATTCTTCAGTCTACGTTACATCATCAACGAGATCGTTAAACGCTTCTAGTCCAGTGCATTAGCAATTTTTTAGGAGTTCAGTCAGTTATTTGACGCAATTTACACTGTTTTTAGGCTACGAATCACAAAGAAAATACGTAATTTTGTTGCACCGAAAATGATATACTATAATATAAGAAAGTTAGATGCGTTCAGCAGACTCAAAAATTTACACTAGGTCAGTAAAAGTGTTAACATTTCCAACTGATGTTAGTGACACTTAGAGCTGCAATTACTACTGTTCAGTAAGTAGTACTACGGCCTGTTTCCACGTTTACCATAATCTATCTAGACGATTTAGTAAAGTTATAATTTTCAGAAGTTATATATCGAGATATAATAATATTTTCTAAGTAATAAAACGAGTATTTTTAGGTTAACTGGTTTATTTAAATTGTTGAAAATGAGAACAGATGATGAGTCTGTATAGATGCATCGTTTAGTTTGGCGTAAATCTCTGTCAGCGTTATACAACCGCTATGTCACGTATCGTCACAATAAAAATAGACAATGACACATCACGTAAAGCCACTGCTATTGAGTTATTTTCAAATATATTTTCGGCAATCTTCGGATGTTATCTATCTGATTGTTTCAAGTCACCGTCATTGTTATAACAACTGTTGTTACCACGCCTTGTTTGTAGAGAAGTTTTTTGTGATATAGTATTTTATTCACAGATATTATTGAAATGGATAGTTGAACGAGCGAAGCGATTGCTCAGGTTTTGACTCGGCCGTTTGCCATTTGCCAGTGTGTCTATCTGTTTGGGTTTTGTCTCACGATAACTGCTAATTACATAAACCCGTTTTCGTAAAACGTAGCATGTGTTTCCATACTTTACCCCCACAAACCCCTATTTTTTAGATCGATCCCCCAAAAGATAAAAGGCAAAAGGCAAAAATTTGAGGGTCAAAATTTTGAAACAAATCAAAAAAATTGTATGTGGGGTTATCATGGTAAACAGAATTTCAACCAAAATCCATATAAAATAGCGTAGTTTTGGAAAATTTCCAAGTTTTGGGACACCACGGTCTAATGAAGGACTCCAATTTTGAAAAAAATTGTAAAAAACGAAGAGTAACACACTAAAGCCAAATCGTAACCCAAATCTGAATATTGTGTTTACTTTGAAATTTTTTAACTTTAGAAGCAACACAGGCCGAAAGTGAAAGTTAAAATTTTGAAACAATTGTACAAATCTATGCAGGCCTTCAAATTATGGGGAATTTTATTCAAACCACCAACTCGGTACCTTTAATATAATTTGACGAAATTAATATCTGTCAACGCTACTTGCAAATTTTGGAGCACCTTCAAAACAATTCTAAATTTTTTTCAAATACAAAACAAAACTTTACATATAGTTATCAGTTGTGTATATTTGTGGAAAGTGTTAAATATAGGGCTATAACTATCTATGGAAACACATTAACGTAAAAGTTACGACTAAGTTATCTGTCATTTGGGCATTATGATTACAAATTTAAGTAAAAAATAATAATAAAAAATAAATGCAGTAGCCTGGACTTTTAGTGTTTATTGTATTATTAGGATACTTTTACCAATGTCTTTTTATCTTTGAGCGAAGGATTAATCCAACGGATTAAGTCAATGAAACTGCTTAATTTCAGGGTCAGTTTCAAAAACGACTGCCTTCCCTGATACTATTTTCGTTTTTATCTAACTCGATAAGTTTCTTGCAGAATTGTTGTATAATACTATACATATTATAAAATATAATTACTTCTGCAAGTAGTTGTAATGTATTTTTACCGTTTCAATTCACCTGACTATGTTTCACTGAATATA
Organism: Magicicada septendecula; assembly: GCA_034769895.1. Lineage (NCBI taxonomy): Eukaryota > Metazoa > Arthropoda > Insecta > Hemiptera > Cicadidae > Magicicada > Magicicada septendecula. The sequence continues at coordinate 591,426,227 of CM068367.1, forward strand.
TTAGTATCTTCAGAGGTTTGTAAATGAGTTTTGTACAGAAAATAATTAACTTTGATACTTAGCTTAATATAATTTATAATATAATGTATTCTATACACATAATTATATATATATATATAATAAAAATATTACTATATTATATATATATATAATTTATTTAATACAACATAACATAATTTAAATTTAAAATCATTTAGCTTAATATAATTTAGATACTTAATTATAGAATAATTAACTTTGATACTTAGATTGTTATTTGTATACAAATGACATCTTTTTGTTTATGTGTTCAAAAAATATAACAACTTGAAAAAAAATAAAAAATAAAAAACAAAAAATATAAAATATGAGAGACGACGTATGACCACTGCTCGTGGTTTCTCGGTTACCGCTAACATAACAATTTTTTCACTGACAGCTCTAAAAAATTAAATTTATTAATTTGGTTTTATCTAGTAATAAATGTATTTAGTTTAAGACAGTGCGCGAGTTCTGCAGCTCAGGGATCTTATTAGTATAGAAATGTTCGAATTAACACAGTCTTCGTGTAAACAGTTAGCGTCACAAGTTTCTATCTGTTTGTAAAGCCATCACTACACGGTTTTAAATGTAGGAACAACGTGTGTTATGTAATTACCGTAAATTTATCAATTAAGATTTAAGATACATTGTGTTTGAAAATGTAGATATGATTTTCGATTTGTTGCTGTACAAATAACCTTGTATCCTAACCTATATCCTAAACTTCCCCTTAACGCGATAGTTTCTGAAAGTAAAACGCGTATACAGAATGTAAACGGTTATATCGTTGACAAAGTCAAGACAGCCACTGAAGAAGTTACCGAAACGTCTGGCTGAAAAAAAAACAATTGACATGGCCCGATACCCGAAACACCAACACGATACAATATTTTCAGTGCTTATGTTGTAGCTTAGCCATATCCTCTGTACTCGTATGTGCGCGAATTAACAGCCGCTTAGATATAGTCCTACGGGTGATTTTAGTATGTTCAAAATCGTATTTCATTTATTTACATCAAAGGGCGTGCGCACGCAATAATTTTTGTTTTTCTAATTACTCAAGAACTTTTAAGCGGTTTTTAAAGGCGTCTAAAATGTTATATCCAAAGTAAACAAACGTTTCTTTTGAACGTGTTCATAGTTAACAGAAAATAACAGAAAAATAGCAAAAAATAACGGAAAAGATGTGTGAAATACGGTGCCGCTAAGTTATAGTTAGCGTGAACAGCGATAAACGGCACAATAGGGGTTGTGAACTCATTTGCACGTAAACGCATGCCGCACAAAGGCAGCAACTGTACGTCTCTTTGAATTAGTTTAAATACAGCAGACGCATAACTTTGTTTAAAATCGATTTCAGTTAGCTAGAACAGTAGTTGGGATTTCATACGAACACCGGCAGCCTGCACATAAGTAGTTTTTGTAATCATTTTCTCTCTGTCTACCGTTACAAGTACGTAAGTAGTTCCTCATACAAAATACCCAGAATTTACAACAGGTTCGCTTTGCATACTACGAAAGTTGTACTTTTTAATCGGTTCAGAAAAGTACCCAGAGAGGCTTCTACTCCGAAATTATTTTCATCGTACCCACTTCTGTCGTCTCAAACTCGGAGTACTGTTTAGGTACCGGAGTGTGTAGTGGTTAGTGTACAAGGTGCGGTTTGATTCGAAACCCGCCGCGAGTACATAGGTACCTTACGCCTTTATACGATGCTCTCTTCTCCAAAGATTATGGTAAACCAGCGAGTGGTATGGTTGCTTAGTAACACTACTTAGCCTCTGCTTGACCATTTGGAGCTGGAGTTACTCTGTTGATACAATTTATCTGTGAGAGAATCTGTTGACCTATAAGACACATGTATAAGCAAAAAGCTATACAGTAAACAAAAGTTTCTTTTTGTAATTACACATGTTCATAGTTAATCGAAAATAACAGAAAAATAACGGATTTAAACAATGTCGACATTCAGACCACCACCACCGCCATCAACATCGTCATCATTATCATCATCATTGTCCATTGCAGTACACGACTTTTTCTCAGACTGTTCCATGTCTCTATACCTTGTGTTTTCTTATCCAGTCTGATCCTGCCCGAAAATGAAGCCATACCATCTAGAATACGTTATCCTCTCAATATATTGTCTGTTCTGAATTTATTATCCTCATTGTTCACCAACATTCCCTATTCGCGCAATGCGTTCTAATTCACTTCAACGATGCAACTGGTTGGATAGCGTCGGTTTTTGTTGCCTGTTTCCTCATCGTTGTGTTATCCTAACGATTCTTAGCGTTATGCTCATTATTATCGTCCGCTAAATAGTAAAATCTAGTGGAAAAGGAAAACTTCGAAGCGCAGGTTTGATAGACAGATTCTGTACCATCACTGCACCTGACCAGAGTTCTAGGACGATGTACGCGAAAAATAACACTGCTGTTATGACAGTATGATTCGGAAGCATGGTGCTGACTGAGACCTAATGTCAGAAGAATGTACTGAACGTATACACCAATGCATCAATCTAAGAAAAATAGATTAGTCACTAGGTTAATAGGTTAGTCAATAGGTTAGTCACTAGTCGTAATATTAATAAACAAGTATTGTTTTTAAACTGTGCCGAGCATGATAAACCTACAACTCTTGTGTTATCATTTTGTTTATACTATGAACATTGTAAAACACGTTTTATATTTAGGCAATATCAACCATTCGTATTTTGTACTCATAAGAATCTCCTCTCTCATAAAATAAGCAAATATCTAAATTTACTACCAAGTACCAGAATGCTCTTGGCGCAAGCTTTCCCCTCACATACAATCATATAAGCTCACGATTATCAAGTATCGTATTTTACGTTCAACAGACTCATTGCCCGTGAATAATAAATAATATAATATATCAAGTGATACCCCATTTTGGAATATCAGAGCCTGTAGCGACATTAGTAGGCAGAATAGCCATCATTTTTGGCTATTCTTTTTATATATCCAACCACCCTGGCCCCCGGCACTCAAATTGTTTCCTTCTTTTATGGTTTCCTTCTTTACGATTTATGATTCTTAAAGCCTCGACTCTTCGTTAAGCAGTCAAATCTGACTCGGATTTCGGCCCAGTCTATGCCAGTGTTGTAACAATAAATTTACCTTTCCCCGTAAAGCTGGGTACTTTTCTGCTTAGTCTGTACTTTCACGACTTAGGTTTTAGGATGTCTGTAATTTATTCAGACTGTATCCAACTTTATTAGTATATTTTTCAGAGTGTAACGTGAGTGGTGATATTAGCTATCATTTGCCATTAGACTTATACTGTTCACAGCTCATGTGTAATTGGTTCTAAAACGCTTATGAAGTACAACTTCATCTCAGCAACACATTAGCCAACACAGCACTAGTTATCAAATTCAGTACAAAATTACTTACTCAAACATGTGAATATCGTACAGCTATGATTACTTTAAAATGTTTATAGTTGGTTATGTTAAACGTAATAACCTATTTGTGCAAGATTCGTACGACATAATTTTAAAATAAAAAACGCGTTTTGGGATAATAAAGTAGAAAGGATTAAGAATGTACTTGACGGAAATATTGTGGTGGCGGTGTCACATTATACTTACTAGTGATATGACGTGACTACAACAATTACGAAGGTTTCAGACAATTGACCTTCTGTAAGTTAGAATTCTCGAAAAGGCCTGTAAATACTATAAACATACATCCTACATGGGTACGGTTATACTTTGTGGAGCAAGACAAGAACAAGACAAGCAAGACGAGTTCAGCAGAACTAGTCAACTGAACGCCAATTTTGATATTAAACGAGCGAAGCTAATTCTTAGTTTTTACCTCGACCGTTTGGCATTTCCCTGTCTGTCTGTCTTTTTGGGTAATGTCTCACGACAACTTTTAAATGCATCAACCGATTTCGCGAAACTTAGCGTGTCCCTACACTGATTCGCAGATCACTGTTGTTTTTGAGATCGAGCCCCCAAAAATATGGGGAGGGACGTAAAAATGAAAGGGGTTATAATTTTTAAAAACATCGCAAAAATTCATATCGGGTATCAGACTAAAGAGAATTTTTACCAAAATGTGTATACAGTGTTCAGTTTTGAAAAGTTCAAAATTTTGAGACACAAAGGCCCAAAAAAGGCATCAAACGTTTGTAAAACCCTAAACAAATCTGTGAACCAAAATTATTATCTTCTCTGAAGAGTTTTTAACTTTAGAGGCATCACAGACTAAAAATAGAAAAAAAACATAGTTAAATAAAGAAAACTAAATAAAATTCTATGTGAAGTATTTTACGAGGAATTTTTATTCAAAATAAGAACTCGGAATTTTTAGTAATTTGACAAAATTAATATCTATAAAATTAATATCTGTTAATGAGCCGTGAATATTTTGGACAGCATTAAAATTTATCAATTAGATTGTATCTAATAATAAGTGTATTTCGTTGAAAACAGTGAACGAGTTCTGCATCTCAGGGAGCTTGCTATTAGAATTAACTGAGAGAAAACTTCAGAACTTTAGATACCAATCAGATGGACAGAATGAAATCAATAAATGAAAGAACCATTTTGAAAAGAAATAGATGCGTACAATATTTATAAAGTATATAAGAGAATAGGGCTGACGAAGAGAGTAGAATTGTACCTACTGTGAACAGTGGACGCAAAATAACAGCTAATAAGTTGCTACACAACTGCAACACAGCAAAGTGTTTTATGTTATATTACTGATAAAACACGTTTCACACACATCCTGTTTTATTGTTTGTTAACTACACTGTACTTGTCGCTTTAGATGACATGCCTTATTTAAAAAGGGTCAGAGGTTGGATAACTGCTGCCTTCAGCTGCTCGCCGTTAACAAACATTTGCCTAATCATTCTTGAATTAAAATAATTTTCGTACAAGTTGAAGGGGGTTAGGTGCAGAAATTTGAAAATATTAGACCTAAATTTTTACTGTTGAACATTTTCTTAGTTTATATTTTAATTTATTAACATTTACTGACAGTGCTATATATTATTTTTTAACTTAATCTGGGATAGTTCAAGTAATCGATAATTGCACTTGCTCTGACACATTGTTATATTTGTACAATGGTGTTAACGGATTCACGTAACATTATCTTTAATGAAATCAATATTTTTGCTGTAAAACATATTACAACTTAATATTAAATTTTTTCATAAACACATGAATAATAATTTGAATTATAAAATGGTATTCGAATACGTAGGATAAGACGTCTTAGTTTCTCTTTTCGTTATATTTTCCGTGCAAACGCTTTTATATTTTAATGTAAAAGTTGATTATAAAAGCGCAAACGTATATTACATTATTTTAAAACTTACGTGTGCGGCGCAGTTTTTTAAAACTATTGCTTTGCTGTAGTGGGACTGAAGAAAATCTCATGAATCTCATTTAATGTTATATGCGAGGCTCGGTGTTTAAATGCCTCAGTTTAGGTCAGGTTGCAATTTCTTTGATCCGTACACACCAGCAGCGTGATCGACCGGCACTATCTTATTCGATTTCAAGTAAGTGTGTGTTCTACAGAATTTAATGTTTCTGTCATTTGTCTAACGAGGCACCGCCGGAAAATCAAACAGATGAATGCAGATAAGCATATTATAAAAGTACCTAAAGGGAATGATAACATCACTGTGAATAGATTAGAGATGTATGGGGATGGTGAATGAAGGAATCCAACGGCCCCCTCCAAACAGGAAAGGAAGCAGGCTGTACTGTGTGGAGGACGGGAGAGAGAACAATAAAAATTGAAATAGAAAGTGAGGGACAGAGAGTGGGGGGTAAAGAGAGTAAGATAGATAGATTGATAAGTAGATAGATAGATAGATAGATAGATAGATAAATAGATAGACAGATACATAGAGAGAAGGAGAGAGAGAGAGAGAGAGAGAGAGAGAGAGAGAGAGAGAGAGAGAGAGAGAGAGAGAGAGAGAGAGAGTAAGCGTTAACGTGATAAAAGTGTCTCACACAAGACACACACATACACATATAGGCCTACATTATAAATCATTGTATAAGTAAACCTAACTTTACGCAGTAAAACTGTCAGTTTTAGTATCGTTTCACTAACGCACTTTAATTGGCAAAGTTAAATTAATAAAAAACCGCTTTGCCATGAGACACGGTCATCAAACGTAATCTGTTTTATGTGTGAGGCTGTCGACTTAATCACTAAAGGTTTTACGTGTGTAGTAATGGAAGACAGGCTGCAGTAAATGCTCTGGGGACGCTATTAACCGCCCTTCTGCTATCAACTAATTCCGAATCAATTATCAATGGAAACGAGCTTCTTGATGTGTGCTCCAACTCAATTAGTATTGCTGCGTTACCGTCTACAATGAGCGCATTGCCAGCTACTTGACATCCGATTGCGTCTTCTCGCCGGAAACGTTTCATTAAACTCGCAACACTGCACACAACTGTTCCGACATCATACCAACATTCTTCAATTAATACGGACACAGTTTTTGTCTTATTTTGAATCGGTTCAATACCTATATTATACGTGAGAAAATGTTAAACTTGCTATATTCAGAATATTACTTGATTACTGAATTATATAAAATATTAATACTTACATAAACATAGATTTATATAACACACACACACACACACACACCTGGATTATTCGCGACCGGGTTAACCGCTTTGCGGTTTAACCGTGATGCATTCCTAGCATGGTTCGTACATATATTATATTATACTGGCTGGCATAATGTTGATTAGTTCAGATACTTACTGTTTTTGATGTTGTGAAAGCTTATGAAAACGAAATTAAAAAGTTCATTGTTATAACAGTCAGCTGTCTCACGCCGGACATATCTTATTAGATATCTGGGAAAGTGATATCGTTATCAAAATTATGTTTTGTGTATAATTGCAAGTATATTTAAACAGACTTTTCATCAAAAACGGTCAGCGAGAAATATGTATTAAACCTCACATTATTAACTCAGCTTCAACAGATTAATGTAATTGTCTCTTTTTGTATTAATAATTAGGAGCAATGTAATGCAAGAATATAAGTTTTTGGGTTAACTACTCGTATAGTTTCGCGTTGTTTTTATTTTATCCGTGATACCTTTCCCGATCATTAGCGTAGATAATCAAGGAATGTTTAATTAATAAAGTTGTGTTAGTGCTTATAATCACAAACAGAAATTACGTTGTTGCACACCACTATGTAAAAGCACTGAGAAAGATGGATATTAAAGGATATCTGTTTTAAAACAAATTCGCTTTAGATTAAATATGATATATTAAGTTCACTTTCACAAAAGTTAACAAACGTGTGTGTGTGTGTGTGCATAAATGTTTTGGGGACTCATACACGCCCATTTTACTTTTCGATATGTGTAAAACGGTTTCGTTAAGTTTCCTCTGCCCCGTACATCAGTCCAGATCTCTCTGGTAGCAGCGCCAGTTGAGTTATATTTGTTGGCGTTTGCAATCCGTCTGATGTTATTTGAACTTGAATATGCACTTATCCCGTCTCCGCCATCCGTCGTACACGGCAGATTCCGAAATGTTCAGTACCTCGCTAAGTATCAGGCAACGGACTGAGAAAACTGTAACTGCATATTCAATCTCAAGTAACACAAGACGGATTGCACGTACGTTCCTACAACTTACCACGTACATGTTCACAATTTATTTTGTGTATATATGAAATATGATTTACTTGCTGTGTACGCAAACAAATGTATATGCACGTACAATGTTGCGCTATGACATTCATTTTTGGGTAATTATCGCAAGGTAGTAGGTGGGCACGTAGAAACTATTTAATAATAATTGACCTTTTCATTATAATTACATATTGTACTGAATTCGTATAATTCGTTATAATACGTACTGTACATATAATACTGAATTCGTACATATAATTCGTTCGTATTGATTATTTTTTACATCATCATCCTCATCCTTCGTATAATTAATAACGCAATCATTTCATTTTCAGATGCGTTATTTCTGTGCGTTTCTTTCTCTGTTAATGTTTCGGTTGTTATACTTCACTTGTGCTGTTTGTTTATCGTATCTAAACAAATTTTATTACTTATCGCTTCTTAAAAACTTCATTATTTTGGACATTATGAATTCAAAATTCAAAACACTGTACCGTAATCTGCAGTGTGTGTCACACATATTCCTTGACTTTCTTCTACGTTTCCACACTTTGTGGCAAATGAAGAAGCGGAACTTTCATCAGACACAGTATGCGGTCGAAACATTTAAGACATTCTTTCTTTCGTTATCTAGCACACATAGTTTCATTCCAAAGTTCACGTACACAAAATTTTATTGTCAACCGTAGTATTCTCATTCTTGAGAAAGTGAGCGCCATCTTCTCTGAAGCGAGTTCGCAGCTTTGAGTCGACAGTTTGGCATTTGTCCGTCTGTCTGTTTGGAATGTCTCACGACAACTTTTGAACGCATCAACCGATTTTCGTAACACATGGCACGCGTGTCCATGCTTTAACCCTACAGAATCTTATTGTTTTTGAGACTGATCCCTCCAAAAATAGGGGGATGGGAGGGGAAATATGGCTGTCAAATTTGAGAAAAAATCGCTAAAGCCTACGTGGGTTATAAAATTTAAAGGGAATTTAAACCACAATCTGAATAGAGTGTTCGTTTTTGAAAAACCAGGTTCAAAAAGTATGAGAAAATTTTGATAAAATCACCAAATTCATGTGGGGTATCAAATTAAAGAGAATTTTAACTAACATTTGAACGCAGCGTTAAGTTTTGGAAATTTCAAAAGTTTTGGACCCCCTGGGCCAAAAAAATCATAAAAAAAATGAAATGAAATTGTAAAATTGCAGTAGGGTGTCACACTAATCGAATTTGTACTGTTTATCGTATGATTGTGTGTTCTACAATCGCTGTTTACAGTAGAGAAATCGAGTTTTGCAATTTTTACCATAACTGAAAAATTATCTAACATCGAAATGTATGTAATAATAAATGTACTCCCTTCAAAATAGCGAGCTAGTTCTGCAGCTCAGGGAGCATACTAGTCTAAAACAATAAACATTCTTATTAAGTTTAATTTTATTTTAACAGTTACTTGAAATGTTCTTCAAAATTAGAGGAGCTTCTAGAAAACTGTATTCTCGTGAAAAGTAAATGAATAAAAATAGTAATTACGATTACTCGTAATATAAAAGTCAACAAACTTTTGTTGCCTTACAGTTAAGTTTGTTGTATTTCTTGTTACGTTACGTAATTCCAGCTGTCGAATTTGAAACTTGTTGTCGCTCTGGTACACTGTGGAAAGAAATAGGATTCATTTAGTACTTTTAATTTTTTAAAGTCATCTTTATTCTCTGTTCAATCAAAAATGTATTATTTATTATTCAAGAAAAATTGCTAATACTGTACTGGATGAGCTATAAGTCGCTTGATACAAGACGTTTTCCTTAGTACAGTATTGGCCGTGAATTAATAAACAATCAAAGGTTCGGTCATTAACAATTAATAAATGAGAGGTTCACTCAGTAACTGGACACGATTTTAAAACATTTGTGTCGACGTTTCTACAAAGATTATTGTCATCATCTCTGTATACAGACATTACAAAAATAATTAATAGGCGACGCATACAATGAGTGTTTCGTGTCAATGTATGTTCAGTTGTTACGTAAAGAACATTAATTACTATTGAGTCATATTCTTATTGCCATAAGATGATATAATTTATTTTTATATATGTAGCTGTATATATATATATATATATATATAAATTATATATATATATATATGTGTGTGTGTGTGTGTATGTGCGTATAATATCATTACATGAGTGTTATATATTTTTGTACTGCCTATATACAGGTCCTGATGATGACAATGGTTTTGTCGAAAAGTCGATAAGTAGGGTCTATGTTTAAATTGTATGTTGTCAATGCCCGGATCTCATAAAACTTCCGTAACTAGAAGTTATATAAAAATTTATTTTATATCAAGTGACTTGTGGCCACTTTGTAAATATGCATCTGGTGTTGTGCTGGAGTTGCTGAGGGGGTTAGAGGTATCTGCATTCAATTCTTGTACGTTCTCCATTCCGTTACCATTAAAGATTATTCAGTGATCCGTTATATTCTTAATGACTTAGCTACAAATAGGGTTGTTTCAGACGTCGGCGATGCGTAACCCGCAAGATCAACTGCAATAACCCCAGTTGGAATTCTTCCGTAGAATTCCACTTACGTCTGTACGAGAATTGGAACTGCTCCCAAGCCTTTACAGTAAAAAGTTTGGTAGGTAGAAATGACATATCTTGGTGTTAGTTCTGTCATCCGCTCTTCATAATATACTATGCAAAGAATTTTAATCGTTTTGGCAGTCCCACTGTTGTCCCTGGATACCAGAAATTAAAGAGGGTGTGTAAAAGTCTAGTAGGCCTATACTAGACTTCGCACATTACTACTAGTGTACTAGTCTAGTTTGCACATTACTTCGCAGTCATTAAAAAAAAAAAAACTGTCTGGCACCAGTTTTAAATGGTTACTAATGTGAGCAGCGGCATAGATATCCTAAACAACACGTCGACACATTCTTAGAACTATCTGTAACAAACAGAGACAGAAACATGTTCCTGCGTCACTAGCTTTTCGTGATGTATAAAACCTTTGTAACGCCAAAACTTGGCGCAAATATTTCTCACATTTCTGAAGATGACATAAGGTAGACAAAAATCGTTATGGCGAATAAAAAGGCCGTCATTCCTGGACGAAGGCCAGCAAACACTTCACCTGGTGGGCCAAAATCATTATCTGGCCGGTAACTCTCTCTCTCTCTCTCTCTCTCTCTCTCTCTCTCTCTCTCTCTCTCTCTCTCTCTCTCACACACACACACACACACACACACACACACAGCACAAAATTGCGCAATTTTCAAAAGTTTTTAATAGGACTTGTGAATGAATCATCAAGTTTTTCATCGTCACGAAATGCGTATAATTTTATTCCAGGCTAATAACTTCATCAGTTTTTATTACTGTATAAAATTGCATGTATTGAGTCCGTCTCTCTGTACCTGCATACAGAAATACTGTCATCCGCAAATGACGTTTACCAACTTTGTTAGTGAATAGGGCCCTGTTGTTTGAATTGTCTTCAGTATTTAATTCTTTTATCTATTATTTTCTCTGTTTATGTTCCATAATCCTATTTATTTCTTAACGTTAGTTTGTTCAACATGTCAGTCTGTTTGCCATGTAACACACTGTATTCACACGATTGAATATACCGTATATCGAATAAACAGAATATAGATTATAGAACACAGATTTTAAACAATCGTAAGCATATTGTTTATTGCCATTATTTACTCGAGGTTAGGCGACATCTCTACATATGCTCATGGCATGCAGGTGTATTGCCAGTGATTAGTTGCCGATTTTCAGATTGTTCTTAGGGTATTATAAAGTCTCAAGAAAATTGTTTCTATTTATTAATCAACACGCTGTCATTGAACAATTTTTTAAAGGCGCAGTAGGAAGTTACTGTGAAGACACTATAAGCAGTTTGACAGTTGATAGTAGAGCATTAACTGTTTACTGAATTCCTTATAGTCTTTGATTTACATAAATGTAAAACTAGGAAAGACAGGCCTACCTGCAATATTAGCTTAAAAATTCATTAAGTAAAAACACCGCTACCATTAATACTGTTAAGAAGAACCTCATCATATGTTAATTTGTGCCGTTTGGCAGGTCCCAGTCATTTGCACTGTCTTTATTCATACCTATTCCACGCTTGAACCTTCATCTCTTCATACTGCACTCACCAATGTATGTAATTCAAGAGCTTCAGTCTTCTCGTTCGTCTCCTCTTCTCTCCTTTCACTTATCCCTCAAAACCGTAGTTACCCGTCCATTCGCAGGCTATGTCCAATCCAGTTTACACTCCTCTTCTTCATACAAAAAAAAAGAATTCTATAAATTGAAGTGGGCAATTAAAGGAAAACAGCCTGTTTAACTGTATTACGATTTACTACGATTGAGCAAAATAATGGCAGGAAGTCCATACAAAAAAGTTCTGAGGATGCAGTTGGGGAATCGTCACTGCTGATAATATCCGTGGGACAATTTCATGCGGAATAAGGGTTGTGCCTGACAAGTGTTTTAGATGGCAGTGAAGATGTCTCCCGTGTATTACATATAAAACGCTTCAAATACTGATGTTGCGTCTTAGAAGCTCTCGATGTGCTCTTGAGTTATTCTTAGGAACGCTAGTTGGAGTTAGCTGGTCAGAAATGAAATAATTAAGTGGACTGTATGCTTTGTATATAAATAATTGTTTATTGAAAATTAGTAGATACGATTGCTGGCACGTGTAGAATTACCGCAGCATGATGCCCGATAATTGAAGTAGAATTAAATATTAAATGACATAACAGTGTGCAGTAAGGCTGAGATCGCCTAAGTAAACTTAGCTCATGCTGAACATGCTAATAATTTAAAATAATGAAAATCATGTAGCCGCGGCTGGATATTGAAACGAGTGGCCTGCTCGGAGTCTTGAGTAGAACTAACATAATTTTAACTGCAGTCAGCCTTGCTCAAGACCGGCTGCAGATAACAGGAAAAACGTGACGTCATCTACACGTGCCGCAATGCGGTATTTAGAATACAAAGTTTACAAGGCTCAAAGTTTGATCAACTGAGATTGAGCAGTGCAATTCTTCACCCATCATAAAAAACTAATTGATGGGTTTATTTTGTAAAAAAACGACGTTTCTTTGTTTCATCAAATGTAGGAGAAAAGAGAAAACTTGAGGTAAAAGTACGGGATAGCTTGAATTTATCGGAAAGAAGTGAGCTGGGAAAATATAAATAAAAACAAGTCTATCAGTTGTAAGCGAGAATTTAGTGTACACTATGGTATACACGTGTGTTATACACATACTCCGACAATTATCTGATAGGTTGGTAACTCACTGTATGCTTGTTTTGACGCTCAAGATGAGCGGTGTTAATATTCAAAATATTTATATAATTAATTATTTATATAATTTACATGTCTGCAAGTAGTCAAAAAACCTTGCGAGTAGTAATTAACAGTTATAGTTCAATATACAAATAAATAAGTATTTGGAGAATAAACAGTATTCGGGCTTTTCCAGTAACACTTGGACAGGTTAAGTAGTTTGTCAATCAAAGTCTTTCTTAAAACATGAGAAGGTGTAAATACAGGCAGATATTATATAATCATCCGAAAGGCTAAAGTATTTGAAGAGATTGGGAAAATGGCTTAGCAGGCGTAACCCGGGAAGGGGGTAATTGTCCTAATAATTGGTTTGCGCCCCTAGCACGGAATCGAAAACAAGTGATGCATTTATGTATTACTGAGCGTATATAGGATTTATCATTAATGATCCAATATTTCTGCCGTAGAGAAAACTGAGTTAATTGTACACCAGCGTGTAGTAAACGAAGATGTTCGTTTTCTATTATTAATTTGCTGAGATGAGAATGCGGGTGTAGTATGATTTGATGCTTGCTCTCATAGTTAAGCTGGGAGTGCTGCAGACGTCCACCCACGCGTAATATTCCTGTCTTGTCCAGAAAGGGGTTAAGTGCAAGAATTTTACTGTTATTAGGGATGCAGCGATGCGCCTCAAGTTCCTTAACTTCAATGCTAAAATGCGATTGCTGGGACTGGCGAATAAAAACCAAAAGTGTATCATGCAACTCCTGGGCCGTTAAAAAGGCAGTGTCCCTATCAGTTATGGGGAGCCTAGAGTTCCGAATGAATCGGCGGCAATATGAAAAAACGCGAATGAGTTTTGAAAGCGATGAATAGTTTTCAAAATAACTGGACGTGGATGAAGCGACAATTAATGAAGTTTGGGCCTGTTTACGTCGTTCCTGATCCAGATCGGGATGAGTGCAGGGAGAATGGGTATCGAAGGCACTGATAGGCCATGATGATGACGCGTGGGACAACCAGGATGGACCATGCCACCATTTTGGGTGACTGTGTAAAATCCGAGGGAGACAACCACGCGATAAAATGTCGGCAGGGTTGTCCAGCGACGAGACATGATGCCAAGTTCCCTTTGTAGTGAGACGCTGAATTTCCGCAAACACGGTTGGCGACAAATACCTTCCATCTGGACGATTGCTGATGGATCCAATGTAAGGCTATCATAGAGTCCGAATAAAAATATAATTCTTCGAATTTGTAATTCACGGCGTCTATAACCTTGGAAGCTAACTGAGCCAACAATAGACAGGCGCAAAGTTCAAGTCTGGGTAATGTTATCTGCTTCAATGGAGCGACTCTAGATTTAGAACATAACAGGTTTGATGATATGGCGTAGTTTGAATAGACCGTACGCACATAAATACAGGACGCGTAACCCTTAGCTGACGCGTCGGCAAATCCATGAAGCTGGAATGAAATGATTTGTGAATTGTTTAAACTCTTTACAGACCTCGGAATTTTAAAGTAAGTGTCTGACTTGTCCACCGACAAATCGTACGCATCAAGTAAAGACATGTGACCAAGATTCAAATATTCATGCATGAATGAGCTATAATCTTTGTGAAGAGCCGGGTTCTGCTTGAACTTGAGTTCCAATGATTGAAACCTGCGGATAGCTCAGTGAAGAGAATCACCCAAATGAGAATTGTATGACTTGCGAGGTAGGGATACCACAAATCTGCCATCATTATTACGGACAGTATTAGCTACAAAATGACGTTCGCATTCCGAGTCCTCAACGGAGGGAGCACGAATAGCAACGACCTCTAACTTCCAAAAGTCCTTTAGTTGCGAGGAAATGGCATTATTATCCTCACATGCTATGAACGATGAGACCGGTTTTGTCATGTCGACATTAAATGGCAAGTTACCTGCGAGAATGAATCCCAATTTTGTCTCCTGTATTATGGGAAAATGTGGGCTACGGATGAATTTGACAGGTTCAATTAATTGCAAGTAATACTGAGCACCGAGCAATAGATCGACTTGCGAAGAGAAGTTCAGTTGTGGGTCGGCTAGGAATATGCCCTTTGGTAAATTTAAAGATGCGATATCAAATGATTCCGCCGGGAGATTATTAGTGATACTGGGAAGCACAGCGCAATATATGTTTAAACTAAAATTCTTATAGCGTGAATGCAACTTTACCCTAGTGCTGAAGTCAGCTTGAGATAACGAATTATTTATACCCGTTATGGGTAATTGAGATTTAATTAGTTTTAGACCCATGGGACGTGCGAAATTCATGGTGCAGAAGTTAGCTTGCGAACCTGAGTCTAATAAAATCCTTACCGGATGCTTCCTACCTGCCTGGTCAGTTGTCATGCAAACCGCGGTGGATAATAATATAGATTTGTTCGTTTGTAGTTTTAACGAACACTGATTGTTCCTGGACGAATCGTTTTTGTTAGATATATAAATAATTGTGTGGTGGCGTTTAGCACACGTTCTGCAAGAAAATTTGGAGGGACAGTGTGCAAGATCATGGCCTGGGCGTGTGCAATTTAGGCAAAGTTTATTTTTAATTAGAACATTTTTTCTCTCCAGTGGAGTAATCACTACAAATTGTGGACACTCAGTAAGGCGGTGTTTACCTTTGCACAGCTGACATATATTATTTCCGATATGAGCATGGAATGTTGATCTAGAAATATTAACCGCTTTAATTGCCTTGCGATAGTGAGCCTTATCGCCAACGTTTATCTTGCTTACTGAAGTGGTCGAGCCGTCCACGGTTTGCAATAACTGCCTTCTGTGATTTAAAAATTTTATAAAATTACTGAAATTAGGAAATCGTTCGTCCGAAAAGCTTTCTTTCCAGAGCCGACACGTATGATTATCGAGTTTTTGCGCTAAGTAATGAACGAGAATAATTTCAAATGTATTTACGGGTAGATTTAATGAGTTTAAGGCATTGATATTCGCGGTGATCTCGTCAATGAATCTGGAAATGCTAACCCTGGACTCTTGTTGAACTGATTTCACACCCAAGACATTCCCTATGTGATGGGCTGAGACAATTAATTTACTGTCATACCTGCTTTTTAATAAATCAATGGCTACCGCATAATTTTCATGAGTGATTGGAAGAGATTTTATTACATTTAACGCCTCGTCACTCAATGAAGAGTGCAAATAGTGTAATT
Source organism: Magicicada septendecula (assembly GCA_034769895.1). Lineage (NCBI taxonomy): Eukaryota > Metazoa > Arthropoda > Insecta > Hemiptera > Cicadidae > Magicicada > Magicicada septendecula. Next base: position 591,442,438 of record CM068367.1, read on the forward strand.
TTTGAATATCCGTCAGGTCAGTTCTGACGTGTACTAATTCAAGAAATATATTATAGTAGTGTTGCCAATCAATAATGCTACCTGAGAAGGAAGGCAATTTAATCGGTTCTAACTGTATCGGGGGGGTTTTAATTGGCGTAACTTCGGGTTGAATCAACGGTTTCTGGTTCACCTCCTCTACTTGCTTTAATAAATGGTGTAACTTGCATTCGATATTGCAGAGATCATCCTCGGTTTGAACTCTGTCACTGGCTGATGCGAAATCGGAGTCGTCAGCCTCAATTTGAGTCTGAATATCGTCATATTTTGCGGACAATTCCATTAAATGACGGAGCTTAATTTTTAATGCATGATGATCGCTTGTGTCTGGATCGAAATTATCCGCGAAAGTGTTCACACGGGATATAGACGCTTTAATCGTGCCCCGTTTCTATATTAACGCCTTCACATCAGCCATGACCGTAATGTAAAATGTGATTTGAAAACAATATTTAAACGTAGAGTAGGTGAACAATTGTTGTAATTTTGAATAACTTACTAAAATCTGATATAATGCGGGAGCCAGTGATCGGTATACACCTTAATATATTACTTACTATAATAGATACTTATTATCTCTTTTAAAAGAATAGTTATGAGCGTTAAACAATAAATAGAAATACTAGATTTTCATAAGATGACGTTAGACGATTTGAAAATATTTTTTACTGGAACCTACCAATTATCGCAAGCTGTTTCGTTCTTGGCAGAATTGTTAGAAGAAGATGGTTCTTTTCAAGTCAACATGTTAAAAATAAATCCACAAATAGTGAGGTTCGAAGTTAGATCAAGGCACATAAACAGTAAAACATATAAATCTTATATACATTATGATAAGTATAGTGTTGGGATACAAGGTATCAAGGATTATGTTGCAATTGTGCAAATGGTAACAGAACAGTTGGATGTTGTTCACATCTTGCTGCCATAATTTATGAACTGTCATATGGACGATACCTCTCAAGAATTATTCGCCCTGCAGAAATGCTCTCAACATTGTTCGATTTTGAAGATGTTAACGAGGTTATACAAGAAGACAGTGATGAGGAAGATTAACTACTATAAAAACATATGAACAACTGTAATTTTGTTATATTTTTACATGAAAAATATGTATATGTATGTATGTGTGTACACACACACACACACACACACACACACACACACACACACACACACACACACACACACACACACACACACACACACACACACACACACACACACACACACACACACACACACACAACACGGGATTTAGAGTCCCAAAAATTTAAATTATAAAAAAATTTAACATTTTTATCATACAAATGTGTTTACATTACTTTAAGAAAAGTCATGCTTTAGAATGTATAATAAAATTATGCACTGGTAAAGGAAACATTACTTTATGTGAATTATTCAGTTTTATAGTGTATATTAGCAAAATTGATTAAATATTGTATGTCTTATAAAGATTGTTAAGAATTCTGATGTTCTGCGAACTAGTAAACAAGCTAGAAAAATGATAAAATCGTTGGAAAATGCAGTTTTTCTTATAATTTTGCCCTTGCTATTGATTGAATATTACACACTTTATAGATAAATATAAAATTTAAGCACTTTTTACGGTGTTTAGAGTCCCAGAAAAAATAAAATTATTAAAAACTTTGAAAAATTACCCAACATTGCTAAAAATGGCCTAGAAAGGTTCTTTTTTTAGTCTTTAGTGTAATTTTTGCCCTTGCTGACAATCAAATATTGTATAATTTTTAGAGAAATATAAAATTAAAGTGTTTTTTAAGGTAGGTACAGTCACACAAAAATTTAAATCATAAAAAACTTGGAAAACTAACCTAAAAATTCAGTGTTTTGTATTTTTCGCTATGGCCCACCACTTCAAAAATTCTGAAAAAATTAGGGCATCAAATATGTATCAAAATACAACTATCTATGCAAAAACATTTTTTGTACCACTTTACCGGTCAGAAGTATGGCGGTTTTGTAATTTTCACATGGAATAACGCAAGGAAATATTCAGTAGGGTAGATGGTAATTTTTTTATATGTTCATTTGAACCTAAAAAATACGATCCATTTGTTTCCAAAACGTTTTGATTAACAGAAATCGAGAAAAAAAATTAATACAGAAAAAAGGCAATTTTACCCCCACCCCTTAGGAGGAGAGGGGTAGGGGGTAAGAACTATCTGCAGTGTAATATTTTGAGGTGTACTATACATTTATAAACTTAAACAAAGGATGTTTTTGTAGGGGCATTTTACCTACCTTAATACCTTACCTACCCTTTGTCTCTTTGCTTCTGCCGTCGCAAAAACAAAAAAGTCGACTTTTTTACAAACTCACCTATCAATTAGTTTTTTTATTGACGCGATAATGAAGAATTGCACTGATGCTCAATAACAATATATGAAGGGCTAGCCAAACTTCTGCACCTGTATGCAAGGCTGAAAGAATTTGGAAACATTGTGTCATATGTATAATGTTGTTACATTCATGTTCGTTTATATTTTTTCACGTGGCCTCCCTGAACATGCCAAATAATAATAGTCAAGTGAATCACCAAGTACAATAACTCAACGTGACCGTATTCCCAGCCACAAAAAATTCTTATCTTCTGACAGAGTAATCGTCATTTACTAAAGGGTTGACTGACTTAACAGACAATGAATTTACTTAAGTCGGAATAGAACAGTTTTATAAAACGGAATCGTTTGTTACGAGAATCAATTCATCATCTCTAACTTGTTTGTGCGCCTGTGTTGAACATTAAGAATTTACTAATTCCTTATAACGATAGTTTTTTGCAGATTAAGGATTTGTTTTGTTACTATTATACTGTACAATCCAGTCTTTTGTTGTAAGACAGTGAAATATTATTGTGTAACAAAAAGATAAACAAAGGCACTCGATGGGTAGGTAGCTTTGTCTGTAATCAGTACCATCTGGGCCCATGATATGGACTATTCTATTTCAGAAAATTCTGTCGATCTAAATGTTTAGGAGACACAAATTTTGCTTCTTACCTCTCGTTGAAATCTCATTTACATCGTTGGTCATAAAGTTCGAATAAATTTTTCTACGTAAAAGGATTTTATATTTTTTATTGCGAGACCGACGCTGATTTAAAGTTTCAGTTTGAAAGTTACTTTATAGTTCATTTATAATTCATTTCAATCGGGTGTCGAGTTGCGTCTGTAATACAGGGCACCTGGTACAGGCAGTATTCTCCTTCGCCATCTGATAGATATTTATATGAAAAAAAAAATTAATATCAGTGAAGCAATGGTCTCAGTCGAGTCCAGTTTCGTTTTCAATTAGAATGCGTCACGCTGGTGTCCGCAATGGGGCGACTAATTCGGGGAATTTCACCCTCAGGCAAAGACGGATGAATCCATAACAGGCCGTGACAGGCCGCTTACGCTACATTAAACAGGCGCACGCTAACTTGTAACAAATATATTTACTACATTACGTTTGTAGACTTTTTTGGTTACGACGCGTGTGAAAGTCCAAACTTGACGTACCACTGCGGTCACCATCTACGGCAGTGCGTGCTGTATGTCTAAGCAACAACAAAGTTGCTGCTTAGAACATAATTCTAACTTTGAATTATGTTCAAGAACGACGTACGTGTGTATGCCTTATGGTATACCATACGGTATCAGAAGTGACCGAACGATACACAATCAGAAAATTATTTTTGTTGTTGTAAACATAAGACAGCTAGTAAAAAATTAACCTTCTTATGAGACATTAATATAAAAATTTTAATTGATAAGAGAATTATGATTTTCTAGATGGTCGAAAACTCAAGATAGGTCATTAAAATTTAAAATGGACTTATAATTCAACTTTCCTTTAAAACTGCGTAACATAATTAAAGCAAAAAATATGTAGACCTTCTCACGAGCTGACGTATATAATTCTGCCACATGAACAAGGGAGGATACGTGGAGGAGAATTCTATACATGTTTGATGTGTGCTATAACACTGTGAAGCTTTAATCACATACACATATACTGGTATACGGGGAAAAGCAAATAACCAATAACAATAAGAAATAAATGTTTTAGTGGATGGTTAGTGAGGATCGGTCAATAATACAAATTTTAGCTATTTAGCGTCGACGTTTCGACAATATTTATTGTCATCTTCAGGACCTGTTCATGAAATACAATAGAAATATCAAACATAACGAAACAAGTAAATATTTGGGTGAACGTGTTGGTGTATGTGAGTGTGTGCGTGCGTATGTATATGTATCATTTTATATGTGAAGACTTATGATAGTTTGTTTACATCTTCAAATTATCTTTAAGAAAACGAGCAAATTATAGTATGAGAGAACTTAATTTATACAGTATTACAATTTAAATTACTAAATGTAATGATATTTTAATTAATTAAACACACAGTAATCAACAATTGGATATTAGATTGGTACATAAATTGTTTATACCTACAGCAGTCAACATATAGCAAAGTAATATATTACCTATAACTAAAACAGATTACGTAATTATTAAAAGTTATTTTTACCATGTTTCACTCCCTACTGGTATTAACAAAACAATCATAGTTTAGAAACATACAATTTACACAATAACTGTAGAGCATTACGACTTACATCAGATAGTTGACAAAGGTACAAATAAGAAAGAAGAAATAGGATTTAAATAAGAAATAAGCCAAAATAAGGTGTGAGACAAAGATAAGTAGGGGCTTTTGAGCAGGAAATGACGCCAGAGGCTCAGGATTGATTCTGCGATGAGCAGGAATTCCATAGGAGAAAGTGTCATTCTGGAGTAGTGTCTTTTTGAAGATTGTTCCAGAATCCATCCGAAAATATTGCTGCTACTGTATGACTTCACTAAAATTACTACCACAATAACATTGCTATTCTGATTTTTGATGACGATAACAGTATTTTAATAAATACATTCGCTGCAGTATCAGCATTATCAGCGATAGCGAATACATTTTTAAAAAAATGTGAAATAATAATCACATGAATAACATTTCTAGCAATATTTTTTAATGTAAATTGACAGTTATGCAAGTTAACTATTGGTTTCGCTGATGCGATAAATTGCTAGCAGTACTCAAGTGAACACTGTGTGACATCGAATAAATAAGGGGATCTAAAGAGCAAACCAAATGTATTTAGCGGCCCTACGTATTTATTTCTCTGTAGGAAATCTACCCCTTTATGAAACACGTCTATCGGAATCTCAAGAAGACATACTCAATAAATATTTTAATAATAATATTACTAATAATAGTTATTACTATTATGATTATTAATAGTAATAATTAATAATATCTTGTATGGACCAACACAGGAGAGACAAAAGTCTGGTGACAGTTAATTTCTATTATCAAAGAATTTCGTACTGTCACAACTAAATTTTGTGGTGATTATTATATTACACTGTATATAATTACAATATTCTAACATGCTTACTGTAATGCATAAAATAAATTTAATATATTAATCTTATTTATTTACTTAAGCGTTATATAAAATACGAATACATAACATGATGATATAAAAGGATATAGTAGTTACAAAATAAGTAAGCACTAATTTGTTTCCATAAACGTGAGTAAATGGAAAACTCTATACAACAATAAATACTCGTCCAAATTAACGTTTAGTCTGTTACCGGGCGGAGTTAGAAACCAGCTGGGCTCATCACGACTAATCTTTCGTGAATCAAGACTTTAATTTTGTAGTCAAGATATCTATTGTAAAGTGAATACTCACCGAAAAACACTTTCAGTGAGGCCTTATCAGGAAAGGCCACGCAACGACACAACAATCGATAATGACGTAAAGGTAGACATTTATTTGAGGTCGCTGAAGTTTGTTATTTAACAACATTTTCATTTTACTCAATATCAGTTAATTTACACAATTATTAATCAGAAAGTAATTAACTGTTATCGAACACAATTTTTTTAATGATTTGTTATATTATATTAAATTATAAGGTTATTAACAATCTTAAATTTTATACAATTATATAACAATAATCTTATTTTCTTATTACAGCTACTTCCTCATTTCCATAGACGAAGAGTTACCATACTACAGTAAAGTAACAGAAGGAAATAACACTAATACAGATAAAGATGAATGGAGTGGCACAAACAAACATGTTGCAAACGCGTCAGGAGGCCGGCTTGCCTACTTAATGTAACGAACACACACCAACAGCTGTGATATCTATCGTTTCGCTGTTTTTCTTCTCTTGCTCTTGATGGAAAATGTTTCCGAAGGGATAGTGCGGTGCTATTCCACTTTGTCAGTTTCTTAAGGGAGAAAATGAATGCTTAGTTTTTTCTCTCCACGGAGAATTTAGGGGGTTGCATACGGAGTAGTAGTAGTAGGGGATAAAGAGAATAGAGAGCCAAGGGTGAGAATTCAGGGCTTTATATATAACCAAACTCCTCCTCCTTCCCCCTCGCGTACTCCAGCTAGTCCCTGGCTTTATCGATCCTCTTCCTCTGTCTCTACCTCTCTTGCATACACTTCTCTCTGTCTCTCACTCTCTCTTTTACCTCTGTCTGTCTATCTCCTCTCTCTGTGTTTCTTCTATTCGCATCTATTCGTCAACATACGTGAGCGTATCTTTTATGTTTTTCTATATATTTTGTTTTATAGTCGTAATGACCATCACCCCACACATACATCATATACACATACAGATGTATGAGTTCGTAAAACGCGTCCAAATTAGGATCAGACAATTTTTTTTTTAAATTGTATTATTTGTACGATTTTATGTTTTCATTATTGAAAGAGTAATATTTTGAATGTTTTTGATGTATTTTGAATGTTTTGTATATGTGAGTACTCATATATTATTATACATATAGGTCTAGGGATGTATGTATTTTTTGAACACTATTCATTTTATTAAGAATATGTTAGTAATTTTTAATAATGATATATAAATTTATGCCGTTGATTTAACGAATTTGGTTGTTTTAAAATATGAATAAAATATGCTTTCGTCTTGTAATGTTAATTCCATTTTATGTTTTAATGTTTATCAATTCCAACCTTCTATTACTTTTAAACAGTTGACTCTTGATATAAAGGCTAATTCATTTAATATCGGTTTCTAACTTCTGACATTGTTCTCACCTTCTTATTCATTGGCTACTGTCTACTGTGAATAGTGCAGACTGTTTTCATTCCACCTGTTCGTAACGACTGTTTTCAGTGGTTCTTTCCCCGTTATCGCCATCAACGTCCTTACAACAGTATAAACATTCTCGCATATTTCAGTTTTGTAACTTATTCAAGGAGTTACGTTTCACCTAACTTCAACATTCATAAAAAACCTTCACTTTTTATTTATTACTGCCTCACTCAATTTTCAGACAAATAAGACGCACCGTTTACATACTGAACCTAAAGACATAATGTAAAGTAAATAAAAATCATTAGCGTTTATTACAAAACTGGAAGATACGGTACTATGTAATTTTTAAAAATATTTATGTTTATTCTGAACGTAAAAGCAATTTTTTATCGAATTAAAACAGCTGAGAGAGCGTTAGACTCACACACACGCGAGCGCGCTCTCACACAAAATTAATGCTGTGGAAACAGAACGGAAACACCTGTTATAAAGTAAAATATGCTATTAATATATTGTACGGTTATTTCCGTGTAAATTACGTATTCATGAAGGCTTCGTTTTTGACATATAATTAATTAATTTATTAATTAAAGATAGGCAGTACCAGATATTGCTCGGCAACCACATGCGAGGCATTTATGCGAGAAGTCGCTAGTTCAGTTCCGGTTTGTTGGAGTTAAGAGATATAGCTGCTGTTGACTGTTGTCTTTCTCCGCCAAACGAGGGCGAAAAGTTAATATGCGATTCGGCTGGCAGAGTGGCAGAGAGCCAGCACTAACGTCTGTTCTCGTAAGCTTGAATAATGAAGCCCGAAAGGGCTAAATTCTAATTCCTAAAAGGGAGTGTACGTATGACTAACGAATATTTAATTTCGGAAACACACTAAATTTGAGAATTTTAAAATAATTAATTAAACTCAATTTACTGGTATCATTTACGGCTTGCTAATGTCCCGAGACGTAAGTCATTGCAGTGGTCACACAGACAGAGTACGGAAACTTCTAGCCAACTGAAGAACAGTAAAAAGTAAATTTTGAGGAGACTTTTTAAACCACACCAAGTAAAGAGAATATCAAATACAGACTTGTCAGAAAGGAGCGATTAGACGCTGAAGACGTAGCGACAGAGTAGGCCTATGTGTGGATTTCGGAGTTACGGAATACGTTCTCAAAAACCTGTGAAGAGGTATTCCGCTATATCACATTATACCTGATTTCTAATAGTAAGAAATTCTGGAAGATATGATCAGGCACATAAACAATAGTACGAATATTATCCTATGGTGTCATAATTCAGGAAATAATAAAGTGTCAGTGCCAATCGTGCTCTATAAGAGAAAGCGTGTTGTATAAGAGAGAGAGAGAGAGAGAGAGAGAGAGAGAGAGAGAGAGAGAGAGAGAGAGAGAGAGAGAGAGAGGGGGAGAGAGAGGGAGAGAGAGAGAGAGAGATGATTAGAACAGCGTATTTGAAAGCTAATAACTTTCGAGAAATTAAGGATGTACTAGCAAAATCAGAGACTGGGGCAGACGTTATTGATGCTACCGTATTTAGGGGGATTCTCCCCCCCCCCCCCAGCACTACAGGAACTAAGTTCTTTGCGGAAAGATGCGTGTGTCCTGGCTGCATACAATAGCCTTACAATGTCCGTAACGGGTTTTGACTCGGAGAGGCCCATACCGTTACAACAGGAAAATTATATACCAGTGGCAATGAGTTGTCAATACGTTGACCTGAAATATGTATACGGGTAAAATGTATAAGTCAGTAATTTTTAAGGCGGAGTTATCATTATTTTACATGTTCACAGCGGTAGAAAACATTGCCGTAATACACTTGCTGAGCCAAAATACACGGATTTTGTACAAGAGTATTTCTATTTCATTTCTTGAGATAGATAACGTGTGATAATCAAGACTATTTGTAGATTCGTACGTACAAATGCGTGTTGCACTTAACAAGTGCGGACTACGTGTTACTTGCTACAATGCCGTCTCGCTTGATATGCGATGCGGCTAACTCAGTCGACTCAGGCCACCACTGGCATATGGTTTGAAAGATGACGATGAGTTATTCACTACTTATATTATTATCACTATGATGATATTAATGCTTATAAAAACACAACTGTATCTTCAAACATCAATGTTAATGTCTGTCAATAACGTTTATAAAAAACATAAAATCAGTCATTTGAAATATATAGGCCTATGTGTATTTACGAGGTGTGATCAAAAAGTATCAGGATTGATACTGGCAGTGACAAGTCAGCTGACTTGGCTCCAAAAAAGCGACACATACGTTTACTTTACAGTACACTAATTACTCGGTATAAGTTTTATAATAAAGCTGATGTGGTTTATTTACAAATGCCCATTGTTGTGTTGTGTGTTAATCTCATTTGACGTATTCGCCATGTCAGAAAAAATTGATCAGAGAATTTGTATCAGATTTTGTCAAAAAGTTGGTGAAACATGTAAAGATACATTTGACAAGTTACAAAAAGTTTATGGGGAAGATTGTATGAGTCGCAGACAGGTTTATGAGTAGTTTAAGCGTTTTAAAGATGGACGTGAAAGTGTTGAAAATGACGAGCGTTCAGGAAGGCCTTTAACCAGCAAGACTGACCACAACGTTGAGCTTGTGCGTGTTGCTGTGCGATAAAACCGCCGAATCACCATTCGTGAGCTAGCAAGTGATTTAAATATAGTTTCGGATCAGTTCAGTCCATTCTTATTGATGAGTTGGGAATGAGACGTGTTTCTGCAAAGTTTGTACTAAAAGTGCTCACAGCTGACCAAAAGATGCCCGTGTGTCAATCGCTCAAGACCTGCTTGAATATGCTAAAAACGATGAGAACTTCATTAAATCGATCGTAACGGGTGATGAATCATGGGTTTATGGATACGATCCAGAAACTAAGGCCCAGTCTTCAGTGTGGAAGACGCCAAATTCTCCAAGACCAAAAAAGGCAAAACAGTGCCGAAGCAAAGTCAAGACAATGTTCACAGTTTCTTTGATCACAAGGGGATTGTTCATTACGAATTTGCTCCACCAGGGCAAACAGTAAACCAGGACTACTAAATTTCTATTTTGAGGCGATTGAAGGATGCAATTTGACAAAAAAGGTCACAGTTGCATCAGAGTGGTGAACGATGGCTTCAACACGATAATGCACCCGCCCACACGTCAGCATTTTCTTGCTAAACACAATATTCCACAGCTTCAGCATCCTCCATATTCGCCAGTTATGGCTCCCTGTGACTTTTATTTTCTTTCCGAAGATAAAAAATCAGTTGAAAGGGAGATTATTTCAAGACATAGAAGAGATAAAAAAGAAAATCCGACGAGAGAACTTAAGGCTCTTACAGAAGGTGACTTTAAGACATGCTTCGAACAGTTGGGAAGGCGCTGGAAGAAGTGTGTGGCTGCAGAAGGGGACTATTTTGAAGGAGATAAGTTTACAAATCTGTAAATCTTGTAGATTTATGTAAATAAAATCAATCCTGATACTTTTTGATTAAACGTCGTATATAGCCTATAAAATATAATTTTTATATTATAATCGAAAGTTCTTAAATCCTACCCTAAGCTGTCTCTAAACTTCCAGGAGACGGCTCAGTTCAGTGGTCACGCCTCTGTTACGAAATTTTATAATAAAATTTTAGCTTTATCTGAAGGGTCAGGTCGGACAGTAACCATCGTAAAGTTTATCACACAACGTTTCGACCACTAAACAATATCTGTCAATCTGTGGTCGTCTTCAGGAGTAAGTAGGCCTAAGACTAGTATATGAAATATAAACTTAAGCCTTCTGGAGTACTGACCAGCGGACTTGGAGGGTAAGTACCGGTTCTTTTTTTATATAGTTTTTCTTTAGTTGTGTTTAACTTTGTAGTTGGTAGTGGTTTATTTTTTTATGTCGGTTCACGCTCGTTAGTGAATGAATCTCGAGTAGGCTTAAGTTTATATTTAATGTACCCTACTAGTCTTACACCTGAAGACGGCCACCGATTGTTTAGTGGTCGAAACGTTGTGTGATAAATTTTACGATGGTTATTGTCCGACCTGACCCTTCAGAGAATGTTCACGTAGGCCTACCATCGAAAGTTAGGTTCAAAGATCGTAAAAATGTAAGCTACTGGACTACAACTGTAAATACTAAGTATGTCACAAAGTAATATCTGATTCTCATTAGGTATACTACTGTGGTAATTACTAGTAACTGAATGACTGGGTAAAAAATGTTAATTTACACCATGCTGCCAGTTAGTCAACAACGTGTTATAGGGGAGCAGGGCATCACGCTCTGAGTCAGTTCGTACTCGTAGTGAAAGTAGATTTTACATCTATTGATATAATTTATTAAATATTCAGCCAGGAAGAGAAAACAGTCACTGAATTGAGATTAAACAGATCTCATTGGTACTATCGAGATTAAACAGAACGAGGATGGCCGATTGGACTGAAGACCAATACGCTAGCCATGACTCGTATCAAACGGTCTGAGTAGAAAAAGTCATAATTATAATTGTTGTGATGTATGTGTGAGTGGTGTGCGTGTGTGTATATACGTATGTACAAAAAAGAGAGTGAAAGAGAGAGAGAGAGAGAGAGAGAGAGAGAGAGAGAGAGAGAGAGAGAGAGAGAGAAATATTATTTTGTCAATAAAAAAATATTAAAACTCTTTTGTCGTATTTTTAATGCTAACATAGTCTACATAGACCATGCTCTGTGTACTGGAAATTTAATTCTATTATGCATTAAATGGTAACGAAACTTTAGTAATGAATAATTTATTCCCAATAAACGGTATACATGTACCGTATGCTGGAAATTTAATGTGACTGGTATTATGTGAATCTGTTCAGCTAATTTCGTTATTGTAAGTTATTTGATTAAATTTCGCGTTTCTCGCGCGTTCGCTTTGACAGAAGATAAACAAATTAATTTGTGTGATAAATCACGCAGAAGTGACGTCAATGTGACCTTAAAATTTGTCGTTTGCTCCCGGTTGAGAATAACAATGTGAAAGCAGTGAGATGACACGATTACTGATGAGTACCGAGTGATAACGCAAATCGAATTTATACGACTTTGAACAGAGTGAGTCTGATACTAGAAGAATAATCGGCACTTTACGTTTGTATTTAACTGTTGTCACCAGAGAACGTTACTTTGAAGTTCATAAGATTAAACTTCTACTGAATACAGATATTACTACGCACTGATACACTGTAATATCTTTTATACATTGGTTAAAGCCATTCATTTTCCCCTTTTTACCTTGGTACGTCATTGGGATCAGGCATATAGAAAGGCTATGAGACAAACATAGATAGCTATAGGGGTAAAGAACTGTGAAATTACTAAAATGAAGTGATCAAGGTATAAAGACACGACCAGAGTCTGCATGAGGAAAGACTACCGAAGGGTGGAATGAAGTAAAATTGTGCTAATACATTAGCATGTCTGTAACTCGTAGCATATCTACCCATCCTAACTATCCAAGAATCTTTATCGTTGGTACTTAAACATGATCACAAATGTTTACTATAGTGTTTCCTCCTTATATAAGAGTGTGAATTTTAATTGTAGTCTCTCTCGGAAATTTCATTAAAGCACATCCCCAGAAGGAGGCAACTTTCTTTAAGGAGGGAATGTTCTCACATGTTGTTTGTATATCAGATTTACATACAGCTGACACATAAAATAGAAAAGGGCTTTCAGAAAATTTATGATACAACTGTTCTTGTGCGACTGACGACGGTAGTATAAAAGCTTTTGCTTGTAACGTCTACGACTAGTTTGTTTCACAGCCAGTGGACCGAGCGACTACGGAAAGTTTGAAGCAACGCGATAGAAAACTTTTTTGCCAAGTCTGCTTAAGTCATACCAGGACTTACGAAAAAATAAATACACGGTTAACGTGTGAAACATGACACTGCTGAAGCTCCCCATAAAGTATTCTGCTGTTGTGAAGAACAAAGGCATTCCCTTGTCCGATACAATGGTAATACTGGAAAAAGATAAAATGTCTGAAGCAGGTATTATAAAATAACTGCCAATGTTACAAAACCTACGAGACAGATTTAAACAGACAGGTCATAAATGAATTTTAGTAGAGATATTTAATAAGGAAAAATGTAATTTATTTTACTGATAATAAGGTTTCCGTCGATATTAAGGACGGGAATGTTAACGGTACTACTGATCTACGCGGTTTGACCAAAAGTACTCCATGCGTACACATCGAATGCAGAAGATGCTAAGCGAGACTAAATGTACATAATAGGCCTATATTGTCAGTAGCCTACTTATAAACAGTTCATGAAAAAGAAATCTTCCGCGAAAGAAAAATACCGAGCAATTTCATAAAACAATGACTTAAAAATTGAACGTATAACAGATTTCTCTTCCTCTTAGCACTCATAGGCCTTATATTATTAATAGAAAAGATTGTAATATCACTATTTTTAACTTTATAAAATTGATTACTCTATACAGAACCCAGTATTAAGTTAGGTGAAAATACAGTGTGTATATGTTTTTATAAATTAAAATTTCGTTATATAATATTTTTATGTTTATAATTTTCTCTTTAATAAAGTGAACAATCATCCCTACCGTTACAAACACTCCCAACGAGATATTGAGATTTTATAGTATAAAATTTCAAGTTTCTCAATTTCAGAAGAAATGTAAATATAAGTATATCAAGGTGCGTGTGTGTGTGTGTGTGTGTGTGTGTGTGTGTGTGTGTGTTGCGACAGAGAGGGTGAAGATTCATTTTCTGTGACAGCCGTAAGATAACAAGACTTGTTAAATTTATATGAATTGAGTTGGGTAATAAGATTCAACTCAGCCTACTGAATATTAAGAGCCTGCCCTCTTTGTACCTTTAGCGTCTGCTGAAATACAAACTGTTAACAAAAAGAAAATTGAATGTGCCAAAACGTAAGGGGGAAATCTACCAAGTAAAGCAGTTCATTAAAACGATTTTTCATGGGAGGACTTGAATCTGAGTAACTAAATATAGAACCTTGAAAACGACAACCTTATAATATTGTATACGTACAAATTCCCACTTTACAAATTTAATTATTTGGTATTATTTAATTTGTTTGGTTAAAGTTGTAAAATGAAAAGTCTGTAGTGAAAAAGACTGACGACGAATTGTTAATGGTTCTCTCGCAGATGTCCGTGGATAGTCGTAGATAGCCGCAGATTCCGATTCGGCTAAAACAAACACAAGTTATTTACTTACGGTATATGAAGTTCTAGTCGGTTGACCAATTCGTAAATAATTGAATCGGTAACTCGATCCTCATAGATCAGTGTTACACGGTGCCACCTGTGAAAGTATTGCTGGAAATCTAGCTCGTGACTGTACTGTCTGTGTAATAAAAAGTCGTCAACTCTTTGTTTTACTGTTATGAATTTTAATTTTATTAACAAATCTGATAATATTGGCAAATCGTTACTTTAGAATTTAACACAGGCTGTTTGCCTAGTCAGTCATTGACTTTACTTTCTATTTTGCTCTTAATCTCAGGGAATAAAAAATTATTTAAATTATTCAACATAAAATTTACAATATAACTCTTGAACCTTGGTTCATTATGTTTACAATTCTTCCGTGGTTCCTTTGAGCCTGCAAGATACAAAAACAAGAAAAAATGTCTGCGCTACTGTTTAACATTAGTAGGCGGAGTTAATTATTATAACCAATAAGTATATTAAATGGTTTCATAAATCATTACCATGGAATAAATATCGTCGACTATGGTCAACCTTACATTTGCTTTACGCATAACGAATTAATCTTTAGAACAAAATGACCTGGAACGGTTTCAAAATTATTAACCTGTAGTCGTAACATTGACTATTATCAACATTGAGTTGCCTCTAGGCATACTGATTCAAATATTTAGTAACAAAAGAACATCGAAAGCTTATACTATTATTAACATGGTTATTAAATTGACTATTGTCAATATGAGAACAACTTCAGGCATACTGAATGGAAATAAATTATTAACTATTCCAAAATATCAGGTATCAGCTTAATCTAAATATCAAAAAAGTTACGTTTGTCAATTATTATTATATCCATCGTATATAGCACTCTAGTTATTCAAAACATTATGATTTGTTACTTAATCAGTGTTCATCACAATATTAATTGGTTGTTTATGTCTGATACCAATTGAATTCAAAAGTTCATATAACCTCTCTTCGTGATTTTATTATTCATTGTTTAGTTCGACTTGGTTCGATATTTGTAATATCGGTAATAAATTTATTATTTATTTCTACAAAATAATTATATCAGGTTCATCAATGTTTGTGAATAACTGTTAGTCATTTTGTTTATTCACTATGAACCTCGTTAATATTTTATGGTTGGTTCCAGGTTTCAAAAAAATTGGGAATCTTAAAATCTCTGTTTTTTAATTAATTATCATTAGTAATCATTTAACACTATACAATTCCATTTCGCTATAATACAAGCGTTTTATTTAATCACTCGACACTAAAAATTTCGGGGTTAGTAAACTTCTGTTTACGTTTTATAACCGCACAGCTGATATCTTGAAAATGACTGTATTCGCGCACAGAAATTTGCCGTCGTCTCGCGTCGCTAGTATGAGGTAGAATAATACAATTATTTTTCTTCTTCGCTGTTCCTATATCGGGAGCACATACCCCCCGGTCGATTTTGATCGATTCCATTGGTTAAAAAGGTCGACATTCCATCCAGTGAGGTCACCCCCCTCGCGAATTAATTAATTTTACAGAAAATTGTTAGCGACTTTGGGTTGGAGAGTATCGTTTGTTGCCTTCCCGTCTTTCCCAAAATAAATATAATTTCTTTAAAATTGGTTTAACGTTCTTGTTATCTGAGTAATGCTTAATGTAATCACATTATGTTATTACAATTAATCTGTTCTTTAAAATTGTAACATAACAAAATTATCACACTAAACATTTGAATTAATGTTACATGAATAAAAGAGAAAGTTCCATAGTGAGTGAGAAGAATAAATTGTTTAAGGATTACACTAGAAACTGTATAATTAAGTCTATAAAATGTTAATAAAAATGGAAGATAATAAAGAAAACCATTAATTAAAATAACCTACTATGAAAAAACCAGTTAAACCAGCAGTATACCCAGTAGATTGGGGAAGCAGTACAAAAAGGGAAGGACCATAAAAAAGGAAATAATCTGTCATGAAACCATTTTAATAAGGAAACTACTAATGTGATATTTGAAGAAGGGACGAAACATATCAAGATTCCAACAGAGACCAGAAACAGGAAGAGATATGCCAAAACAAAATGTTAATCATATATTAAATACCATGAGACAAAAGTGAAAACCGATATAGGTAAACCCCAAACAAGTTACAAGATACAATACTATAAAAACAAATTGTATATTAGTTGTAAGTGTAACATGTCAAAAAATATGTCAAAAGAGACTACCATAGAGTAGAACTCACTAAAAAGACTACCAGAGTGTAGAATACAATAAAGTGAAGTGAGATAACAAAATTAAGGAACTACAGAGTGTACAGTGAGAAACATAGTTAAAAAATCTATGAAAAAATCTTCAATGAGGTTTAAGTATTATAAAAAGACTACCATGAGTGTAGAATAATAATAATAAAACCATTGAAATGAAAGACGGTCTAAGGACTGACAACATTACTAGTAATAAGAGTTTTAAATTAGATATAAGGACTATTACATATAAAATGTTTTCTTTAATTATAACTAAATAAATGGTGAGGACAAAAATACCAAAGGACAGTTCATAACTGAAGGTATGCCTAATATTAAGATGTTTATTATTTATTATTAATTAAATAATATTTTAGATGTAAGGTGTAAATAGATACACAAGGTTTTTTTTGTTATCACAGTTAAAGTGTTTTTATAAGAAGAATACATACACAAGACAGTTAGTGACTGACAGTGTTACTAGTAATAGGAGTTTTTTATGTTTTCTAATTAAATTATGTCTAGGATAAGCTATGTTGTTATCATTTGATGATACAGGAAAAAATAATAGGAATAAGATGTTTTTGTTAAAATTAGGTGATATATGGAAAATAGTTGATAATAAGATGTTTTTGTTAAAATTAGGCATAAGATGTTCATGTTATGGTTCAATGATGTTATTAGTATAAAGAAAGTTTAGGAGATACAAGATATTCTATTGTAATTAAAATCATGTCATTTAATTTTCCATTGTGTAAGTCAGAGAGGCAAGTAGGGCATAAAAATGTAATAATTTTATTCAAATCAGTAAACCATGCATAATGTACAAACAGACCCACCAAGACACTATGTTTGTAAACACAGAATAGCCTATAAACCAAAAAAAAACTATCTATCAAAGAATTAATCTATGTAATAGGAATAGAATTCAATACATACAATACAGAAATTGAAAATATAATTAATACAGATACAGTTAATAGCAAATAGAATGACAAAAGAAAGAAAACTAACTTCTTTTGGAAACAGTCAAAAATAGGCTTATGATAGTAATCAAATCAGACTAAACAGCAAATTAATCAATATTGAAATGTTTTAATAACCAAATTATTAATAACAAAGTAATTACGGAGTTACTAGATGTATTCCATGGAAATATTATACCGAAAAAACAAATAAAAACCTTTAAAACACTGAATTTGTACAAAATATGAGACATACAATTATTATGCAAAATTGTAATTTTTGGGCTTAAATGAGTTTGAAACAAACCCAGCTATATATCAAAAGATGTAAAATTAAATAATCAATATTACTGAATAGTTAGATTCATGTAAAATTAAGAAATATTGGAAATACAGTAAAAAATAAGAAAACTTGTTATGTATAGTTAGATAGTGAAACAAGTCTTAGACAGATATTTTATAATTAAACAATATGAAGAGGAAAAAGACATACCACAAATTGCCCTAAAACGACGACGTTGCGTCGTTTAGTCTATTGTTAATCGCAAAGCTGAACAGTTGAAAAATGTATTAGTGGAGTTTTGAAAACCAAATAATTTATATTAAAACCAAGTGTGGTTATGTGGCGTGTAACGGAGATGAACTAACAAGTGAAATAACATTATTTATCTATGTCTAACACTTCACAAATTTCCAAAAACACAGAATAACACCATAAAACTTAACGCCAGAAATCGACAGCCATTTTTGAACAAATTTTGGAACGAATTCACAAAGAACCAACACACATATTTGAACATCACACTACACAAGAGATCCATCCAGAATTCGACATCGCAGACGACGAGGGGACATTCAACACTATATTTTGGAACAACACTGCTTCGCAGAAAAAGGGAACATCGTTTTATTTCTGTGGGAGAAGATCGTCAATTCCAACGGCGTCATAGCAGATTAAAACCAAGCAGACGGCGGCCATTGCTGAATTTCTCACATAGACGGTGCAGTGCTACCTGGAGCAGAGTGACGTCATTTCTTCGACTTGGTTAGAATTTTAAATAATTTCTTTCTAATTGACAATTGTAATAATAATTCTATTCTATTTCAGATGTTAACATTTAGTTTAAGAATACCTGTTAAATGTATCTTGTTCCTTGCCCTCTGACCATTTCGACTCGTTAAAAGAACCATAAATTTAAACTTGTAAAAAAAATATATTTGTTAATCTTTCTCACTGCCGACTGTGGCGAATATTAGCCAGTGCCTGGGACATGCGCAGTTTGACTGGCGCACAATTTTGAATGAATAAACGCAAATCAGTATTCAGTTACCAGCATTGTTTTTATTTCTACTATTAATGTTATTATTATTTTTTATTAAGCAAAAACATAATTCACATTGAGAGAATAGATATAGGAGGAATTTACAAATTCAAATAATTAATTAATTATCAATTAATTAAATTAAATTATTCAGTCAAATTCGATACAAGCACAAGAAAAAATATTTGCAAAATTTTTAAAGTTTGATGTACTTATTATTTATCAATCAAACACACCTAGTTATAACATATTCTTATCATCAATATCTTTATATCTTGTTTATCATTATACTTGAAATTATATTACCATTTAACTAGCCTAACCAATGAGACTTTAAGGAGTCAGACTGACCCAGTGATAAACAAAATATCAATACGTATCAACACATATCAATCCAATTCAATTTTTATTTTAATTTGTAATAATTAATATTACAAATTGGCTTGCCCAACTAGTGGGGCTAAAAGAAGAGCACAATACCTTTGTTATCACCAAAGATACACACACAATATATCTCTATATATATTAATTATTTAATTTTTATTATATTTGTAATATTAAAACTATATTACAAATTGGCGTTTCCAAAGAAGGAGCTTATTAAAACAAACGTTCATCAATTATATATATCAAACGCATATCAATTTTATTTTTATTTTTTTATATTTGTAATATTTTTTATTAATATTACAAATTGGCGTCCAACTTAAGGGGCTTTAAATAGGAGATAATAGTGTTATAAAATAAGGACGATTGTCCAATTTCCTATTTTTAGCTTGGCAACGGTCAACAGGTCGGAAGAGGGAGCGAGATGCACAGGAGAGCTACATCAAGAAAAAGGGCTATGGAGGCCGAGCAGGAGATAAACATGGAGGATAAAGAAGCGACACCAGTGGAAGATGTGGAGTTAATGTTACCGCCAGCAGAACCAAATAAGCCTACACCACCGGAGAAATCCACCGCAAAGGAAGATACAAAATTTGATCAAATGATGGAGATGTTACTCCGAGAATTTAAAACAACGAAGGAAGAATTAAAGGAAGAGTTGAGTAATAAAATCGGAGATACCAACAAGAAAATCGAAGAAAATAGTAAGGAAATGAAGAGTGATAACCTACGATTGAAGGAGGAATTAAGAGAAAGCAGTAAGAAGATGGAGGAGAAGATGGAGGAGAAGATGGAGGAGAATAGTAAAAAGATGGAGGAGAAAATGGAGGAGAATAGTAAGAAAATGGAGGAGGAAATGAAGAATGATAACCAACGATTGAAGGAAGAGTTGGGCAATAAAATTGGAGATACTAGCAAGAAGATGGAGGAGAAGATGGAAGCAAACAGTAAGAAGATAGAAGAGAAGATGGAAGAAAATATTCAGAAAATCGAGGAGAAGATGGAGGAAAATATCCAGAAGATGGAGGAGAAAATGGAGGAAATAAAAACTGATAATAAACAATCGAAGGAGGAATTGACCCAGATAAGCCAGAAACTGGAAGAAACCAATAAAAAGATGGAGAATAATAGTCAGCAATTGAGAGAAGAATTGAGGGAGACGAAC
This sequence comes from Magicicada septendecula, assembly GCA_034769895.1. Taxonomy (NCBI): domain Eukaryota; kingdom Metazoa; phylum Arthropoda; class Insecta; order Hemiptera; family Cicadidae; genus Magicicada; species Magicicada septendecula. The sequence continues at coordinate 591,462,978 of CM068367.1, forward strand.
CAAGAGAACATGAACCGGTTGGACGGAAGAATGGAAATATTGAAGGAAGAATTGAGCCAGAAGATAGCTGAAAACAATGAGACAATCAGCAAGAAAGTAGAAGAGGAAATAACGGTAATCGAACAAAGGGTTACCAGAGCTGACGAAAAATGGAGTCAAACCGAACAAGAAGTACGGAGTATCAGAACAGAAATAAATACGAAGGTCAACAACATTGAAGAAACGACTAGGAAGACGTTGGAGGAAAAACTAAAGGAAACACGGGAAGACTGGGAGCGAGTGCAGGACCGATTCACAGAAAAATGTGACGGCATAGAAGCTGCTGTGACCAGTATCAACAGTCAGGTACGACAGAACCAGACAGATATAGACTTATTCCATAGTCGACCGACAACTATTACCAGTTGTCCCAATAATGAAAATCGTGAAGGGATTAACTTCAGGTTTTATAAAAATAAACCCATGGAATTCCTAGCAAGAATCGAGGAATACTTTGCCAAACACAGAGGTAATCGCTGGAGGGAGAACAAAGAGGTGCTGGACGAATCATTCAAGGAAATAGCAGACAATTGGTGGATGGCAATAAGAGACGAGGTGACCGACTATCAACAATTCAGAAGGCTATTCAAAGCCAAATATTGGTCGGAATCAACGCAAAATATCGCCAGAGACGGGATATGCCATGGGAAGTACAACCCATATGGAAACCAAACTTTAACGGCGTACTTTTTAGGAAAGGTGTGCGTGGCCAAACATCTAGAGCCCCGAATACCGGAAGAATGCCTGGTCAGCAAACTCTCATACCACTACGAGGAGGATATTATCAGAGCCAGACGAAACAGTCAAATAAAAACGGTGCAAGCCATGACCGAGCTTTTAGAGATGTACGAGCACGAAGACTATTACCGTCAAAGTCGCAGGAGGTATGAAAAGCCGGAACCAAGGAATAACAACAATAATTTGAATAGTAATAATAATCGGCAGAATGTGGGTAATAATAACAATTATAATTCCGCAAATCGGAATAATGCCGAGTACAATTATAACCCTAGAAATAACAATAATTTGCCGAGGCTTAACCATAATAATAATAATAATAGTAATATTCCTCGTATGAATAATAATAATAACAACAACCACAACAACAATAATAATAATAATAATAGCCGTCCCCAAAATAACAACGGTTATTATAATCATAATAGTAACTATGTTCAAAATGGTCAGAGGAACCCCAACCTTTGTAATAATAATAATTATCATGGTAATTATAACCGAAATTACCCAAGTGGAGGTAACCACAATTACAGGGCATATCGACCTAATGTCAACTACATCCGAGCAGAAGGCAGTGGACACAGGAGGTACCAGCCTCAAAGAAGGAGCCGATACTACGAGTACGAGACTTTCCAAGGGAGCCAGGGAAGTAATAGGTACAGAGAGTACGAGCCCAGACGTAGTTCCAGCCTGGATAATCAGCGAAGACTACCTGTAACAGAAGCCCAACCAGACGATCGAGCAGAACCAAACGAAACAGCCTCAGGACTTCAAGCTGACGCTTCCAACGGCCTGACCCGTAATGAAGCGGAACATTTAAACGAACGGAGGCAGTAATAAAATCCAATAACCCTTTACTGCTCCAATCTGCTGGGTTTAATCAAGTAGGTATGAATGTGAAGAAAAACAGAAAAAATTTTACCATAATATACAGCAATTATTTAAAGGATATCCGTAAGGATCTACTAGAAGAATCCAGCGGAGAGGGTACTGCGAGAGGTCGGAAGAATATTACGAACTTATTGCTATAACCAACAAAAGAAGTGGCAAGAATATTTATTAGCGACTGAAGAATTCCTTAATTTGTCATATCACACCGCTATTGGTACCACTCCATACACGGCAATGTATGAAAGACCACCTCCGAGAGAAATACAAGACATAATAGAGTTCCCCAGGAGTCAAGAATACAAATTCAATCGAATTAGATTCTACAATAAATTGGCTGAAGACCAGGAAAGGCGCAAGAACAAATATCAAAAGGCTGTTAAGAAAATAATAAGATATGAAGTCGGAGAAAAGGTACTGCTAAAAAACAGGGAATTACCCAGTACTTTGGAAGGCATTACCAAAAAGTTATTACTGCTGTATACCGGCCCATACCTGATTGTTAAAAACAATAATAACAATACATATGTACTAAAGGATATCATTTCGAATAAAGTAAAAGGAACTTATAATCAGTTGTCTATTAAAAAATATTTGGAGGACTCATAATTATGAGTTAAAACTATTATGAAGAAATTGTGAATTTTGATAAATAGATAATTACAAAATTCAAAAATATAGTAAGAACATCTTACACTAAGTATCAGAAAGAATATTGTGAACGAAAAAAGAATTTTGATAAATAGATAATAACAAAATTCAAAAATTAGTAAGCACAACTTACACCAAGTATCAGAAAGAATATTGTAAACGAAAAAAGAATTTTGGTAAGAATAAAAAATTACCAAATTCCAAAAATCAGTAAGCACAACTTACACAAAACATTTAAAACATTATTGTGAATAAATAAAAGGAATTTTGAACATAATAAGCTTCAAAGTTCAAAAGCAATACTAGGTACAAGCTACACAAATATTCAAAGACTATTATGCAAGTAAAAAGAATTTGGATGCAGATAATAATTGTCCAAATTCAAAATAATTAGTAAGTACCACTTACACAAACATTCAAAGACTATTATGAATGCAAAAAGAATTTTGAGGAATAATAATTTCAAAATTCAAAACGCTAATAAGTACAACTTATACCAAAATATTTGAAAAACAACTATGAACAAGAAAGAATGTAGTTGAATAAAAATGTCTAAAATTAAAGGACAGTAAACTCACATCATTACTCATACAAATGATGGGAAATAACTCTGAAATATGAAAAAAGATTTTGTAAGAAAGAGATACAAAATTCTAAGAGAAAAAGGAAACCAGAATGTCATATGACTTAATCGAACAAATTAACCAAACTCACAAAGAAAATAATTTAATAAAAATGGAACAATGAAGAAGGACCAGCTCACTAAAGACCAAACAGTGAGACCAGAAACCAAAAAACAAAAACCTGATACTAATAATGATAATGCTGTTACAACAACCACTGTTATAGTGAAAGTGATAAAGAATTAATTCATGTTATACCATGAGCAATAAAAGTAACTCAATGGATACCAGATGGTAGAAAGAGTAAATATAAATACTACTTACTATGTAAACATGATGAAATGTATATTATACCACATACCTAAACCACCTAATATGGAATAAGCTTTAAGAGAGAAGAAGAGTCAAGTGTATAAAAGTATTAATTAATATAACGTATTATGAAGTGAAGAATCTAAAGATGTTTATTTTAGTCAAAAATGACTACTTTTACTGTTTATTTATTTTTATGACTGGATGTAGAAAATGCCATCAGTCTTATGTGTTGAGCAGAGATGATAATACCTCTGGACTCAATTGAAGTATTGGACAGCAGGGATTGAAGCCAAAAGTGCCACTCTGAACTGTTCCAATTAATTTGTTAGGGAATGTTAGGGAGTAAACATACTGGTGAGGAAGCACCAAATAAGAAGGAATATAAAATGATGATGTTATACACAAGATTGAAGATCACTTATCAATGAAAAAAGAAACTAATGAAGGAGATACACATCAGCTGAGAGGAAGCAATGGTGGAAAAGGAAGGTATATAAAGTGAAAACATGTAATCACGGAGAAAATGTAAATACAAAAGAATTAGTAGTAATTATTTCATCCATACAGAGTATGATCTGAACTAATCACTTTTACAGGAGAGCATATGTAACATAACAAAATTATCACACTAAACATTTGAATTAATGTTACATGAATAAAAGAGAAAGTTCCATAGTGAGTGAGAAGAATAAATTGTTTAAGGATTACACTAGAAACTGTATAATTAAGTCTATAAAATGTTAATAAAAATGGAAGATAATAAAGAAAACCATTAATTAAAATAACCTACTATGAAAAAACCAGTTAAACCAGCAGTATACCCAGTAGATTGGGGAAGCAGTACAAAAAGGGAAGGACCATAAAAAAGGAAATAATCTGTCATGAAACCATTTTAATAAGGAAACTACTAATGTGATATTTGAAGAAGGGACGAAACATATCAAGATTCCAACAGAGACCAGAAACAGGAAGAGATATGCCAAAACAAAATGTTAATCATATATTAAATACCATGAGACAAAAGTGAAAACCGATATAGGTAAACCCCAAACAAGTTACAAGATACAATACTATAAAAACAAATTGTATATTAGTTGTAAGTGTAACATGTCAAAAAATATGTCAAAAGAGACTACCATAGAGTAGAACTCACTAAAAAGACTACCAGAGTGTAGAATACAATAAAGTGAAGTGAGATAACAAAATTAAGGAACTACAGAGTGTACAGTGAGAAACATAGTTAAAAAATCTATGAAAAAATCTTCAATGAGGTTTAAGTATTATAAAAAGACTACCATGAGTGTAGAATAATAATAATAAAACCATTGAAATGAAAGACGGTCTAAGGACTGACAACATTACTAGTAATAAGAGTTTTAAATTAGATATAAGGACTATTACATATAAAATGTTTTCTTTAATTATAACTAAATAAATGGTGAGGACAAAAATACCAAAGGACAGTTCATAACTGAAGGTATGCCTAATATTAAGATGTTTATTATTTATTATTAATTAAATAATATTTTAGATGTAAGGTGTAAATAGATACACAAGGTTTTTTTTGTTATCACAGTTAAAGTGTTTTTATAAGAAGAATACATACACAAGACAGTTAGTGACTGACAGTGTTACTAGTAATAGGAGTTTTTTATGTTTTCTAATTAAATTATGTCTAGGATAAGCTATGTTGTTATCATTTGATGATACAGGAAAAAATAATAGGAATAAGATGTTTTTGTTAAAATTAGGTGATATATGGAAAATAGTTGATAATAAGATGTTTTTGTTAAAATTAGGCATAAGATGTTCATGTTATGGTTCAATGATGTTATTAGTATAAAGAAAGTTTAGGAGATACAAGATATTCTATTGTAATTAAAATCATGTCATTTAATTTTCCATTGTGTAAGTCAGAGAGGCAAGTAGGGCATAAAAATGTAATAATTTTATTCAAATCAGTAAACCATGCATAATGTACAAACAGACCCACCAAGACACTATGTTTGTAAACACAGAATAGCCTATAAACCAAAAAAAAACTATCTATCAAAGAATTAATCTATGTAATAGGAATAGAATTCAATACATACAATACAGAAATTGAAAATATAATTAATACAGATACAGTTAATAGCAAATAGAATGACAAAAGAAAGAAAACTAACTTCTTTTGGAAACAGTCAAAAATAGGCTTATGATAGTAATCAAATCAGACTAAACAGCAAATTAATCAATATTGAAATGTTTTAATAACCAAATTATTAATAACAAAGTAATTACGGAGTTACTAGATGTATTCCATGGAAATATTATACCGAAAAAACAAATAAAAACCTTTAAAACACTGAATTTGTACAAAATATGAGACATACAATTATTATGCAAAATTGTAATTTTTGGGCTTAAATGAGTTTGAAACAAACCCAGCTATATATCAAAAGATGTAAAATTAAATAATCAATATTACTGAATAGTTAGATTCATGTAAAATTAAGAAATATTGGAAATACAGTAAAAAATAAGAAAACTTGTTATGTATAGTTAGATAGTGAAACAAGTCTTAGACAGATATTTTATAATTAAACAATATGAAGAGGAAAAAGACATACCACAAATTGCCCTAAAACGACGACGTTGCGTCGTTTAGTCTATTGTTAATCGCAAAGCTGAACAGTTGAAAAATGTATTAGTGGAGTTTTGAAAACCAAATAATTTATATTAAAACCAAGTGTGGTTATGTGGCGTGTAACGGAGATGAACTAACAAGTGAAATAACATTATTTATCTATGTCTAACACTTCACAAATTTCCAAAAACACAGAATAACACCATAAAACTTAACGCCAGAAATCGACAGCCATTTTTGAACAAATTTTGGAACGAATTCACAAAGAACCAACACACATATTTGAACATCACACTACACAAGAGATCCATCCAGAATTCGACATCGCAGACGACGAGGGGACATTCAACACTATATTTTGGAACAACACTGCTTCGCAGAAAAAGGGAACATCGTTTTATTTCTGTGGGAGAAGATCGTCAATTCCAACGGCGTCATAGCAGATTAAAACCAAGCAGACGGCGGCCATTGCTGAATTTCTCACATAGACGGTGCAGTGCTACCTGGAGCAGAGTGACGTCATTTCTTCGACTTGGTTAGAATTTTAAATAATTTCTTTCTAATTGACAATTGTAATAATAATTCTATTCTATTTCAGATGTTAACATTTAGTTTAAGAATACCTGTTAAATGTATCTTGTTCCTTGCCCTCTGACCATTTCGACTCGTTAAAAGAACCATAAATTTAAACTTGTAAAAAAAATATATTTGTTAATCTTTCTCACTGCCGACTGTGGCGAATATTAGCCAGTGCCTGGGACATGCGCAGTTTGACTGGCGCACAATTTTGAATGAATAAACGCAAATCAGTATTCAGTTACCAGCATTGTTTTTATTTCTACTATTAATGTTATTATTATTTTTTATTAAGCAAAAACATAATTCACATTGAGAGAATAGATATAGGAGGAATTTACAAATTCAAATAATTAATTAATTATCAATTAATTAAATTAAATTATTCAGTCAAATTCGATACAAGCACAAGAAAAAATATTTGCAAAATTTTTAAAGTTTGATGTACTTATTATTTATCAATCAAACACACCTAGTTATAACATATTCTTATCATCAATATCTTTATATCTTGTTTATCATTATACTTGAAATTATATTACCATTTAACTAGCCTAACCAATGAGACTTTAAGGAGTCAGACTGACCCAGTGATAAACAAAATATCAATACGTATCAACACATATCAATCCAATTCAATTTTTATTTTAATTTGTAATAATTAATATTACAAATTGGCTTGCCCAACTAGTGGGGCTAAAAGAAGAGCACAATACCTTTGTTATCACCAAAGATACACACACAATATATCTCTATATATATTAATTATTTAATTTTTATTATATTTGTAATATTAAAACTATATTACAAATTGGCGTTTCCAAAGAAGGAGCTTATTAAAACAAACGTTCATCAATTATATATATCAAACGCATATCAATTTTATTTTTATTTTTTTATATTTGTAATATTTTTTATTAATATTACAAAATATGAGTCCTCACAAAACATGTGTGAGTTTAATAATAAGAAAGTTAATTCCTTACTTATAACTATTACATTTTTCTCATAGTTTTACATGATTGATTACTAAAATTGACCAAATGATGATTACATTCCATCATATGGTTCCTTTGAAGTTCATTTATAATAATATTTAGTACAATGATTGTCTAAGATTAATAAAATTACTATATTTCACCCATGCTTTCTATGGCCTAGAGCATGGTCAGTTTGATTTACTTTATTTATTAACATATTTTGTTCTGTCCACTTTTTTACAGCGATACAGATATTCTAAGATGTCCATTACAACTTCTGGACAGCTTAGTTTTCATTAGAATACAATTATTTACTTGTTTTTAGTCTCATTTATTGTTCATAGTCTTAGTATGCCATGTCATTATGATTTAATCCTGAATTAATGATATACCCATTCTTATGTGGTTCTTCTCGGTCTAAATAGTCTTTACAGTTTAAAGATTGTTTTGCAATGGTTGTTCTCTTATAATTACATGTGATATTGATAATAATTCACTAATAATTCTTGCATCTAGTGTGGTCAGACAGTTACCTCAATTTTCCTTAATTCTGGTTAAATTAGCTTTTCATTATACTCATCGTATTAGTGGTAATACATATTATATTGCACATCTATGTCATTGTTCTTCACTGGTTTACAATATTATAGAAATTCTGAGTGTGTTTAATGTGTGCATCTTTCTGTCCAATCTGTGTATTTGCATTAAACACCACACACCACTTTTAATTAATAAAATTGTATCACTAGGTTCGTCTTTATAATGTCTACTTTCATTATTTTATAACTTACACTAGTTTACATCGTTTTGGTCTTAATTTATGCTAATTACAAGCTGATTTGTAACCGAGTTGAGGGTACCTGGGACCCCTTTTGTCAGACAACAATGGTCTATGTTTTGTCTTTCTGTTTCAATGTTTTACAGGTTATTATTTGACACTTTTACTCTTGTTAATTATTATTTATTATTTCTTTATGATTTCTACCTGTCTACAGGTGATTACTAGGTTCTCTTTTAGTTAATTTTCTTGGATTTTCCTGTATTAAAAGCATGCATGGTATACTGTTCTTACTAATATAATTAATTCATTCTTATCATTCATTATTTTCTTTCATTGTTTTGATTTGTTTAATTAGTCCCATTCTTTTATTAGAATAAAGAGTTTTTGTCGTGGTTTGTCTTTGGTAATAGTTTGTCTATGTCTGTGTCTCTTTGCTGTTTCCTATTTCTGTAGATTCCTTGTTTTATTAGTTTCATTCTCTATTAATACATATACTAGGCACATTATCTGACATATTTGTTAATTCTTCTGTGTTTGTTACCTTGCTTGTATTTATTTATATTCTCTACAGTCTCTTGTTAATACTAAATGTTATTATATGTTAGTTTTATCCTCTCACTTACCATATCTATTGGGTCATTTGGTTAATCACATTGTTATGTTCTCTTCTTTATTTTCTTCTTTATCACTATTTATTATCCTTCGTTTGCTGAGTTAATTATATTACTTGTTTTACTGAGTTCTTGAACCGGATATAATACTTTGTACACAGTTATTTATTTATCATTCCTTTCTTAGGTGTTCTGGTGTTATTTTATGAGTGTTTCATTCCTTGTTTTTGTTGTTAACTTTATGGTGAAGATATGTACTGTTACAATATACACAGGCATTTTTTAAATAGAACATTTATTTTTAATTCATCTTTAACAGATACTTATCAATACGACTCATGTTGCGTTGTACAAAACCTCTCGACGAAAATCGTCTTAAGGTCAAATAGCTTCTGCTTCAGTAATCTTAAAGAAGGTTTGCAGCTGCTGTTGGTGTAAATATACTTAAAGGTCACGAAGGCAAGTTATTGCCAATTACTGCTTTATTCTGTGAACCTTATCAACTTTTAGTTATTTTTTTGTTGCGATTTTTACTTCTTACGTTATCAAATTAATAGAGTAAAACTTACGAACATTTTTATAATCATATCATTTATGTATTATGGTTATTTGTTGTACCGAGCGATTTAAGTTTGACCTTTCTTTTGATTTGAATGAGTGTGAAGCGTTGAAAAAATGGAGTCTTGAGTGTTGATAGGCTGCATATGTGTTTCATATCGTTACCGATAAGAAACAAAATATAATACAGTATATGCATGTTTTATTCTTTATAACTTAGTATTAAATGCTGGAAATTTTAATAAATACCACTGTAAGTGATGATAAAGAATAGCCTATTATGGAATATAATATCTTATTTTATTAAAATTTTTCTGTTTCTGTCTGCAGTATGTTTACAGACTGCTTATTGTCTGATGTAACACTTCGATCTGAAAAAAAAGTTTCAATTATACTTGTAATTTGTCTGACTCTTTAGCTATCGTGTTTAATGATAATGGTTTATTCATATATGGATAACAGAATACAGGACGCACAAATGCAGGATGTGTAAGGCTACTTCTGAAAACCGACGTTAGGATATCGTATCGGCTCCGTTATTATACTGGATAATGTTATTTTCAAGATAGAATTAGCTATTCACGTCAACGTATTCTGTATCCTCAGGACCAGCAGATACTTCTTAAATTCTATTCAAAATGATAACGAAATGAAATAAAAATTAATTCTTGAATCACAAAATATTCCACTAGACACTGAATTTTCCTCGGTTCCGTTTAACATAATGTCTTATTAGTGTGCCCAGCTCACGTTTGGTAAGATAGAATGAAATTGAGTCTTTTGGCTACATAGGCTTCCTTACCTAAAGACATATGAATCTAAATGACCGACTTCGACCATCACAGAAAATTAATCAGGAGGGACGTTTCGGCCAGCCAAACAATCGCCAGCTGTCTTCAGGCTAAACTAATACATAACGAGCGTAAGTAATAAATAATAATCTATCAACGAGTGATAGACAGTCGGAGAATTACAAGTGTTCACATTGTATGTGACAAAAAGGCTAAATAATACTCCAGTGTTTTGTTGACCTTTGTGGTATGTGCATTGTGTCTTGTGTTGTTTTGGGTTTTTTTCTAGTGAATATTTATCTGGATTATTTAGTCTTTTTATCACATACTATGTGAATATTTCTTTTTGTTTTACTCTCTATCACTTGTTGGTGAAAATTTTGTGACGATCGGTCAAAAAAAATTACACAAATTTTAACTTATTTGTGTCGACGTTTCGACAATGTTTATTGTCATCATCAGGACCTGTGTATGAATACAAAAGAAATGTCAGACACAACAGAACAATTATTTGGGTGAACGTGTTTGTGTATGTGCGTGTGTGTTTGTGCGCGCGCGTGTCCGTGGGTATGTGTGTATCCTTGTATATGTGAAGGAGTTGAGATAGTTTGTTTTACATCATCATTGTTTTCTTTAAAGACAACTAGAAAATTACAATATCACAGAACTTAATTTATACAATATTACAATTTAAATTACTCATAACGTAATGATATTTGTAATTAATTATAAATTGCAGTAATCAACAATTAAATATTAGAATTGGTACACAAAACGTTTTTAATAATTATATAATTGAACAGCCCTATAATCTGTATTTAGCTATTATATATTTTACTATGCTACATGTTGACATGTAGGCTATACGTGTAGACGGTCACTACGAATTTAAGGATTATATATATTTATTATGTATTAGTTTATAGTTAGACTGAAGAAAGCTGCCCTTTTTTTGGGTGACCGAAACGTTGCTCTTTATAATTTTCCTGTGATGACAAAGTCCATTATTTAGATTCTAATGTCCATAATCCATCATAACCGTTTTTTAATAACGTTATCTGCCTATATACGTACAAAGAAATGCACAATAATATTACAAATAATATAATACAATTATTTACTCAACTTTTACAAATTAATTATAATATTACTATTCATGTCTGTAAAATTAGTTTGTGACATGCCACAGGAAGCCGGTACAATATTTATAGTTTCGATATATTTATTAACGCTAGTAATTAGCGAACAGTTTTCTACGTTTCCACTAACTGGAACAACACATATGACTGGATGGGGAACAAATTGCTTTAACGAAAGTTGTACAACGTACGTACGCTACGTGACGATCCGTTATTGTACCTACAACGTTTGCACGACGTTCGTTAACGTTTTATAAACCTGATGACAAGAACAGTAGTGTTAAAACTACAACTTGAATATCTTATCAGTCAGTGTACTAATGAATGTCGCTGTTACTTACTGCATTCATTCCCTGGGGATAATGATTGTTGCATAAACAACACAAATGCCATACAGTCTCTGTTTCTCTGTTTCTCTCTCGGATATGTTGATGATGATGTTCTGTTGTCAGTTACTCTTGTATACACTCAAAGGAAACTACTCATTTTTTTTAGAAACACAAGTTGAATAAATTCTGAACTAGTTGTCCCATCTTGGCTTGCGATAGTATTTTATCACTGTATTGTAATACACTGGGACTAAGACGCTGAGATTTCTTGACGATTGCCTCTGTTGTTTTTTGAGCGTTTGGAAAGAACTCCGTTGCATAAAGTGAAGACAAAAATTAAAAATCGCTTTGAAATATCACGAAAGTAGAGCAATTTGATGCAGTTTTGATTTCGTGGAATACACTTACAAAATCGTTTAGATTTTATAAAAAATTCTCTTGTTTAAAACACTCAACGTTTCAACAACTAACACGATAGCTAAAAAAATATATTAACTGAAGCAGAAAGTAAAACCACACGATGATCTTGATTAAATCCTGTTTAACTTATGAATCTATAAAATTTTATTTTCAGTCAGTTTTAGTTTTGTCGTTCATACTGTACTTTTGTAATATCTCGTAACCTGAAAAAAAAGTGCGTAAATAAAATTGTACCGATTGAAAGCGTGCAAACTTTTATATACATTTTGAAATTTATATCCACGTCTACAGAAACCGGTACATTTCATTAACGATTGTCGCTAGTGACACTTAGTTTCAGCATTCACGTTTAGCGTTATCTAGAGCACCATAGACCGTCGTTCACATTATTCGAAATATTTTTCAAAAAAAATGTAGTGTCGTTAGACAAATGTTTTTGCAGCTGGAAGGATATACAGCAGTATTAAAAAGTGCATTAAGAGGTAATACATAAATCCTGAAAGAAAGAAAGCTGAAATATTCCGAAAATTACTAGTTCTCATATTGGCCAGAGTCACGAAAAATCACAGCATAAACAAACGGCGGACAATAGAAGCAATTGAAATGAGATTCTTTCGGAAAATAGGTAATAAAACACACGGGAAAAATAAGAAATAACAAATTTAGAACAAAATCCATAGGTTCTTGTGGCCTAATAGATGAAAACAAACTGAAGTGTTTCCATCACATTAAGAGAATGAATGACAAAACGATAACTCGAAGGGTGGAAGAGGCAAAACCATTAAAAAACATAAGCAGAGAGAGGTCTAGTAAATCATGGCAGCATAATCACTAGTAAATAAGAAAATCGCTCGAAAAAAGAGGAGAAAACTGGTAAACATAGACGAAACAGCACAAGATAGGTCCAAGTGGAAAGAAACAAGGAAAGGAAATCGAATAAGGTACACAACTTCACAAACTACCTTACGCCCTATACAGGCCAAGGATTGAGTAAGTATACTGCTCGCCACGGAAGAAGTCGGTTGGAGGCGGAACTTCATATGTCATTCGCTAGCAATAACCAACCATTTATTTCCACTGTTGCCAAGATGCAGTATTCATAATTATGCTTCCAGTCTCCCACCAAAATGAAATTTAAGCATTCAGAAAAAAATAATATTTCCCCATTGCAAAAAGGTTTTTGCATTAAATACTCATAGTGTATTGCGTAATGAAAACACTTTGTAGCTATTACAGTGATTTATTATGAAAACAGGACATGGATGTGAAACAGCATTACACTGAAATGGGAATGAGAAATGTATAGCCTACATCGTAATTCGTAAATGTGGTATTGAATTCGAACCGTACATGTAGCCTATGAACTGAATGGTAAACAAGTGCTTATAATTACAATTGTACCTACGTCGCCATTTATTATTTGTAAACAGTTACGTCCTTTATGTTTATATTTACGTATCTTTCGCCAGATGAATGGGCATTTTCGAGAGTAAGGAGTAATAATTATTAATAATAATACTAATTCTTACATTTCCGTAAGAAACGAATAGTGCAGTACTCCGTACTTATAAAAAGTACTTTTACTTCGCACAGTTTTAAGTATGGAATAAAGAAGGAGAAAGAACGTATGCATTTTCTAATAGCTCCTTCACCGGTATACGTGACAATACTATGCGTATGTGTCACTGGTTTATGTCCAACCGACTTTCTGATATTTTTATATAACATATTCAGTGATAAAATTGTGCAAATAGAACGTATATAGCATGCGAATTGTTTCACAAAATACGAAAACATTCAGCTCGATTAAAATATTAAATTTCGCCATCTGTAGATTGTAAAGTGTATAGTCTTCTACTTTCCTACAGTCTGTTCAACGATTTTTGTCCTTTGAGCCGTCTTATTACATAGTCACTTTCATCTTATTATCCCCACATTCCTCAACATCATTTCTTAGCCTTCCTTTTGATCTCCTACCTACTGGCCTCCATTCTAGAATTTTCTAGGAATTTCTGTGCCGTTCCTCCCTCATTGTGTTTTCCACCCAGGTTATCCTACTCTTTATAAATCTTACTATAGGCCTATCAGTCCCGTGTATTAGATTATTTATTTCATGCTTTCTTCGTATTTTTCACGAACCGTCGGTATTTTGCAATTGTCCAAAACTTTTTCTCAGTATATTTCCTTCGAATCCTTCGAATATTATTATATATTTTTCGTATTCTTGCGTTAATACCCACGTTCCCAGATTTCACACGCAAAAAAACATTAACTATTAAATTGCGGAGGTGAAGATTTTTGGAAAAGGATATATCATATAATTACATTTGGAGGCAACTTGAAGTACCAATAACTGGCTAGTGGGAATTATACAACCCGTATACAAGAAGGGACACAAACTAGAATGTTCCAACTTCAAGCCTATAACGTTATTCAATGGAACTTATAAAGTTCTATCAGAGTATCACGTGGCACAACTCATGGAAGTGACTATGCTGGTTCCAGAGCAACGATATGAGTTGGCGGTCAGTTCACATCCACAGTTCCCATTTCCGCAGGCGTTAGACAAGGAGATTCGCTGTCCTCTTAACTCCTTAACTTAGTTTTAGAAGCAGTAATCCACAAGATTGAAATTAGGGATAAAATACGAATAAAAACCACACAAATGTTTGCTTACGCTGATGATGTAGCAACAAAAACTCGTTTTTGAAGAAGCTGTAAATAAAATAGATAGCGAGGCAATGGAAAACAGACTGAAAATAAATGATAAAAAGACCAGATACATGGAAATAACGAGAAAATCGTGCAACAGACGATTTATACAATGGGAAAATCATGAATTTGAACACGCAATTGAATTTTCCTACCTAGGCTCACAAATAATCTACACTAACGCCACAAGCAATGACATCCAGGCGAGAATGCTTAGCGCTAACCGATGTTACTACGCCTACTTAACTATCTAAATTAATTAATGAAGTCGAAAGCACTGAACAAATCATTAAAAATTTATAGAGTACAAATATATAAATTGTATCAAGAGTTACAAGTATGTTATATAATATTAAATATGATATATTTATTTTCACTGGACGAAATTTTCCTAGTACCGATATATTTCTCGATGTAATTAATTAAAAGATACAAAATACATTATACGAGGGCACCTTATTTAAAACATAGAGGTAATTCGTAATGGACGGCGGTTAAGAATAAATCGAGGCCTAATGGACGGCGCGTATACGCATAGTTAGGTTTCATGATATAATACAAAACACAATATAACGTTGAAAAATTAATGAGTTGATTCTGCCGGCTGATTACAAAAACTGGCATATTTTGTCTGGAAAAGAAGGCGACGGGTATTTAATATTAATCCCTGTGGTAAAATTAGCAGTAATTATTTAGTCTGCTCAGGGCAGCAGGGCGGTCATTAGTAGCCTGAGCGTCTGGCTTGATAAAGTGTAGAAGAAACATTATGCTAATATTTTATATTGCTTTTCATATTGCAATTTTTGTTTAAAAAGACGATCAATTTTAATCTACTTGTGTGAATCGTGAGTCACATGTATATGTACGCAGTGCTATTAGGGAGCGATCCGGTCACTGGAAACATGTGATATGATCATCATAACGACAGTTCGACCGTCAATGGGAAAGTGGCGTCTTCCTACTGTACTGATGACACCACGCCGAGTTACTTTAATTAATTTTAATTGGAACACAATTCTTAAAAACAAACTTAATTAATACAAACGATAATGAGTTGTGAATAGTCTAATACGTAAATGAAATTGATATTTGTCGATTAGAATCACGAAAAGTACCTTTATAATATTATAATTTTAGATATGAAATATAATTTTAAACATAATGTGATAATGAATTTCGTTTTCAAATTTAAATGAAAAATGTCAAATGTTACATTTTACATAATTTTACAAACTTTATATTTGATGTAAATATTATTTGAATTTAAAATATTCAAGTAAATATAAGTATACTTTTGATGTTGCGTAATGTAAAATAACGCTATTTTATAAATATAAATATGTAAGTACAATAAAAATATAAATAATAAATGGGAAATTTGCCATATTTCGCTTGGGAAAAATGCTTTTTAGGTAACTGTAGTGACGAAAGGGTTTGTGAGGTTCGTTGACTAAGTGGACATACTTTAAAATTTTTATGTTAACGTTTCGACAAAATTGGATTTATAATATCACGATCTGTGTACGGACAGTACGGAAGTAATTAATGTAGTATTTATGTACAGTGAAAGTTTGTATTTATGGAATACTATGATTTTATCTCATTCATGTAATACTGTACGTGTAATATATATTATTATTAGTTTATGACATGCACACACACACACACACACACTCCATACATTCATACACAAATCATTGATTATAGGCCTATGTGTAGGCTATTAATTATTTTTGTGTTGACTATATACAGTTCCTGATGATGACAATAAAGGTTGTTGAAATGCTGATATTAAACTTTTAAAATTGTGTCTAGTTAATGTCACACAACTGGGGGTCGCGAGTAGTGCAGTGTCCCGAGTCTCAGAAAGGACTCCTGCCACTGGGTCTATTGGAGTTCATTTTATATCTTTTTACCTAATTGTGCGGGGGGGGGTCTGAAGCGACCTGCGATTGGTGGATTATACCACCGGGACTAGCAAACGAGGTCGCTTCCAGGACTCACCTGGTCGCGGGGTGTATTTACCAAGTCTGGCAATGAGGGAATTGTGAGTCACTCTGTCGGAACGAACATAGAATCTACGCGCCAGGCGTCTCACGGTGTCATCAAGAGAGCGGACACCGAGTCCTCTCCTCAAAAGACGAGAAGAGTACCTCCGGGGGACTTTGCACGCAAGCTTCAGTCCCCGGTCGAGTACGCGCTGGAGCGTTGTTCTATGACCACGAGCCAGGTATCCCCAAACAGGACAGGCGTAAGTAATAACGGGCAACACGTACGAGTTGACTATGAGCTTACCTAGCCGGGGGGTCATTGCCGGATTAGATAGCACGGGCCAGAGTCTACTGAGTTGCGCCGAAGCGCGTTGACGGATGTATTGAGTATGGGTTCACCAGGTGAGTCGGGAGTCCACGTGGAGCCCGAGGTACTTGACGCTGTTGGTCCAGGGCACCTCGACGGGGCCTACTTTAAGCGGCCGAGGCCGCTTGCGTTTGCGCGAGAATATTACCGCGGCGCTCTTGGAAGCGTTAACGGCAACTCTCCAGTCATCGGTCCACCCGACATACGCGTCGAGTTGACGCTGGAGCTTTATTGCCGCATAACTTGCGTTCGGCTCTGAGGCGATAGCCGAAGTGTCGTCCGCGAACAGCGACAATTTAACTCCAGGAACTCGGGGCGTGTCATTGACAAACAGCGAGAACAGGAGAGGCCCAAGGACACTTCCCTGAGGGACGCCAGCGGTAATACGCCTCTCCGAAGAGAGAGCGTGGTTTATTCTCACTCGGAAGCTACGGTCTCGCAGAAAGCTGCCGATCAAATGAACGTAGCAATCTGGAAGAAGGACTTCCGTGAGTTTGTACAGGACACCCTCGTGCCACACGCGGTCAAATGCTTTCTCTACGTCTAGGAAGATCGCAGTCGTCTGTTTGCCCTGGCAGCCAGCCTCGGTAATGCATTCCACGAGTCTCATCAGCTGATGAGTCGATGAGTGCAGCTCACGAAAGCCGAACTATTCAGCACGTCTAGTCTTTCTAGATGGTCGCGGATCCTACGCTGGATCAGTCGCTCGAAAACCTTGGACGTCGCGGACAAGAGGCTGATGGGTCTGAGGTTTTCCACGCGAGAAGAATTCTTTCCCGGCGTGGGTATCACTATTACTGTAGCCGTTTTCCATTTCACCGGAAAGTAGGCCAGTCTGAGGCATGAATTGAACAGGTCAGAGAGGAACTGGGTTCCTCGCTCCGGAAGGCGATGGAGTGCGGAATTCATGACTCCGTCCGGGCCAGGCGCCTTCCGGGGCTTGAGCTGAACAATCTTCTCAGAGACCTCCTCCGGGGAGATGGGCTCCGGTTGGACTGTGATACCGGCCGATAGAAAGCGCTCTACCTCGCGGCAGATTTGCTCAGTGAAAGCCGGGTTTTTGGATGGGTTGGGAGCGAACGATCGCTCTAAACTGTCAGCCAAGAACTCTGCCTTTTCAGGGGGGCGGCCAAGGGGTTGACCGCCGGGTCCGACCAGTGCGGGGAGAGGCGCGCATTTACGCTTTCCCGTAGGGCACTGGGAATCCGCCAGACATTACGGTTCTCGGCAGAGCCATCCATCTGTGTAACAGCTAGCTCCCAGTTGCGTCTACGGAACGCCAGCATGTCGCGACGCAACTTGCCGGACGCTCTGTTGAACGCAGCCTTGTCAGCCGGGTCACGAGTCCTCTGCCAGCGTCTCCGGAGGCGATTCCTCTCGCAAGCGAGCTGAGACACCTCTTCGGGGATATGCTGATAGTCGGGCGTGAGCCCCGGCTTCATCCGGGAGGACACGTCTACCGCCGAGATTACGGCTGTGTCGAATAAGGCAACTGCCTCGTCGACATGCTGGGTAGTGTCGAGAGGGATACGCTCGGGTAGGCGGCAACTGAACGCCGGTCCAAAGCGTTCCCACTCGATTACCCGCCGCTCGTCGCGGACGGTAGCGTGCTGGGTAGCTATATGCACACTGATGGGGCAATGGTCCGAGGACAGTTCCGAAATGACGGAGACGTGGACCGGGCAATAAACGCCCCTGACCGCGGCAATGTCCAGTACATCACGGCGGGAGTTAGCCCTCGAGGGATAGTACGTAGACCCGGTAGGACCCATGACTGTGACCCGAGCCGCATCAGCATACCTGCGTAAGCGGGCCCCGTTTGAGTTCACCAAGCGGCTCCCCCAATCAGGGTGCTTACAGTTCAGGTCGTCCGACAGGACTACCCTTCTGTGTGGGCCAAAGACGGCCTCCAGATCGTTCGACAGGAGCTCCGTTTGTGGAGGCTTGTAAGCGGAAACCACGAGTAGACCGCCGAGAGCACCATGGAGCTCAACCGCGGTGCACTCGAGGTTCCGCCGCTGAGGCAGGACAGCGCGGTGATGGCGAAGACTCGCCTTCACCGCGATGGCTGTGCCCCCTCCTGCGCGATCCGACCGGTCATCCCGGTAGCAAACGTAGTTGGGTAGTCGGAATCGACGATGCGGGGTCAGGTGCGTCTCACTAATAAGAAGCACATCGGGCTTGTGTCGGGCAACGAACTCTAAGAGCTCAGAATGCCGAGAAGCGAGGCCGTTAGCGTTCCACGCCACGAGCTCGAGGTCTCGCTTGAGGGATTGCCGTGGTTGTCCGTTCATAACAGACCAATAATACGGCAGGCTTCCACCAAGAGGAGGAATTTGTCTTGGGGCGAGGCTGTTGCCAAGCATTCCTTGATTTTAAGGAAAGCTTGGGCTGCTTTCTGCAAGTCGTAGCTTGCCAGAAAGTCGGAAACGACGGCGAGATCATCGGTAGATGAGGCCTGGGGAGAACGCTTGGCGGCAGCTGCATAGCTGTGGCGGGGCGGGGCGGTGGAAGCCTTGGGGGCAGGTTCTGGAGCGGGTGGTCGCTCTGGCTTTTGGCGGACAGGCTTGGGTCCGGAGGCAGGTTTTGGCTGGCCCATGTTCTTGGCCTGAGTTCTACCTTGCTTTTTGCCTGATCTGGGGTAGCGAAGCTTGGGTGGCGGCGCCAGAGGAGGATCAATTTCCTCGTCATCCTGCGGCAAAGGGACCTTCGCGTAGGCGGGTATCTCGCGTTCCGGTTCCGGGGGCGCGGCTTTTGGTGTGGCCTGTTGAGCTTTGCTCGGGCTCACTGTACTTGGTGGTTTCGGAACCGGAGCAGACCTAGGGACTGGTTTCCGTACCATACCAGGGCGCCTGACGCGGCGAGGGGGCGGTGTATTCTCCACGCTATTCAGCCTTTGGAGGTGCGGATAAGGGGACTCGCCTGCCTTGACGAACAAATTCGTTGCCAAGGACCAGACGAAGACCTCTAAGGTGGGAACACGGAGGCCCCGGTGAATGGCGGAATTTCGCACATACCACGGGGACCCCGTGAGGGAGCGTAGGGTCCAGTTCTGAAATGTAGTCAGCCTATGTCTGTTGGTGGCCGACAGGAGAGGCCACCAAGCGGGCGCCGCATAAGTGAGCAGGCCTACTGTTCGGAGGAACAGTAGATACAATGTAAGTTTGGTACGGACAGCTAGGCAGCTGTTCCACGAAAGCATAGGTGATATTTTGGCTCTGACGCCTCGAGCCTTGTTGAGGGTTGCGGTCATGTGGGCGTTGAAGTTTAGGTGCCGATCAAGCCGAACACCTAGGTACTTCACCGTCTCAGTCCAGTTGATGGGTCTCCCCTCTAAGGAGTGGGATTGGCATCGGGAAATGGACTTATGAGTAAAGCAGATCGCCTCGGATTTCTCCGTATTGATCGCTACCCGCCACTTCCTTAGCCAGTCCGGAAGCATAGCCAACTGGCGTTGTAACATTACGCTCGTTCGCCAAGACGAAAGCGAGCTAAAATGAAACAACGCATCGTCGGCAGTAGAGATATAATAAAAACATGTAAATTTAATAAAGTTTATGAAAGATACAATACCAGAAATGAAGATATTTTACCAAATAAAACGTTTGGGCAGGTAATATATCATCATCGTCATCATCGGCTTGACAGCCCTTTGTGGGCCAGACCTTCTTCAGAAGATTTCGCCAATCTTCTCTACCCTCAGCCACACTCCTCCAGTTTCTAATTTCAAGAGTCCCGAATTCCTGACTCACCCCGTCTATCCATCTTAGTTCTTGCTTCCAACTTTCCTTTTACCCTCAGGCATCAAACATCTTCCCAACAACAATGCTTTAACAAGCACGTACAATGTATCCAGCCCATTCCAATCTTTTTAATTTAATAAAGATGACCACATCAGGTTTATCATAAAAATTATAAAGCTCTGATTTAAATATTTTCCTCCTTAGATAATGTATACGTTTCAGAAAGGTAACAAAATTTAAAATTCGAATATTGTGTACCATAAAAAAATTACGGGCGCGCAAACAAACACAACACAACACAAAAAATGAAGTCTCGATAATCGGGATCCCACTAATATGGATTTCCGGCTATTGAACTGGTGGCTTTGGAAATCGCGTGGTAAAAAAACCTACGTGTTTCTTCAGGAAAACACTGTAGAGTGTTATCAGCCAAAATCAAATTTTATTTTTTAGTTTTGTGTTCTTTTACTGTTTGAAATTATACTCGTTTTCTTTACTCTGTAGTGCGATTTTATTTCATTTTTGTTTTCTTTTTTTTTTGTCAAACAGTTTTTCCCATTTGAACTGTTTTTAAATTCACAATTAAACGTAAATGATCGGTAGAAGTGTCGGTTAAAAGTCTGTTATTTTCACTTTCTGTACATTTTTAACCGTTAACTATGCTTTAAAAGAAGGTGTAGGCAGACTTTTGTAATATTTCCTTTTAAACCGGGTTCTCGGTAATCCGGTCTGATCCCGGTCCCATCCAGTCAGGATAAACGGGACATTGCTGTATATTTTTTATTTAAACCATTTATATAGGCCTAGAGGCAAAATTTGCATGGAACGGCGATGAGGCGCTAGCGGTGTTAACCCTACGGCACTAGCAAGCGGATGCCACAGTGAAACAATTTGAAAGGGTGACAAATGAATCGGTCAACTCCAGAGGGTCGAATGGAGAGTTGAGTCGTGCAGGCGGGGGTATCCAAGAGGGTTTGTGGGCCTACCGTTAAAATAAACGGAGACTCACAAAGTTATCGCTAAATAGAGCGAGTTGACGATGATGAAGATGATTATATTAACATAGCAATGTAAATGTCTGAATGCATGATTAATGTAAATGAAGGGGAATTCGTCAAATTGTTGCCTAGAGAATTATTCAGATTACTATCTTTTCCATTAAGGATATAATTTACTGAGAAGAGTGTTTTTTATTTATAGGCGCTTCGCCGCGTGAGTGAGTCTAGTCCAATGTGCGCGCGCACCCATTCTGTTGGCTGATCAACAAGACCACGAATTCTTTACATTTCTGACGAGATACTCATTTGGTCAGTAAAAGTTATTTACAAAATGGTTCAGGAACATTTGATTAACAACAAAGTTAAACAGTTGGTTAACGACATTTAAATTAGAAATGTAACTGAAGGAGACTAAAACAGCTTGTATAGAAGTATATTTTTGAAGTATATACAGACAATTTGTGTTTCATACGAGTTATCGATAACGTTTAATTTAACATCGCCTGTTTAATCCGTCAAAATTTCAGGTCGGCGAAAGGTACGATAAAAATAGGGAAATGTTTGAGGTTAATGCGTACACAAACTAAAGCTTTTCTGTTATTCCCAACATGCGCGGATCTTATTTGTAACTTTGAATTTTAATGTGTAACATATTGCTGGTGAGTTAAATTAAAAAACAAATTATTTAGTACTAATTAAAATATTATTCAATACTAATTTGTGTTTGCTCAGTTAGAATGCACGTATCATGAGAAACCTTAAATTAGGTCAGATTATATTACAAGTATCAATGGTGGTTTTATTTACAACTACGAAGTCCCAGCAACGTCTATTGGGATAATACGTTAATGGGTTACACTGCACTGTTGTTTCTACTTTACAAAGGGTCTGTTCAAAGCAATTGATATTTCATCATTCCAAGGTGTTTTTTAACATTTTACGCTAATTTATTTACCTTCTGCGCCATGCCGCTCTAAAATAAAAGACCAGATACCATAACAGAAATTAGAGATAAGGCGATTATTATTGTGAGCCACTCATTCGTTTGTCTATTTTTTATTTTCGTTATACTCCAGCTTTTCTTCAGAGTCTCGCCAGAACATTAGGCTATATTAAAATGTCAATAAACAAGCAAGCGTTGCTCATAATACGAAACAATGTGCGGCATGAAATATAAGCCGAACATCACACGTTTACAGATGCTGTGTGTACTCTTAGACTGTACACTGAAACCAGATTGTTAATTTGCAACTACGTAATAAGTCATCATTAAAACGAATAATGGAATTTGTACTGAAATATTAATTTATTTGTTTTGATATTTATTTACCTTACGTAGAAAATGTGAACATATCTTGTGTCTGTAATGTGTATGCAACACACTACCAGGAAAACAGAACTAGCTACGGTAGACATGAAAAGATTTTCACAGTGTTTGTGCCATACGAAGTAATACTAAACACAAAGAACAGGAAAACCATATTGTTCCAGACGGTGTTAACAAAACTATTATACTACGTGTAAAACTATTACAGATAACGCATAAATTTTTATTTATTTTATACGAAAATTGTTCTTAGAAAAAATGCGAATCGAATTAGTCCCTCTGCATATGACATACATACAATTAACTGTTGGTAGCATCAGTATTATATTCCTGTGAGAAAATTCACAAAAAACTACTGTCATACACATGATACTAAAAGACGCATTTGACGTAATGCAATATAATATAAAAAAAAACAGCAATTCTTTGTCGGCTAGAAGAAACCTGTCTATCAGCATCTTTGTGGCAATCTTGTCCCCAAATTTCTTTTACCTTCTTACCTCATTCCCGCCCATTCATTAACGTAATTGAAGAGAAATGGAGAGAAAAGTCAAAAGTGAGTGAAGAAGTTAAATTTTGGCTTGATAAATATTAGGGACAAGGAAAATCAAGAAGATTTGATTTTACAACAATGTGTCAACATTATTATCTGGAAAATTAGTGTTCACAATATGAAGGAATCACAACCTAAGTAAGAAAATAATGTTCTCAAGTTTTAAACTAACAAAATTACAAATCTGGAACTTTACTTTTGGTTTATAAAAATGTAATCAGTAAATAAGATAATGAATAATGTTTTCAGAAAATTAAGAAATTCCGCAATATTTACAGTAACGTTAGCGTTTAGAATGTAAAATTAATGTAAAATAAATCAAAAGTATTTTTATATTTTGTATTAACGAATTATGGATTAGAATAATTATACGAATTTCAAGAAGGTGACCTTACAGTCGTAACATAGAGCTCTATTATTTATTTTATTCAAGACTTATAAACATGTGTTATGACATTTTATTATAGATTTATAAAATTATGTGTACCGAAATATCTATTTAACGTTAAGGAAAAATTAATACGATTAGACATTATTTTATACGGTCCAAGTCACTTTATATAGTAATGATTTACCTTATTGAAACCGTCCAGTGACTTCAAGTTGTATATTTATGACGCGTTTCGAGTCATATGACCCTTCATCAGATAATTATCACTCACAAGGAGATCATCAAATAGTAAAAATCACAAAAACACAAAAAACACACATATGTACAATTGTAAAACCTATACAAGCGTCCGACACAGTGCACTGTGAGGCCCACTGGACTCTGAGCAAACGCGTGTCACGCCGTGTGTTATCTCATAATCGATTGCAGCGCGGTGTCATACAGCGGGTTTGATTTGAAATTTAATTTATCGTTAAGTATGCCATCATGAGTAACTGGGTTATTATGTCCACTATAGATTTCAAATTCTTCCCATGCATCCATATAACGACCCTTACTACAATAATGTAAGGGTATTAAATTCATATTAACATTCGTGTACGAGTGGTTGCATGTAATTAAATGTCGTGTGAAATTAGATTTTACATTATCTATAGAAACACCTTTATTGATGAAATTATGTGGAGTGTGTTCCCGAAACCTTTTAATAAAAGGTCTCCCCGTTTGACCAATATAGAAACATTCACAATCATTACATATCAATTTATATACACCCGTCCTTGACTCTAATTGTGTGTGAACAGCCTTGCGAACCGAATTCCAAAGGTTATTATTGGTTTTAAAAATGGTGGTGAAACCAAGCCTATTAAAAACAGAGGTTAGAATTTTGGGCATTATCTCCGTGTATGTGGTTGAGATGTACTTATTTTTGGTTTTTATATTATTTAATTGTTTGGATTTCTTAGCCTTGTGTTTCCTAAGAATGTTATCCACCATCCGGCAATCATAACCATTAGCACACTTTTTTGATTTTCAATGGTACTGCACGCCAGCTAAGCACTTTGAAAAACACCTTGAATGCTGTAAATGACAATATCCTGTTCACCATGGAAACCGAAGCACATAATGAACTAAATTTTTTGGATTTAGCCATAACTAAACAGCACAACAACCTGAAATTTGGAATATATAGAAAGCCTACCAGCACTGATGTTACTATACATGCGGATTCCCACCACCCATATTCGCAAAAATTAGGAGCATATAACAGTTTCGTACACAGGCTTTTGAGTGTCCCCCTTGACGCTAACGATTTTAGTAATGAATTAAATACAATTAAACATATTGCTGCTGCTAATGGTTATGATTGCCGGATGGTGGATAACATTCTTAGGAAACAAACAAGGCTAAGAAATCCAAACAATTAAATAATATAAAAACCAAAAATAAGTACATCTCAACCACATACACGGAGATAATGCCAAAAATTCTAACCTCTGTTTTTAATAGGCTTGGTTTCACCACCATTTTTAAAACCAATAATAGCCTTTGGAATTCGGTTCGCAAGGCTGTTCACACACAATTAGAGTCAAGGACGGGTGTATATAAATTGATATGTAATGATTGTGAATGTTTCTATATTGGTCAAACGGGGAGACCTTTTATTAAAAGTTTTCGGGAACACACTCCACATAATTTCATCAATAAAGGTGTTTCTATAGATAATATAAAATCTAATTTCACACGACATTTAATTACATGCAACCACTCGTACACGAATGTTAATACGAATTTAATACCCTTACATTATTGTAGTAAGGGTCGTTATATGGATGCATGGGAAGAATTTGAAATCTATAGTGGACATAATAACCCAGTTACTCATGGTGGCATACTTAACGATAAATTAAATTTCAAATCAAACCCGCTGTATGACACCGCGCTGCAATCGATTATGAGATAACATACGGCGTGACACGCGTTTGCTCAGAGTCCAGTGGGCCTCACAGTGCACTGTGTCGGACGCTTGTATAGGTTTTACAATTGTACATATGTGTGTTTTTTGTGTTTTTGTGAATTTTAATATTTGATGATCTCCTTGTGAGTGATAATTATCTGATGAAGGGTCATATGACTCGAAACGCGCCATAAATATACAACTTGAAGTCACTGGACGGTTTCAATAAGGTAAATCATTACTAATACGATTAGGCGTACATTTACTTAAGTAGGCCTATTATGTCCATATACGTACTTTGAAAATAGTTAGGTTTAAAGTTTCTAGCATTTGATTAAATATTTAATATATTAAATATATTTGATAAATGAAAATTTACAAAATACAAAAATGTATTCTTGTAAAAAGTTTTATTATTATTAAAATATAAAAAAGATTAAATATTAGTACAAACAATACCCTCATATGCTAAGCCTCGTAAAACTCCCCAAACCCCAGTATGGTTTACAGTATTACAAGCATCTGGTTACAGATCATTTCATTGTCCGCTTCACCTGTAGATACTTTCCAAACGTCGGTGCCAAACAATGAATACTGTTTCCATTACATGTACGCCTATATTACAATACACGCATAACGTGAGACGATGACGTCAACACGATACACTGTGTATTCAAGTTTCCATTTGATGCACTTATCTCGCTTTCTTCCTTTTTTTGTGATAAATACGCTTCGACATATAGGCTTCGAATTGAAGACTGCTTACTTATGTGTCCGGGAAACTGATATCTGTCACAGGATGAATGTAACCCAACAACAAAGGACGTTCTTCTCGGAAACGTCCGCCTAAGCAGATACACGTTGACACAATCTAGACGGCGAATCCTGGCGTCCTGTCGTGCCGGAGGGTGGACAACACACGCGCTGTCCTGTGTCCAACCCCTCGTTTGATTTCACGTCACAACAAAAATTACGTTTAGTGTAGTGCGTTTGGATAATAATCTTCGAACAAGTAATAAGTTTTTTTAAATGCGAGAGCGCGCGAACACACACACACACACACACACACACACACACGAGTTACTTACACTCCATGTTTGTGTAAGAATGTATGTAATTTAATATAGAATAATCTTATACAATTAGAAATGACATTCTTGTTTCCACCAGTGAGATCTGTTGTTTACTAAAATATTTTAGAATTTAAGTAAATAAATATAAGAGCAAGCTAACATTTTTTAGGAAATGTATGGACTAATGAAACTGAAGAGTAGAAAACACTTACGTTATATGATTGTAACATATGTTATATTATATGTTATGAATGTGTTATAAATCCTTTAATTTAGTCTAGTATATTACAGGTATGTTTATGCATATAAATATTCTGTTTATTATATTTGCATTGTAAATATGTATTTATTTATATATTCAAATATTTACATATTTAAATTTCATATTGCAAATATTATATTTATTTAACTGTTTAATTGTTATTACCTTATTTTATTTCCGTCTTGTGACGTCTAGTAGCTGTGTGGTAGGGTACGTTTCGGAACGATCGTTCCATCATCAGACACATACATCCCTCATAAGAGATTAACATTAAGAAATCAAATAAAAATTGTTCACCCGCAAATAAAATGTCATCCACGTAACCTTTACATCCCTCGAACATTAACATTTATTAATCACAGTCAAACACTTATCAATAAAAACAGATTTGCATACACACTACATGAACGTGATTATCAATTTTACATACGTGATTATACAATAAGGTAATATATCAATTAAATCAATTGTGGCTTGGATACTGGAAACATGAATAAAGTATGTTTAAATATTGTAAGATGTTTTGCATGAGCGTTTTGAGAGAGGAGGTGATAGAAAGAGGAAGAGGGGGGAGAGATAGAGAGAGAGATAGATCTGACCTATGAGGCGTGACAACAAGCCACGCAAGATAATCGAGTTTAGACATCGCAAAAAGTATAAATAAATTGTAAAAATAAAGTTACATCAAAATATATCTGCTTTCCTTGCGTACTTAGGATTGTTGTTTAAACATTTTATACTTTATTTTTTTAATTACTTTGTCATGGTTAGAACGAGAAAAGTCACTTTTTCGCTTTTCTAGAAGCAATCTCAGAGTAAGCATTCTGTCCAATACAAACGCGCTGTCCCCTCATTATCACCGATTCCTCTATGTGTTATGAGCACGCACCTTAATTACAATTTTTTATTTTCATTAAAAATAAGTTGTTATCGTGTTTTGTAAATAATTTTGCCTCACCAAGGGTAATTTGTATAAAGTCAAACTCAGTATCGTTCTGTCTTCACCTCAGTGACACGTTTGTCCGTTATAACTTTATGTGCAGAAGGAATCAATACAAGCAGAACGAGTAAATAAATATTTTCTTTTGTCTGTCCCAGATTATTTTCACTACTTAATTTTTGTTGTAATCGTTTTGCAGGGTTTATAAATAGGTTACTTTCCACTACAGTTTACAGAAATTGACATAAATAATGCAAGATATAATTTCTCTCCTCTATTCTAGAATAATATATTAGAATTTCTAAAGCGACGTATTTATAAACAGCTGAAAGATGTGCTTGAAATAGTGTCTGTTTAGTATGTACGGCTGGTATACAACGGTGAATTATTTTTAAAGCGGTCACATATTTTTCGTGTGCGTCTGTGTATGTGTTAAGAGAATTTATGTTTTCCACTCAAACACGACACGTACAAGACACATAACAAGGCCGGCGAGGAGAATACAAAAACAGTTCAAAGGAAGATACTTGGTAACATGTGTGAACAAGTGTCTTCGTTTATGTAGCGATGACTGAACTGAAGAAGAAATTAATTGTAATTAATGGGGTTTACTTATGTCTTATAACGGACAAAATAGCTTTGTTGTGTAAGTGTTTACCAAATAAAATTTTTACAGTTTTAAAATACAAACGTAAACAGCAGGTCGACTCTAATTCCGTTTCGCGAAGCTACACAAGGCTGCGGTAAAAAAAAACGCTTAAATTTTAAGATATATTTCTATACTGAATGTAGATAAAGGGAAAATCGAGCAAAGAGTTAAGCCAATTAGGAAGGAACGTAATGATTTCAATGGACGAGACACAAACCGCCTACCATATAAAAGAAACCACAAACACAAAGGGGCGAGTCGTATGCTTAATTGGAATAATAAATAATTGCTCTTGTACATAACGGCAACAAGGAAATATACAGAACATACTTTAATCCGCTTGATTCGGAAAAATGTAACATACTAACGAAAACAAATTAACGAAAGCATACTATTAAAATACTGTATTGCAAAATAAATCGTTCGAAATTTTAAGGTTTAACGAAAATCCAAACACACCTTTCGGTTAAATTTAAAACTTGGGAATTGTTTTGAGCAATAATAGAAACGCGAAATATAATGAGAAATTATAATTCTTCTGTTGGCGACAAGTAGACGGGTTGCGGTTTCACATAACTAATCATCCTCTACCCTTATCTAACGTCACCCCTTGTTTCCAAAGCAGGCGATAGGTTCATGTCATCCTTAATATCAGGGATTCTCCGTTTTTGTCGGTGGCGTCCAATGCGGTTACGTAGAACACAATAGTTTAGCTTTAGACATGACTTTAAACAACATTATATATCACTGCAACACAGTACGAAGGAACCGTGAAGCCTCTTCAGTGTCTATACAGCCCCCCCCCCCCCAGTGTTTCCCCAGAGCCAACGAGTAATAACGTGACATTTACTCTTTACACTACGTGCCTAAACCCTCAGTACACTATACTGACAGTATGTTTATCAGTTTAGTATTAATATTGTCGAAATTCGTTTCAGGTCGCTGAGTGAATCTGTCTACCGTTAGGAAACCAAGATTCGCTCTTGACTTACATGATGACCAATTTTATATGTTAGTTTATTAAATGTAAGGCAACAGTTGAGCTTTACAATGCAAGTGAAAACTCTCTCAAGAATAATAACCTACAATACAATAACCTACCAACACTATTGTATTTCTCAGCCGTAGAAGTATCATACGTTATTGTACGATTAGATCCATTACAGTTTCATATCACCGACCGCAATACGAAGAACAGCATGCTGGAAGCTGGAGACAAATGAAGAAAGATGAGCGACTACGTATGATATAGGCCTACACAACACGGAGAAAGGAGAAGCAACATACTGAATTACGTGTATTATTATATATAGGCTATACTACATCTAATTATGTAATTGATAGAAAACTAGTCATTTAAACAATATAATTTCTTTAGAGAGTTAGACGATAGTTAAAAGAATTGGGTATTATAATACTAATGAAGGTAGATTAACTGATTAACCGTGAGACACAGCCAGATAAATACAGACCGAAAGAATGAAATGTGTAAGGAAGAAGTGGTTCTAAGTGCTAAGTGATAGCGGAACACTTGTTTGGAAAAATAAGTAGAATTTGGGTTACAAATGTGGTGCAGTACGCGTTCACAGATGTACATGTAGGTTATATGAAAATTTTTCCTTATAGATACGTATGCCTCCACGTACCGTTCTTTAAGCGCCCTTCAACAAATGCACCACTTACACAATCGAAATGTAATACTTTGTATGGTCCGAGTTATTGTGATCGATGCAGATTCATCACTGTTAAGTCTTCAGAAGACATGTACACTGTACAAAGTTAATTAATACCCGATTACATTAAGACAATTTCTAGTAAACCAACGGTAAAAGAGTTTACTTTTAAAAGCCGGTAAGTAGATAGGGAGGTGAAATAAGACATGACAATACATAATAGTAAAGTTCACGTACTTAAAAACTAAACATACTATTCCGGATATCAGGTCGTGAAGAGGTACAGACCAGATAAGAAGTTCTAAAAAAAACTATACGATGATTGTTTACATGCTTTGAACATTGGTTTACACACTGTAAACACTGTGCAAACAAAGGTGTATTGTATACCACAGCTGCACTAAAAATTATGAAATTAATTTCATTTATCGTTAACTAAAATATGTTAATTTACGTTTATTACATTATAATACTGGAAATAATGAGCACAACCTGATAACTACCGGCTTTGTGTTCATATGGGTTTCATGTTATTCGTATAAACAACACGCCCTCTTACATGTTTTTATTAATTCATTAATGACAGAAAGTTGTGTGGGAACGTCAGTTGTCGCCCGCTTTATGGTTAGTTTCCCTTACCCCCTGTAGGGTGCGGTGTGCATACGTGCTGCCAGTGATTACTAGCGATGATGAAGATGGATTGCGCATTAGAAATTCCTACTTTATGCTTTCCCTCGTTTCTGTAATATTCCCGAAAGCATAATATGAACGCTTTACAAGTCGTATCCGCCACAATTTAAAATTAAATCATTTAGAAAAGTAATAAATTATATTGGTGGTTTTGCGGTGTGCCTACTTTAAAGTTCTACACTCACGCACACAGCAGACACATAAGTTTGACTGGTTACATACCCCAGCAGGGGTTTCCAATAACTACCCTTTAGATGCTCTCCTCTTGTCCGTGTGCCTACGTAACAACCCCTACGATGTATGGTAATTGCTATCGCATGACATATAAAGCTGCCCCTCACAACCTTACAGGCTTTCCTTACAGGCTTACGTGTACTATGGAAACCGAATTAGTATCCGCAGACCGATTTTTACACCCACAGGCGCATTGAGAGTTACATAATTTCAAGTTCTTTACATGTTGTCTGCACTTTAAGCTTTGTACACGCTAAACACACACACACACGCGCGCGCGCACGCACACAGAGTTGTTTGGTGCACGAGTCTGAGTTGTAATTGGACTTAAAAATGGGCGAGTTGTGTAACAACGTTTTGATATAATTCCACATGCCAAATGATCAGGCTGGCCGGGATGCGGCGGACCCTCGAGACGTCATTGCAGTGTAGTCGGTCCGTGGTACGTGTGATGTATTCCATACCCGACGTAGAGGACGTTTTGACGTTATTTAATCTCAGTTGCTTCTCGGTATTGTGTATTGCACTGATGATAGTGTGTGGAGTGGGCGGCGACGTGTTGTGCGAGGGGACTGAACTATTTCCGTCAGCGTGACTTGCAGCAGACACTTTTCAATGCAGACGCATCGACAGCATTGATAGTACTAAGAACTTTGTACGTATACATCATAAGCGATATGTCTACAAACTCTGCATTTGCCTGTTAGCTGTTTATAGCATGTGGAAACGACTAGATAATATTCACTTATTACATTTAACTTTTAAATTGCTAATAAGCAACCAGTTTCACACCATATCGGCACACCTACTTAGTAATTGTTTGCAGCGTGGATATTTCTCGTATTACTAACACTATAGATTTTTATTTGAAACAGTAACTTGTAGGCTACGTATATAGTCTTTTTATGTAGTCACACGCTGCTAATGTCAAATATAAGAATATCGTTAATATACCGTGATACGATCATCTCAGTAGTATAATGTTCACCTAATTTCAACAACTATCGAGTACAAAAATCCAATAAAGATGTCTTCATGCTTTGTGCAAATATTACATGTTACAAAATTTTCAGGTTAAGATTTATTTTAACTTATAAGATTTATTTTAACGCATATTTGTTACTATGTGGTGTCAGCGAGGACTGAACAATCGAAGTAAATACTTAATCTATTATCTATTTTTTATTTTCTAAAATTATAATATGACGTTTAATTTGTAACTAACTGACTTTTTGTTAATGTAAACAGTTGAACTATTTTTGTTCTTAATTTTCTTCTGTTCTCGTATTTGACGTATTTTCTGTTCTGGCATCCTTTGACTGAATTGTCTACTGTTTTTCAAAATCTGTAACACACATTCTAAAGATAGTTTTCTATTATCAAATACTCTATTGTCACTCACTTGTTGTCACTAAGCCTCTCAAGACACGTTATACTTTATTTTTTCGAGTATTCTAATATTATTAACTACCAACAAATAAATTTCACACATGTAAGCTGTTCACACTTTGCTAATATCAAATTTAAGAAATTCGTTAATATGTAAAATTTCTCGTAAATCAGTGTTCCGTAAGCTGGTGTTTTACGTGCAACATATCTCAGGAAATAAATTAATTCATATTGAACAGGTGTCTTACGGCTTCGTTGCCGTTTCTTATATTAATAATATACATCTAGCTTTAAAACGACATA
Organism: Magicicada septendecula; assembly: GCA_034769895.1. Classification (NCBI taxonomy): domain Eukaryota; kingdom Metazoa; phylum Arthropoda; class Insecta; order Hemiptera; family Cicadidae; genus Magicicada; species Magicicada septendecula. The sequence goes on from CM068367.1 coordinate 591,496,298, forward strand.
AGAGAAATCGACGATAATGTAATACCCTGTTCACTGCCTTTCGTCTTTTAATTATCATTCTCGTTTATGCAGAAAAATTAACGGAATGTGTATTGCCCCCGCACGCCTGTTTGTACGATAAAATATTATCTACCAATAATTCATTTGTTAAATTCAGATAACCGCAGCTGTACTGGAAGAGCAGTTGATTATTGGACAGTGCAGAGTGCAGTAGTTTACTATTGGAAACGCAGAAAAAATAACAGGGTCTTTTATAAAATTAGTAACAGAAAGTTAGTAAAGTCTGATAACTTAATAACAATAATAATAATAAAAGAAGACTAATTTTTGTACCACCAAAATGACCTTCGAGAGGCAAGGAAGGCTGCCTGTATGGCGTGCTAGTAAGATGGTGTGGCAGTCATTCCTACAGGCTGAATGCCTTCGTTAATAACTTATGTTTTACGAAGACTCAATTTACAGTCTTCAAAAAAAAAAAAAAAAAAAAAAAAAAAAATTGAAGAACATCACTTTCATTAAACATAAAAAAACATTTTTTATTAAACGTTTCACAATATCTTTATTGGCCTGTTCTTTTTTTTCACAATTTTTGTATCAAAAATTAACGTCTATGTATGACTTAACGGCATTATTGATTTCTTACCAACAACAAAGCGCATTTAGAATGTTGGGGTAGGTGTGGCTTATAATCAAGTGGTTTATGGGTTATATGGTTTATAAAGACGTTTATGACAAATATTTTATTTAATGAAATAAACCGACCGCCAAACAGTTAGTAATACGTCATTCCTTAATACTATTTATTCAACTGAACACAATAGACGGTGATATATGAATTGTGTGCTTCAGTATAGATTCATTCAGTTTATATCCTGATACAGCGATGAGTCTACTCTGAAGGACATCAGTGAGATTTTGTTCAGTTCTTACAAGTGTCCAGCATTCTATCTCAATTAAAATATAAAATTAATCAATTGTACTGCCACTCTTAAAGCTTTCTTGCCATGTAGACGACTTAATAAAGAAGGTAAACCATAACAACAAATTTAACAACAATAGTTAACCATATTAATTTTTAAGATGCAAAAATTTATATTCACCATCAACCGCTAATGTATGAAAAAACATAACAAAAGTGGCAACAATAGTAGTAGTAATAAGATACTACCACAAATATCGTTTGTCAATATTTGAAAGCGAATACCGCAGGTGGTGTGTATGTGTGTGTGTGTGTGTGTGTGTGTTGCATCTCACTTTCGGCGGCGTGACAAGTACAGGCGAGGCAGGTCATGGTTTTTCTCCTCTGCGTTAAGTCGACCAAGATGAAAAGCCCTCAAATTCCCCAGATCTCCTGACAACCCCTAAATCAACAACCCCTGCTGAGACCGCACCCTTATCCGCAAGGACGCAATGGGATTACTGGCACGACATCAAATGGTTTAGCCTTCTTTCACGCAGTTCAGAATTTCCAACAATTTTATTTCTTTCATCTCTTAAGGAAACGACATTTGCAAGCAAGCAAACTCTCGTTAGCCGAATGAGCGCGCGCACGCACACTCGTACGTAACACACGCGCGCGCGCGTGCGCACGACTCGTAAAACTCAAATGTAGCAGAAAAATCTGTTACACAAAAATAAACTGTATTCAAAATGTAAAACTGATTCACAATAGTATTAACACTAGTGTAAGTAATCCCCTCCTCTGTCTTTCAGACATGAACAGGCTCGAGACCCCGCGCGCGGGCACACACACACACACACACACACACACACACACACACACACACACACACACACACACACACACACACACACACACACACACACACACACACACACACACACACACACACACACACACACACACACACACCACACACAAACACAGAGGAAAGATACAGTGAAAGTAACGTTGATGTCAATAATTTGTTTACTTACTTGTATTTGCTTTTACCTAAGATGCTATACCAATTAGATAACATAATTATATACCTAATCCGAGTCTACAAAAGTATATAAAAATACAAAAGTACTTAAACCTATAAAAAAGACACATCAAATAATATAAAAGAAATACTAGTAAAACAATAGCGTTATGTAAGGTAAATGTTTTTGTAGTCCGTTATGAAAACAGCAATAACAACTATGTTAATGCAGACAACACTTAGTTTTGAATAGTGTTTATAATACTAATAATGATGATGATGCTGGTGGTGGTGGTGGTGATAACAACAAAAAGAATAATAATACTAATAATAGTAACAGCACCTGTAATAAAATATTCTAATAGTCGCAGATAGTTTAATTAATATTTACTAATCATCTGTATCATCATTTCGATTATTGATGTGGCCACGTTGTATGCTGGGATTCTACAGATTCTATGATATTCAGTTCTCACCCTTCCTTCACACAAGAAGGGGTGTGAAGGGGCTGTTGGGCGTAGCTGGTACCTGGCCAAGTACAAAATGCTAATGAGCCTAACAAACGAAGCCGGAACGGAAGATCCACCGAAGTTCTATTCCTGCAGTAAAAAACCCCAACACAGCTTTAGAAGGGAATAAAATATGTTGTAATTTATATTTTTAACCGTGTTTGTGGTTTCCGTCACATGACGGCCCCAATATTCTAAAGCGGACCGGGTGCATCAGCAATATGCCATTATTTATGTCTGTATTCATTTTCTCATAATTCCCTCGTGCGTATAAATTATCGAATACCGTCGTCCTGCCCGCTTTCTCCCCTTTATTTCTTTTGTCCACAGTAATTTTTTCTACCACGTTGATAATTAAGTACTTTAATATAAGAGCTCAATTGCTGTGCACTGCCTTTCCCTTTGTTAAGTTTCAGACGGTCGCAAATTGCCTCAGTATTTCATTAATCTTCAAAACGTTTTTCAATTGACACTATTTATTATTAACGCGTTTATTAACTCATACCCGTCTGCACACATTGAATGTCGCGTCGGTCCAGTCTGGTCACCTGATACCGTTTCTACGTTACTAATGCGTACGACCTTTGCACATATTAACTGAAAATTCTAATACAAGTGTCTTGTAATCTTCTGTGCTATCTATCTGTTTCTAGCAATAATATACATTATCTGAGATTTTGTTAGTGATTTAGTAAATTCCTCAACCGGTTATTTGTTCTCTACTTATCGGAGAACCCTATTGTTACGACGGCCACCGATCATCTAGTGCTGTACAATGGAAACAGAATAACTGACATCACTGTTACGACGGTCAATCAGATGGTCATATTGTTCAGTGGAAACAGAATAACGACAGGGCGAGAAACGCCGACAGGAGGTGGAAGAAGCAGAAAGACAACAATAAGAAGAATGCCGTCGGGAAACCAGAAGAGGCACAGAAACTCACTAAGAAAACACTAATTTTAGAATCGGAAGAACGACAAAAAGAAGAACGTGAGCAGGAAGTAGAGGAACGTAAGCGTGAAACAGGCTACACCTGGTGATTTTACACGTACGGATGGTAGTGACTGTTGCGATTTAGTGAAAAGGTATTGTGTTTATTAGTGTAAAACTGTAAGAAGGTGACATTTATTGTCGTGTGTTGGACAAATTTAACTTGAATTATTGTATAAGAGTGCATATGTTGATTTCTAACGGTTTTTTGTGTCTAATTAAATTTTGTAATTAGACTTGATTAGTGTCAGTTATTCTGTTTCCGCTGTACAACACGACGATCTGTATGACCGTCGTAACACTTTGTAAATAAATATGACAACAGAACCATTTATGCCCATACAAAATTTATTTTGTCTACAAAATAAGACAACATTTTTTTTAATAGTTTCCCAAAATACGTAGGAAATTATAGTTACCTGACGATAACAAGAAGTGTTCAGGGAAATCAGAGGGGCAATAAGTGCGGATTTATAGAGTTCAGATCGTAATTAATATACGTGCAGGCGAGTTAAAGCAGGGGGAATTTTTGGCTAAAACATTTGAAATTTCCCAGTCAGCTAAAACCATAAAATTACTAACCAATAATGTTCCTTTGCTTTTTCCTTTGAAACACTTCATTTTTATTTGAGGACAAAGTGTCCGTAACATTATATCGCGAATTGTGAATCACTTTGACACTGTAGGTAGTCTACATAGAAGACCATCAATGTAAATAGTAAGTTGACAATATGTTGTTTCCTCTGTTGTTTCTTCCTTATCATCATCACTTTCGTTTTCATTTTCCTTATTACCTTTAAAAATAATTTCATTTTTCAGCTGCACTAGACACCGTCGCCTTTAATCGAGTCGCCGGTAATTGTAATCGGGAATCTAAGGTCACTTTATATCTACAGGAAACAGAAGAAGAGTAGATTAGGAAATGAATGGCAATCTATGTTGTTAGGAGATGAGTGTTCATAATATTTATTCCTTCCACTTTTTGTTGAACCTTCCTTGAATTGAAATTCTGCATTAGCCGATGTTCGTACACACATTTCTTTGCTAATATTCTGGACAATTAGGAATTTTATATAGCTCTAAATGTCACGTATTGCTTACAGGAGAATTTTATTGCTTATCTTTCAAAGCTGTTAAACAACTAAGTGTATTAATCGGATCACACGTAAGGATTCAACATACGTCTTAGACCATCATTAATCGTTAAGCATGAACACAAACTCATATTTAATAGTATTATCCATGTAATTACACACTGACGCATAGTAATGTCGTTATTTGGTTGCGTGGTCAATACGAAGGAATCCCATATCCCCCTTCTTCCTAAGACGATAATGTATTGCAATTACTTAAGATTCATTTTCGAAGTTTTTCGGGAGGATGACACTGTAAACAATTCCTTACATGCGAGGGAGTCGATTTTTACAAACCTATCAGAATTTTCTTGAAACTTCGGATCTTTCAGTTGGATGTTCAGGATCCTCCACTGCTCAGAGGGAATTCTCTGAGAGAATCATGATGTTCAATAGCAATAAACCAGATGGAATTTTTAAGATACATGATACTGTTCCCAAGCTAATTTCCACGCTTAACTACCACGCTTGATAAAGGAGGCGTCAAGGAAGACTAATCCGAAAAACGATGTTTTAAAAAATGCCACCGTCACTCTGTACGTAGTTCCAATGACAACGGTAGGCTACACGATGAAAATGACTGTTACAAATTCCACAAGAATTGGCGTCTTTTAACACTGTGCTATCTTGGGTCAAAGTGCCGTCTCAAGCTAATTGTCGCCTTCTTTACATAGGCCTACTATTGCAGCTGAAGCTTGCTGGATCAAAAATTTATAGTCACTGTTTGTATATACAAATAACACGAGCTCTTTATCTACTTGGAATGAGTCACTTATGTATCTATGTAACAACACTCACTTATACTTACTGGACTGCAAATAACCCTAGATACAATGTATAATAAAAACTAATGAATTTATTAACGTATAAAAATTTAAGAAACTAGTTATTCTGTTCAAAGATAGTCATTGTCGGTATAAAAGTGTACGCATAATCATAAAATACTCGTGTAAATATCAATAATTAAACACTATTTTGTAACCAAAAACTGCAAGAATTAACGATGGCGTAAGACTCTATGGTGTGAGATTTCGCGATCAAATAAATGACACAAAAATAAATACACAAGTAAGTTCTGCTTTCTTAAAGTATTTTAGTGTCAAAGTCGGCAAGAGTCTATTGTTTATAAATATTCGTTGTTATAATTATAGGGACTACTGAGTAATCATTGACGTGTTTATCTTAATATATTTTCTAAACATCACGATACTATCGAATGTGGTTAGTGTTTGTTAAATAAACGAATATATTAGTAAAATTGCATTAAAAAGAGACTGAATATTTCATAAGCAACCGCATTGTGGAGGCGCTGGAAAATAACCACACGTGATATTGTGTTCGTAAAAAGAGACTGATTGTTTCGTAAGCAACCGCATTGTGGAAGCGATGGGAGATAGCCACACGTGATATTGTGTTCGTAAAAAAGACTGAATGTTTCATAAGCAACCGCATTGTGGAAGCGCTGGGAGATAGCTACACGTGATATTGTGTTCGTAAAAAAGACTGAATGTTTCATAAGCAACCGCATTGTGGAAGCGATGGGAGATAGCCACACGTGATATTGTTTCGTAAAAAAGACTGAATGTTTCATAAGCAACCGTATTGTGGAAGCGCTGGGAGATAGCCACACGTGGTGTTGTGTTCGTAAAAAGAGACTGAATGTTTCATAAGCAACCGCATTGTGGAAGCGCTGGGAAATAGCCACACGTGATATTTTGTTCGTAAAAAGAGACTGAATGTTTCATAAGCAACAGCATTGTGGAAGCGCTGGGAGATAGCCACACGTGATATTATGTTCGTAAAAAGAGACTGAATGTTTCATAAGCAACAGCATTGTGGAAGCGCTGGGAGATAGCCACACGTGATATTGTGTTCGTAAAAAGAGACTGAATGTTTCATAAGGAACCGCATTGTGGAAGCGCTGGGAGGTAGCCACACGTGATATTGTGTTCGTAAAAAGAGACTGAATGTTTCATAAGGAACCGCATTGTGGAAGCGCTGGGAGGTAGCCACACGTGATATTATGTTCGTAAAATATACGAAAATTCCTATACATTTAGGCCAAGTCTTCAAACGTGCAATTTTTCGCGTTTTATTACGGTATTGGATGCTACTATTGTAGTTAGCAGTAAGCTTTACGGTGAAGATTTGTTTTACGGGTTCTTTTTATTTTTGCTAAAGTAGTTTTCTGTCCCACATACGACGGCAGAGGATTCGCATACCTCTTCTTCCCTGTCATCGAGTCAAGTGAAGAGCAAGGAGCATTATCAACCTGATTAAGTGGCAACATATATAAGTCGGCAAGAGGCAGTTTCTTACAAATTCTGTAAGGTTGCTGCTAGCTGGGTTATAACTTGATCGACCTCAGTAAGACACACCAGTGAACAGAAGTTAGTGAGTTACGTCACACCACAGTGACGTAAATAATTTGAAACAAGAAAATGTTTCTGTAATTATAAAAGACATGTTTGTTATGAATATCAATGTGGAGAGACAGCGCTGAGTGAAACGTAGACAGGATCGGATTCATATCGAGTCAAGTCTGTGCAGACGAAATCGATGAGACTTATAATTAACAGACAATGTCGTCAGCATCTGTTTGCGGGTTCTCACTTACAAGTTTTTAATTATTTATTGATATTATCGTTGTACTTTTAGAGTGCAAAGTTTTAAAATGGAAGTTTTCGAATTAGATAACATGGTTTTACTAAACTTCTGATAATTTTATTACAGTAAATATAATATTAATAACGTGCAACACAAACATAAAACCACGGTTGCAAATTAGCAACGTACCTAGATTACTGCCATAACGGATCGGCTGCAACAGGAACTGCTGGTAAAGTAAGAGGCCATATTTTAAACAAACAATATAATTTATTTCATTAAGATTTACTCGTATAAATCATCGTAAAAGAAAAATTTATAAATTTATATATTATAATTTCAGGAGAAGAACTGAAACAGATATGGTACAAACTGAATTGTTAGTAATACCCAACGTCAGTTTATTGGAACGCATCAACTGATTTTCATAAAACTTGGCATGTGTGTCCATACTTTTACCCTACAAACCCCTGTTGGTTTTTATTTATCCCCCAAAAATAGAGTGAGTGGGAAGAAAAAATGTGAAGGGTCCGAATTTTGAAAAAAGTCGCAAAAGCTCATGTGGGGTACCAATTAAAAGAAATTTTAAGCAAAATATGAATTTAGTGTTAACTTTTAAAAATTTTATAATTTTTGGAGTGAAAATATTGATATAATCGTAAATTTCATGTGGCATATAAAATTAAAAGAGAGCTTAACTAAAATATGAATTTTATATTAATTTAGATTTTTGGGCGCCTGGGCTCAAAAAGTGGAGCAAAAGTTTGATAAAATTGCAAATTTCATGTGGGACGTCAAATTGAAGACAGTGTTAACCAAAATCTAAATGTGGTGTACAATTTAAAAAATTTCAAACTTATTTGACCTCAGAGCCCAAAAATTGGATGAAAAATTTGAAAAAATTGTAAAAATCCGGTCGTGTGTTTTAACTTGAATCTGATTGTTCGGAATTTTTAGCGTTTATTGTATGATTACTCTACAGTTGTTACTTTACTAAATAATAAAGAGCAGGGTAATCGGGATTTTCGTAATTTTACTGATAATTGAAAAATTATCTAATATCAAAGTTTATCCAATAAAAAATGTATGTCGTTTAAAATAGTGAGCGAGTTCTGCAGTTCAGGGAGCTTACTAGTAATTTATTATTCATATAATGAAAATATTTTATTTGAATCTCAATTAACATAACAATATTTACAAGTTATATTGAGACCAGGTTATTAAATAACTGGGGAAGTTAACAAACAACGACAGCGACAAAACAACGACATAACTGTTTGTTTCAGCTAAACACATAGTTAAATATTTGTGTCGTTACAAATGCCCATCGATTATAATTCTGGCGTATTTATATATTTTAAATAGATTTTCATTCTGGCGTATTAACGAATCAGTCAGAATCGATCACTGTCGTAAATTTTTTACATTAACAGACATTGGAACTGGTAGGTATGTAGAAACGAAGCTGCTAATTGGAAACATGCGAAGAATTGATACATCTTCGAAGAGTATTGTAAAAATAAATCTTAAAAATTGTCTGATAACTACCTTCCCGTTGCTAAATTTGTCATCCCTCGATCACATTAAACATCTGAGCAACGTTTCTGTTTCTATTACTTGATAAACTACGATCTATAACCAAGTCTCTATAATCTACATCTATAAGTTGGTACTTAATCTACACAAACGTTAATAATAGGCAATTATTTAACAGTCGCAGACAAGTACGCATGTATCTCTGATATCAAAGACTGCTTTCATAACGTTTTGTGACAGAAAAAATTATAAAACACTTACTACCCCATTGGATGGAATTTTCAGCTGAAAATAATACTGCAATATTGCAAACGTCACTCGGAATATCTGTCTGTCTGCAAACCCAATAAATGAAATTGCTCACATTGCAGTTTGTCTGATAACTGCTTGCATAATTGTGTTTACCTGCCATGGACGAGAAATTGAAGTTTGTTCTCTTAAATGAAATTGCACAAATAATTGCATATCTGTACGATATCCTTAGTTAATATTGCAGTTATTAAAATTCTATTTTGTTACTTTTCACTAAAATCGATCCAGCCTAAATGTTATTCTAATATTAATGGTATCGGTTACACGAGTAGGCCTAACGGTATAAGCTATCATTGTATAAATGAATCTTTCTTCTTTCAAAGTTTGGAAATTCATATTTAAAGATAATACGAAGATTTGTGTTAATAAGGAGTTTTTTGAAAATATAGTTAGTAAGGCTAGAAAGGAACATGACAATATCAGCGTATAGGGTAGAGGATTGTACAGTAGATACACTTGCGATAAGTATTTCGTTACAGACATGACACTCTGATATCGTCAAAAAGGGTCAAGACAGGCAGCGGACAAAGCAAAATACTACTCTTAACCTTACACAGTAATTCCACACGGATTGAATAGTTAACACACAATGCACGCGCGCACTTGTTTGAAAAGTACTTTACACTACCTATCTACGATTTCTTCTTGCGTAAACAAATTTAATGCGATTTACAATAATAAGCTATCAGTACATACAGAAGATGATAAAGGTAAAATTTTTAGCCCCAATTTTTGTCCCCAGTTTGATAGGTTCGTGGTTCGTATCTCCTACATAACGAATTGGCTCAATATAACTTCATACATATACAGACAGTAATACAGTCTATAGCCTACAACACACTCTACATAGGTGTACACACCGTATACCCAATACTTTACCCAATATCACGAACATGCTAGTAAAGTTTGTATTTATTAAATTTTAATTTAGAGTTTGGAATTTTTATTTATAGTAATAACTGTAAATAAACGAAGTTATTTTACAAATAAGTATAATAATTGTTTAATAAAATTTTTATTATTTATTTATTTATTTATTTTTTATTTTTTATAAATAATTAATTTAATTTTTTAATTATTTTTATTATTTTAGTGTTCAATTAATAAAAATACTAATTAATAATTAGGTATGATTTGGTGAAGAAATATTTGTTTCTCCTCGTTAAATAGATTGTCGTGGCCAAATCGATTGCATGCCGCGGTCTATTCAGTATCTTTATTTCTTCTTCTGCTCGTTCCTGTCCCTCAGAAGTTCTCGTTTATAAGTTAATAATTAATGTACTTTAAAGTAGTTCTCAACTAATCAATAAAACGATATTTTAGAACAATAATTATATTTATTATGCTCAAAGTAACAATTCGACTTGCGTCGACTAATTCGAGTCGGAGTCGAGACTAGATCCCAGGTCGATTATTACATTTTCCAAAATTATTCAAATTCAATTATTATATAACAAGGGTTCTTTGAACTGTCGAAATAGTCAGGAAAGGCAAGAGAATTCAATACTTACAATTATAAAACTTATTCATTAACAGACAATAATAATAAAATATAGTATATAGAAAAATTTAAATCCGAACCAGATGATTGCTCTGACGTCACTCGTCCCCTCCAGGTTGGATTACGTTCGACTCGAAATGACAAGATGGCTGCCTTCGTGAGTTGTTCTACGATGCAAATCAGACTCCGTGATTTCCTTCAAATAAACGTAGCAGTTGATTAATTCCTCTTCTGTGATGCCTCTATTGGAATGTCCACAAGTTGTAGTGTGTAGTTTTAGTTCTCCACTGGATTTCGTTCGGTTATAGGTGTATAGTGGCGAATGTTCTTTCCAATCAGTTGCTTGTTGTATGAGGTTAAATTTACTATTCAATCGTGTCCATACATAGTGACAGATAGATTTAGTGTTGTTTAATTTAGCTTTGTGATTCAAATGACTGTTTTAATCGTATTCATTAATTTACTGTCTATACTGTATTCCTTTATAATTCCATAATATATCTTGGTTTGTGTTAGTGAAAATTTCCATTCATTTGATTTTTAAACATACTCTGACACGTCCGTTCTGCTTGGCGTTTAACAATCAACTAACTATATTTGTTTCTTCCTATAGAAAATTCTGTAAGATTTTGGTCTCATTTCTCATTATTCATTATCAGCTGTTTTCCTAATTACCAATTAAATTTTATAGAAATAAATGACATTTTTTTATATTTTACTGGCTATAAATTATTTGTTTAGTACTTTTATGGAATTCTAATTATATAACAATATTCCTGCTTTTATTTTATACAAGTTACTATTTTGGTTTGAATTAAGCTTCTGAGTTACATTCCTGGAAATTTACCTCCAGGCCTTATTCTGATTCACATAATTACCCATTAAATGGTTTACAATATGTTTTACGTTACAATTTTCCTCAAATACGATTACTAATTAAACCATTGTAATTTATTTTTTCTACCTGGCTATTATTCTAAACATTTAATAATTTATTTGTATAGTACTAGTACTTGCTTTACTGATTATGGCATTATCTGGCACAATCACCATTTAAGTCAATTTTACTCTGATTCTTTTAATCACTACTATAGGTTGTTGTTACAATTATGATAAATTATTTGTATTCTGAATAGGATAATTTATATCAATTTGGTCTAGTTTCTATTAATTTATTTCCTCTGATTTGATTTACAGGGTCAAAGTTGAATTTGGCTTGGTTATCAATTTTCAATTTTCCTATCAATGTTATAATCAATTCACATTACTATTATTATATTTTCTGATTCACTATTTATAGGTCGTTTGAATTAATATTTTGCCTTTCCTTCCTTCACAAAATTCTGACATTAATTAACATTATTTAAATACAATAAACACTTATATACTAACATCTAGTATCTACTGCTATTAACATGGTCTGTATTGTATACACATAATAATTAAACATAATAATTAGATAACTAAACAAATTAAGGTCTTAGCCTAATGATTGTCTTTTGTTGTCCTTTTAAAACTGGTTTGGGGTGTTCCCCTCAATCGCACACTATTTTATTTATACCTAAGTTTACATTAGCTCTGATTATTTGGTATTGTATTCTCTTACTTTGTTATTTGTGGTTCTAAATTTGTATAACTACTATAGTTTAAGTTTTTTCCTTTATGTGGTTTACTGCTATAGAGTGTTCTGTCTTTAAAGTAGGTTTTTGGGTATCCTGAGATTTTTCATTTTAATTAATTTGTTCTTGGCTGTAACTCCTTACTACTCCGTATCTTACTGGGTATACTAATTATTTTACTGGGATAATAATCATACTATTTGTTTTTTTTAAACACATTTTGCTCTAAATTGAATGTATATAATTTCTTTGAATCGAGATTTTTTCTAGTTCTGTTAAGGCATTTTATTTATTATTGTGATTATTTATTTCTGTTACTCTTATTTAAGTTTATTTTACTTCTTCCAGATGACTTCTTCCCTTCTTTTTCTAAGTGATATTAACTTGTAGAATAAGGTAAAAACTTCGTTGTGCTACATAACACACAAATACAGAAGTTGCGTAATCCTCCCGTTAAACTTCAAGTGAACATTTACAAATGTTACACGTTCGGTTGATCATGCAAAGAAGAAAATTTAAACAGACACATGAGTTACAAATATTAATTTTTTTGTCAACAAAGTTGTCATGTCAACAACTGTTGTAACCTATAACGGTACAGTTGAGGTAAAATTAGATATAGACATACAATTCCTTCGTACATCACAGTGAAGATCGTAACAGCCTACTATAGAAAAAATGATGAGAATTCAACAAAACTCTTAACGATAAGTACTTATTAGCTGGGAATACCTCATACAAGATTAATCTACATTTGATGGCAGGGTAAATTTTGCAACAGGCACACTGAATCAACTAGACTTGGGCAAAATAACTTAAATACATTAATTCTTAATGTTTGTAGTCTTGTTTCATCGCTACTTAATTAATCCAGTAAAATGTGACGACTTAAGAATTATCTACTTGTAACATGCGTACAAAAGACTGTCAAACTTAACTGGTAGGCCCTACTGATACGAGAAATACCCGGGTGCAGCATTCACACATGCACGTATTAAACGAACTGCGGAGTCTATGAACTAAATAACATTTCCTCTGGAACCAATTGTGCACTTAAAACGTTAATTTAAATATTCGTTTTTTCCTTAAAATGGTTGTAATTACTATTAGTGACAATTAACTCACATTATGGCAGAACATTTTATTACTTTATTAATGCATACTCAGTTATGGTCGACAGAACATTATCGGCCACAAGGGTTGGATACACAATCACAAGATAAAATATCGATGTAAATTGGATAAACAAGGCACTTGCAAAATCACAAGCCAATAATAATAAAGTTTAAAATATTCGACGAAAATAAGGCACTTAATGCTTCCACAGGAAGACGTAGCCAAACCCGTGGGTTACAAAAATATGGCCGATAAACTCTTGGTTCTTACGCGTTTCTTTATAAAATTGACTTTTTACATAAATAATAACGGCAGGTAAGCGAGACTAACGTTAAGGAATGTTAAGCCTTAACGCGATAAAATGAGTCCATTTTGCGGGAAAATAAGATTTTTATGAATAGGCGGGTAGATATATGTCAGTCTGCAGCTAAAGGATAACGTTGAGTTTATGGAACGCTATGAATCTGTTGTTAGAACAGTAAATTCTTCTCTTGTACAAAATGAAGCCGAGTAAAATATTCGAAACAGATGTGGTGAGCAACAATATAAATCACGAACGCATTCCAGTCGAAAATGTAAACGATGTAACTCAGTGTTAACTACATCCAGTCCTTATGACTGGTGGCGTAATAAATTGGGAACCGCCAGCTGAAGTTAATGATTTTGTTCTGTACAAGAACACCTACTGTATTTGATTGTTCTATTCTGTCCGCACAAGAAACTATTTTATACTTTTTTTTTAACTCTTATGTGAGTATACGAAATTAAATTTCATGCAGACAAACGGGCGCTCGCGATTGCAAAATCCAACCAACACATTTAGTGTCTATATAAATCACTTACTGTTGTATTTTGTTAATTTAAGGTGTAGAATTATTTGTAATTGTTCGCTTTATCGCGTGTAAAATATTGGTTAACGGAATGACACATCCAGTCAGTTACATAGGTTTTCGTTTGGATTTTGTGGTTATTTCTTGTCTGGTAAAACGTGTCTAGAATGTTACCAAATGTTACTCTAGAATATCAGAAAATAATCACTAAAATTCCGTAACCAACTTCATACTTACGTGAATATAAAACAAGATTGTTTACCATATTTTTAAGAAAGCCGTCAGAAACTTGAAAACTGCTCAGAGTAATAATAGACTAGCTCTTTGATAAAACTTTGATAACGACTACGAGAGAAAGCCGTGTGTTTCACAGTGGATTTTTTAGGGATAACATATGAACGTGCTTTGTGCCTTAGCAACACCCAGCGAACAAGCACAAAGTTAGAAATTTTTTTCCTTTTTCCCTTTCCAATGCCTAACACAGACTGAGTCATTTGAAGTTATAAGCATTAAAATACAGACTGTCATAATTATTATTCAACAGTCTGTCCATTTTGAATTTTAATAAGTAGAATTTGAGTTTGACTTTATTATTTTGGTTTTGTAGGGTTGATTAGCCATGTGTAGTACGGAATTCCATCAAATTTCTAATTATTTTACTTTTTATTTTCATCAAATTTAAAGCTCATAGTAATCATACCGCCACTGAATATCATTTATCGGAATGTTTAGTCTAAAAATCATTAAAAATACAGTTTTTTGTTTTTACTTTAGTGTTCATAATATAAAATAACAATGTTCACTAAACTTTAAAAACTTATTTATTAACATATACCAGACGTTTCGGCCGTGCCTACGATAGCCTTCCTCATGTTCCGCGTCACCAAACCGGCAGTTTCATTGCGTATACCACTATGTTGCGCATACGTCGAATGACATTTTCAAACGATGGAAATACGAGGTTTGGTCCAACGGTTAACGTTTGTTTTGCTGAAAAATTATATTGTATTTACTCCCCTTTACAATATGCTGCATCGGATATATTCTGTCAATTTACCAGTTTCCAAAAACATTTTGGGAACGCACTTCCTGGCGTAACCTTCACTAATTTGAAGGTTTTTAAATCTTCAACGGTCACATAACATTGCGTTTTCATGATTCTTTTTATCCATGAAGAGGAAAACCATAAGAGGCTATTGGCTTAAATGTTGAATCGATACAGGAGGCTGTGGTATCACTAAGGTATTCGTGATAGTCAAAAAGTTTTGAAAAAATAATGAGGTTATTATTGTGGTGAAATTGTCATTAATTTTTTGATCCATAAGTCGACCATTTTCTACGAATTTTCTGAAGTTAACGCAATGCAAAACAATTAAATAGATTTCTTTTTTTATCAGAGCACATAGTGGTAAAATATTTATGGAATTCGATACCACGACAATCGAAGAAAACAGTAAGATTAAATTCTATCGAAGTTGACGTACTCTTTTGGTGTTGGTTCACTTCTGAACTCCAGTGAAACGACTGGATATCATTTAACGTCATAGTGTCCCTCGTCACATCTTGTAATGTGCTAGAACAATTTTGGGCAATTTAATTTTTATTTACAATTTTCATAATCATTCTTTAGAACGCAATTTTTGGTGAAAATTCAACAATTTTGGAACAAATTTCACTGCTCCTTGTTTCTACCCAAAACGTCTGTGAAAATAGATTTGAATAAAGCATTTGAGACATCATATACTTGACTACTACTTTAATAGTTCTTGGATGATTTTTTCCACAACTTATTCAATTTTTTAATAAGTTGTACACATGCTTCGTCTTCCAAATCTATAATGATTTTCAACTAATTCACGACAGTTTAGGAAGCGTTTGTACCGTTTGTAAGCCTTTCGTTTGCCTACTAACTTGATCGACGTCATCTGTAATATTTTCACGAATTTAAGAACTTCAGATTCACACTAAATTTAATGCTCCGTTCTTTGACTCTATATTACATAGAGTTGGAATAGTGTCTATATAAATATAAAATAAGTTTATTCAAAAGTTGCATGAACCAAACTCTGTACATGTAGCATCCTCATGTATCGCTTTCGTTGGAACAAAATCTAATGTCTAATTCGTAGATTTTAAATTTATTCAATTTTTGTGTTTTTCAACATTTTCCTTTGATACTGGTGTATTTGTGTACAACCAAATTAGTTTAGATCTCCTCCTGTACGTTAGAGATAGAACGACTAATTCCAATCGACAGCTTAGACATAAAACGACAATTCCAGTTGTAAGCTAAAAAAAAAAACATTGTTGAGGAGGCCTTATGGTCAGCGCAAGCGAGGAAGACCAAGAACATGATTCGTGGATAAAAGAGGACCTACGAACTGCTGGAGTGAGAGGGTGGCGGCGGCGAGCATGGATGGGAGACGACTGGAGAATGTTCTGAAGCAGGCTATAGGGCTGTGATGCCAAATGATGAAGAACCAGTTCTAAGTTAGCTTTCGTCCAGTTTTAGACTATCGTGGACGTAATAATCGCATATTTGGTTATAGCATTTATCTTTAAGTTCTGCCTCTTTTTGATAACGAAACACACTTTTGTATTGCTATATTTTATATTGCTTTTATATTATTGGTGTTAGTCTTCAGGTCGGGAGTACCTAAACGATCTTACCATCCTTGTGTACAGATGTGGAAGCCACGTTTCAAATTACTAAGCAAAAGCAAACACTGCATTATTACTCATATAAACTGATGGACTTTCTGTTAAGTTCTAATGACTTCTCTAAATGTGTTTATTACGTATTTGTTTTTCTTATGGTTTCAAAACCTTTTTATGACCCTGTTTGTTGTGCGTTTACTTTTATATTATGTACTGCTTTTATATGTAGGCCCACACAGCTTTATTCCATAAGCTTAAATTGTAACTGAGAAATAAGTGTAATGAAGAGGTTTTTTCAGTTCTAGCGGACAACCGAGATAACGTAATCGCTCATTATACAAAAACAGTCTTTTCTATTGTTACAGGCAATTAAAAGTTATGCATAAATTAGTTATGCGTGTGTTTCCTCTATACAGACAGTTTCTTAACCCACTGCACTGGTACAAAATTTTCTTGTAAGTGAAATAATATTCTTCCAAGAAATTCAGCAAAAAAGTTCCACTACAAGAAACTCACGTCAAGTCTAAAGACGCTCGACGTGAGGTCCACAAAGACGTCCAGCTGGCCGCGGATAGTTATACGAATATAATGAGATGAAGATGGCATGTGAACAAAGCGTACCGTATGTATTCAGCAGTCACGGGATCGTTTAACAAGCACCAATTTAACGTTACACAAACGGACCGGGCATTCAATTCACATCCAATTTGTTGACCTCTCTATTTCTTCTTTAAATACCGTACTAACGATATCTTACCACGTACAGTCTGCGTAGTAAATAAATATAAATATACTTAATTATGTAATATATAACTATACTTAAATATATAACTTAATTAGGTTGTCATAAAAAGAGCGATTTATAATTATCGCCTTCGATAACTACTCATTACTGTTAAGAAAATTAGATTTTGATTCGTGGTGTAGACTCTTCCTACGTTTGATACCTATATTAAAATAAGATCTCAAAATGAAGCGCTGTCTTTGTTTTCTTCGTTTGACCTTCGACCAGATGTTTTAGCGACTACCGTGGCAGTACGTCAGCGACAAAGATGATTATATTGATTACTTCACTGAGTCAACTGGGGGTAGCTTGTAGTTTGGATAAACAGGGCCAAATAATATCGATGAAAACGAAAGTACTCCTCAGATAATTAGAATTCGCGAGAAAAAACTTCTGAGGATTCACTAGCCCTTTGATAAACCTGCTCTTCTAAGCGGGTTGTTTAAATTAAATTAAATGGACTGCTCATATTTAAATTATAGATGTAAATACACATTTAAATAAAGCACATACATACAATGATGAGTGTAAAATAACTCCAAATTAAGGAATATTTTTCTTACGTTTTATAAGCAGAGACCAAAATTATAGTCGCAGGGTTACAATCGGATAAATATTGTGTATCGTCATAATTTTTCTTATAGTTAATCTATGATTGATTCAAATATTTTTTTTTTTTTTTTTTTTTGAGGGAATGGTTTCTACTAAAAGGCAATCAAAAGCAGAATACATCAACGCTATAGATGAAAAGTAACTACTTTAAAGAAACGTACTTTATTTTGTATGCTCCACACTCACACTGAGGAAGAAAGCCAAACCGTCAAAAGTGCTCTGCACACAAAATAAGTAAATTTCTTGAATAGTGGTTCTTCTTTAACATAAAATCTATTAATTAAGTGCAAAGTGGAATGCCAACGTGTCACAGCGTGAGTGTGAGTGTTTTAGTAAAATGTAACACACTTACATATACTGTACATACGCCTAAACGTATCTCTCATATGACACACATTTTTGTAATTTTAATTCACGTATTAAAAAATTATACGATTACAATATTATATAATATGCTCAAACAGTGCATTAATATACCTGAACTGAAAAATTTAATGAATTAAAAAGCGGTCGAAATACAGCTTGACTCATTTACTCTTTTATATTAATGTAATAAAAATAATTCTTCAAACAGAAGAGTCTAGAATTTAGAAAACAAATTACGCATAACAATATTATAAAAGAGCATTACATAAAAATAGTCCGTGTAAAAAATACTTTACGTGAAAAAGATGGATTGCATTTTTATTTCGTACAGTGTGTCGCAGTTGAGTAAACATTCGGGACCAACATTCGGGACACTGACCAACGCTATTAAATACGCTTTTAGGCGATGACGTTGAAAAATAATGTACTTACAAAGTATAAATGTTTTTTGTCGAATTATACGTTTATTTAATTGTTTTTACTTTTCCAATGAAGACATGTTTCCCATTAGAGAATGTTTAAATTTCATCACAATTTTATAACATAGGTTATTATATTGTCTTTAAACAATTTCGCCGGTGTTAAAGACAAATTATAGTAATATTTATTATTATAAATCAGGTAATTTCCCCCAGAAATCCGTACTCACAGATATACAGTATAATTACGTTTGTTGTTTATGATTACCGTGTATACCTATTAGAATTAATTTAAATTTATTGTGGATTTTTAAGATAATTTCACCATTTATGGCCTAGTTTTAAATTTGTTTAAAATGATTTTAAGTTCTCTTAGTTGTTACTACCAATATAGCAGTAATAAAAATGGCTCCAGTATTACTTTTAAACTCATTAAGGTCACTCGTATAGAACAGAAAAAGGTTTATTCCCTGTACGCTTCCACTGGACATGCCCATCTTGATTTCCTTTAGTTCTGACTAGGGGTTCTCTTGTTTAATTCTGTAGATCATTCTATTAGATACTAGGTGTTACCCGCGAAGTCGCACGGGAATATTTGATTTGTAATACGTATTTTAACATAATTGTTATTGTCTATGTATATATATAGCGTTCTGTCAGCTCGTATAACAATTTTGTACTCATCAGTCTGCATTCTCTCCAAAGCTGTTTGAACACTTGTACTAAATTATTATGTTGGTGCAACAGCTGTGCCGTGTTTTGGGAAAAACGCGGCGGTGTTCCTATATATATATATATATATATATATATAGCGGAATGATTAAAATTACGTATTTGACTACGCGAGGGAATTACGTAAAAATCTACGTACGCTTAATCGGACTTTGTCATTGGGATCTACCCCTCTGCCGGCCGACTCGCGCGCGCCCTATCTCTGAGGTTACGTACAGTTTTTTCAAGAGCCGGTTTGTTCAGTTCGACTTTGGCTCTTGGCGCATTATCATCTGGTCCCCGGCTGACAGAGTAGATGTAAAAGTTTTTCGTCTTCCAGCTACTTCTATGGATAAGTAGAAGCCTACGTGACCTCCGGTAAGTCTATTAATATATATATATATATATATTAATTATTTAAATAACAAATTGTTTTTATTTGATATTAAAGTGGATGCGTTACGATAGATATTGCAGTGAGTCATTACCACGTGGCGGCTATCAGGTAAAATTTGTTTCATGTATGTTTAATCTCAACCCTGGTTAACCGATTTTAGCAGTAATGATATAATAATGTGTTATATTAATGTAGTAATAATCCTACTAAATTCACTAAACCAAGATGGGGCGTAAGTCAGTTATTTTCTGAAATCCGTGCACATCACGGACTTATTAAAAGTTGCTAATTCCTGTAAGGGTGAGTAAGTGCGTCATGAAAACTTTTGCATAACTGTTAATTAAAATAATCATTATTATGGAGTGTCTATATTTGGACATATTATATATTAAAATATTTAATGGGGTTATTTTGAAGCGATTTACTACATTCAATGGGGTTCTATACTTAGTCAATTTTCGGAGTTTATAAACTGGGCAGGCCATGCTATGTCAGCTGGTAAATGTGGTAGTGTGTTTTATTAACTTGTAAGTAATCCCAGATATAATTGTGCAGAGTTTCTGATGTAGACGGAAATCTGCCTCGCTCCGGAAGGACGGCCGAACAACTGCCTCAGATGCTGTAATTTCAAACACCTTCGTCAGCTATGTCAGCCGGAAGGATGGACTAGATACACCCAACGGAACCCTCTAACTCCACGCTACTAACCAGGTGAAATTTAACCTTATTAAACCTAAATCTTTTGGCCGATAGACTCTTTGAGACTCTCGCGTAGACGCTCCAGTTTGGACAATTATTTACGGACAATGGGTGTCATGTGTTATTTTGTAATTTGTAAGGCTTACGCCTCCTATATCAATATTATGTCTATCTCGTTCTGAGAGTGTAAACTCGGCCAGGGTCACGCACCACCCGGGTCGAGGGGAGTTTCGGTAAATAGGGTTGGATCTAAATCTGTTTCTGTCTTAAGCATGCCTGGACGGATGTATCTGTCCACGTTGGGAAATTTATGTTTAATTGATCTTTTGGTTAATGTGGGCTCATGTATTTTATTATTCATTAAAAATCTGGGAGATGTTTTAACCTGTGGTCGACTCCCGTAGGAGCCGTCCACTGCAGGTCTGTATGTGTCAGATTTTGCTGGATCTCGCCCGACGCCTGACCCGGCCGGTAGTCAAGTTTTTTTATGAACACTGTAAGCTGTTTTAGTACCTTCATGACATAGCTTCCGTTTTACAAAATTCTGTTCCACTGTTCAGCTAATTTGTACACTTTAAATTTTGCCATTGCCAGTAAGATATTGTCACAGTTTTTATTTTACCATAGTAAATTTTGTAACGTTAACTTTTATTGCTCACTATACCAATTAATTAACCATTAAACAACACAAGATTAATCAGTATCAGTTATCAGTATTCATGGTGGTCACGTTCCACTATTTTTACAAATTCTGTTATGAAAATAAAAAGAAATATAAAATGCAGTTAGGCAACCGGGCATCCATGTTAACCTCGGGATGGCACTCTTCATCATTATCATTGACGAGATCCAAAATTGATAATTAAACATCTGCATGGGATTTGTGCGCAGGCCGCATGGCTTACATAGAACATTCAGATTACTACTTATCTAATTAAAATTTCTGGGCATGTCTGCTCCACTCCTTGGGATATATTAATTGAGGTTCTTGGGGTGTAGTTAATTTATTAAGTGAAAATTGAGGTGGGCCGGATACTTGGTCAGAATAAGGGGGTTAAGGGTGTATAAAAAAGAAACTTATATACGCTGCTAACCGGGGTGAACATGTGATGTGTTACTTATCTGTAAATGTCTTTCTATGTCAATTATATGTGTGTGTTGTGTCTTATATGATTGTTACATTGTTATATTTGATTATGCATGTGTATATTTCTATATATTTATATCATGTTAGGAAAGGTGTAATTACTTGCAGGTCGAGATTGTGTGCCATTTTACAACTGTATTATTATCATTTATGTGACATTCAACGATTTACTATTCAATGATTATTCAGATATTTATTATTTATTCAATACTTATTGATGTTAATAATTTATTATTTATTGTTCAACTTTTGGCAATGCATATATTAATGGAATTGTAACAACAATTAAGGGTTTTGGAAATGAGCGATTCTGATTGGGAAATACTTAATTATCTTGGCGCATATGTTGTACAAGCAGAGCACAATAAATATTGTTGTTGTTATCTTAAGATCAGTGTTTCATTTGCAAGTCCCATCATACTGGACCCAGCACAATTTTGGCTTCTCTAGGCTCTAGCCTAGTTCTAAATAACTTGTGGCTTCTCTTTCAAAAAAAAAAAAAAAAAAAAAAGAAATAAGGAAATAGAAAATTAAAAATAAATAAAAATAGATAAAAATCATAAAAAGGAAAGAGGGGTTACAAATGGTAGCGGAGAGCGTGGTTCATTCTAGGGTTGAACCCTTGGGTCCGTTGGTGTGATGGGGCTTGCAAACTCGGAAATAGTTTGGCAAATACAATAACATTTAATAATTGAATAATGTGGCACTATAATAGTTGACATAACAGGTAGGTGTATATATATGTACTTTGTATGAATTATTGTTAGGTGTTTTGAATTGTAAACCTGATGCCGCCACGGGCATGTGTTGTAGTTGGGTTTTGTTGTTTTGAAATTGGACCTTGCCGGAGATCGCGTGGCGATGGGTTCCCTTATTTATTCTATGAAAGTAATAGCGCGTGCGGTTAGTGGGATGCGGTGTGGCCCGACTGGAAGTCGGTACCGTCCGACTGCAATGGTGACAATGTCGTATATTGTGGTTAGTGTTTGGTGGTGTGGATTGTATGTTGGTGTTAGTGTCTGATGTTGTTTCTTCTTTGAGTCTGGCGACTGACGGACAGTTAGTTCTGGAGCGGGTCAGGTTTCCGCAGCGCTAGGAAACCAGGGGGTCCACTTGACGGAAGATACAGTACTCAAGTTTTTCTTTTGTAAGTCATGTTTGGTGTTAGGTTGTTCGTAGGAATTTATGTTTGTTGTTGTGTGTTTTGAATTGTGCAATTCTGGCGGCGGTATGCTACCAGAAATTGCCCCACCCTCTTTCAGGCGTTCTCCAGAAATTTCCGGTGGTGAATGGATTTGATGAGGACCAGCTGCTGGTTTTCTTGGACCTGGTCCTGCAGGTGGCAGATTTCCCGGGGGTGTCCGATGGGGAGGTCTTGTCTCTTATATACCCGTATTGCCGGGGTACGTTGGCTGAGCTGGTCACCAACACTCTGCGTCGGGGTGACAGTGTTGATGCTTTCCATGGGGAGGTGTTGAACTTTTTCCTACCCATTCGACGACGTGCCCAGCTTAAGCTTGAAAGATTATATCGCCTACAGGCCAACGGAGAGGCGTTAGGGGACTTCGTGCACGATATACGGAAAGCTGCCCGGGTGTTAAGATTGGGGTTGCCCGAGACAGAAGTTATACAAGCGATTCTGGAAGGACTGCATCCCCAAGAGAGATCTCGTTTGGTATTCGCGGACCGTCCACGTTGTTTTGCGGACCTTGAACGGCTGTGTGTGGTTTCAAGAACGGTCCAGGAGGTTGACGAGTCCCGGGGAAGAGATGCTACAGATGTCCAATACTCCAGTGGTTCATCAGGAAGAGCCAAAAGGGACAAACATGGTGGTTGGAGGAGAACGCAAGAGACTGTCTGAAAGCCTGAATATTCCGGAAGTGACGGAGGCTACAAGGGGGTGGCAAGTGAGAAGACGGTAACAACAGCTACAGCACAGAAAACGAAGAAATACGAAATTAACAGGGGAAGAAGAAATTATGTTAGGGAACAAACATCGGCAAGTAGGGAGCCTGTACCAAGGCGTTATCCCTATTCGGAGAAAAAGGAAACTCTAAAGGTTTCAGAGGAAGTACAAGTGCCTAAGAGAGTAGTAGATGAAGAAGGTGAAGCAGAAGAAGAAAAGCGGAATAGCTTCTGTGGATCGATACAGCACGACAAGAAAACGTCTGTGGATATTGAATTACCGGACTCAAAGAGGACGTCATGGTTGAATCCAGAGGCCGCAGAATTTGTTCCGGTATTTCCATCTCGGTTCGTGAGGGATCCAGATCCTGTAACATCATCATCGCCTACGCCGGTATATGAGAAGTCATTTGATGGTGTAGCTTCACCATCGCCAGTAGAAATTAATCTAGTCATTGCACATGAACCTGGACAGCGGGATTCCAGGGTGGAAGATGTTGAGGACGTTGTGGTTGCCGAAGGTGGTCAAGCAGTGGAATCGACAGAAGAGGCAGAAGAGCGGTCTGCGGATGCTGCACAGGGAAGTATAGTTGTAGGTGTTAGGGAGACTGTAGAGTCTGAAGTTGCAGATGGACACAGGGATGTCCGGGCTGCGAGTGTTTCTGAGGTTGTGGATGGACAAGGGGATGTTCATGCCGCAAGTGTGGTAGAAGTAGAGGAGGTAGAAGTTGAGGAGAAATTTGGGGGCAGCGTCATGGAGGGTGCGAGTGAGAATGATGTAGTGTGTGAAGATGTGCAGACACCTTCTGTAAGTAGTGTTGAGGATTCCGAGGAACGGGAAGAAGTTTCAGGCGGACCAGGTGAGCAACTAGAGGATGAAGATGTGCAGTGTTCTGATGGTGGTAGTGGATGTGATGGCGATGATGTTGATGATGAACGTGTTGGTGAAAATGAGATTGGAGAAGAGGTTAGTGAAGAAGTTTGTGAAGCGGCTGGTGACGAATGTGATGAAGAAATTGGTGAGGTGCTGAGGGAACATGTGGTTGAAGAGGGATCAGAGGAGCAACGGGAAGATGCTGAGGAGGTGCAGTGTCAGGAGGTTGATTTGGATTATGTGGACGAAGAAGGGGAAATTGTAGAAAAGGAAGAAATTTTAGCAGAGGAGTTAGAGGACGAGCATAATCCAAGGCGGAGTCAAAGTAGTGAGGTAAGTTGCTTTGATTCTGATTCCGAAGAAACCAGTCAGTACAGCTCAACACGAAATAGTTTCTCAGAGAGTGGGGTCCGAAAGGAACGGATATCTAAAGTCCGTCACAGAAAGGTAAGAAGAAGATATTAACGGGTAGCGGGTAGATGTTCCCCACAGTCCCAGTGGTGTTCATCTATTACAGGGTTGCGCCCCCGCCCACGCGAGCCTTGGTTTCCTCCCTTCATCCTTATTTTCCTTATTTTCGGAGGGAACCATGCCCTTACCCTTAGTCCTAGCTATTGACCTTTTAATGATCCTTGCCCCGTTTCATCTTCCCGATTTTCCTACCCCTCCCCTTAGGAAAAAAAAACTCCTATCGATAAGGAGTTAGAGAGACTTGCCGGAAGTGAGTAGATTGTGGTCCTCGAGATTGTCGGTTTCCCTTGTTTTGGTTCTGAAAGTTATGATGGAGAGTGATAGCGTGCTGTTGTTTCTGATTAATATTAATAGTGGTTGATTTTGATTTTGGTTAGTGTAGAGGTCGAGCCATGCCGCATTCTCCGGTTGTTCCTGGTGTTCTTTTGTTGAGAGAGAAAGTTGTGTAGACGGTGCTGTAGAAAAGTAAACCCCCTCTAGTTATGGTGTATTCGAACGAGTAAATGATGGGATTAATGTTCGCGTGCCCTTGGTACGGTCCTCTCTGTCTGGCTAAGCGGGGCCGTCCGCCCTTGTGTAGGGATGTGGGCCAGCCATATGGCAAGGATGGAGATGCCTTGTGGGAGCATGTGGCTGGTCGGTCCAAGAGATGGACGAGAAGTAGTGCGGTCACTCACATACCAAGGTGGGAGATACCTTGTTTGGTCTTAGGACGAGTATGTGAGTGGGACCGGTGGGAGTAGGTGATGGTCACCGGAGAGGGTGACGTGTTGGGGCGGTCCCGTGGGGTTGGCATAGCGGAGAGGGTCGCATGGGGATGTCTGTTCTCCTGAGAGCAAGTGCTGCTGGGCCACCATAACCACGATGCCCACGAGCTTGTTTTGGGAAGTGGGGTACACTGCAGGGTACCCTTCCGGTGTTTAACTGTGAGGCAACCAAGTTGGCCTTTTGGGGTGGGGGTGTGCCGTGTTTTGGGAAAAACGCGGCGGTGTTCCTATATATATATAGCGGAATGATTAAAATTACGTATTTGACTACGCGAGGGAATTACGTAAAAATCTACTTACGCTTAATCGGACTTTGTCATTGGGATCTACCCCTCTGCCGGCCGACTCGCGCGCGCCCTATCTCTGAGGTTACGTACAGTTTTTTCAAGAGCCGGTTTGTTCAGTTCGACTTTGGCTCTTGGCGCATTATCATCTGGTCCCCGGCTGACAGAGTAGATGTAAAAGTTTTTCGTCTTCCAGCTACTTCTATGGATAAGTAGAAGCCTACGTGACCTCCGGTAAGTCTATTAATATATATATATATATATTAATTATTTATAATAACAAATTGTTTTTATTTGATATTAAAGTGGATGCGTTACGATAGATATTGCAGTGAGTCATTACCACGTGGCGGCTATCAGGTTAAAATTTGTTTCATGTATGTTTAATCTCAACCCTGGTTAACCGATTTTAGCAGTAATGATATAATAATGTGTTATATTAATGTAGTAATAATCCTACTAAATTCACTAAACCAAGATGGGGCGTAAGTCAGTTATTTTCTGAAATCCGTGTACATCACGGACTTGTTAAAAGTTGCTAATTCCTGTAAGGGTGAGTAAGTGCGTCATGAAAACTTTTGCATAACTGTTAATTAAAATAATCATTATTATGGAGTGACTATATTTGGACATATTATATATTAAAATATTTAATGGGGTTATTTTGAAGCGATTTACTACATTCAATGGGGTTCTATACTTAGTCAATTTTCGGAGTTTATAAACTGGGCAGGCCATGCTATGTCAGCTGGTAAATGTGGTAGTGTGTTTTATTAACTTGTAAGTAATCCCAGACATAATTGTGCAGAGTTTCTGATGTAGACGGAAATCTGCCTCGCTCCGGAAGGACGGCCGAACAACTGCCTCAGATGCTGTAATTTCAAACACCTTCGTCAGCTATGTCAGCCGGAAGGATGGACTAGATACACCCAACGGAACCCTCTAACTCCACGCTACTAACCAGGTGAAATTTAACCTTATTAAACCTAAATCTTTTGGCCGATAGACTCTTTGAGACTCTCGCGTAGACGCTCCAGTTTGGACAATTATTTACGGACAATGGGTGTCATGTGTTATTTTGTAATTTGTAAGGCTTACGCCTCCTATATCAATATTATGTCTATCTCGTTCTGAGAGTGTAAACTCGGCCAGGGTCACGCACCACCCGGGTCGAGGGGAGTTTCGGTAAATAGGGTTGGATCTAAATCTGTTTCTGTCTTAAGCATGCCTGGACGGATGTATCTGTCCACGTTGGGAAATTTATGTTTAATTGATCTTTTGGTTAATGTGGGCTCATGTATTTTATTATCCATTAAAGATCTGGGAGATGTTTTAACCTGTGGTCGACTCCCGTAGGAGCCGTCCACTGCAGGTCTGTATGTGTCAGATTTTGCTGGATCTCGCCCGACGCCTGACCCGGCCGGTAGTCAAGTTTTTTTATGAACACTGTAAGCTGTTTTAGTACCTTCATGACATAGATTCCGTTTTACAAAATTCTGTTCCACTGTTCAGCTAATTTGTACACTTTAAATTTTGCCACTGCCAGTAAGATATTGTCACAGTTTGTATTTTACCATAGTAAATTTTGTAACGTTAACTTTTATTGCTCACTATACCAATTAATTAACCATTAAACAACACAAGATTAATCAGTATCAGTTATCAGTATTCATGGTGGTCACGTTCCACTATTTTTACAAATTCTGTTATGAAAATAAAAAGAAATATAAAATAATATAAAATGGAGTTAGGCAACCGGGCATCCATGTTAACCTCGGGATGGCACTCTTCATCATTATCATTGACGAGATCCAAAATTGATAATTAAACATCTGCATGGGATTTGTGCGCAGGCCGCATGGCTTACATAGAACATTCAGATTACTACTTATCTAATTAAAATTTCTGGGCATGTCTGCTCCACTCCTTGGGATATATTAATTGAGGTTCTTGGGGTGTAGTTAATTTATTAAGTGAAAATTGAGGTGGGCCGCATACTTGGTCAGAATAAGGGGGTTAAGGGTGTATAAAAAAGAAACTTATATACGCTGCTAACCGGGGTGAACATGTGATGTGTTACTTATCTGTAAATGTCTTTCTATGTCAATTATATGTGTGTGTTGTGTCTTATATGATTGTTACATTGTTATATTTGATTATGCATGTGTATATTTCTATATATTTATATCATGTTAGGAAAGGTGTAATTACTTGCAGGTCGAGATTGTGTGCCATTTTACAACTGTATTATTATCATTTATGTGACATTCAACGATTTACTATTCAATGATTATTCAGATATTTATTATTTATTCAATACTTATTGATGTTAATAATTTATTATTTATTGTTCAACTTTTGGCAATGCATATATTAATGGAATTATAACAACAATTAAGGGTTTTGGAAATGAGCTATTCTGATTGGGAAATACTTAATTATCTTGGCGCATATGTTGTACAAGCAGAGCACAATAAATATTGTTGTTGTTATCTTAAGATCAGTGTTTCATTTGCAAGTCCCATCATACTGGACCCAGCACAATTTTGGCTTCTCTAGGCTCTAGCCTAGTTCTAAATAACTTGTGGCTTCTCTTTCAAAAAAAAAAAAAAAAGAAATAAGGAAATAGAAAATTAAAATAAATAAAAATAGATAAAAATCATAAAAAGGAAAGAGGGGTTACACAGCCTTTGGAGATTTAAAACACTATTTATAAAGTACTCGTTAACTTAAAAACGTTAGGTTCTTTATTTTAAGTGTTACTGTGTTATAAGCATTGTATATACATGTTAAACGTTTTTTTCCTCAACCATGGCTTTTATTTATTTCAGCAGTAAACTAGAAACCAAAAACCGTTGTCACCTAACCTCACAAATGAAAACAATACACATTTTCACTTTGCATTAACAAATAAGACAATTTACAATAAGTACACTTCTTCTTTTCCACATCGTAATATATCGATACAATCGCATATTTAAAGTATCGAAAATGTACTGCAGGAACGCATAAAGGTACAGTTCCGATGCCACTAAATAGCATTTGTTTATTTACTTGTTACTATGGTAATTAATTCTGGTCTCCATGGAGTAATTGACATCTTTATACGCGTCAACAAAAGAGCATAATTAAAAGGGCCTAAATCGTGCGAAGGGGGCAGAATGTCAAATTCCAAGTTAGACCGTGTTTTTCGCCTTGTGTCAAAGGTTACCTAGTCCAAAATTCGGTGGCAATCGGTGTAACGGTGTAGATTACTATTCAATGCAAAGAAACAAATCCTCAGACTTTGAGTTATATATATATATATATATATATATATAAAACATACATTAGGCATAGTAATAATTGAACAATATAGTCAGTTATCTGGAGCAAGGTTGTATATTTTAAAACAAAATTTTTAATGGTTTGTAATTCACAAAAATATTTTTTTTTTCAAAAATTGTCTCTGAATATCAGACTGATCTGTTTTGGAAAAAATGTCAATTTGTTACTTGGATGTGATTCCAAGTATGTTGATTCGTCTCACTGCTGGTCCTGTGATTCGCCGCAATCTGCTCCTCTCTCGTCTCCTCCTTTCTGCACACTGCCGCTTCGCTGACACTTCTCAAGTACGCACGCACGCCGATATACCGATAACCGGTCTACTCTTATCTCAGGGTACAGAAATTGGGTTGTAATTTAATATTATTTATTTTTGGTGCATTAAGCGTGCACCTTCCCGCGTCTTGAGGTGTCCTCGCGATAACACAGGAGTATCCCGGATGGATAAACCTTTCCTATGGGGAAATCTTCACTCACGCGAGACTAGCACTGTTTAAAACTTTAAATAGTTTATTTTTTTGAACTAATATTGAGTTCGTACCCAGTCAAGGTATTAGCTAACGGGTAATTCGTCGCTAAATTGTTCTTGATCGCTCTTACAAAAGCACGTTTCTGTTCGAAAAAACTCGCACAGAGAGCACGTCCGTTGTATTCGAGCTGCAGGATGGAACTAACTACATATTCGTCGGCGGAGACCCAATCTTAATGCAAATTGGGGCCGCTGATTGGTTGAAACAGCTATCATGTGATTGATGGATAAAACTGATAGACAACTTCTTAAAAAGATTTGCAGATTTCTGCAGAAGCAGGTATAGATTTTATCTATAAATTTTCTGACTTCTAAAAGATAAGGAATTTATAGAAGTTGCTTTTTACTAACCAAATCCCTATTAATATGGTACGTAACAAGTCTCTGACACCCAGAAAATATAGCGCTATTTAAGATGCTTGCGCTGCCCAAATCTCCGTTCGGTACGTTCATTTATAAACGAGTTATTCATAAAAATACGAATGACACGCGCACTCGCACATTTAACTTCGCACATGACATGATCACAAATACATTTATGGGCATTTTGATACATAATAGTCTTTTACCCGATTCTTATTTCAATACTTACATCTATTTTACATACTCAAACAAAAATCAAATTGTATCTTGTCTACGACGTCATAAACCTGCTATAACAGCATGTAGTCCTTGCTACAATTTCCTTTTACTGCAATGTTCTATTGCAATATATATATAGACTGCAATAGGTCGGTGCATTTTTGGAAAAGTTATTCCGATTAGCGCTTTCAACCTTCACAGATCATCATGAGATCGAAAAATGAGCTGTGAAGCTTGAAAGCGCTAATCGGAATAATTTTTCTATAATGGTGTGCAAGAGTGTTAATTCTGTTTGTGATTATAACCACAAGTTTCTTTATTAAATTTTTGGAAAGGATCATTTTCAATGTAATTCATTCTTCATGCCAAAATACTGTATATGTAAAAAAGTCCAAGACTATTGTAGACAGTATTTTTCTTTTCTAGGACGTTTTTAATATCGTTATTTTGTGTATTTGAACAAATATCGATTTAAAAAAAATCAGAACTGATGGTTTCGAATTAAGTTTTTCATCTAATGATAGGTTTAAGCGTTTTAAGAAGAATTTCTCGTGTTTATACATTACTGACAGCAATGAAACTGGCCTATAAGATAAGGCTTCAGGTAGCAGTTTTCGGCTTCTGTACCGAAAGGCTTACATGCTTTTTTATTTCCTCCTTAACCTCTAATATCGTGCAGATCTAATTCTCCGGCATAATTTCTTGTGTTAAATATCCTACAGCACCCTTTACAATTGTGAACGTTTCTCGGCAGCATACCTTTCGACTTATTGTTCATTATTCCTGGCCTGTTTGTCATCCGTTACTCGTATTGGAGGAGTTTACATAGTAGGTCCTTTGACTCCACTGATTACTTCCGAAGAGAATTATTAATGTACCTTTTACCCGTTAGTTAGTTAAAATATTAGCGTTATGTTTCATTTTATACATTTCTTTAAATTTTCTTGTTAATTTTTGAGTGAGATTATTTAATTAAATTCTGTCTTGTGGGTCGTTACTTGTTGTTTTACAGATGATCACTGAGAAATAATTCTTTTTTTTTTAACTATCAGCTCTAATTTTCTAGTCGTTCCCCTCAGTTGTTCTCTTAATTTTCAGGGCGTTTCCATGCTGTTCTATATCTCCTACTTCTTCGTCAATCTTTATTTCTTAGAGACACACTCAGGTTTATGTTTTCTTATAGTATCTGCCTAAAACTTTCTTGGTCCGAGCAATTATTGATTAGCTTTTTGTGTACCACGTTTTCACTCAATAATTAACACTGGACGGTGATCAGGCCAAGAATGTTAATAGATGAGGAGTTACAGATGAAGTGTAACAGATTAAACGAAACATTTTAAATTACGAAATTTAAATCATAAACTCAAGTTACAATTAGGCCGAGTTCATAAGTTTTCCAAGTTATTTCGTGTTGAACATATAACATAATCGTTGTGTTCTGAAAATACTGTGACGAGAGCGGCAGGTTTTTTCGTGACTGTTCGTGCAACGTTGCCTGACACTATAGTCGAGATATTTTATAAGGAATGATTTTATAAGTCAGCAATTTTATATATATATATATACATTACAACGGTACAAGTTGCAGATTTAATGTACTTTAAATTGTATAGCCCCACGTTCTTTGGGACGACAATTCTATACAACGATACATATTATTTAATGTAAGTGAGTCGAGCCCCAAGTTAACGGGCGACAAAATTATATAACAACACAAATTATATATGCAGGTTGTAAGTAATTATAACAATACCAGGTGTAACTATAATAAGAGTAGTAGATTTATGAGTAGTTAAAAATTCATATTTATTGTTTTATCAAACATTATAAAGAATAAAACATTGTTAATAATCTTCGATCAAGATATCACTCATTATTAAGTGTTTATCTCTTAAACTATACGGTGTTACACACATTGAACACTCTTACATCTAGACATGTTAATAATCTTACTCTAGACATTTATTCAACGTGATTTACTAAAACAAAATAAAATTTAAATGTAATTTTAATTGAATTCATTTAACTCAGATCTGACCTCAGCTTGCTCAGTCTATACCAATGTTTAAAAAAATAAATTTAAAATTATTATTAATTTTTTCTTACACTGGCATTTGTTTCATATTCAAACTTTAAATTATTCTTTTCTATAAAATGCAAATATCAAATCATTTCAATTATTTTTCTTTGATAAACAAAAAATACTATCTCAAATTTAAACTCTTTTTTTTCTATATTTCTCTATATGCGATCGCTCATTCTTACGACTAAAACATTTATCTAAGATTCTAATACATTATTTCTAATTATAAACTTTTTCTGTTTTAATTTATTGTCTCTTTATATAGTCTTTATGAGCTCTTTAAAACAATCATTTATAAATACATTATGCATGTCACCTCGAGTTTTGATGATCTTACGACTTATTGACGGGGTCCAGCGTTGTCCAGAGTTGGGTTTCCGTTACTCCTGGCTTGGCGTGGTCCTGGATATGTCCAGAGTCCAGCGTCGTTCTCCAGCAGTATGTGGTCCGTCTCAGAGAATTACTATCTGCTGCAAGGTGGATCTCAGTCGTCGGTTAGGGGTCTAAAAAGCATCTCCTATCGTCCAGCATCCCGCGTCGCTCTTGTAGCTTCTCCGTAGATACTCTGCTGACTTAAATGGTCCCGGTACTTTACGTTTCCCGAAATATCGTAAACATAATTACTGAACGTCTTTATTCGTTCATAGATGAGACTTAAAATAAAATAAAACTGTTCTGCCGACGGACAGCGTGTCCGACTGCAACTGTGTCTTGAAATGAAGAGAAGGGTTTTCAGTCGAACCCTTAATTTATACCCTCTCGAGATTCCGCACCTGTTGGTTCCGATATCATCTTGTCGAAACCTGCAGATCACATGCTAGCCCCCACTCCCGAACCTTTTCATATATTTGCAATTTTTTGCAAACGGCAATGTTTTGCACGGAATCGAGATAGCACAAATCATAGCTAATTTGATTAAGCACTCACTGTATTAATTTGAGCGTCTTAGGGTAATTTGCGTATTTTTGGCACATTTATTTCGCACTGTCTTCGCGTAGTGTGTCCTATTAACGTCATTTTCATACTGTGGATAACTATAGAATTTACACACACTTTGGTGCCTTTTGTTTGTTTATACACTAATAAGTTTTCACACAGTGAATTAAAATAATTATTTTAGTAATTACTTGGGGAGGGTAGCTGAGATTCCTGTCTGTACATGCATCACTAACACACACAAGATACACGCGTAACACACATACAATCGAGCAGGTGTTCTTTGCCTGTTGAAACAGGTTAATTTCTCCCCTAGTATAACAATGAAACATTTTTACAATCCCAGACCTGTCCATTTACCCCAAACTTATATTAATTAAACAAATTTTAGATTTATTTAAATCAATGCTCAATACAGCTTATAGTTGTATCGTTCCAACATATAATATAACCACTACCCATTGTTAAATAGTAACAAACAGCAAACGAATAGTACTTTAATTAATGTACAAAATTATTATAACATTGTTTTCCTTCAGTGTTGATACATCTCCGAAGTCGATCTGGGACACTTAAACACACATTCTTGCTTTGTTATAGACCCGAATCAATGTCTGTAAATGCATCTTTAATGGCTGATTTTGACTCCTCAATTGTTTTTGATTTTATTACATAGACCATACCTTTAACTAATCCTCATAAGAAAAAAAATCCATTGGTGTGAGGTCTGGTGGTCTGGGTGGCATTTCTGTTGCCCTCGTCTTCCAATTACTTTGCCATCACCAACATAGTCTCGCACAACTCTTTCATAGTGTAGTGCAGCACCGTCATGTTCAAAATACAGAGTGTTGAAATCGCCGTAGTTAATTTGTAGCCCTGGAACAACAATAGTAGTGAGCATTTATAAGTAAGATACACGTCTCACGGTTTCATAAACTCTTGAATTCAGCCTGACGTAAACTTTTTTGGACCAACGCGACGTTCTGGAAACATTCTGTTCAAGAGCAAGCCTGCGAGTAGACTTTTTACGGCTTTGTTCTGTAGCCTGTGAAACGTTAAATTTAGTTTTCTCAGATAATAAGTGCCTACCTGACCTATGCCTAGTACCTGACCGATACTGTTCCATTTCCTTCAAATCGTTTGCGTAAATTGAATTGACCACCTTCAGCATGGTGTGCGGAGACACCAACAAATGATACAAACAAATTAATTGAACATTCACCTCTGTTTGTTTACTTCCTGTCTTCGATATTAATATAAGCTGATTTTAGTAGATCACTTTTAGACAACAACAAACAACGAATGACGAAAACAAATTTACAGGCAATTCACCTTTATTTGTTTATTTGATGAAATCTCCATTTGTATATACACCGTTTGTTTGGCGGAACAAATAATCGGTCTGTTGTAACGTTTCCATTGACCCTATGTTTGGAATTTTTATTCTATTCCATTGGATTTTGATTAGTTTTTTTTTTATGTACCTTGATTCGGAACTATCTGGTTAGCAACATAAATTCGCAGGCGCAGCTGGTTGATCGTAATTAAACCAATGAAACATTGGAGAAAATGAAAAGAGTCATGGTGACTAAGTTCAAGAAGTGTGTTGATTGGGTTGATTGTTGTTAAAATGATTTATTTTATTTTAAAACTAATAATTTTGTAGCAACAAGAAACAACTTTATTATTTGGTTTGATACAAATTTGTGGTTTAAAATTTATAGCCCACGCATTTTAACGTGAAATAAATAACACGATTTGTTAGATGCGTGGCGTCTGCCATTGTCACGTATATGTCACTCTCCACATTTGTCACGTGCATTGTTACTTTGTACTGTCGCTTGCTAATACCACCAGCTTTGTTCCCATGTTGTGCTTTCTCTGTGATAAGAGACAGCAGTGCCTCTTAACTACAGACTAAGCGTACATAAAAGGATGAACAAATCTTATCTGATTTTGAGAGAAGCAAAAGAAACCACATTCCTCCCGGTGATACACGACAAATTTATTTTGATTTACAATACTCACGATAAACGCTTTTAATTGTGAATTTTTAATTCCCACTATTCATCATCATCGGTATGTAGACGTCTGTCATGAAGAATCTGTACGTTTCACAGAACAATATCCTCGATCTCCAAGGTTTTCAGGAGATATAAAATTCCCTTTGCTTATCAGTGCGACTTAATGGAATCAACGAGTATTTTTTTACAGTATCTTTAAACGTTAATCGTGCTGGATATTTAAGGCGACAAATTATGACACACATTTAAACTTTTTTTATATTCAACTGTCGATCTAATCGTACCTTCTTCTCTGGTTTTTAATCATCTGTGTGATGTGTCTATAATATCGGTTCTCCTTCTCTTTATCATTTTTGTTATCATAGAAAACAGAATGTTTCTCTTAAATTTGTATTATTATTCCTCCTTCCGCTTTTTCTAGTTGTTTTCTTATACCGATATTTACGTCATTCGCGACTTACTTCTCGTGTAACTGTTGTTTGTCGCTATCTAGGTATTTTATGTCATAGTATGTTTCTACCTATAGTAGTAAACGTATTAATTTCAATGCTTCAGAACGCGTTATGTCTGATTGACAACAAAGGTGACTGATGTACGAGTCATGACTGATGACTCGTATAATAGTCAGTATTAGCTTCAAAATCTATATGAAAACAACTACGTCATAAAGAGTATTAGTAACTAAATCCAAAAAATTAATTACAGTAGACTATCCCTGTTAAATTGGATGTTAATAGTAAGCATATCGCGTTGCTATAAAGTCCATTCTTATTGCCTCAGTCAATGGTAGATACGACTGATGTTAAACACGGTGTACATTGTGGCAATATCGTCAAATTGACTTTCGTATTCAGTTGCAGTCATGTTAGTGTGGCCTTCATAATTTGTACTATTTGCGCAAGTCAGTTGTAAACTGCAGGTTTCGCTCACGAATCCATCTTTTTAGTCATTCTGATGAAAAATGTTGTCGGACAGAAAAGCGTAGAACAATGTTTCGGAATCTATTATCCGTCATTGAAGTTTATAAAACCAAAGATAAAAGCAACGTTTTCTGTAACCGTCTGTATTCATTGTCGGTGAGTACACTTCCTGAAATGACTTCCAACTAACACCTCTGGTAATCTTCCTGTTTTATTTTATGTTTCATTGGATGTTTTCTACTTTTAGTTTGCGGGTAGATTTTAAGGCTAGACCAGTACCTTACTGGTGTTTTGGTTGTTTTACGTTACCTGTTTGCTTTGTGTTTCATTATGTACTTATTTTTCGGATAAGGCATTTTAATTTTTATTAAGTGCAAGTGTAATATGTTACTCCGCCACAACTGTGCTATCGTTATCATATTGTGTTAGACCGTTACTGGCTTGTACCATCAGATGTAACTCAGGTTAACCTAAAGACGGTTGCAGATTTTAGCTACCGAATCGTTGCTTTGTTTTATCTTTAACGATAGAAAATAGTTCCAAACCATTGTTCCATATATTCGTGGCCCGTTACTGCCTACCTTTAAAGAAGGTATATAGCCACACATCGTTTGGTGGCTTGTCAGTTTTTTCGAACGCAGTTTCCCTTTGCACTCGTATCTGACATACATACACACACATTGAGTACATTTGAATTCACATTGTACCGAACATATATTTGACCCAAGGAGAGCGCAGGTAGCAGCAGTTAACATATTACGCAAAACAAGATAAAAGTTGTGTACTACAGAGTTGTTTTGTTTCGTGTCACTTCCTGGGAATAAATTCAAGAGATAATTACCAGCGGCCGTCCAGGGAATACCGGCGAAACAATATGACAATGCAGAACACAAAACTGTCCCACAGGACGTGCGCTGACGCAAATGGCAAAACTTTTTCGTACGGTGCCACGCGAAACTCCGGTTAAATGTCATACGTACAGTCAGATACACCTGTGTGATGTACCGAGGCAATTACTGTGTCCTAATGTTCGCCAGATAACATCGTCACTGATGATACGTAGATTTAAAAACATACATCTGCCTCGGAGATATACATAAATATAATTACACTAGAGCACTAACATATAAAACATCCAGAGATAATATATGACTAGAGATTCATGTTACAAAGTGTTAATAGCGCGAACAGGGTTTATTATACTTTAGAATTTAAGCGTTTTAATTATAAATACTGACAGAAATATATTACGATTATTAAGAGCGAGTTATCAAGAAGCTTTACGCGAAGTAACAAAGTAATTCAGTTAGCGATTTTAAATATTGGGACTATCACCTATCATTTAATAAATATGTATACATAGAAGAGTAGTTGAATAAATTTCAGAGACATGAGGGAACCGTTCAGACAACTTTTATAGGAATAGTACAGACGGGTCCTGTTCTTAAATTTTACAAAAATCTGGCCATGCCGATGGTACCATACGGTTGCGAAACTTGTGTTCTCACATCAGTCAATGCCAACGAATTAGTGCAACAGACACGCGTTTTTTACGCAGACTGTTAGGAATATCGTAGAAAGATCATACAAGAAATTATATTATTCGACAAAATTTGAGAGCACAAGATATTCTTAATGCAATAGAAGGCTACAGAGAGGCAAGGGGAGAGCATATGGATAAAATGAATTGTAGTAGAATTCCCAGGATTATCAGAAGCTAAAAATCGGTTTTGAAGAAGAATAGGACGGTCAAAGATGAGACTGAGTGATCAGCTGCGGTGACACCTGAAGTATGGTTATGAAATAGGGTCTGCTGTCTCAGCTATATATAGTTTATGATGACGGAGAGTGAATAATAAACGAAAAATCCAACTGCTAAGACGTTTATCGTAATTATTAACATTTTAGTAGGCCTAGTCATTATTTTAGTATTTGATTACAATAATATTTTATAAAATAAAAAAGGAAGTGAGTGTAAACTAAAAAGAGTAAAAAAAGTGTTGATAATTGCATTTCGGATATTTAAGTTAATACGAATATCAGATGACCAAAAACTGCTTTAATGGCCTACTGGAGTTTTATTAGAGACAAGTACAAATTGAGTTTGAAATTCTATAAAAATAATAAAAGAAGTGAATATTGTAACATGACATATGAGCCCTAAGATTTCAGTAACATAAAATACTTACACATGTCAATAATTGAGTCAAAGAGACAAGCCAAGTAATTTGTCTAAAATGCCAAGCTCAAAGCTACATGAGCTACCTATCACCAAAGATAAACTCACAGCAATAAGAGTTCATAAACTGATGGTAAATGTAAATGAAATGACTTTATAATGAAAAGAAGATGAACTACACAATGATTGTACCACAGGAAGCAACAACCCAATAGTTTTCGGTCAGTGAAGAACCAAACAATACAAGAAAGAATCAGTGAAGAGACAAGAAAGAAGAATCAGTGAAGAAGACAAGAAGAATCAGTGAAGAACCAAACAATACAAGAAAGAAGACAAGAAGAATCAGTGAAGAACCAAGTGAAGACAAGGAAGAAACCTACTACGAGTAGGACACCTAACAACCATGGCATAAAGTATAGATTCCAAGAGCCAGTCAACTATAAATCAACATCTTACCCGTATATGCAATAACTAATCAACCTACAGATTGAAGAGATGGACAAAAACTGACTAACTGAGATGACCAAGATACAATAAATAATTTTATAAATGAATAGGACAAAATATGTTATAAAAAGAATGAAAATAACAATAATGTTTATTGAATAGAAGCTGTAAATAAAAGCATAGTAACATGTTATGCACAGCACAAATGTAACAAAAAAAGTATTAATTTGTCTCAGAATAATAGCAAATATTAGTCAAATAGTCTGACAATCATGTATAAAAAGAAAGGGAATAACTAAAAGGTTATTAGTTCTCATAATTAAAACCAAACATGTAAAAATACGGTTAAAAGAATACCAATTTGTGTCAACCCAACATACACATTGTTGGCACAAATGACAAAATCACATAACCTAAGATGTAGGTACTATTCACCTAAATTCACAACTAGCAGTAGGAAAAACCTACCCAAACCAGAACGTTTTATATGTAAAATCAAGTAGAAATGATAATCTTTCTACAGGTACCAATATAAGATACCCAAGATAAGTTTTAAATAAGAATATAAACAAATAAAGTGAACCAAAACCAAACAAAATGGAATTCACTATGTAAAACCTGTATAAAACCATATTATAAAACCGAATAAAAACAAAAGGGTGGTGTCAATACCACAAGTAGAGTGTAATACCACTACTGTACTAGTGTATAAAGATTATAAGAAAAGAAATAATATATTATAATTGTAATTAAGTGCACCTGTCATGTGACACCAGGTGTAAGTAATATTATTTAATCAAATACAATATGGAAAAGACTAGTGTACTAAAAACATCAAACCCATTACAAAGACAATGTTATTATTCAACTATTGCAACTAAATAATCATGACAAAAGAGCTCAAAATACCAAATGAGAGTAACATTAAGTATGCATCTCATAATGAAAAATAGAGACCACTTAATTAACAAGAAATGACAAGGAATACCTAATATTCCAGCTAAACAAAGGTTCTCAGTAGTTGTAACCATTTGTTGTTATCAACTGGAGCCAGACAGAAGGTAAACAGATACTTTCTAATATGTAAAATATGTATATACAAATATAAGAACCTAGGCTAAGAAAATGATAGTTTAAGAAATGTATTTTGTCAATAGATTTAAGTAATTAGCAACTAAGGAGTGTAAGAGAACTTGGAAGGCATGCCCTCAAGTGGGTATGAGTGCCATTATATAGAGTTAATCGAAAAATAAATATAAAATAATAGTGTATAGTGAATGGTGATAATTACAAACATTAACTTCCTTGATAATGGACCAAAGCACACCATGAGTAGACTCAAAATAAAGAGCCGAGTGTTACCAATCCAGTGATACGCTCAGATTTGAAATCTAAGCCATATTAACAAAGTTATTACAATTATAAGGAATTCATGTCAAATTGAGAAGACATTTATACTCTTGACACCAAAGACCCCACGCCAACTTCAACAATTGAAATAAAACGCCGAGGGGGTATGTGCATCAAATTAAAGATCGTCAACCAATCAAATCCAAGGATTTAACAAAATTTTGGATGTTGCAAAACGGAACGGCAGGGCGATGCCTGTAATTTCGTCACTTTTTAATCAACATTGGAAGCGAGTAGACAACGCCAGTCGAGAGCAAAAAGTCAGCTGACCATATGATTTGTGCGCGTCACCGATGTAAACAGTGTGACCTAACCTAAAATTGTAATAACGAAAAATACTTTAGTATCAGAGTGTGAAGTGTAACAGTGCTTAACAAGGATTGCTCAGTGTATAATTCAGAGCAATTCCGGGATTTAAGTTATAAAATAAAAGGGAGTATAAGTGATTATTACATTTTTTAGTTAAAAAATGAAAAACGATATAGTCGAAACATTTACAAACAATGATACTAGATTAAGATGTATTTGTAACAGTACCTAATCAACAATAATGACAATCCTCAGAGATTTGATTATTCTATTTTTATGAATTTATTAACTTTCAATTAATTTCTATGTACGAATAGTCTGTGTGAATTAACCACACGTAATGACAGTTGTCAACTATTACATATCAATTGAATTAACTAATAATTACTAATGACCGAGGTTTGTCAACTGATCGATTTATTAACAGAAGTTAATATAATATTTCCATGTTATTTATGAAATATTGTTTTAGGAAAGGAACCTACTATTATAACCATTTAAATGTTTTTTTCTTGTTGTGAATAATAACTAAGGTTGTTAAGATATATGGTTGCTTACAGCCATGCAACTATATTTATGTAACACTAAACAGTGAATCAGATGTTTTACTAAATGACACTGCTTCAATATGCAATATCATTGTTCATTTTTAATTGTCTTGTCAAGAATTATTTTGACTATAATTAACTTTATTACAACCATTTATTATCAATTGAATTTAATAATTCTACTAACCTGTAATGTCCAGAATAGACACATGGTTATTATTTTTGTGTGTTAATTATAAGTAATGACTGAATTGTAGTCAACATCAAATTATTTAATAACAATTGAATGATAGTTCTATTCAATGACTTGGTATTCCGTCAGCTCAAAGAATTCACGAAGGTATTAAACTAATGTTAACCAAAAAACAGTTAGACAGATTAACTTTGTAAACAGTTCTGCCACCATGAGGCAAATTTTATAAAACTAACAGTCTCATGCTTTTTATTCTGAATTCAATTATAAATAATACTTCTGCTCATTCAGAAAGAGCATTATTTGAATAAAATATTTGTTGACATAAGAAAACAGAGTCAGTCAGTTTATTTCAGTAGACTAGTTGAAAACAGGTGAATGAATTTCATTGGTCAACTCAACAAGCAGCGGCGAATACAAACACGATAAGTCCGTATACATTGGATTGAGATAGCGACCCTGCAAGTTCGACAAGACTCACCAAGTAAGTGTTTATTAGTGCAGAATATTTGTGTTTTCAGCACGGAACATACACCACCGTTTCAACGAGTCAACGGAAGAACATCCGTGTGAATAAACTAACCGAAGTAAAAATTACTTCGATAAATAATTTCTTGTGCATCAACCGGACTTATTCAAGTTGGATTCAACGCTAGGTTGAATTGAACCGGATAAGTCAATAATAATACAAACATTAAGCAAAGGTTATTAAAAATTCTAAACAAATAAACGGGAAGTTAGCACCCATAGACCCCAAAACGACGATTATATAACAGATTGACGCATACAACGTGAGGAGTAAAAACTAGCCCATAGAGTACAACGTTTACTTACAGTATTAAAATA
Organism: Magicicada septendecula; assembly: GCA_034769895.1. Lineage (NCBI taxonomy): Eukaryota > Metazoa > Arthropoda > Insecta > Hemiptera > Cicadidae > Magicicada > Magicicada septendecula. Next base: position 591,538,803 of record CM068367.1, read on the forward strand.
ATCGTTAAACATCAAGATGGAAGAATTTAAAAGTGGTTTAACTGCCGTATAAAAAGACAAAACCTTCATGTAAATGTCTATATAAATATTATGAGGAAAATACAAGAAGAAGGATGTGAAGAGAAAAGAAAGAGGACAACTAAAGATCCGAATTTGTTCAGTTATTTATCACTTACAGAAGTTTTATATCGAATATGCTTTTAAATTCACATAGAGAATTGATGTATTCACATACGAAACTCGCTGCTACATAAATTTTAAATCAACTAATTTCATTCAGTTAATTAATTTTCAATCAAATTATATAATTATCTGAGATTGCAAAGAAACTTACAGGTTTACATAAAGTTGTAGGCCTAATGTGACATTTATTTAATAATTAGGGGCAGACAGTATCATAAGAACTGTGCTGGTACATCGTTAAACGCGCGCGCGCGCGTACATACACTTAACAAACACTCCTGCTTCTGATTCTGCTGCCTGATGAACGATTCCGAACAAAACAAGCGCAGATGTCAAATTTCGATCATTGCTTTCAATATTTGCAACTAAAAGAATTGATTCTTTGCAAGTTTTAAATTACTTCCTTCGAAGGAATAAAAGTGAAATAGTTAAGTTACACAACAAAGTACAGTTGAAGCCTTCCGTCGAGATCTCTTTACTCGAGGCGGCAGCATTGAATATTTATGAAGTGGAACCGGAAGTGCACTCAAGAAACTTATTTCCGCTTATCAAAATAAATTAATATTCTTCACGTCAACTGCTGGCAGGTTCAGGGGTTTCGTGAAAACAACTACTTATTGTTCTGCTAATGTAGTTGATTGTGTGTGTGTGTGTGTGAGGCAACGAGATATTGGTATACCTCCTCCTTTGTTTTATGTAACTGTCTGGTATGGCAACATAGTCTGGCTCTAAGTCATGACCAACCAGACGCGTCCTTCCATGTGGAACAGAATTGTCATCTCGAACAATTTGCAGTTAAACTTTGTAAAAGATCAGTGAATGAATTACGTGCCAGAATCTACAAGTAAAGCAGCGTCTGACAGAAAAATCTAACCGTGATCAACGTAATTAACACTAATCTCAACGAGATTTTTGTAAATCAACTGAAACTTTAAGTAACTTCCGACATACAGGTATTTGTGTTACAGTAACTTAATCTTGAAGTGTAGTACAGTCACTGAAGGAAAAAAATTCAAATTAAGTGGCTTCTACGAGATTTTTTGCATAAGGCTAGATAAAAGGGTGAAAAACAAATTAAAAAAAAGTTTACATTAATTCGTGGCGGTTTTTCGAAAAAGAGGAGGGGGAAGCTACAAAAAATTAGTTTTTTTCAATCATCTTGAAAAATAACAAATTTACGAAAAAAAGACAAATTACAAAAATTAAAGAGCATTAAAGTCTCTACAAAAAAAGCTATTTATCTTTTTTTTTCAGGCCAATACTTTGTGAGAAAGATGGAATTGAAATATTAGAAAAAAATTGATTGTCGGAGTCCGCCCCGATGAGCGGGAAGGCTAATTTTTTCTGACATTGCAACATACAAATTAAAAAAAAATCCGTTATAATAGTCGTTGAGACAAAAATCAAAAAGAATTTTAAAGCTAAATGTTTGTACTTTTACGTAAAATGAAAAGAAAATAATTAAATTATTAATAAATACTTAAAATAAAGTAATAACTTTTTTGTTTTTTATTTTTTCAACTAATGCATGAACATATTAACAATTTATTACAAATGTATTTACATTTTAAAAAAAACTTCACAATATGAACTATATATATATATAAGTCTTCGAAAAAAATAATAAAAATTAGTATTTATTTATTGGCATAAAATGAGCGAGTTTTAAAATTTATAATTTTTTTGAGTTCGCAAGTATATATCATTTTCTTAACTTAAAATGTCTACAGACATTTTCAGAATAAATATTTTTTAACAAAATTATGAACAAGTATTGGTCAAAGTGTCTTCTATAAGACTGCTGTGTAAAGAATTGTGAAAATTTAGTTAAATTTAAATAAATGTAACTTTTATTAATAAATGTAAAAATATGTCCATTGCGCGTATTAATATTAATAATTAAAAAGTAAAAAAAAATATTAAAATGTAACTATTGTACGTAAAACTACAATATTTGAGGTTTCTTTTCGACATAGTGAGAATTTATATCCGTGCATGGGCATAAAAAGGACAGACCCTAAAATTTGAAGAATTTTAGGGAGAGCGAGGACAGCTGGTACATGCGCCATACAGATGCGCGGTGAGCCGACACACAAGCTTGTACGTTGTAACATAAATAAATAATAATGAGTTTTGAAATTTACATTCCTGAAAAAATTGCATGTCTATTAAATAAACATGTATTTTATGTGAAAATCCATCTTGTGAAAAATTTGGCAAACTTAGAATTAATTTTTCTACTAAAATTATCGCCCTGATAAAAAAGTTAATAATCTTTTTTATGCAGAATTTTATGCTCTTTCTTTTTGGTCTTTCGTATTTTTCTCTTAAATTTAATATTTTTCAAGATAATCACGAAAAATGAATTTTTTGTACCTTCCCCCTCCCTTTTTTCGAAAACCCGCGACTGAATTTTTGGAAACTTTTTTTTTAAATTCTTCCTTACCTTTTGATCTAGCCTATGCAAAAAATCTCGTAGAAGCCACTTAATTTGAAATTTCTATTTTTGTCGGCTTCAGTGACTGTACTAGTGTTATACTGACAGACTGCTTTCTGAGGTATCTGCGCACGCCTGAAAAAACCCTTTGTAGACTGGAAGAAACATACATAAACTTAAGTTATCTCCTCCTAATGAGTCGCAAGTTATAGTTTCAACATAAATGTAATTTTATCGAGAACTTAAAATTGCCCATTGATTTTTGAGATAACTGTACGCACGGCTGGAAACACCGTATGTAAAGTGTTTGGTAAAAACATACGTCAGCTTATGTCCTAAAGGGCCGGTAAGTTACGATTGGGACATGTATATAAATTCAATGAGAACTTAAAATTGACCATTTTGGAAAACATGTTTCGATAAACGCTGCCAGGTGCCTGTAAAAATTTCCGGATTGGCATTCATTGTCGGTCGACTATTCAATGATAACGATTTAAACTTTTTTAAATTGTATTATTAAATTTTGATATATTATACTGTATTCTAAAAGCCAACAGTTACAAAAATAGGCTGGTCTGACTGAGTAAAAAAAAAAAAAACAATATAGGCTGGTTTGAGCGATTGAGTAAGCCATTAACGAGACAGATGTCTTGTTGACTAGTCAGGTAGATGGGGTGGAAATTTAATAGTTTCGTCGCGGTCAAACCAAGCGACCCTTGGAATAATCCTTCACGGTGCGGCGGGCGGAATTACTCGGTGGTTGGCTGCATAAGAAATTCATTGTGGTCTGGTCTCGACACGTCTGGCCTATAAAAACTAATGATCAGCGCACATGCTGCGATGGTCATTTATAATCACTTCTCATTGGAATTCGAAAGTAGTTGTACTTTAACGTGAATAAATTGCTTTTCATGTGAAGTGATTAGTTTGGGCACGTTCAGGGACAGACTTTTATTACCATTCCTCGTTGCAGCCATGCAAACATACCCTAGCTGTTCGCGGAATATATTGCTCTTGTGTTAAAAACGTCGGTGTCAACATTGGTGCTAGTATGGTCTTTCATTAAACTGAATCCCCAGTGCTGATTCTATTGTAGTGTATTGAAAGCTGCTTGTGAACTCGAATTCGTTAATATTTAACACTAGAGCCCAACGAGAAACGTGATTTTATATTGTAGAACAGATCACGGGCTCGTCGCTATCGTGTTTATTGTTCATCATCTAGCATGATGTTTTGAAGCCTTTTGTAGGGCTTAAAACCAGGTTTTTAAGAAGATACAGACTGTGGAATGAAATAATTAGATTGACAAATGGCCAGGTACACAGAAGGCTAATCACCATGGATATGAAACTCTTAGTTTCCTCAGGCGTGAGCCTGTTGGAGGGCTAATAATAATAAAATAATAAGAGTAACGACAACGATGACAATAACAATGAAAACAACAATAATGCAAAATCTACACGCCAGTTACTTGGACACTTTTGAGAGACGCTGGAAGCAGCAGTATAATGAATAGTTAGGCAATATTTTTAAATGTATTATATGAGCGAGAGGCGTGTGTGTAAACTGGATGAAGCGATCTATTTTTTTTGTAATAGGTGTAAAATTGTTTTTCAGTACTTGAACGGAAGAGAAAGATAACAAATTTATGTAAAAATGGAAATGCACACATGTTTGCCAATATATCTATGTTATTAATTTAACTAGCAAGCTGTACATAAAAATATTGCAAAATCAGTTATTAACTCACAAATACATTCAGACTGTTAATGTGGTAATCAAGGAGCTCACAATTAGTCGGATGATAGCACTGTGGTGAAAAACGAATTATTTAAAAATCTTAATGAAATAACATCACTGAATAATTACAATGAATTTATATTATAATTATTATTTATTATTTATTATATTTATTATTATAATTTAAATAAAAACCGAGGTTCTTGAATGAATTCTTAATTTAGTAGTACCCGTCGATCAATAAATTTTGACGATGAAAAGTTTAGCGCGGATTGGTCAATAAGTATAACACAAATAACATAAAATTTGCGTTATACACTACTTAACAATATTGTAACCTATATTCCTAATGCACCAGTAGAAATATAGGCCTACACTGCGTTGCTTGAACGATCAGTTATTCAACAATGTTAACATTTTACTCATATCACCACAGTTGACTGTACAGCGAATTGGTATCACACTTAATTACTACAAGGTAGGCTACATCTCTGAACCTTCAGAGGTGTTTGTATTGATTTGGGTCAGGCTGATCCTGTTGACCAATGACAGACAGTATCCGTTGGGGGTTCGAACCGAGCGAGTTTCATGATTCATCACGTTTGGTTTGAACACTCTTAACTTACAAAATCGTATAATAAATTTTAAAATTAATTGCTGGGTAATGAAATATTAAAAATGTTTTTTATTTGCTAAACAGTAGAAATAATGTATACATAATATATTCCCGTGTCTTAAGTGACAGATTTCAAGTATTTTGGAGTGTAAATTGACATCACACGGAAACGAACAGGTTTTTACGTCTGTACCGGTTGTGTGACGTATTTACTGTAGGTTATACTTACTGTAGTGGACAATGAAAATTTGGCAAGAGGCACTGAAATCACAGAGTTGAGATTTCGAGATTTCCTTGATATTTTGATTATGGCATTAAAGATACGCGTAGATTATGTATTCTGCGGACTAAGTACTCAAAGTACTGAAGAATATTCGCTCACTGGTACTGTCACATTTTGCATACAAAAAATAATAAATTAGAATTTGTAACCTTAAAATTATGAAACGTAACGTTATAAAACCCTTAAGGCAGACAGGCTTAAGATTTGATCAGGTAAACGTTAGGAATACTCACCATATTTACTCAAGAACACATTATCGTCCTAAACCACAGATTATATTGTTGTTTTGTTTTACCGAACTCCCCCTCACATTTAATCGATTTGCAATCCACATACATTTTACAAGTTAAAAAATATTACTTTGTTTTAAGCATATTTAAAAAAATTATTGAACTGATTTGAATTAGTAGTGATAGTAGAGATATATTTAACAGAACATAATCTGTGGATTTGAATTTATGATGATTTATGGATATACGTTTTTTAATTAATGTATATTTGTGCATATGTTTACTATGTATGATATACGTGCGACATTTAAACGAGTAATATTATAGTGTGTGTAATGTGTACCACGATACTACTCTGGAATAAAGGAATATCGATTCAACAAAATACATAAATAGGCACTAGACTAATTTTTAACTTCATTCACCAACTCGTTAACTTAATAAAACCTCGTTAACTTTAGAAAACGATTATCGATAAATACATAGATCTATCAAAATTAATATTTTCGAATTTAAAAAAAAATAATATATTTCAGGAATTTAACAATCTCTGTAAAATAGCAAATTTAATTGTATGTATAGTTTTAAAATTTACATTTTTAGGTAAATAGGCCTATAGTCTCCCACTGCAACGTATGCAGAGAAACATACATTTTAATGTGTCTGCATGGATCACGGGTACAGGTCTCATAAATGAATTGTTAAAATTAACCTGACATCACGCCATTACCTATTAATAAAAACGAATACGCTGGTGATCAGACTCTGGGCTATGCTGACATCGCAAAGTGCTGATTTGGTACAATTACACGGGTAGTAAAAGTAATTAAAGTATGTGGGTTGGATCTGCAGCATCCAAATAGTAAGATATCGTTTTATAAGTCTAACAAAAGGAAACTTAAAGTAAACAATGAATGCAACAATGTGCTGTAGATTCCAGAGTATGACTCCTAATGGAACAGAAGGAGTACTTCTACAGCGCCGAATAGTATTTTATTAATCAACCTATCTATAGATCCAGTAAACTAAGATATATCTATGTTTAGCCGGGCAAACACAAAGTACTTTTCGTGTATATCTTGAAGAGATAAGATAATAACATAGAATAAAGGTACTTAATGTATGATAGATACAATAAAGGTACTATTTGTAGCCTTACATAAATTACCACTCTGTCTTCTTTATAAACTGTGACGTGATAACAATTAGTTTGTTAACATTTATTGTCAATAATTTTTAAAAGATACAGTAATAACAACTTTGTAAATCAGTTAGTTGCTAGCTAACCACGACAGTTAGTTCAAGCTTCATCATATAAAACTATAACATTCCCATTCCATTCCATTACATTCCTATAACACTTATTCCTATAACATTCCAGTGTTTGTTTGTAGTGAATATGATGTGTTTGCAAAGATTATTTAAAGACAAAACTAAAAATGAGAACGTAATAAACTTGAGAAAACGAAAACAGCTAAGTTTGTTTTATACAGCGTCTACACAAAAAAGAATTAGTCGATCTACAAATGAGCATTACGATTGACGGCTAAATAATAATGATACAGTGAATGCATGTGAACTTTGAAAAATTATATAAAAATAGTCGATCAGAAATCAGGCGTATTAACTTTACACAGAGACTGAAGAAAATCGAAGTGTTATTAGTGAACATTCTAGCAGAGGTCCACCTAGCGACATGGAGCCATCGGGTAGATGGATACTGCAGAGGGTCAGAATTAAGGTCAGCGCATAAGGTTAGCCATGATATAAATGCCGCCTGTACTGCTTATAAATGAGTGCGCCCGGATGTGGAAGAGTGAAAAGCGGATTTATTGATTACTAAACTCGTTGCATAATTTATGTTTTATGTTTTACAGCTTGATGCGAGTGTTTCCACATCACAGTAAACCTATTAATTCTGTCATAACGATACAATAACAATATACGTATCGTTTTGAGAAGCAGTGTATATAGTTTATATAGAGTTTATGCATACAGTGTGCTTGTACTGCTAAATAGTTATGTTTGGAAGTTTCTAAAATTACTTATATACTACTTCTATCTATGTTATAAATTGTGCGTGTGTGGTTTAAGACCAAGTTTAAATTTCATTCTCAAAAGTGAATAATTTCACATCATTCCAATGTCTGAAAAAGAGTTACAACGAAAACGTACTGTAATTCAATTGACCGCCACGGTTCCCTAAATATAACACTAGAGTAAACACGGTGAAGACAATGGTTAAATATTCGATGCACGCAGCTCGCAGGAAGCATGGCGCATTCCATGTCTGAAATTATTAATGCAGTGATGACAGCTTAACTTTTGTGCCCTTGAGTTTTTTATACTTTTTAATGTTCTCTTATTATTCACTTACTCTTTTCGAATATAAATTAAATAATAATAAGATAGTTCTCACTTTAGTTGAGTCAGGTCTACGCCTAACATATGACGAGTCTCGTCGGAGACTGAGCACTAGTTTCTGGTTGTACTAAATAGCTGACTTTTATTTCGCCACAGAAACACAACGTGCCGTTGCTTAAGTGCTTAAACTTTGAAATTCCTGAAGCTCACTGGAACCATGCGGGGTTTAACTGTGCGCTTACAGTTATCTAACATAAAGGGAATACGAAGGAAATCTTACTACCATCGCCGCTCAGAAACACATACTGTAACCCAGTACTGTGGAGCCTAGATTATGTGGACTACAGCTACCACGGATAATCGAAAACTCAGATAATCGGGGAAATGAAAAACAAAATTTCATCGGTCGATCAATGTTCCACGTTTTTAAGCACAGATCATTCTTGGAATTTCTGTGCGATGCGTAGAGGTTTATCGCCTTCTGCACACCTCTTTAACGTCATACAGTTCTGAACAATGCACACAATTTATCCGACACACATTGCGCTTTTGAACGTTCATTAAAAAAAATTATTAATAGGCAGTCATTGAGGACTGCCGACAGAAGTGAAAACTTAAAACTATGAAATAACAGTGGTTTTTTTTGGATATTCAAATTAATTGTAGTATCAAAAATTAAAATTTTTTGTAAATTAAAATCTTTAACATCAGTCTGGTTTTCACATCATTATTATCATTCATTTCAACAATACTTAAGTTATTCGTACTATCAATCATTTCATTATATTCTAAAAAGGATACAATAGGCTTATGGTAACTGAAGTAAGAAACAAAAATGTTTGATTGGAATTTATGTAAATATCTTGTAAAAACCGCATCGATCGTCGTTTTATATTTTGTAGTGCTGAGTTTTTGATCATTGGACATAGTCAAACCTAATGCTTCATTCAAAAATTCAATTAATGGTAGATTTTTATCATCTGCAATGTTAATATTGAAGTCTCTACTTAATATCATAGGTACATCGTCAAATTTTTCGCCAAATCTTTTTTCGAGTATTTCAGAACCTTCTTTTGTATAAATTATCAAATTTTCGAATAAAAATTGTTGTATCTGCCTCATGGATTTTCCATAATAATAAAAATAATGTAAAATAGATCATAAGTATTGCGTTAATTGTTAATACGGAAAGTCAAAATCGCGCTAGGGATCGAACACGCGATAGCAAATTCGGCAGTGTAAGAAACTCCAAAATAAAGTACGTAAACGATAAAAGTGTGTTAAATAGTATAAATAATAGTATTACACACAAGTATAATCTATACTTTCACTGCTGGCCACGCGCAACACGTCATACTTATAGCTACAGATATACTGTTAACATTAGCATGTCGGTGACGCGAACTCATAAGATTTTACCCATCCAAAAATCGCTCAACGTGCCTATAGAAGTTTTCTCTTCAAAAATGTTATGTACTTATAAAGTGTGTTAGGAATATATATGATTTAACAAAAGTGAGATAAAGACAAAATTACCTAGGATAATCCGGAACTAGAAAAATTGGGACTCAGATAATAATCGGAGCTCTACTGTATTGTATTTTTTCGGTTTCAGGAACTTGCTGGAAATCTACCAATAGTACTCACCAATGACCGAAAAACCGACCGAGAAAATTCATGCGTCTACACAAATTTGTAGTTTTGTTCAACTTAGTCTGCCATCAGCTGATAAGACAATTTGATAAACCTTTAATTATTAACATAAAATTTGTTATTATTACAAACACAAATATTGCATAACCACAAACAATGTCATAATCACCTTGCATGGATTAATAGGTATGATCTGTCTTGTGTCAACAATCACACCGTTCTTTCTGCAGTCTTCGAGCTCTTTTTCAACCCCCTGAATCAGTAATAATATTCTTAAACAACATAATATAAATAATATTAACGTACATAATATTTGTAAAAAGTAAACGAAAGGAAAACGACAAATTTATCATGAACTTATTCGAGAATCGTGACATTACTTTCTAATATAAAAATCAAAGAAAATGTTGAAATGAAATGACATAAACTGTTGAAAGATGAATAATGTTATTCCGAGTTACATTTGTAATAAAAAAATATATATATTTTTTTAAAATTTAACATTTATTGTGTAGTTGAAACAGTGAGCACGGACATTATTTATAAACGAAATATAAAAGCGAAGAATGAACATTTCTAAATGCGCAGAACAATTTATGTTCGTTTCTAACGAGTTGTGTAATTTATTTGTTTCTGTCTAGCGTCGTGTTGTAATTTATTTATCTCTTTCTCTCTCTAACTGTGACAGAGAAAAATATTTAATTTCCCCACCTATACCGTATTTTAACGTTTCTCTATATAAAATTATGATCTTCGATTCTCTTGTAGACTGGAAATATTTTATATATAGACAACAGAGGACGTCAAAATACAGAAACGCCATCTGGTAATTTTATGGTCCGTTGGTTTTTATAAAGTACATATTCTAAGAACACAAGCTTAACACATAACATACGAAATAAAATAATAGTAGAAAAATTATTGACTTTTTCTATAAATAAAAGTTATGGCGTTTGCAGCGGCGACAACTTGTTAAAATATGGGGAAGGGCTATACAGTGGCATCCCTCTTGTCGCTGCCTTTCAGCAAAAGTCTGATAATTGATCCCCAAAAAGCGTATTTTAAACCCACTCTTGTCTCTTTAAAACACTATAGATCTAAAAGATCTGGACTTACATCAAAGTGCTGTTAATTTCTTTAGTTTCTTTGTTTATATAATAATTAATACCTGATAAATTTCGTTGTTTTATATAAACAGTGTAGGGCTACTGATATAAAAGTAAAACTTTGCAAGGTTACCATGTTTAACCTTTGTATAATCCTCTGCACAGTCACCTGTTACTGTCATTTGCACACGCGTCTAATGGGCGTATCCGTTGTTAAGGAGCTGAGTCTTTGACACTAATATTTTCTCCAATAAATATTATTTTTAGTACGTGTTTAGGAATAAACAGATATCTGTAAATAAAGAGAGCAATGGAGATTTACAACGATTTTATTGGACACCACATAATACAATATTGCTAGGTCGAGCTCAAAATAACAAAAAAGTGCCAACGTGACACTCACACGCGGCAACGCACGAAGCTGTTTGGAGATGATCTGCGCAACAGGCGTACGTAAGGCACTGTATAATTAGAGATGCCCCGTCCACACGTTTCTTGACTATTCTACCGGCATCCAGGCCCGCTGCGTCACTACAATGCAAAGCAGCCGATAATGGATTTCGAAGCGGCAAAGGTCAGTTAGACCTGGTGATATTACAAGTGCGTTTCGAAGTGATTGTTGCTGTTTATTGTGTTAATTAGTGAAAGTGATTATTGTGTTAATTAGTGCGAAACTGTAATAAGGTGACATTTAAATGTGTGTGTGTGTTGGACAAATTTAACTAGAATTATTGTATAAGAATGCCCTTTTTGATTTCTAACTGTTGTTTGTTTTCTAATCAAATTATAATTAGTGATTTCGTCTGGTGTCAGTCATTCTGTTTCCACTGTACAAGACGACGATCGGTGCGACCGTCGTAACACATGTTCATTTTGGACATCATGGCAGACCTAACTGTAACCCGAACGCCCCATCCTTTCATTGTACGGATGAATAATCACTAGTTACTGTTCGCTGTAGATTGAAAGACGGACGCCTGTCATATTCGTCATGTTAAAAGTGACCATAATGTTTATTTGTTCTACAATCAAAGTAATACAGCCGTAATGGATTCTCACACTTAACCAAGCTTCAAACTTCATTAGTTGTGTAAGGAAAAATAAAAGACTATTTCCCTTAAGCAGTTCTAGAGTAAATAAGTTTTTATATACTACACAAACAGATTTCCCTGTGTTCGATACCGGTGCAACGAAAAAGACGTAGAGAAAAGCGGAGACAAAGTGGCTTCGCTCAGCCAATAAAAAATACAGACACGCCCATCCAAGAAATATTTTCGTAAATCGTCGTATAAACCCTATATAAAACGTTTCTTTTAGCCTAAAGTTGTATGCGGAAAATTATATTATTATTCTGTACACGTCTTACATTTATTCAAATTTGACTGTAAATATTCCCGGTCTTTATAATAAAAGCTAACTTTTAAAAACATGCCTTAAGTGTACTGGAATGTTCACTTGGAATTTGAGTCACTTCAAATATTCTTTCATATGTGTTTTGGAATTAGAAAGTTTTTAAGTATTACAGTTCCCACATTGTATAGATATAACGGGAAAAGCTTTATTAAACGGTGAGTAATATTGTTCTATTACGATGGGCTCGCATTTGAATAGTTCTTTTTTCCTTCTAGACGCTACATTTCTATAGCGTTTTTTACGACAATAAAAGGACACTCGATTATCTGTTTCATCAGAAATCACTAGCATTTGGAAATTTCCTTTCAATCGTTATTTTTTTTAATACAGATTAAAATTTATTACCTTTTTATCCGTCGTGTGACTTTTTATTGTTTTTTATTTAAATTACGCGTTTCGAAGCAAAAGGCCTCATCTTCAGATTTCAGTCCCGTGTGGACATCGTTATCACATTAAAATTAAACTTTTACACATTAAAGTAAACCACACTACACACGTGAACCGATGTGTTTTTGTTTAATGTCGAACAAACAGCGCAACTGAAAAAAGTTTGATCTAAAATCGTGTACACACTGCCGAATGACATCCAGCTGTAACGTTTACAGCTAACTTTAAAATTTTATTTTTTTATAACTATAAAGTAATTTACCTGTAAGTTAATATACGTCATTCAATTTACAGACGTTTGACTGATATGCCTAAACAAAATAATCTCGTACTTGTGATTCAACTAAGTCCTCGCAAGTTAATCAATGCAATACATATAACATTATTTTACATAGTATCAATGTTTTTTTCTAGATGAATAGTTAAAGCAATTTGGTTTGTTCAGCAGTGATGACTAAACACAAGATTAGTAGGCCTACACCTATTTCTTTTTTTTTTCAATAAGAAAGCTACAAACATTTACCGACACACGCATTAAAAATCGGCATCTTTGCCTTTTAGGATAAAAGTAGCAGTATTGATAAATCGAAGGCGGCGTCTGGTTAATTGGATGGGCCGGGCATGTACATTTGAATTACATTGTTACGCGAATGAAGCGCCATCACATGAGCGCGTGTTGCAAGCAGAAACGGAAAATTTCTAGCATTATCAACATGTACGTTATCGTAAATTCAATTCTACTGTGTTCTGGAAAGATTGCATGTTTTTTTCGGCTACCACGAAGTTTTTTCATTGCCGTCATCGTTTACAAACGCGTAGCGGATGTTTCGGTTAGTCAGTTAGCGATTTATTAGGTCTGCGAATTGTTTGACAGCGATCGGAGTGCTGTATTCGTATAACTGTTTAATTTTTAACTTGTTTAATTACGTTGTGAATTGTTATTTATCAATTTAGTGACCGTTACGATCTGTTGTTTAGAGCGCATATTGTACAACATAGGAAAATTAATATAGTACGTGTTTGCTTATATTTAGGCTATAGGCGTGTAAATAAAAATTTCGACGATTTTTAGTAAGATAATGACCAATGCTATCGGTGTAACAATATAAATTAAGCAGTCATGAGGAAGTATGTCAAACGGTAAAATACTTGGATGTAATAAATCGTCAATACAATCGTCAATAGTCATAAAATAAAATCTAATACCTAAAAAGTAATAAATCAAAATGTTCTTGTAGTTTATGTTCAACAGAATCTCGCGAGCTTTCACAATGTTTGTAGTTTTCGAACGACGTAGATATTAAAGGTTTTTAATGACGTAAGGAACAAAAAGGTTTCAAGATTTGATTTTATTCATACATCTCAGTCGCTCGCGCAGCTAACTACATCATTCTACAGAGCCCTTCTACTCAGCTTTGCTTTGGAAGACCTAACTACTGCTATTTCGTTTAGACGCAGTGAGAGGTGTTCCGTATCTGTTGCTTTCTACTTACTATGCTATTGAAGCTCTATATTAAAAGAGAACTCCACTAAACATATTAGAAAAGCATCATTCTTATACACTTAGTCATATTCTATTTAGCAGTTATAATTCCTAAGTTCCCACGAAAAAGATAATACCTGTCCCTACATTACAATATGTCCTTACTTTAATAGGTTAAGAGACAAAATTACAACATGTAATGAGCTTGGTTTGAAACTGCAGACTAAGAAAGAATCACTGACAGCGAAAAGATATTATTCACCGATGTTACTAAGATTCGACAGTATCAGGTCAGCCAAATGTTAGTGATCATCAGTAACAGAAAGGTCGAAAATCGTTCTTACACACATATATATATATATTGTAAGAAGACCCTGTATGCCGGTCGTTACAAAAGAATAAAAATGTATATGGAAAATTCAATAAAAAATAGAATTTTCAAATAATAAAATAATTTTGTTATGTTAATCAATGTGTTTAAATGAGAAATACATCTGTTTTAAGAAAGTTCTGTAAAATTTTAATAACAGGTAGGTATTTATTGACCGTCGAGCACTTCTTGAAGATTTGCACCAAGTCTGGAGTTAAATAGATTAACTCCAGGTAATAATCGATTGGTGACTTTTCTGACTGGTCCAATATCTTGTTCAGATAGAATATATTCTTCGTACTTAAGTCCTTCAGCCTTATAAATACCCTTAAATTACCCTGTGAAATAAGTAACAGATACGAAATAATGGAAATATAAAGATTTATTGACAATTTTAAATAAATAATCGATATTTTATCGATGGAGAGCAATTATCGACTCTGTCTCGGGAATTATCGATTGTGTCATACAGAACAAATTTATGATATATTATATTAAAAGACAGGTTCTTTGAGCGATTAGAATTAATAGTCAGAGAAGGGTGACGAGAAAGTATAACATTAACAATTAAAAATAAATACAATAATTACTATTCAATAGTATTTAAATAATTCCAGTATATAATATTTGAATATAAATGTTTTGTCAAACCAATGAAGACTGACGTCACTGCGATATGGTTAGCAGACTTCGTTTTCAAGATGGCCGCTACTCGAGTTGGACTAAGTTACAGCATATGCGTCGTATCAGAAAATCACAATAAAATTCCCTTTATTAAGGTTTAAAATGTCCCCGCACTGGTGTAATATGTCTGTTAATCTATTTGGTGTATTCTGGTGAAGTGTTCTGTGTAAACTTGTGTTAGTTAGTTTATTTTCTATGTGTTCAACTTCTGCGGTTAAGTTTTCAAGTTATTGGTTAGGAATTGCAGAATAAATCAGTTGAGATATAGTGTTTTACTTGTTTCTATCACTCGTATTATGGAGTTAAGTGTTTGTTTTCACTATTGTCGTGAATGTATTAATTACTTTAGCTTTAAAAAGTGTCTAAACCGTCTAACTCTCGTTCACTTATTTCAATGGCTAAACGCTAGTACCATTTTTCTCGATTTAAAGAAACGTTCTTTACACAACTGTCCAGCTTGATATTCAACAAAAGACTAATTAACTTGGTCATAAATCTGGCCCAGTTAATCTTTGAAAAAGTATTGTTAACATATTTCGACTTCCCATACATATGATAAAATATTACATTATGTATGGAATTTATCTATTTTATTCCTTACTTTTATGAATTATTAACCTTATTATTGGTTTAATCATCTCATTCCCTTTAAATTGATGTATTATAGTCCATATCTGTAGACATTTTGTGGAAATTAACAAATTTTGTTCACACTTTGGAAATATAGGCTCAAAATTGGATTTCCGTCTTTATACGAATTCCCTCCATTTTAAATATTATTAATACTATTATAATACATTTTAATTAATCATATTCCTCTTCCTTTCCTTAAATACATATAAATTACACCTTTGAACTGGTTTTTTGTGTTAATCTGTAAATTTGACATTGCTCTTTAAAATTAATTGATTTATATATTTTGAAAATTTACAATATGTTAAGGTATATTTCCTTATTATCATTTTAATTCATAGGATCATTCCTAGTAGTGGTTAATTGAGTTATCTTATATAAATCTTGGTAGTTTACAGGATTTATAAGTGAATTATACTAGTTTATATTGGTTCTGTGATTTCACCAAATGGCCTAGATTTTAGAATTTTATATTTCTTTCTTTCTCAAATAATTTAAACTTAATTCCTCCTCTGACTTTACATAATTACAATTATATGAAAATACCATGGTTTATAACTTATTGTGTGGCGTAGTAGTTAATTAACACTACTGTTATTAAAATAAATAATTATGAACATTGTTTAGCAATCTGCACAATTGAACATATTGCAGATATGGTTTGAACATATATCTTTTAACTATTCTTGAGCTAACATAGCATACCCATTAGAACATTATTAATGGTATGTCGGTTATTATTTATCAAACATAATTCTTTTTAAAACACATAACATAAATCTTATTTTCTAATAAACCTTACAAATACATTTATCAACACATTGATTTTAGTACTGTGAATAAACAGTCTATTTAAACATTTTACACTTATTAATACTATATGAATACCAGTCCTTTCTGGTTTAAACCATTATTATTGTGATCCCCTACATCAGTAAACATTAACTCCCATACTCTATTTATTATCATTTTTTACAAATGTCCTGTAAATAAAGATTTCCATTAAAAATAATAAAATATTGGAAATCTTCCATTTTATTATTTTATTATGCTGTTTATTATTAGATATTAAAGTTGTGATATAGCATACTGATAAGTTATAGTATCACAAACTTTAAGTTTATTGCTTTTCTAAAAAACACTTACACACATTCACTTTCACTGTTGGTTCTGATATTTTGAGTCTTATTATCTCAGACCAGACCTTTAGTAATCATGGACCGTCAAGACTAGTTTATTTTCTTTATTACACAATAGCTTTAGTCGGTGCACTTCTTATAACGCTATACAGCACTTTAGTTTTCTCAATAATTACATTTTTATAGGATTTTGGGTATGTTATACTTTCTTTTGCATAGTTTTTGTGGGTTTGGGGTTGATAGTAGTTTATATAATAATAGGTTTTACTACGGTGTTTCTTTCATACTATTTCTTCCTCTCCTCCTGTCTTCTTTCTTGTCCTTCTTCGTATCTTCCTTCTGGTCTTCATTCTTGTCCCTCTTCTAGTCTTCATTCTTGTCCCTCGTCTAGTCTTCACTCTTCTGTTCTTCCTTCCTCATTCTTGGGTAAACCAAGGTACTTGGTGTTATCTCGACTGAGGTTTGGTTTGGAGTATTTAATTTATTCACTGATACTGACTTTATTCTTCTATACAGGTTTCAGGGTATTGTTTTCTTCCTGATCACAAACTTTATTCTTCCCTCTTCTTGTTTTTGGGGTATTTTGGTATTCACCACTCTTTAATTGATTCTCCTTTTTTCTTGATATGGTCTTATATAACTGGTTTACTGCTCTGAGCTTCCTGGGTAACTTACTGATATTATACTATGAGTTGATGAGTTGCTTCGATACTTTCTTTGGTTTTTAATACAGTGGTTTTTATATATAATGTAGTGAGGATTTTCATTTTATTGTGGTTCATTCCTCTGATTTATTTAAATGTCATTCAATATTATTATAACATTTGTTGGTGTAATTAAACTTTATGATTTCACATGACTTAAAATGTAGTGGATTTTCTGTCACGCTACTATATATATATATATATATATATATATATATATATATATATATTGTAGCATGACAGATTATTCACTTAATAATGAATGAAATATGATCATAAATAAATATCAATTAAAATAACTATCAAAGAAAAATCCAAATGAAAACAAATAAGTATCACAATAAAATACAATCATAACTTGAAGAAGTAAAAATAAAGAAAAAACAACTATGCAACAAATATGTGTAATGAAAAATAAACCCAAAAAACTAAAATAAAGTAAGGAAATACCCAGGTAGGATAGGAGTAAGTAAGGAAAATACCCAGAACAAACCAACGTACATAATAACACTATATTGTAGTGAAGAAACAAAGAATGAGAATCAGTATATAAGGCAAAACCCCGAACAAACCGACACCCCTAAAATAAAGACTGTTTTTCAAGAAACAAGCTAGGATATGAATAAGGAAGTAAATACCCTGAACAAACCGAAATACCTAATAAAAAGGAATGATTTTGAAGATACAAGATAGTAGGATAAGAAGAATACAAGAAATACCCAAGGGAAACCCAGTAAGAAGAAAATAAAAACCCCAAAAGAGGTTAAAAGTCACAAACGAAAGTATAACACCCAAAAACAGAAACAAATGTAAAGTACATGTATACAAAAGTGTTTAGAGGTATAAGTAAAAGTGCACCCATGAAAGTTATTTTATAATGAATAAAAACAAATCTTAAGAATCCTCTATAAATAAAATTCTTGATAATATAAAACTATAAAACTGATTAGTGATAGTATCAAGAAATAACAGGGAACCAGTGCAAGTTATTTTATTATAGTATATAAACTTCAAGAAAGTGTATTAAATGCTTAAACTAAGTAAATGTGTACCTTTGAACAACTTTAAAGTTTTAACTTAACTTCATAAATACTATTTGGTAAAATAGTATTATGAAAAGCAAATACTAATGTTTCTGAGAAAGTGCCACTCTTTGTCTAACAATATTTACTAAAATGAGTAAGATAAATAGAGAGCAGGTAGTTAATAAGTGAAGTGACAAGGGATACATCCCTAATATAAAATAAAAACAAATAAAACTGCACAAAAGTAATTTTAAGAAAAGTTAAAAATGAAGGAACAGATGTGTTATGTTTCTATTTAAGTAAATGAACTCTATACTTAAATGTAGGAAATAGAGGGTAATGTTTTATAATTCTAAAATATTTATTATGTTTAATAATGTTAATCAAGAATGAAATGTCTGAGAGTGGATACCATTCTTTTATTATAAAATATTTATTATGTCTTACTAGTAATAATTAAGACTAAAATGTCTGAGTTTAAATACCACTTTTTTAATGTCAAATATTTGTTATGGATTAATAGTATGAATTCAATACTAAATGTTCTTGTAGTAAAGTAGGGAATTGTTAATTAATATTGTATTAGAATAGAAAGTCAGAAGGGGTATAAACAAGCTGTATTATTCAAAAACTGTGTATGTAAAAACAGATAAAATCTAGTCCAAATGGTAAATCTCAACTACATTATAATTGATGAATCAAGTCCAGTAAACTAGTTAAACTGATGAAATTTATGTAAGGTAAATCAGTCACAGAGTAATATAATGTACATTATACTTTAGAAAGATATTGTAAAAAGATAGGAAGAATTATTGGAAAAAATGCAAATGTAATAACTAAAAATTCAAAGGGGGGAGTCACAAATTAATGAATAATATTTAAAAAGATAACCAATTAATAAAATTACAAGAAATTAAGGGAAGATAAACCTTTTATTTCAATCTGAGATTTAGTACAATCATAAATATAACATATAAAATGGCAAACATTTTGAGAAGAACAGGAAGTAATTTTTAAAGCCTACTTTTTAAAAAATGAAGTAAATATAGCATTTTAGATAAAAAACTTTGTCAAAATATCTTATTTGGTATGAAATCAAGCAGAATGAACTAAAGAAAGAGATTATGTATTTAGTATTTCATAAAATTAAATAATAGCAAAAATATATTCAGTAATATAATGTAATTTTCATACATGTAACGGAAGCGAAAAAGATTTAAAACAATGTATTGCTAATATTAAATTGGCTAAGACGTTTTCAGATGACGAAGGAAGTTAGAACAGTTGATTATTAGACTTTGTGGAGCACACTTGAACGAGATTTTGCTTATATTAACCTATATAGCAGACTAGTATGGCGTTCGTTCAGTAAGCCTAGTCTACAGTGAAAATCGTAATTTTCTAAAAAAACTTATCTTAACTTTAAATTCAGTGAGAACAACTAATACCACCATTAAACTAAAGTAATACGGAACAGTAAATGAGTGAAATAATTAATTAAACATATAAAGCCAATAATTCTTAATAACGAGACGAGAAGTGCAATTTTCGACCTTACTGACCAAAGTGAATTATAACATTATCTAACACATTTAATCGAAGTGAATCACAAACACTGAACCAGGACCAATGCACTAACACCCGAAGCAATGATCACAACTGCGGAGACGAGGAAACATTGAAAAGGCCACATTTATTGGAAGAAAATTTCGCCGAGCCGATTTCATTTTAACAGATGCAGTCCTGAAGCCGCCATCTTGACTCCCACAATTCAAAGCGAGCTTTGCCAATCTAATCGTCTAGACGTCAATGGTTCGAATTTTTACTTTGATAAACATTATATATTAAATAATAACTTTGTAATTTTTAATTCTTAAGCTATTTACTTGTAAGTGTTATACTTTCCTGACCTTACCCTTCTCTGACTATATAATATAACCGTTCAAAGAACCTGATAATTAATATTAAATACAGAGGTAAAAATAATCGACAGCCCTGAGAAACGAGTCGATACTACTGTTGAATAATCGATTAACACTCGATATATTATAAAAAATTGTTAATAAATCTGGAATTTCTGCAAATTGGTTTCTGTTTATTTATAAAATTAATAAATAGAAATAAAATAAAATAAAATTGATATCACGGACTATCCGAAAGGCGGCCATTACCAAAGTGAAGGAGGATACCTAAATAAGAAGAAGAACCATCTATCGATTAGTGCTGGAGATAATACAATTAACGCAGAAATTAATGCAAAAAACCCAAAGTGATACAGTTGACGGAAACAGAAATAAAAGATTTAAATATTTACATAAAACAATTAGAAAAATTATTTACTAAATACGAACAACAAAAAACAATTAAACCAATATTTTTCAAAAACACCAACACTTTTTATTTTGGTAAACAAATTTTTTTTTATTTTGTAAACGAATTATAGATTTTGTTACAATATATATATATATATATATATATATATATATATATATATATTGCAAGGAGTAGAGTATGTATATACAATATTATTGTGACTCAAGGCATATGATAGCACGTTTAAATGAAAATTTGTGTAAATAAAAACTGCAGGCTTTCACACTAAACACAAAAGCCGCGCGGTATGCCTTGGTCCTTAACGGACTGTTGAGCAGAGGTTTATTATATTATTAAAGACTGCAGGCTTGGACATTGTATGTTAGTCGATAAGAGACATGTTGAAATTATTAGTTTTATGCATTTTTAGACATAAGAAAAACTGAGTGCGCGTGTGCGAGAGTAAGTAATTATTTTACGGGACAATAATAAATAAAATATTAAATTAAATAACTTTCGTTACAATGGGAGTTGTGAGAGGAGACTTGTACCGGAATACGCCTAATGAGAAGACCCATCGAATGTCAGTAACTGTTAGTAATTTAAAGAACTGAATATATGAGTTTTTTAACAATGAAAGTTTTATGGCCCATTAGAAAAGTCGTAAAATTATACTGTTTTTTTTTTGGGGGGGGGGAAGGCCGTGCATTGCTTTCGAACAATCTTATGCAAGAATAATTTAATCTTGCCTTCAGACGCAGAGAAAATTACGAATTAACCAACCAGCCTACGAGAAATGGGCAAATTTTCAGTCGAATTCTAATTTCTTGTCAGACAGTCTGTCTGTGAACTCGAAAACGTAGGGGCGTATTACTCTAGTTTAAAAGCTAGGTCTACTAAGGCGTTACGAACACAAGTTAGAAACTAAATTCCTGATATCGTACACAAGTTCCTGATATCGTAAATTTTAAATAGTGCTAATCCGGGGAAGTGGAAGATATACGTGTAGGGATTAAAGACACTTGAAGCGACCGTTAACGGCATTTTACAGCAAATACACTTTATTTTTACTTATACGTTTCTTGTGAATTCTGGCAAAGTACGAACACTTTAAAAATGGATCAATCAAAATAAAGTTTACAAAAACTCGTTTAAATTTCTACCTAAACGCCTTCCTATATTTTTTAACGCTCTAAGAATAATAATTCATTTTCGCCTGACGCTGTCCTCATCAATAACATTTTATGTTAACTCTGGGCGCAATGCGATTGGCTTTTTAACAGATAGGAAAATATTTCAAACCTGAATATGTAGTAAGTAGACAATATAAAAAGAATATTTTTGGTTCAGTAACGAGATAATACATAATTTTTATCATATAGGCCTACTAATATACATTATTCTGTTTGTAAAACCACAAGGTTGTGCACATACCAGTGTGATAGATAGACAGACACAGACGCGCGCGCGCGCGCGCACGTAAAATTTTTGGTACCATGAAAGACAAAGTTAGGACAGAAATAATTTATATGTATGTTATAAAGAATAATCGAGATGTGATTTATTTAAAATCGCCCGGGGGTTTTGAATCTAATGAGCATGTCGATGACAACGTGGGTTCTTGAGCTTAAATACTTCTACTTATTTCTGATAGGTTAAAGTCTTTGATGTTTTCTATTTGACTTTTCTTGGCCAACTCTTTTGCTTTTGGCCCCGAGGCTATTCGATTTAGAAGGTCTGTGTATCTTTACTTAGTGGGGTCAGCAAAAGTCACTCAGGATAGCGTGTTTGTCCAGTTGCAAGGGTAGTGTAATGGGTACGCTTCGTAATATAACCTTATCTATGTAAAGTGGTCACACGCAACGACACACACACACACACACACACACACACACACACACACACACACACACACACACACACACACACACACACACACACACACACACACACACACACACACACACACACACACACACACACACACGCACACACACACACACACACACGCGCGCGCACGCACGCGCGCGCGCACGCACACGCACGCGCACACGCACAATAATTTATAGTTTTTTCAATCCCTATCAGTCCCTAAGCATAACATTGACTGTTTCCAGTTAATTTTTTTAGATTCTGTTATAAATTAAACTGTTTTGTAACACGTATGTTTTGCACGATTTAAACAGAACTTAATCAGTAAATGACATAATGTTTATTTTTATTTGTTATAATTTTCACGTCATATTAAAATAAAATTATTTATTGAAGTTTTTTAAATCAATTAATTCGTTTAAAAATCAGTTATTTTTAACAGATCATCTTTCACACACCGACACTTAAGCGTCCCAATGTATTAAACAGAACTTAAAAAATAAATTTTGAACATTGAAATTGCAGCTTGCCTGGAACTATACACTATATATACAGATACTTATCGTTTACAAGTTAAATACTTAAAACGTGTTATTACAACATGGCTGTATGTGTTCAAAATGTGAAAAACAGAAATTTCAGAAAAGCGTAAGTTAGGAAACTAATAGGATCATATTTCCAAATATTTTCAATCTGGTTTCCTTTTTTTTAACTAAAAATTATACCAATTTAGAATTAATTTTTATTGGTTTAAGGAACTGCAAGAATTTAAAAAATGTGTTAATTGGAAGAATCAAAAGTTCGAAATATTTTACAAACACTACAATTACGACTTTGTAATAGGCCTGTACGTAAATAAATTTCCTGTAAACACTGTAACTCCCTACGTTACAACATCTGCGTTGTAATTACGTTGTACGTTGTAATTCACTACAAATGAAAGGTACACACCTTCAACTGATTCTCATTGTACTACAGGAAATGGCATGTAAGCCAACACTAATGGCATGTGAGCCAACACTAATGGCATGTAAACCAACACTAATTTAAACGTTGTGTTCTTTTTGACTAATCACCATAATCTAAGGGGGAAAAGACTTGCGCATTATGAGCTAATAACAAAAGAATCACGTCCACTAACGTTTATCGCAATGACGTGCGTTAGTCACTAGAGGTACGTCGAGCTTTAAAATCAGCACAATGTAATGGGCTACTTTAACGATTTGAATTGTCCAGAAATTCTTTGGAAAAATAAAATCGGTGATGAGCGCATACAGTAGGCCTATATATTGTTATACATTGTTTATATATTGTTAAGTATGCTATGTAAGTGTACGCGTTTATGTGAAAGCACAGAGACCACTTTAAAACAATACATAGGCTACGTACACATATAGTAGTAACATATAAACATTATCGAAACATTACATACATAAACTGAACTCGTATTAGGTTAAACGAGTTACAAAAAACATCGGGACCTTAATACTCTTGAACAAATGGCACCCATCTGAATTCTGTCTGAACTGAACAGGGAAATAAACAGTTTTCTACAGTCACAATTCATCGGTAAAGACAGTGAATATAACATCAAGGAAATACGTATGAAATGTCGCAAACTTCCACCGCACAGTGGGGTATTTGTATCATAATCCTGGCCAAAAGGCAGTATTCTCAAAATCTATATAACTACAAATAATTTATTCCCTGCGAGAGTTAAATAGATGAGCAACAATGGGACACCACTTTTACCCTTAGAGTGGCAGCAGCTGAGTCGAAAATTTTAAACTTTGATAAACATTTGCGTTTACAGCAATTGTTTTAATAAACAATTTCGGTGGAGTTTCTTTGTGTTTATAAAATCAAGAGAAAAGTGTCTCATTATGGAATGCAGTGAGGCATGTATGTATAATATATATTAAGCTTTCAATGTTTATTGCATTTCATTTTACCTACTTACAAACGTTTTGTATTATGACGTAATATGTTTATATCTATTCCATGTAAACACGAAAGGTTTTGTTATACTTCAGGGTGCGTCCCGACTTTAATTTCTACATGGATATATAAAATAAAAATTAAATTTTGTAATAGTACAAGAAGTAAACCCGGATACGCCCGGTATTGAGTAACATAACCTCAAAATTGGGACAATTTCTCAATAGTAAAATCTAATTGATTTGTGTAAATTTTATTGTAAGCATTTTGTTTGTTTCTTAGCATTATCAGACGTGACCATTATGACACGCAGACAACTTTATGACATCATGAACCTATGTAAAGATAAAAATATTAACAAGAAATTGGAATATTTTGAACGGCTCCACTAAGCCGTGGGAATTATTCGGAAGAACAAAAGTATAAAATTAAACATAAAATTTCGTACATAAAGTCAGAAATCAAACGTAGATGGATCGCTGCACACAGTAAAGAAGATATTTTTCTTAAAAAAAATAATACCTGGCTCCAGGGTACATTTGAAGTACTTACTGCTACAACTCGATCCGGGCGGCCAAAAAAGTCGTTCAGCGATTGTAGCAAGCGAAGCAAAAGACAAAGACTAAAGAAATTCGTACTTCGATATACATGAAGGAATTAATGTATGCTACCCATATGAAATTACGAGGTACAGGTAAAACAGATGCTTCGAAAACTATAGCCTACAAGAAATTTTGAAATCTCCTAATCGAACAACAAAATATAGAAAGGCATATTCCAACAGATTTGAAAAACAAAGAGAGCAATTAACGCCATTAAGTGCTCTGGCAAAGTTTGTAGTAGCTAGTCTTTCAAGAAGACAATATGAGATTATTAAAAGATGCAATAAAGCTTTCTATCCTTGGTACACTCTATTACAAAACGCAAAAAAAGAATGCTACCCCATACCTGAATCGTATGAAGTGACATTAACTTATGCTGAAATCAATTTACAAAATTTGTTGGACAATACTGTTACGCCACTTTCATTGTATTTGCAAGACGTCGTTGTAACTTTGAATGAAGAAGATTGCAGAACATTAATATTAACATGCAAGTGGGGTTGTGACGGATCGCCACAAGTACAGTTTAAGCAAAAATTTCAAAATGATCTCGATTCTGATTCAAATATTTTTCAGAGTTCATTTGTACCTCTACGACTATTTTGCGGTGCTTATAATAAAAAAATCGTTGGAAAAATCAAACACCATCTTCGCCTCGCTATTGCCGACCGATTCGCATAAGTTTTATTAAGTGGATATTATTAATAAAAAATTCAGTATATTGAAAACAAAATGATGTCATTAAGAAACACAGAAGTCACAATAGCAGGCAAAACGTTTCCCATAAAATGTGTGCAATGCTGCCACCCACACTACATCAACTATGAAATGTTACATTTGTGGAGCAACTTCTAAAAGTTTTAATGATATAACAGAAAAGAAAGATGTAAATCCTCATACTTTAAAATTTGGTTTATCTATTTTGCATGCAAGAATACGATTACTCGAAAGATTGCTGCATCTGTCATATAAGTTGCCGGAAAAAAAATGGCAAATCAAAAATAAATCTCATATAGCTATTGTGAAACAAAGAAAGGCAGTCATTCAAGAAACATTTATAAACAAAACGGGTTTAATAGTAGATGTTCCCAAGGCTGGATTCGGTAACACAAATGATGGGAATACAAGCAGAAGATTTTTTATGAACCCTGACTTATCAGCTAAAATAACAGGGACGAAAATCTTATACACAGATTGAAAGTAATTTTAGAACCAATATCGAGTGGCCATAAAATTGACACTGAAACGTTTTCTACATATTGTATGGATACAGCGAAACTATACATTGACCTTTATCCGTGGTATCCAATGACACCAACACTTCACAAAATACTTATTCATAGTTCGACTGTCATAAAACAAACCTTTTGGGAAACTGTCAGAAGAAGCAAGTGAGGCTAGAAATAAACATTTTCGTTTGTATTGGCAAAATTATGATAGAAAATTTTCTAGAGAAGCATGTAACCGTGAAGTAATTAACAGACTACTGCTCACCTCCGATCCTCTTTTGGCAGGAATACGACCCAAACCGAAAAAAAATACAAAACCATTTCTGAAAGAAACTATCGAAATGCTTCTTCCGGCTGAACCTATCTTGCTTGAGTATAATGAACCCTCTTCAGATGAAGAACTGTCTTCTGATGCATCTTCCGATTAAAAACATAGACATCTTCATTGGATTAAACGAAATTAATATACTTGTTCTATTTTAATAATTAATGTATTTGTTGACGTGATTAATTAACTATTAATGTAATCAATGTATTAGTTATTTGTGTGTAATTAATTTATTTTGATATCTATAAAATTTGTAACAAACACATTAATACATTTTTTTGTTAGTAAGTATACCTTAATTGTACAGAGCTAATTATTACAACTGTTTAAATGAATTTAATAAAAAAAAAATTTGGCCACATTTTTAATGGAAATTCCCCACTGTGCTCCGTTGACCAGCCGGTTAATCGAGTATAATAAAGGTTGAACTCAACAAAAGGCGATGAAAACAAAGCATAAATGAAATCAGCAAGCTACGGAAAAAAATATACGACAAAAAAAAACTAAAAATAAAATGAAACCTCACAAAGACATTATAAAAGGGGAAATTTTTCACCTCCCCATCGAAATTGGAGTCCTTGGACAGAGCAACCAAGGAACAACAGAGAGCTGCTTTAGATGAGAATTGTAAAAGTTGTGTTTCTAGATAGTCACATCTAAAGAAGAAATGTTTTTATAGACAGTACGAAAGATTTTCTGAGTGTACGAAATAAACCATCAATGTGAAAACACAGAGACAGTCTGCTAACGTAAAACATGTACGTACAGCATAACTTCGAACGAAACCCAAGTTCCCACGAAACCGGTATACAGACATCAACAGACAAATCTGATTGTAATGTTTTTGATAACAATACAAGATACAATAAAAATTACACAAATACCACATATTTTATACTAAATAAATACATATGATAAAAAGTAATAAAGGATAAGGAACGCTAGATATGTACCAATACAAATACTAGTTAAGTTTTACAACAAAATGATACAAAACCGTCGGTCAAATAATGATAACATAAGGAGGCAAATTTCAACAGGAAATTTTCAACAAATGAGCAATGCTTTAAAGAAATATACTTTATTTGAATTTCTCAAACACACGAAAATGGATATACAGGATACGTTTAAGTTAAGGCAACATGCATTGACAAGTAAAAAATAAGAAATATCTTACTATGGTCTTGATTTATAAAAGTAAAGCGAAATCACATTTTTACTTCCATGTTCCATAAGGAAATGGATGTATGGTGATGGCAAAAAAAATCGTGGTCGAGATTATTGCAGATTCTGATTGTACTACCCTCAAAACATGAAAAAAGTAGTTCTTCGAAAAGTGTGTGTGTGTGTGTGTGTGTGTGTGTGTGTGTGTGTGTGTGTGTGTGTGTGTGTGTGTGTGTCTGTCTGTCTGTCTGTCTGTGTGTCTGACTGTCTATCTGTCTATAGATTTTTTTTCTATGGCAAACGATAACAGCCCAAATTCAAACAGAATCAAATAATTGTTTGCATACAGCTCTGAATTGTAGAGTACTCAAGAACTATTTTTTTTGGTGAAGATCGGTTAAGGGACAGGGGTAGTTTACCGGCAACGTTTTTTTTATCAAGGGTAATTTTTTTGCTATGGCAAACGATAACAGCCGCAAATTCAAACAGAATCAAATAATGTTTCGCATAAAGCCCTGAATTATAGAGTTCTCAAGATCTATCGTTTTTGGTGAAGATCTGTTAAGGGAAAGAGGTAGTTTATCTGCCACATTTTATATTTTTACAAGGGTAATTTTTTCTATGA
This sequence comes from Magicicada septendecula, assembly GCA_034769895.1. Taxonomy (NCBI): domain Eukaryota; kingdom Metazoa; phylum Arthropoda; class Insecta; order Hemiptera; family Cicadidae; genus Magicicada; species Magicicada septendecula. The sequence goes on from CM068367.1 coordinate 591,567,324, forward strand.
TGAACGATAACTGCCGCACGTTCTAACAGAATCAAATAATGTTTTGCATGCATCCCTGAATTGTAGAGGGCTGAAGGCCTATTGATGTTGGTAAAGATCGGTTAAGAGAAAAGGGTAGTTTACCTGCAACATTGTATGTTTTAAAAGGGTAATTTTATTTACATGACGAATGATAACTGCCGCATATTCAAAGAGAATCAAATAATTTTTGGATACGTTCCTGAATTATAAAGAACTGAAGGCCTTTTGATTTTGGTGAAGATCGGTTAAGGGAAAGGGGTAATCAATTACGTAAGCCAATCAATGTTATGGTACATTTCAATCTCCAGGATTCGCAGTATTTATTTCAAATGAATGTCAGTTGCACTTCGAAGGAATGGAAATGCAGCTTCATTACCTAAAGCGAATATTGATTGGGTACAGCCAGCGTAAAGATAAATTTATTTGACTGTTTACACACACATGTGCGCGCTCACGCGTGGACATATTATCAAGTATAGTTACATTTACTTTTTTATTGGAGGAAAAATAGAATTGACAATTTCTTAACAGATATGATATCTTTTTCCTCGTTTAGGTATAATCATATTCACCGTTGGGGTAATACAACCGGGTTTTATAATCCAAGCTTAAAATAAGTAGTAAGGTGACATGCAGCGGTATCAAGTGTAATGCTAACTCATTCTGCCAGATAATTGTTTAAGAACAATATAGGACCTCATTGGCTAACCAGTGTCCCATAGTATCCCATAATCCCGTCGTAACAATTAAAAGTGTTTAAAAAAATCATTTCTTAACAGGAAGTCCGTTCAAATTTGTTCGTAGAAAGTTTATTTATTACCAATATAGGGTTAACAATAAAAAAATAATTCGAATACAACAACGAGAAAATAACAAAGCATTAATAATGCAAACATTTATAAGACGGCAACGACTATACATAATTAGGCAACGTTTATTATATTCGCCTTTCCCCAGTATACGGGTCCGGAGTTGTTCCAACTTTCCACACGCCTACAACTCACGTTAACTTAACGCTTTCTTATCATTTTTCCTTATCTCGCCAAGTAATTACGTCGTTGCCGCAAATTTCTCTTTAATTTATCGTAAGGTAATTTCTCCCTCGTGGGGAAGTTAATCAATCTTCAAAATCTACCCCAGCATCGGATTTCGTGAAGATTAGGTCTACAGCCGACCGAGTTGTACGCCTTGCATGCACATCTCGGCATTCTTCCGGTTATTATTATTATTTGTTATTAGCGTTCGAATTAACTGAGAAAGTTAATTTCAGAACTATAATATGTAGTTGCTACAATAAATTTAATTATTAATATTGGTGTTACTTTCACTGTAAACTTACTTGTTTTTATTCACTCAGATGACGTTTCGGAGTGGTGTTCTCCTTCTTCCTTTTGATTAAACTGTAGGCCTTATAATGCCTAATGTTACTCAAGTTAGAATTCATTTATATCATAAATTTTCTTATTTCTTTTATAATTTTACATTTATTAATTAAACCTAATTAATCATACTATCTATTCTTATACATTTTATAGTTTAGAAAACCTTCAGTATGCTGCAATAATACTTTCCACATTACTATGTAGATGTAAGTTTTTCCTTGGCTGTAGCAAATATATTCTTATTTACATTATAAAATGATCAATTATAGACACTTATAATTGATTCTGACATACTTAAAATAAAATACAATCTTTATTATAATATAAAACAAGGTTTAACACAAATTTTTTTACAATAATTGTCTTATTTTACCCACTAATCAGGCATAAAATAAGATTCTATTAATTAAGCTTATAGTCTTTTATGGTTTTGTATTTCAATCTGTACTGCTGTTAAAATACACAACCGTACATAAGAGTAAAATAATAATTTTGAAAGAAGCAAAGGTGTAGATTTAATAGTATGGTGAACATATGTTAGAATTGTAAACAAAAAAACTGATTTACCTTATTGAAACCGTCCAGTGACTTCAAATTGTAAATTTATGACGCGTTTCGAGTCATATGACCCTTCATCAGATATTATCACTCACAAGGAGATCATCATATATTAAAATTCACAAAAACACAAAACACACATATGTACAATAATAAAACATATACAAGCGACCGACACAGTGCACTGCGTGTAGCCCACTGGACTCTGAGCAAACGCGTGTCACGCCGTGTGTTATGTGTCGGACGCTTGTATAGGTTTTATTATTGTACATATGTGTGTTTTGTGTTTTTGTGAATTTTAATATTTGATGATCTCCTTGTGAGTGATAATATCTGATGAAGGGTCATATGACTCGAAACGCGTCATAAATTTACAATTTGAAGTCACTGGACGGTTTCAATAAGGTAAATCTTTACTATATAAAGTGACTTGGACCGTATAAAATAATGTTTAAAAAAACTGAGTTGTTAGTCACGACCAACATAGAGGTAGACTCCAATATTATATAGAACAGCATTAAGAAATATGGGTTTACAATTATTATATTAAATTTGAAATAAACATTAAAATAAAATGAAAGATTATGGTTAAACTTTGTACTTATGTAAACTTTGCACTGTAATACCGCATTGCAGTCGCGTGCAGTGACGTCATTTTTTTCTCCCCGCTATCTGCTGCCAGCTTGATTCAGGCTAGCAGCAGTCAAAGTTAATTAGTTACTTGCAAGACTCCGAGCGGGCAACTCGCCTCAGTTCGCCAGCCACGGCTACATTATTTTTCAACATTTCTAAATCTTAGCATGATCATCATGCACTAATTACTTGGGCGATCTCGGCCTTTACACACGATTATGTCTTTCAATATTTAACTCTATTTTACTTATCAGGCATTATGCCGCGCTAAACTGCACGTGCCAGCAACTATCTTCTGACAAATTCTCAATAAACAATTAACTCTAAAAACATATACAGTCCACTTCGTTATTTCTTTCACACCAACTACCTCAACAACTAGGGTTCTAAGACTAACTTAAGATTTCATCGAGAGCGTCTAAGACGCAACATTTTGGTCCTACGGGCCGCATTTTGGTCCATCACGACCGGATCCGAATTGTCATTCGGACTAGGATTTCAGATATATTTCATTTAATGGGCCCAAACAACCTTTGGTTCAAGCCTGAATACTTTCGAACTTTAGATTGCTGGCCGTTGCATGCCTTCATGGTTCTCAAAAAAACTTCATAAGTGACATTGCAAGATTCTGCAGAGCATCATATCTGAGACAGCAAGACACTACAAGTCATCCTCATTTGTCGCACAGCAGCGAAATTCCAGAACTTCAAAATTATACGGAGAGCTACAACTTCAAGCGTCACCCGACCAGCAGAAACAAGAGTTGCGCCAACCTCTAAGGCCTGCCGAACAGGATCAACAAGGAAACAACAGGATCGGAGCCATCTTGAACACGCCGGGATTCACCATCCACGTGACTATGAACTTTCATTTTTTATAATTTTTCATGTATAATTTTTATGTACAGCAAAGTCAGTAATATTTTAACACAGATTTAATAGCATTTAATATAAAATCATTCACAATTTTTACATAAACAGAAATTAGGGTCAAGTGGCCACAAACTTGTATTTTTACCTAGATTTTCATTTACGCAGTTGTACTATAATACATTCAGAAACTTAAGTGAGGTGATAAGACTATATGTATATTGTCACTTTGAATGATTCATATTTTCAATAACTTTCATAACTAGTTTTTTTAAAGGGAAATAAGTACCTATTATAGTAAGTAATAGATTAAGGTGTATACCGATCACTGGCTCCCGCATCATATCAGAATTTAGTAAACGATTCAAATTACAACAATTGTTCACCTGCTCTATATTTAGCTATCGTTTTCGAATCACATTTTGCATTTCAGTCATGGCTGATGTGAAAGCGTTAATCAAAAAACGGGGCACAATTAAGGCTTCTATATCCCGTGTAAATACTTTCGCTGACAATTTCGATCCGGACATAAGCGATCACCATGCCTTAAAAATTAAACTCCGCCATTTGATGGAATTGTCCGCGAAGTATGATGAAATTCAAACCCTAATTGAGGCTGACGATTCCAATTTCACATCAGTCAGTGACAGAGTTCAAACAGAGGATGATCGTTGTTTTGATTGTTCATCATCTTTTTTCACAGCACTAAACTTTATAGTATATTGAAACTTTCACTTGTGAAACTTACTTGTCTTTTCTTCTTGTACGCGTTTCGGCATGGTGTTCGCCTTCGTCAGCTTCGAGACAGACTGCCATTAATTTGTAACGGTTTTTAAGCTATAGTGGGGGTGGTGTGTGGAGGAAGGGGATTGGCGCGGGGATCCAAATTATTGTTTTGTATAATTCAAACAATTTTTTGTATAATTGTGTCAAAAAGTGTGTGTGATTTATACTGTAATTGGTCGTTAAGTATGTTGTTTGGTTGTGTTGTGTGGTGTTTGTATATTTCATATTGTTCTGCTTAACACAGCAGAACAATATCCTTAACACATCCTCTTTACTATAAAGAGGATGATCTATGTACTATTGAGTGCAAAGTACACCATTTATTAGAACAAGTAGAGGAGGTGAACAAGAAATCATTGATTCAAGCTGAAGTTATGCCAATTAAAACCTCCCCTATACAGTTGGAGCCAATTAAATTGCCCTGCTTCTCAGGCAACATTATTGATTGGCAACATTATTATAATATGTTTGTGGAACTAGTACACGTCAGAACTGACCTGACGGACCTTCAGAAATTAACTATTTACACTCGTCATTAAGGGACGAAGCTTTAAATGTAATAAAATCTCTCCCAATAACCCATGACAATTATGCGGTAGCCATTGATCTATTGAGGGCCAGATATGACAGCAAATTAATTGTCTCAGCCTATCATATAGGGAATGTCCTGGGCATGAAGTCCATGCAACAGGAGTCCATGGATGGCATTTCCTAATTCATTGATGAGATCACCGCGAATATAAATGCTTTAAATTCATTGAATTTACCGGTAAATACATTTGAAATCATTTTCGTTCAATATTTAACGCAAAAACTCGATAGCCAAACATGCCGGTTCTGGAAGGAAAGCTTGTCCGACGAGCGATTTCCTAATTTCAGTAATTTTATTAAATTTTTAAACAGTAGAAGGCAGTTAATGCAAAACATCGGTGCTGCGACCAGTTCAGTAAGCAGAATAAAGGTTAGCGATAAGACTGCATATCGCAAAGCTATTAAATCGGTTGATCTTACTAGGTCAACATTCCATTCTCATATCAGCAACAACATCTGTCAGCTGTGTCGGGGTAGACACCGCCTCTCTGAATGCCCACAATTCGTGGCTATATCTCCCCTTGAACGAAAAAATATTTTAATTAAACATAAACTCTGCTTAAATTGCATACGTCCAGGCCATGATCTCGCGCACTGTCCTTCCAAATTTGCTTGTAGGACATGTGCTAAACGCCACCACACAATGATCCACATGTCATGCAATAACCCCTCGGGTAGAGGCAACAATCAATTTTTACTGAAACTGCAAACAAACAAATCTATTTTACTATCCACCGCTCTCTGCATGGCAACTGACCATGCCGGTAGGAAGCACCCAGTAAGGATTTTATTAGACTCAGGATCGCAAGCTAACTTCTGCACTATGAGTTTCGCGCGTCGCATGGGTCTAAAACTAACTAAATCTCAATTACCCATTACCGGTATAAACAATTCCTTATCTCAAGCTGACTTCAGTACTAGGGTAAGGTTGCATTCTCGTTATAAGAATTTTAGTTTGAACGTACATTGCGCTGTGCTTCCCAGTATCACGAATAATCTTCCTGCGGAATCGTTTGATATCTCATCCCTAAATTTACCAAAAGGCATATTCCTAGCTGACCTGCAACTGAACTTTTCTTCGCAAATCGACATATTACTTGGTGCCCAGTATTATTTACAATTAATTGAACCTGTCAAATTCATCCGTAGCCCACATTTACCCATAATACAGGAGACAAAATTGGGACTCATTGGCCCGGTTACATTCTGGTGTAAGCATTTCATGCAGATATTGTGGTTAACAGGTACAAGTTGGGACGAACCCTTATCAGACTCATTATCTAATCAGTGGGTAGAGCTTTATTCTCAGCTGATTTCAGACACTTACTTTAAAATTCCAAGGTCTGTAAAGAGTTTGAATAATTCACAAATCATTTCATTCCAGCTCCATGGGTTTGCCGACGCGTCAGCAAAGGGTTACGCGTGTTGTATTTATGTGCGTACGGTGTATTTAAACCACGGCATCTCATCAAACTTGTTATGCTCTAAATCTAGAGTCGCTCCCTTGAAGCAGATAACATTACCCAGACTTGAACTTTGCGCCTGTCTATTGTTGGCTCAGTTAGCTTCCAAGGTTATAGACGCCGTGAATTACAAATTCGACGAATTATATTTTTATTCGGACTCTATGATAGCCTTACACTGGATTCACCAGCAGTCTTCCAGATGGAAGGTATTTGTCGCCAACCGTGTTGCGGAAATACAGCGTCTCACTGCAAAGGGTACCTGGCATCATGTCTCGTCACTTGACAACCCTGCCGACATTCTATCGCGTGGTTGTCTCCCTCGGGTTTTACACGGTCACCCACAATGGTGGTATGGTCCATCCTAGTTGTCCCATGAGTCATCATCATGGCCCACCAGTGCCTTCGATGCCCATTCACCCTGCACTCATCCCGATCTTGAGCAGGAACAACGTAAGCAGGTCCAAACCTCATTGATTGTCGCTTCATCTACGTCTAGTTATTTTGAAAACTACTCTTCACTTTCAAAACTCCTTCGTGTATTTTCGTATTGCCGTCGATTCATTCGGAACTCTAGGCTCCCCATAGCTGATAGAGACACTTCCTTTTTAACTTCCCATGAGTTACATGGTACACTTTTGGTTTTTATTCGCCAGTCCCAGCGATCGCACTTTAGCATCGAAATCAAGGAACTTGAAGCACAACGCTGTATCCCTAATAATAGTAAAATTCTTTCACTTAACCCCTTTCTGGACAATGCGGGGATATTACGCGTGGGCGGACGTCTTCAGCACTCCCAGCTTACCTATGACAGCAAACACCAAATCATACTCCACCCGCATTCTTATCTCAGCAAATTGATCATAGAAGGGGACCATCTTCGTCTACTACATGCTGGGGTACAATTGACTCAGTACTCTCTACGGCAGAAATACTGGATAATTAATGACAAATCTTATATACGCTCAGTAATTCACAAATGTATCACTTGTTTTCGATTCCGTGCTAGGGGCGCAAGCCAATTATTGGGACAATTACCCTCTTCCCGGGTTACGCCTGCTAAGCCATTTTCTCAATCTGCAGTCGACTATGCCGGTCCCGTACTTATACGTCATGGCGGGCAGCGTTCCAAATCGACGTCAAAGACTTATATTGCTCTATTTATATGCATGGCCACTAAAGCCATTCACCTTGAACTAGTCTCAGATATTACCTCAGACGCCTTCATAGCAGCCTTAAAACGGTTCATAGCTCGTAGAGATATCCCCGATCAGATATTCTCCGGCAATGGTACAAATTTTCGTCGTGCTAGTAGTACGCTTCACGAATTATACAAACGTTTTCAATCTAACGGATTTGAACAGACCACCCAGGATTTTACCAGTGCCCAAGGCATCAGATCCCCCCTCAGCACCTCGTTTCGGTGGCCTGTGGGAAAGTGGAGTCAAGAGCGTCAAGTTTCATTTGCGGCGCGTTGTCGGCGGAACCATTCTTACGTTTGAGGAGTATTACACTATCCTAACTCAAATAGAATCCTGCCTCAACTCACGCCCTTTGTTCGTCATCTCAAATGACTCTAGGGACCTCGAACCTTTAACTCCAGCTCACTTCCTGGTTGGTTTTCCGCTCACTGCACTCCCGGAACCTGACTATTCCAAAGTCAATATTGGTCGTCTGGGCAGATGGCAGCTGCTCCAAAGATTCACCCAGTCTATATGGAACAGGTGGTCGAAGGATTATTTGCACCAGTTGCAACAACGCAACAAATGGCGCATCCCGTCAAAAAATTTGACTCCCGGACAACTCGTCCTTATTCTAGAAGACAATTCCCCCCACTGCAGTGGAAACGCGGGGTAGTCACTAATGTCTATTCGGGTCAGGATTCAATAGTGCGCGTCGCGGATGTTCGCACCGCAAACGGTATCCTACGTCGGCCCATTCACTTCCAGTGGCCTCAGACTAATTGCATGAGCGTTCATGCGACATGCATCCTTGATTCGAACCTTTATCATGCTTTACATTTGTGATTTTTATTATATTATTATTAAGCTTTTATTATTGTATTGCCATATTGAATCAATTTTTTGGAGGCTGTTTTCTTTATATAGATTAAGTGTTATTATTTACGTTTGTTAAAATTTAAATATATGTATTTACTGGACATATGTTCATGCTTCAAGAAGGATCATGTTTAGTTATATAAGAACTTTGTTTTTATCATGAGTTTTTATTTTGTACATTCTTTAGCACAGAAACTGTTTGCTTTGCTTTGAGTTTTTTCTGATAGCTTAATGAATTTTGTTATTTACAGATTTTTATGTCAGGATCAATTTAATGTATAAAGCTTTCAAGTATATTATATATTGCCTTTGTATATAACATTTAATAATAATTATTATGTTTTTTACTACTGTATTATTCTATGGTTATATATTTTTGAATTTTTTGGGGATTATTATTCTAATATTATGCGTATGAATTATATGTCTCTTACTATTGTATTATTCTATGGTTACATATTATTGAATTTTTTGGGATCATTAACCTATTATTATGTACTGCCAACTATTATGTCTGCCTGATTATTGTATTACTATGTATCATTATCATGTTATTATGTGTTATGGAATTTTAAGTATCATTATTCTATTAATATGTAACGCAAATCATTATGTATCATGCATCATTACATGAATTTGGTATATCAATCCTATTGTTATGTATTATTGAATTTTGGTGTCATGTAATGTCAATTATTATGTACTATTCACACAATGGCTTAGGTTGCAAAATCGCCCGATTTTGTGCGGGCAGTATGGTTAAACTTTGTACTTTGTAAACTTTGCACTGTAATACCGCATTGCAGTCGCGTGCAGTGACGTCATTTTTTCTCCCCGCTATCTGCTGCCAGCTTGATTCAGGCTAGCAGCAGTCAAAGTTAGTTACTTGCAAGACTCCGAGCGGGCAACTCGCCTCAGTTCGCCAGCCACGGCTACATTATTTTTCAACATTTCTAAATCTTAGCATGATCACCATGCACTAATTACTTGGGCGATCTCGGCCTTTACACACGATTATGTCTTTCAATATTTAACTCTATTTTACTTATCAGGCATTATGCCGCGCTAAACTGCACGTGCCAGCAACTATCTTCTGACAAATTCTCAATAAACAATTAACTCTAAAAACATATACAGTCCACTTCGTTATTTCTTTCACACCAACTACCTCAACAACTAGGGTTCTAAGACTAACTTAAGATTTCATCGAGAGCGTCTAAGACGCAACAGATTAATAGAATAGTAATCTAAAATATACTAATTATAATGGATAATGTAAAAAATCAAATACATGTAATTAATAATAATTAGTAAAATTATATATGTTTTTAAGAGTCATATGATGAAAAGATGTCACGAATTTATTTAGGTATCTATATGGCAAATTGTAAATTGTTAGAATTGAATTATGTTGAAGTGAAAGAAAATTTGTTTAGTCTAATTTTATATTTAAGAAGATTCACATTAAAGAGTTTAATGTTGTATTTAATCTAGGAAACATTAAAAGAAGGGAGTTAACATTGATATTCAATCTAATAAACACATAAGAGTATAAACCTGTAACACTGAAAGAATTATAATTTTTATACAACTTAATAAACATCAATATTTTCAAGAAGTTTGAGTATATCATTTATAGAATACCGATATATAAAGGAGGAAGCCTGTCCTGGAATATAATTTGATAGTCAACACAATAAAATTCGACATTTAAAAGAAGAATCAATTTATTAATCCAAGAAGAAAATAGAATTCGACATTTAATCTAATAAAAAATACAAGAGAAGAAATAAAACACGAAACCTTTCATTATATTTAAGATGATAAACATAAGCAAGAATTGAACCCATTGCAGTTGTGAAGAGATCAGATTCAAACTATTCACCTTTACACGGTAGATATTATTACCTTGTTATTCCTTTAAAAAATTCATGAACTAACGTTATTTGGTCCTGATTAAAGAAAAGAATAAATCATTCACAGAATTGAATAATATAAATCAAATTAGTAATTGTCAACCCTGAGATAGAGTTTTTTCATGAGCAGATAGACATACCATACAAATAATAAAATAACAGTACATTAAATGCACAACCAACGTGGAACATATCTTAATTATAATACTTGCAAATTAATTACAGTAAGTAGCCTAAATGTCGCCAACAACTTGGGGCATATAATAATTACAATATTTGTAAATAAGATCAGTACATAAAATCGCAACCAACGTGTGGCATTTAAAAAATCCTAAACAGTTTCTTTAAACCAAGAACGGGAAGAAACTCGAAACAGTACAAATCTTTAGATTAATTTTATGTGAAGGGAATTTTCACGTGAAGAAGGAGAACACCACTCCGAAACGTCGTCTGAGTGAATAAAAACAAGTAAGTTTACGGTGATAGTAACACCAATATTGATAATTATTATGTGTGTAAACAAAGAAGTGATGAACATTCAAAATACAATAAATTTAAACACGGTAAATACAATTTAACATTAACAAACAAAAATTGATAGGCCTACATGTAAACACACGCGTAAATAAACAACCAAAAGTATTTCATAAAACTGGGCATTCTATCTTCAATTCATTACATTTTATTAACAATACATACTCTCATTTTTGGAAACTCCGCATATCTACTTTTGAAAAAGACAAATCAACGTATGCAGTTGTGTAGTTAATCACATACCGGTACTTTATACACCAACGTATAATACCTAAATGAGTTGAATTTGTATTATCTATTTTTATTTAATGCTGCCTCGGGCAAAAGGATGACAATCGAATCCTTTGATGTAATAATGTGTTCTTAAAAGTACGGTACTGTCCCGACCACCGTCATTGTGCACCAATCAGACTGTCTCGTTAATAAAAATGACTATCGATTTTAATCCGCGTTGCCACAATTAGTATTCTCGAACCGTAAGTTATCGCTTTCAAAGGAGCCGGCCCTCGTATCGTCGTCATTCTTCTGTCGGTGTACCCGTTGTTTGATGATGTCCAGAAACATGGCAACAGCGTATACACGTGGGAGAGGCGTATGACATTACATCTGACTGACAAAACTTCCTTTGAGTGCTGCAGTTAATACTTAAAATGAGACTACTGTAACTTCATTCGTTTTTAATGTAAATTTCTCAAGTCTATCGAAAATTAAGCAAAGCGATAGCATCGATTTTAACGTATTTTGCATAGTATGACACTACGTAAATATGTTGTTATTTGGGTTTTCACATCGAAACACAAAAGGAGCTAAGATTTTAATCGATCTACGAAGCGAGTATTACACATTGCTAGGGCCACTGTTCTTTCATAGTAGACAAAGGAAACAGACAGCCTATGGTGGTAAAACTGATGTATTATCAATAAGCAGACATTACTTGGGATCGACTTTGCCGGCTGCTGCCTCACCGCTGTGTTATCGGGGATTCTGCGGTAAAAACAAACTATCGGAGTAGACGTCCCGGTATGCCGCATAACCCCGGTCTGCCAACCTAATGACCTACACTGTTCTCAGATAATATTATACGTAAAAGTAATGAATATGGTTTATCAGAAATTGCAGGAAAATAAATGTGATCTACATAATGCTTTTTTATTTGAATGTAAGCATCTTTGGAGTGTGATGCTGTATAACAGGTTGAAACCGAGAGAAACGAGATTGGAAATTCTTGTATTGTACCGCGTTAACCGTTTGATGGTTTGTGTATCCAAATGGTTCAGGACATTTTATTCTGTCTCAATCTATGGTCATCAAAAATTTTTAATCAGAAACTCAGCATATCGTCTAAACTGTATATGAATATGCACCAGTGGTTTGCATCGACAAACTACACATACACCATAATCACATACCTTTTAAACCACATCACCACCACCATCACACATACACACACCACCACATCACCATACCACACCACACCACCACATCACCATAATCACATACACATACGCGTATCCTTTTTAATCGACTATGAATATCATAGTTAAATTAAAAAGTAAAACATTATTGAAATGTGGATTACAGGCCTACCCAAGAAGATCGTCTATTGTTTGTCTGTTACACGTTGCTCAGATGTTCCGATCAAGACTGTGAATCGACGAACTATTGCACAGTTCTGTCATAAGAAAATATTATATGATTAAGTCACCTTTACGTAACTTTGAATACGTAAACTTATAAACTTGTACAAGCATAAATGTAATTTTATAAAATGATAGTAATTTAGTAACAGACTTTTCAGTAAACAGAGTAGGCCTAACCAGCTGGCAGGGTATTTTGTGTTGCCTCCCATCCACACGATAACACTATCACCCCGAGACGCAAGAAGTGACACGTTCGTGTTCATAGTGCTCATATTCCGTGAAATGAACAAACCGTAATGCTTTCGTATGTGAATTTAAAAGCATACGCATAAAATATTGCCGTTACACAGTGTAATAAGCATGGGAATAAAGGGCTGACCTGGATACATATAAATATCATTTTATTATAAAACGTGTGTGCAGTCGTTACAGTGTAATGCACATAACGCATACACGCGTACGTAGCTGGTGAGGGGGGAGTTGGAGTGTGGGTGGGGGCGACGAAAGACACACGGCGTCTCACAGTGGGGGGATGGAAATAAAACGAAAGAAATAAATGATGGGTAAACGATGGTGTTAAGTATAACTGTGGGCTCGGGCCGCACTTAATAAGACCGTTTGAACACCCGGAATGCGCTGCAGTAATTTTTAACTTTATTACCGAGCACAAGTACACAGGAACACTAAACGTCTTCTGTCTCACGTTTAGTGTGCGGCGGCCCCATCGTTAACGAGACTGGCGCGGTCTCGCCCAGAGTTAAGATATCAATGAATGCCTTTGTCCGAAGGAGGCTGTCCTTTGTCTGCCCTACGTCGTAATACTTTTGAGTGATTTTGTAACAACATTTATTTAAAAGCGTTTACGAGTTCGATAAACGTATAAATAAACGACAGTAAACAAATAAAAATACAGGAAGTATAAATGAAGATGTCATTTTATTTATAGACTGTAGGAGGATTTACACATCGATCGCATCGTGTACATAACATTGTTCACGTCTTCAATTTCATGCATTTTTCCTCAGTACAGACATATAATTTCGCGCTAACTTGTACAACACAAATGCGAAAATACATGTTTGCATATATTATTTATTAAAACGTTTGTGTTAAGGCCACTCATTTCGATACCTATTAAATAAATTGTACAATTATTATTAATTGTAATATATGTTAACTCTGAAATTCACTTTAATAAAGCACGTTGAAATAATAATTATTTGCGTTATTTAATTAGTAATTATCAACATTCTGAAATGGAAATCACATTGACGAAAATATGCCAGATACCTCTTTTGGATCAGTGAATATCATATCTTCTGTTTTATTTTTCGTAAAAATAATATAAACAAGCGAGCAGTACCAAGAGGTCATGCATTCCTAGGCATACGGGATCGCTTCAACTACAGCTGTGAGAGGACAATATGATAAACTCACAGGTACGTGCAGAGAGAGGGTCATGTAACTACACTCTAATTCATAACTGACGACTTAGATAGGAAACTGGAAAATCATAATATAGGGTTAAACATGTAATGTGGCAATCAAGAACGTCTGCATTGTCAGCGCAAATATGAAAGTCTTATGAAGTACGAACAAATGAGCAATGCAAGTGTCCAATTTAAAATGGAATTCCGCCGGTTATGTGGGAGGGCTTCAAGACGTCAGACAGACCAAAGGTTGAGGGACTTCTTATTGAGGAAAGAGATCACTACCTACGTTTTCAAGCATGCATTCAACAAACGTCTGTACATTATGGCCAGAAATGAAGTAAGGAATGTGAACGACGTTTATACGGAAATACTTGAACAAATTATCAGTTAATAAAAGGAAAGTTAAAACTTGTGTTTGTTGTACTTTGAAGAACGACAGACTGTTCCAGAATGAACTTTTTGGGCAGAAGAGGAAAGGAAGAATAAGTAGAACTACAGCCTCTGTCAAAATTGTTGGACCACCCAAGCAAAAAATGAAAGTTATCAATTCTTTGGTATTTTAGCTAAATAATTCTGTATAAAAATGATAAGAATCGAGAATATATTTTTTCATTAAATAAAGATAAAGTTTTATTTTTATAATGTATTTAATGTTTTTTTTTCCAGCCTTTAGCTTTGGTTACACTTTCAGTTCTCCCGAGCATAGTTTTAATGAAGATTTGTAGCCTTTTACTTCAATGGATCATTATTCAAACGATAAATTATTCCGGCAAATTTCTTGTTAGTGATGTCTCCTTTTCCTGTACCTCATTTTAACAAACTCCCATACGTTCTCAACGGAGGTGAGATCTAGGGAATTTCATGGCCAGTCCAAATGCCATCTGGGAAACAAATATTTTTGTCCCTTTTGCGATTTGGCTGGGACCTGAGTCCTGTATGAATATTTTCTCTTCATTGTTGGCGAACCATTTATTTATTTAAGGAATTAAGGTTTGACTGTGTATTGGTTCTTCACGTTGACCCTAGCACAACGTAATAACATATGATGTTAAAACTGGTGATGAATATTAGTGCTTCATCACTGGTCATGAACATTTGAGTATTTTTGCAACGTAATCTTCACGTCTTCACTGAATGATCTTCGTTTTACGAATTGTATGAACCACAGACATTTTTATAAGTGGGTAGAACAGTTTAAAAATTGTTCACTGCCTAATGTGCACAGTTCTGGGCGTCCTATTGGGATGCTGAAGACCTGTTTTTTGTGAGTTTTAGACCAGCGGACAACAAACAGTACATAGGCTACTACTCTGACATGCGTATCAAAATAATAAAGCCCGCAGCGATGCGGAAACGTCCTGGGTATCTGCATAAATGTGTGATTCTCCTTCAAGACAACGCCCGACCACAGACAGATCAATTCACATGTGACATCATCAATTTGGTTTGGGAACCGCTTCCTGATCCTCCCTACAGTCCTAACTTGGCTTCTTTTGATTTCATCTTCTTTGGTTTTCTCAAGGAGGCGTTACGTGGTATGAAGTTTTATGACAACGATGATGTCAAAGAAAATGTCCTAAAATGGCTTCGACATAAACATAAAGATTTCTTTGCAACAGGCAAAAAAAAATGTTATTCAGAGGTGAGAGAAGTGGGTTAATGTTGATGAGGATTATGTTGAAAAGTGAAAAAAATCGTCATCCCGATTAAATAAACTGTTTTTCCTCTACCGCTACTTGTCTCTTTAATTACTGAATGACCCTCGTACTATCAGCGTGGTGAAGCGACATTTGCAACAGTTCGTGGAATTTTTTTTCAACCAAAGGCTAAGTGTTTTAACATTACTAACCAAACGCTCTTCATGTACGTATCCGAGTCCTGCACTTCTTGTCTCACAATAACCTCATCTATTTTGTAGTTTCAGTCATCTGAGGTTTCTGACGACTCTAGCTTTTTCTGACTACACCAGAATTCTAATTCTTTTCTGTTACCCACATTTGTGCCGAGTTTTGGAATACTCGGCCATTTTCCTAGTTAATTATGTGACGGTCATTGCGGGGGTTTGTGATTTAATTATTTGAGCGATGTATGAGCCGTTATCTGCATGCCTC
This sequence comes from Magicicada septendecula, assembly GCA_034769895.1. Lineage (NCBI taxonomy): Eukaryota > Metazoa > Arthropoda > Insecta > Hemiptera > Cicadidae > Magicicada > Magicicada septendecula. Next base: position 591,583,321 of record CM068367.1, read on the forward strand.
GTTCGCGATCCGTGCGCGCTCTAGGCGGGAGTGATAGAGATATTTTTCTTGTGACTACGGAGTTCAGTTTTCGTCAGGCAGCCGAACACGAAACACGAAACCAATTTCTCCCGGCGGCCATCAGTTTGATTGTGTTCTCTGCTATTAACCTTCATGACTAGATAATCGACTAAGCGACTCTTCGGTAAGTCTGTTAAAAGTAACTTATTTATTATTTAAGAAAAGAATAGTTATTTAGCTTAAAGTAATGCCGATGCAATGCGATATAAATACGAAAGTCACCACGTGGCGAGTGCGAGTTAAACTCTGTGTATGCATGCCTTGAAAGTTAACACTGGCTGAGCTAAAGCATTTATAAAGTAATTATAGCTGTGTATTTTTCCTAATTATATCATAATAATTTCTTTATAATCATAGGGGGGCATAAGAGAATGTTTTATGCACTAAATGTAGAGGTATATGAACTGTATATGTCTTATGAACCTGTTTAAGTTTGCAACTCATCTCGATATTGTAATAAGGGTTTATTAAGTTGACGAACTGTCCATAAATACTAGTAATTTTAATTCTAAAATTTTCTACTGAAGGTAACTTCTGTGCTTTCTTAAAAATTGCAAATTTTCTTTTAATCTGAGCATGTGGTAGTGTGTGATTTTGCTGGAGTCATGAATATTAGGGGGATCGTGAATTGGGTAACATTAAGTAATTGTCAATATATATAATTGTTCAGGGTTCCCGATCTAAGACGATTCTCGATCCACTCCAGCGGGTGGCCGAAGTTCTGCCACCAATGACATTATACGAGTAATTCTCCGTCTGTGCCGTCGGGAGGAAGAAATGGACAATACACCAGGTTTTCTGCCGGAATTACAGGTGACATTTACCCTTTTATCTATATTTTGGCCTCTACAATGTAGAACACCGTATTCTCTTCCTGGAACTTCTCCAATTAAAGTTGTTGGGACACAAGTCCAGCGAGACAATAAGTGCTTTAAATTTTGTCAGTATATTTTATTAAGGCTTATGCCCCCTTAGTAGGTGTGAGTCCGGACGGGGTCATGCGCTACCGAATTTTGCTGAGAAATTTTCTTTAAGGGTAAAAGTGTGGGTGACTTAAGTTTACTGATTTGTAGGGGGTGAATTATGCTTACATTGATTAAGGGTGTTCATAGCTATATAGGTTTCGTTTTTTTTTTTTGTAGATTTAAAGGTTTGGGGTGGTGCTGTAACCTGTGGACGTCACCCGCTGGCGCCGTTAGTACAGGTCTATAGCATGTTTTAGGTTGCTGGATCTGGTGGTGCGCATGGCCTCGCCTGTGGCCAAGCCAACACTGTAGAAACAACTCAAACGTGTTTTATTAGGGGGCTGATGTTATAAAGTTTTTTTTAATTAAAATGGTCTTTATATATATATTTTATAAAATTATATTAACTCAGTAACATTTCAATATAAGTGAAATTTCATTCAGTTCTTTTACTGCTATAGCCAGTGTACTACTAGTTAAATTGTTAATATGAGCACACTATTGGTTCAATCATAAACCATATTTTATATGTTTTATAAAATTATATTAACTCAGTAACATTTCAATATAAGTGAAATTTCATTCAGTTCTTTTACTGCCATAGCCAGTGTACTACTAGTTAAATTGTTAATATGAGCACACTATTGGTTCAATCATAAACCATATTTTATATGTTTTATAAAATTATATTAACTCAGTAACATTTCAATATAAGTGAAATTTCATTCAGTTCTTTTACTGCCATAGCCAGTGTACTACTGGTGCAGTTGTTAATATGAGTACACTATTGATTCTTACTGCTATTCATACATTCTGTTATACCTTCGTACGGCCGTGCGGCCATGTTGACCTGGCCATGGCGCAGTCCTATCTGGGGGAGCTTTTCTAAAATTTTGAAATTTTGTGATAATTTCTTTGGTTGCAAGCAGTCATAACTGGACTGGTTTATGGTTTGGTTTATGAAGGTTTATGTAGGCTGGGTACCTTACCCTGTTACAGTATTTTGGGATGGGGATCTAGGTCACTGATACTGAAGATGCTATTCTTCGGTGGCATGGTTAAATGTTTCTGAGCTGCCTGCCAGGTGAACATGTGTGTAGTATATATATATATGTGTGTGCATATCGATATGTGTCCGCCATGTGTATTTATGTAACTATTTATTTGTGTGTAATTATGTGTGCATATTGATTGATGTTATAGTTATTTATATTTGGGAGGTATTATTGTGCTGATGTCTACATGTAAGGAGTTATTATTATGCTGATGTCTACATGTAATTTAATTTGATGAAAGGATACTTGCATGTTAGTTAAATAAAATTGTTATTGTTGCTAAACAATGAGTTTAATTGCAAGTCCCGTCATACTGGACCCAGCGCAGTTTTGGCTTCCCTAGGCTCTGGCCTAGTTTTAAATAACCAGTGGCCCCTCTTTCAAAAAAAAAAATTAAAAAAAATAAATAAATAAATAAATTAAAAAAAAAAAGTTTTTTTTTTTTTAATAAAGTCTAAAAGTTGAAAGAGGGGTTACAAATGGTAGCAGAGCGCGATCGATTCTTTGGGTCGAACCCTTGGGTCCTGTGGTGTGACGGGGCTTGCAAGCTCGGAAATAGTTTGGAAAGAACATCAAACATCAGCAATATTTGAAAATGAAAATAATTGGTAGATGCTATGGGATTTCAATTGTAAACCTGGTGCCGCCACGTGGCATGCGTTTTAGTTGGGAGTTTTATTATTGTTGAGATTGCATCTTACCGGAGAGCGTGGGGGTGTTGCCGGGGGAATGGCCGCCTGTTATATAAAGTGTTATGAAGTAATAACGCGAGAGGTTAACGGGATGCGGTATGGCCTGACCGGAAGTCGGTACTGTCATTGACCCGACTTAGTCATGGAAGTTATAATAAATGTCTTGTTGAATTGTTGTATGTTGTGGTAGTTGTTCGGTGGTGTGGATTGTATGTTAGTGTTAGTGTTTCATGTCGTTTCTTCTTTGAGTCTGGCGGCTGACGGGGAGTTGGTTCTGGAGTGGATTGAGTTTTCGCAGCGCTAGGGAACCCGGGGGTCTACTCAAAGGAAGGACAGTACTTGAGTTTTTCCGATTTTTGTTAATATGTGTTGTAAGTCATGTGTTTGTGTTAGGTGTTTAGTGGTGATTTGTTTTATGATTGTTTGTTTTGTTGAATTGTGCAATTCTGGCGGCGGTATGCTATCAGGAATTGCCCCACCCTCTTACAGGCGTTCTCCAAAAATTTCCGGTTGTGAATGAATTTGATGAGGACCAGCTGCTGGTTTTCTTGGACCTGGTCCTGCAGGTGGCAGATTTCCCGGGGGTGTCCGATGGGGAGGTCTTGTCTCTTATATACCCGTATTGCCGGAGTACGTTGGCTGATCTGGTCACCAAGGCTCTGCGTCGGGGTGACAGTGTTGATGCTTTCCATGCGGAGGTGTTGGACTTCTTCATACCCCGTCGACGACAAGACCAGTTGAAGTTTAAATTATTCTATCGTCTACAGGCCTACGGAGAGGCGTTAGGAGACTTCGTGCACGATGTAAGGAAAGCTGCCCGTATATTAAGACTGGGGTTGCCCGAGACGGAAGTCATGCAGGTAATACGAGAGGGTCTGAATCCCCAAGAGAGATCCCGGCTGGTTTTTGCAGAGCCTCCACGTTCTTTTGCGGACCTGGACCGGTGGTGTGCGCATGCCAGGACTGTCCAGGCGAATGACGAGTCCTGGGGAAGAGCTGCTAAAGATGTCCAATACTCCAGTGGTTCATTAGGAAGAGCCAAAGAAGACAAACATGGTGGTTGGAGGAGAACCCAAGAGACAGTCAGAAAAACTGAATATTCCGGAAGTAATGGAGGCTACAGGGGGGTGGCAAGTGAGAAGACAGTAACAACAGCTACAGCACACAAAACAAAGAAGTATGAAATTAACAGGGGAAGAAGAAATCATGTTAGTAAACAAACAGCGGCAAGTAGGGAGCCGGTAGAAAGTTATTCCTATTTGGAGAGTAAGGAAACTTTAAAGGTTCCAGAGGAAGTACCAGTGCATAATAGAGTTGTGGATGAAGCAGGTGAAGAGAAAGAAGAAAAGCGGAATAACTTCAGTGGATTAATACAAGACGACAAGAAAACGTCTGTTAATACTGCGTCAGTGAGGACGTCATGGTTGAATCCAGAGGCCGCAGAATTTGTTCCGGTATCTCCATCTCGGTTCGTGAGGGATCCAGATCCTGTAACATCATCATCGTCTACACAGGGATGTGAGAAGTCACTCGAGAGTGTCGCTTTACCATCGCCAGTAGAAATTAATTTAGTCATTGCACATGAACCTGGACAGCTGGATTCCAGGGTGGAAAATGTTGAGAACGTTGTAGTTGCTGAGAGTGGTGAAGGAGAGGAATCGAAGGAAGAGGCAGAAGAGCGGTCTGCAGATGCTGCACAGGGAAGTATAGTTGTGGGTGTTAGAGAGACTGAAGAGTCTGAGTTTGCGGATGGACACAGGGATGTCCAGGCTGCAAGTGCTTCTGAGGTTGCGGATGGACAAGGGGATGTCCATGCTGCAAGTGTGGTGGAAGGAGATGAGGTAGAAGTTGAGGAGAAATTTGGTGGCAGCGTTGTGGAGTGTGTGAGTGAGAATGATGTAGTGTGTGAAGATGTGCAGACGCCTTCTGTAAGTAGTGTTGAGGATTCCGAAGAACGGAAAGAAGTTCCAGGTGGAACAGATGAGCAACTCGAGGATGAAGATGTGCAGTGTTCGAATGGTGGTAGTGGACGTGATGGCGATGATGTTGATGATGAACGTGTTGATGAAAAGGAGGATGTCAAGGAGATTGGAGAAGAAGCTTGTGAAGCAACTGGTGACCAATGTGATGAAGAAATTGGTGAGGAGCTGAGGGAAGATGCGGTTGAAGATGGATCAGAGGAGCAACTGGAAGATGCTGAGGAGGTGCAGTGTCAGGATGTTGATTTGGATTATGTGGACGAAGAAGGGGAAATTGTAGAAAGGGAAGAAATTGTAGCAGAGGAGTTAGACGACGAGCATAATCCAAAGCGGAGTGAAAGTAGTGAGGAAAGTTGCCTTGATCCTGATTCCGAGGAAACAAGTCAGTACAGCTCAACACCAAATAATCTCTCAGAGAGTGGTGTACGAAAGGAACGAGTCACTAAAGTCCGTCACAGAAAAGTGAGAAGAAACGGTTAACGGGTAGCGGGTAGATGTTCCCCACACTCCCAGTGGTGTTCATCTATTTCAGGGTTGCGTCCCTGCCCACGCGAGCCTTGGTTTCCTCCATTCATCCTTATTTCCGGAGGGAGCCATGTCCTCACCCTTACTCCTAGCTATGGACCCTTTAATGATCCTTGCCCTTTTCATCTTCCCAATTTCCCTGCCCTAAAAAAAAAAAAAAAAAAAAAAAAAAAAAACCTATCCATAAGGAGAGAGACTTGCCGAGAGTGCACAAGTAGATTGTGGTCCTCGAGATTGTAAGTTCCCCTGTTTTGTTCTAAAAGTTAAAATGGAGAATTTATGGCTGTTGTTTCGTTATTTATAGTAATGGAATTGTTTGTTGATCGTTGTAGGGTCGCATGGGGAATGGACGCAGTTGTGAGGTGTACCTGTTCTCCTGGGAGCCATGACTGATGGGAAAACCGATAATAACTTGAGTATGGTATATAAGGATGGTACACTGCTGGGTACCACTGAGTTCCAATTGGGGCAACCATGTTGCCCTTTTGGAGTGGGGGTGTGCCGAGTTTTGGAATACTCGGCCATTTTCCTAGTTAATTATGTGACGGTCATTGCGGGGGTTTGTGATTTAATTATTTGAGCGATGTATGAGCTGTTATCTGCATGCCTCGTTCGCGATCCGTGCGCGCTCTAGGCGGGAGTGATAGAGATATTTTTCTTGTGACTACGGAGTTCAGTTTTCGTCAGGCAGCCGAACACGAAACACGAAACCAATTTCTCCCGGCGGCCATCAGTTTGATTGTGTTCTCTGCTATTAACCTTCATGACTAGATAATCGACTAAGCGACTCTTCGGTAAGTCTGTTAAAAGTAACTTATTTATTATTTAAGAAAAGAATAGTTATTTAGCTTAAAGTAATGCCGATGCAATGCGATATAAATACGAAAGTCACCACGTGGCGAGTGCGAGTTAAACTCTGTGTATGCATGCCTTGAAAGTTAACACTGGCTGAGCTAAAGCATTTATAAAGTAATTATAGCTGTGTATTTTTCCTAATTATATCATAATAATTTCTTTATAATCATAGGGGGGCATAAGAGAATGTTTTATGCACTAAATGTAGAGGTATATGAACTGTATATGTCTTATGAACCTGTTTAAGTTTGCAACTCATCTCGATATTGTAATAAGGGTTTATTAAGTTGACGAACTGTCCATAAATACTAGTAATTTTAATTCTAAAATTTTCTACTGAAGGTAACTTCTGTGCTTTCTTAAAAATTGCAAATTTTCTTTTAATCTGAGCATGTGGTAGTGTGTGATTTTGCTGGAGTCATGAATATTAGGGGGATCGTGAATTGGGTAACATTAAGTAATTGTCAATATATATAATTGTTCAGGGTTCCCGATCTAAGACGATTCTCGATCCACTCCAGCGGGTGGCCGAAGTTCTGCCACCAATGACATTATACGAGTAATTCTCCGTCTGTGCCGTCGGGAGGAAGAAATGGACAATACACCAGGTTTTGTGCCGGAATTCACAGGTGACATTTACCCTTTTATCTATATTTTGGCCTCTACAATGTAGAACACCGTATTCTCTTCCTGGAACTTCTCCAATTAAAGTTGTTGGGACACAAGTCCAGCGAGACAATAAGTGCTTTAAATTTTGTCAGTATATTTTATTAAGGCTTATGCCCCCTTAGTAGGTGTGAGTCCGGACGGGGTCATGCGCTACCGAATTTTGCTGAGAAATTTTCTTTAAGGGTAAAAGTGTGGGTGACTTAAGTTTACTGATTTGTAGGGGGTGAATTATGCTTACATTGATTAAGGGTGTTCATAGCTATATAGGTTTCGTTTTTTTTTTTTGTAGATTTAAAGGTTTGGGGTGGTGCTGTAACCTGTGGACGTCACCCGCTGGTGCCGTTAGTACAGGTCTATAGCATGTTTTAGGTTGCTGGATCTGGTGGTGCGCATGGCCTCGCCTGTGACCAAGCCAACACTGTAGAAACAACTCAAACGTGTTTTATTAGGGGGCTGATGTTATAAAGTTTTTTTTAATTAAAATGGTCTTTATATATATATTTTATAAAATTATATTAACTCAGTAACATTTCAATATAAGTGAAATTTCATTCAGTTCTTTTACTGCCATAGCCAGTGTACTACTAGTTAAATTGTTAATATGAGCACACTATTGGTTCAATCATAAACCATATTTTATATGTTTTATAAAATTATATTAACTCAGTAACAATTCAATATAAGTGAAATTTCATTCAGTTCTTTTACGGCCATAGCCAGTGTACTACTAGTTAAATTGTTAATATGAGCACACTATTGGTTCAATCATAAACCATATTTTATATGTTTTATAAAATTATATTAACTCAGTAACATTTCAATATAAGTGAAATTTCATTCAGTTCTTTTACTGCCATAGCCAGTGTACTACTAGTTAAATTGTTAATATGAGCACACTATTGGTTCAATCATAAACCATATTTTATATGTTTTATAAAATTATATTAACTCAGTAACATTTCAATATAAGTGAAATTTCATTCAGTTCTTTTACTGCCATAGCCAGTGCACTACTGGTGCAGTTGTTAATATGAGTACACTATTGATTCTTACTGCTATTCATACATTCTGTTATACCTTCGTACGGCCGTGCGGCCATGTTGACCTGGCCATGGCGCAGTCCTATCTGGGGGAGCTTTTCTAAAATTTTGAAATTTTGTGATAATTTCTTTGGTTGCAAGCAGTCATAACTGGACTGGTTTATGGTTTGGTTTATGAAGGTTTATGTAGGCTGGGTACCTTACCCTGTTACAGTATTTTGGGATGGGGATCTAGGTCACTGATACTGAAGATGCTATTCTTCGGTGGCATGGTTAAATGTTTCTGAGCTGCCTGCCAGGTGAACATGTGTGTAGTATATATATATATATGTGTGCATATCGATACGTGTCCGCCATGTGTATTTATGTAACTATTTATTTGTGTGTAATTATGTGTGCATATTGATTGATGTTATAGTTATTTATATTTGGGAGGTATTATTGTGCTGATGTCTACATGTAAGGAGTTATTATTATGCTGATGTCTACATGTAATTTAATTTGATGAAAGGATACTTGCATGTTAGTTAAATAAAATTGTTATTGTTGCTAAACAATGAGTTTAATTGCAAGTCCCGTCATACTGGACCCAGCGCAGTTTTGGCTTCCCTAGGCTCTGGCCTAGTTTTAAATAACCAGTGGCCCCTCTTTCAAAAAAAAAAAAAATAAAAATAAAAAAAAAAAAAAAAATCCTTTAAAAAAAAACCTTTATTAATAAAAAAACCTTTTTTTTTTTTTTAATAAAGTCTAAAAGTTGAAAGAGGGGTTACACATTAGTGACAGCCACATTGTATTTTATAAATTTTATTATTTTTTCTCATTTCTTAAAACAATAATCTTTTAACAACCAGACGCTCCTTTCTTCTTGTTGTCAAAATGACACAAAGCTGGTTAAATTTCTCTTTATTAATATTTCCTGGCCAAAAGTATGACATACGGAAGCTTTTGATGTAATACTGTGTTCAGAAATATGTCAACAACGATATAATTTCTTGTACTCTTTCAGCTTGTCTAGATTTTCTAACAATTTCTAATAAATTTTCCCATAACGAGTGGTCTAATTATTGTAGGCCTGTTCTACACATTACTCCTTATAGCGTCTCTTCATCATTAAACTGAAGAAGTATTTATAACAAGCTTTATAAGACTGCTTGTTATGCCACATTTGTTGTTGTTGAATTCATCAGAATAGAAGGAACAAACAAATATAACTCGCATAATTGACTTTTGCCCTTCAGCGAGTATAGACCTAACTCAAGCTTTTTCCACACGCTACTTGTGTAATGTGAAACTAAAGTGACTTCACATGAACGGGTTACTGGGAATGTTACTTAAACTTCGCTCTTCATTTAAATAGAAATTAATAAGAAGTAGTAACACAATAAATCCAAGCTACTCACTACCGTACGAGATTAAGCAGTTAAGTAACTCTCAGTTATTCAAGTTCTATGAATCTTATGGTAGTTTTTTTATTCTATTTCTTTGTTTTCTTCAGTGATTACGCCTGTCGTCCTGTTTCGATTTACATTTTTGCAATTTTTCTCGTACTGTCCAAGTTTCTCGTTGCTTTCGAATCATAAATCCGTATTAATTTCTTCACTACGAAACAATATAAACATTTCCAACAACAGATTTAAAATTAGGTCGTTTGAGATGCTGAGATGCAAAACACAATTAACTATAAGTCTACAGACATGTACGGGGAGGCAGAAAGAGCCGAATGCTGTGACGCTCCAGGTGAAGCGTTGGTGCCAGCCCCAATTAACGCGGTTACATGTATGTCTTTCACTGCAGCGGTCAATGTATCTCTTATTAATCTCAAGAAATACACAAGTGGATGTAAAATGGCAGAAAAAAATAAAAGTGGAGCAAGTTTTACATTGGTTAGACATGTCCAAAACGGACAAGCAAAGTTATACGTACATTAAAAATATTACAACTTATGACAAAAAGGACGGACAAACGAACGACGACAGATCTATTGTAGGTGTCAGTAGTACGATTACGTCCGTGATACACTGACTTTAAAGGATTCGTTGAAATGAATAAAACAGAACTTCGACTGTGTTTGGTTCGTAGGTCTCTTCACAGACTTGACTAAACCCGACCCTTCGCGAAAAACCTTACAGCAAGAGAAAGGAATATAAAATACTACATTATTTTGTTAATAATTTAGAAAAAAATTACTGTATGCAGAAGAGACACCAAAACGTGAGCAGCTCGTGAATAAGGGCAGTTTACCCCGCTCTCTCCCTTGTGAGCAATTCTTGTTTGCAGTCTGTGATTCAGACACACCACGGTGTTGTAAACCGTTGATGTGTTTGTCTCTTCTCCGCAGTTACAAAACTAATTATTAACAAAAATTAATGTATACAAAATCTGTGGGCTTCAGATACTAATTTCTTTGAAAATTTTGTACTGTTTATTGTAGTGATATAAATAACACAAAATGTATAAATACTTTCCAAGCAGCCGTCATTTACGAGGGTGTCGTGTCGTAGGTGATATTTTGGTTGCCTAGTAATGGGGAAATATTCTTAAAAATCTGAATAACACCCACTTTTGCTGTACGTGTGTACAAACAAAAGTAAATCATACCTGCTTCGCGCTATCACAATAAACCTGTCTGCTGTTCGCTACTCAATAACTACACCTAAATCAACTGTATTTTTTGTTTTCATCCGAAAAACTTCCACGCCGAATTCAATCAGCATAAAACCTCATTTCTGTATATAAAGTATACTAGGGTTCTCAAAAAATTGTAACAGACCGTCGTCGAATGCTTAGTGAATGCACGTATCAACTGTTACGTCTTCAGTGATAGAGTTGTTGGCGTTGGCACAGAACTGTACCAGCGTTAGCACATTGTTTTTGTTTTAAACTACGTTCGGCAGTCTTGCACCCGAAGTTAGAGTTGTACTGTTTATCTTACCTCTTACTTCTGGTTATTGTTGTCTTCTATCGGATGTCTTTTGCATTTCTGAAACAAGTCGAACAAATGTCTGAATAATGTACAGAAATATTTGTATGACTAATGTTACTGGGAGATAAAAAAGTACTAACAGTAAAGTTATGTGCAAATGAGAATGTGGTGTCCAAGCAGTGCAATTACTTTCAAGTCACCACTACTTGGCTTCGATTCGGAGACGGATCTCTTTTGACGATACGCAGCTGGATGTCACCAATCCATAACCGATGGCTTCCAAAGCTGGAAACTCAACTGCTACACCGCACGCATACACTCTGAAGTCTGAGAGACGGAAGGGAGTAAATTTAAATAATCTACCCGGAATACACACATTGTTATTCAATTGTACTAAATTATGAATGAAGTAAAAAGTTTACAAATGAAGAGAAAAAAGTCTTCCATTTGGACACATCTTCACCACACGACAGTTAGCGTTGTTCATCATGATAATCGTAATAACAGAAAGTACTGCGTGGAATATCAATAATGTATTGAAAATATAGAGAAATAACTTTTGAAATTACAAGATTAAAAGCATTCTGACAAATTACTTGCATTGAACTACGTACCAAATGATCCAGAACGCTGTTCCTTGAATTTATTTGATTCTGAAAAACGGTGCAATATCCAAACGGTGAAAAATATACACTGTAAATCGTAATGGGTAACGTAAGGTATAACTACACGTTATGTAAATCGTAATGTAAAACCTGTTGAAACAACGTTTATAATTTAAGCGGATTATTAATTCCATATAGTGTCATAATATCCACTGTAATGGTACCACAGTATTCCAAATTTCATGTAGGCCTAACGGAAATTACAACATTCGCACCTTCATATAACGTCTACCGTAAAAGACATTTCCAAATGTATTTTAATTGTGAGACACTACAGACTTAAACAGAAATTACACTGCTGCACACCACTGTGCAATAAATCTTTATTTCAACTTTGTCGTATTTACTTGCTGAACTGCTACTTGTCATGTTCCGGACGAGGCCTTTCGGTATTACCATCATTTTTAAGTCCTAAACCACGTCTTTATTTACTTTCGATCTGATGATGAGCTGCTGTGAAGCTTGAAAGCGCTAATCGGGATTTTTTCTATACCCTAGTGGTGTTCAACAGTGTAATTTCTGTTTGTGATTATAACCACTGACAAAATCTTATTAATTTAATAGTCCTGTATTTAATTTAATACATTTAATAATTTATTATACACTTAACCTGTATACGCAAATAATTACTTAATAAAATTCTATTTTAATTTGTTTTACAATTCAATATTCTGCACAGTTTTATAATTACAGTACCTGTAGGTAGGACTCATAAATAAACATGAGACATCCAAAAATTACATTTAATAATAAAAGGCTAATCAGACTCTCTTAATAGAAAAGAAAATGTGTTAACAGCAATTACAAAATATTATATATATCCTGTGTATATAAATGGTTATAACATTTTCTTACTCTGTTTTTGATTGTGCATATTAATGTGTTCATGTTCATGTTCATGTTGTGTATCATGTTTGAATATGTTAGCGTTCCAAAAGAGTTTTTTTTTTTTTTTATAAATATTTTGGGAGTTGAAGCACTCTTAGAGAAATTACAAAAATTCATACAATTAAATTTGTATTCACTACGCAAGAATAGCACAAGGAAACAGTTGAGGAAATGTAAAAGCATACATCCGAAATCACAACATCTGCTAGTGCTATAGTTTCATCCCGACTTTTCAAAATATCATTTACAATTTCGAGGTTGGTAGGATACTGTGATATTAAAACATCTTCATCTTCAAACATACGTTCAAGTATAAGTCCAAGTTAAATTTTCTTTAGAAAATTCTCTTTCGTCTTTCATTAAATTTCCTTTATTAAGGGGCCTTAATTTCTTTTATTAAGTCCACTGGAAAACGAGAGACAGTCAGTTCCGAAGAAAAATGGGGCTGTTCTTCTTTTAAAAATATGAAACGGTTATAGCAACATGTTTATTAGAGACTGACTAATTAATTTCCTTTATGAAAATAACGATTTTTGGTAACATTGTAAAATCCTGTTGCCACAAATCTTATCCACATAGTAATAATAACTGATAATTGTAAAAAAAAAGTAACAGCCTAGAAAGTATTAAAGCCATAGAGCTGGGTCAATTTCACCTGGGTGTCAGTTCTTACATTGGATTTCATGAGAACAGGCTCGCATGATACTTCTGCAAAGTAACTCGTTGTGTGACGTAGGTCGCTGACAGCATTCGCGGCTAGCGAATCCAGAAGATTAAATATTTCATTAGTTAAATAATTCTGTAAACTTTAAAAATGTAACTTCAGTGCTAAACAGTGTGTATACACAGAAATTAACAGGGGGCAATAATGTAGGCTACCTTGTCCAGATTATGGAAAAGGTACCACCCAAGAATGTACCACCCAAGAATGTTTATGGGTTCCTAGCCACGTAGGCATCCTGGGAAACGTAAGAGCAGACGATTTGGCCAAAAAAGGAGCTGAAGCAGACCAACCAGTGGCCCCTATGACCTTGAAAGCTGTAAGAAACTTAATTAGCCACTCCATAAGCAACCACACCAGAGAGATGATGAAGGAGCTGAGTGCAAACAAGGGATGGGAGCGCCTGGCATCTCAAGGTCCAATCTCCAGAAATCTAGAAAGATCGGAAGCGGTTGCAAGATTCCGACTAACAACTGGCCATGACTACCTACAAAGCCATCTGCACCGCATCGGGGTAGCAGAAGACAACAACTGCCCCCTATGCCAATCAGGCATGATGGATGGTGAACACCTGATGACGTGCATTGATCTCTCTGATACACCCCTGGATCCTGTTCATCGCTACTGGGAGGCTCGTCGTCGCATGGCTGAGAGGCCAAGGACAGGCGTTGGATAAAGTAGTAAAGTAAAGTAAGTAAGTAAGTAGAATGTCGGCATGTGCGTGCTACCTTTAGAATGAAAACATAAGCCCTTAATCGTTTAATGTGCTTACGAATTGCTGTAAACATGGAATACGCCAAAACCGATAACCTAAAAGAAGTATTCGGTATACTATTTTATACATTTATTAATAAACAAACTTCGATATTAGATAATTTTTCAATTATGGGAAAGATTAAAAAAATCTCGGTTACTCTATATTTAGTAATTAACAACTGCAGAGCACACAATCATACAATAAACACTAAAAATTCGAAATATTCGGATTCTGGTTACAATTCCAATTAGTCTGACAGCCTGCTGGATTTTCCCAACTTTTTGTAACGTTTTATCTCTTTTTGGGTCACGGAGTGGCAAAATTTTGAAATTTCCAAAACTTCAAACTACACTCATATGCAAGTTAATCTGATACCCCGCATGAAGTTTAGAGATTTATCAAACTTTTCACCTACTTTTTTGACTCTGACGTCCACAATACTTAAGATTTTCAAAAATGAACACTATTATCGGATTTTCACCTTTAATTTGATACCTCACATGGCTTTTGCGACTTTTTCACAATTAAAAAACAATAGGATTCTGTATGATGAATGTGTGGACATGCTTGCCAAGTTTTATGAAGGTCGGTTGATGAGTTCAGAAGTTATCGTCAGACATACCCCAAATAGATATTCAGGTAGAAAGACAGACAGATAGTCACACAGACGAACGCTAAACGATCGGGCTAAAACTGAAAACTTGCTTCTCTCGTTCAAAAATTTAAGAAGCTAATTTATGGAAACGTATCATTAGTTTTAAGAAATAGTTAACAAAAAAAAAAATTATCGTCACACTGTAATGACTTACCACACTGAATTATCGCAAACTCTTAAAAAAAAAATGTAACATCAACAAATACCATACAACCATAACACTCGGCCTAAGTTTACTTCTTATAATGATAAGATTTTTAATAACGATACATATTTCCTAATTTCAATATAATTTTTTCTTTTATATAAATTGTTCATTAGTATATTTCCAATATGAATTTTTTAAGTTCCATTATGTACGCCAAAAATGGTGGTTACTTTGCAGACACTCTGAGTTGTCGCTGCATAATAAAATGTACAAACAAGTTTGGAACCAGTGTGATTTTATAGTGTGCAACTTTGTGGTTGCTTAAAGAAATCCAACATTAAAATAATTCAAACTTTTCAAAGCAAAATGCTTCCCAGTATTGTTGAGACACCGTAGCATGTAAGAAACGATGACATCCATCGAGACCTGAAAATACCTCGATTACTGATGAGATTAAACGGTTTGCGGCTAAACATGAACAAAGAGGCTTCAAAAACAAACATAAAAACAATGAAGCATTACAACTATTTGCTAATGGCAGACTTGTTCGGCGGTTGAAGAGATAGAAACAGTCTGAACTGTTGTAGCCAAGTGAAGCGTTTAAAGAAATATTTTTTCACATGAACGAAGTGTAAACTGTAACGAGGACTGCGCCAATAGGAGCACATATACTCATCCCTAACATGTTTATTGGAATAAAATTGCTTGCAAATTTGGGACTAGTTGCAATAAAAATACGTGAAAAATTTATGTATGCTGAGGCTGTTTTTCAAATAGTGCAATATCAGTTATAAGAGTACCTAAGTATTTTAATGAAATGAAAATATAATACATAATTTACATCACCGAATTATACGAACTTAACAAAACACTGAAAATTAACTAATGCAGTTTTAATACTGATTTCACAAACAACAATTATTTAGAAGTAGGCCTATACATTTGTATACTTATAATCTTGGAGTATGTGTCACATCTGTCCTGTCTGATTATGTTTACTGTATTCGGTTTTAAAAATTGAATATTAAATCTTTATTTTGTTAAATTATTTCCATGTATTTATCAAATAAAGGCTTTTGATTTTTAGCCTTTGATTTTTACTTTTCGTTACAAGTAAAAAATTAATTATTTTGTTTTCACATAGTCGTTTGTTCTCGGTTTGCAACTCTGACATTGCAACATTGGGGCCAACTCATTTAAGTTAAAAACATTAAATGTGACACTTCACAGACACATCTGAAATTCAGTATCACATGCGGAACTACTTCTGAGCATAAATTTGTTCAGAAAACACGAAATACTTTAAAATTTGAAATGTTTTTAATTTTCTGGGGCTTGCTTTATTAAAATATTGTTACTGTGAAACAAAATTAATTTCTTGTACCAACAATTAAAATGTTACATAACAGAAAATATTATTATGAATGAATTTCAAGTGATTTGAAAATAACTGTTCTATTGTTTTTGTAATTTTCGATGTAAGTTGTCGTAGCGATTGAAGAAAACGAGAGCACTTCCTAAACATATTTTCTGGCACAAAATATACCGAATGTTTAAAAAGGAGGGATGCTTAGAATTGCAGTTTACCGGTAACTGATATTAAAGGCTATCAAGTTGTTACATATAACTTATATTAAATAATACACTAACTTAGCAATAATTATACATATTATTGTTTTTATTTACACTAATATATTAGGGGTTTAATTAAAATTTGTTATCGGATCGTGAAACTTGCTATTACTATATAGTTAGCAACGGTACACTTACTCTTGCTACTTTATAAGAGTAAACTTACTGTTTCATATTTTTAGTACTGAATACTAATTGTAAATGAAACCATCTTAGTAATGACACGAACAGATATTTGTGTCATTAAAACTTATCAACAGAAGCTGATCAGTCAGAGGGGTAGGTCTAAAAGTTATTTAATAAGTTAAATTAAAAAAGTTGCCGAACGAATAATACAGATCTAAAGGTCATAGACGATTGGAAGTATGAAATTATTAAAGACTATATGTTTTCGAGGAATTATAACGAAATAATAGCTAACGAAACAAATAACAACACACAAACAAAAGATAGACTCGATAAGTTAATCCTGGTACGAAAACAACGTAAGACGTAACAAGGTCCATCCAAAGCGTGCTCAATGTGTTGCTTTAAGCTGAAAGGAGACAAGAAGAAACAAAGAAAAGCCTGAGGCTACAGAAATGTTTGTGTAGGCTATAGGAGTCTTCGAATATAAAGCAATAATTTAATAATAAAGTGATTTTGCATAAACCTCTAGGATAAAACGGAAACACGATGGTGTAAATGAAATAAATGAGGATTGTTTGGCAAATGAATACCTACGTTACACTAGCGTGGCAACTGTGTAGAACCAGGAAAAGGAGATGACCGCAGTGTGAAACAGCATCAGAAGGATATGGGAGCAGACACGGACGATTAAAATTAGAGAACTGTACATGGTCTCATGTAAGTTCCACTTTTCAGCAGAATATTATGCTGGTAAACCACCTTAGATGGTGAACTCGCTCACTACTTTGAACAAACTACACTTATTATTGCTAAATAAATTTCAATATTACATAATTTTTCAAATGTCTGAAAAGTTACGAAAACTCCGATTACACTATTACGTTTTCCGTAAAATAACAGTTGTAAAGCAGACAATCACACAATAACAGTTGTAAAGCAGACAATCACACGATAAACAGTTGTAAAGCAGACAATCACACAATAACAGTTGTAAAGCAGACAATCACACAATAACAGTTGTAAAGCAGACAATCACACAATAACAGTTGTAAAGCAGACAATCACACAATAACAGTTGCAAAGCAGACAATCACACAATAACAGTTGTAAAGCAGACAATCACACAATAACAGTTGTAAAGCAGACAATCACACAATAAACAGTTGTAAAGCAGACAATCACACAATAAACAGTTGTAAAGCAGACAATCACACAATAACAGTTGTAAAGCAGACAATCACACAATAACAGTTGTAAAGCATACAATCACACAATAAACATTCCGAAAAACTGCTTTCGTCTTTTAGTTAAATTTATAAAAGTAAGCTTATAATTTATGTATTTTTGCACAGATGACTAACACTTTTTATATATACACATTACTAATAAGAATATGTAACGTTTTTTGCAAAATTAGCTTAGAGAAAAGCCGCGTTAGTTTTGAAGATGGTCCAGAACTTGCAAAGGATGTAAAGATATTGCGTTTGTATTTTTCATAAACTTAATGCCCCACACTTTTTGAAATTTCTTAAACTGTTGACTTTCATTTTTTTTCCCGTGGTACCCCTAAAGTTAAAAAATTTTCCAGAGAAAACACTACATTCGGATTTGAGTTACGTTTTCCTTTAGTCTGACAGCTGGCATGGAATTTTTACAATTTCTTCAAATTTTTCATAGCTTGTTTTGGCCCTGGCAGCCTAAACTTTTGAAATTTATAAAACTGAATACTATGTCCTTGGTTAAAATTCTCTTACATTAGGTACCCCACATAAATTTCTTCAATTTTCAAAATTTTGAGCTCTAAAATTTTTGCCTCCGTCCCCCCCTATTTTTGGGGGATCAACAGTAGTCTGTTAGGTCAAAGTATGGACGCGCGTACCAACTTTCACTAAAATCGGTTGATGTATTCAAAAATTTTCTTAAGTCATACCTCAAATAGATAGACAGACAAATGCCAAACAGTCGAGTTAGAACTGAGAACTCGCTTCGTTCGTTTAAAAAACAAATTTATGGTATTGCAACATGCTGTAGACGAGCGAAAAGCCAAGCCTTCAAACACACTAACTTTCAGCATAATAGTCTTTTGTAGCATTTGTTAACATTAAATAAGAATGTAACCCCACATTGTTTTAAAATTGTACGGTCTTGTGTCAAAATCCAGGTTTCAAGAAAATTGCAAGTTGGTTGATGATATACAGAGTTAAGTTTAATCATTATTTACTACTATTGCTGTATATATTTCAAACAATAAACACAATTCTGATCAATTTTAAAGTTTCTCTTGTGTACAAATATTTAACTATTGTATTTATGTATGGTCTGTTGCATGAGGTAAAAATTCTCTTTTCTAACGTCAATAAAAACTGTCACTACGGTTAACTTGGCATTAAAATTTAATGCCCTCAGTATGACTTGGTGTAATTTCATAAAAACGTGAGAAATGTTATTGTGTTTACGTGTTGGGTACGAGTGCACGCAAAGCTTTCATTGGACGTGCCCAACGTGAAATAATTTATTTCCCCCAGCTTAACTTCTACACTTTCATTAACGCAATACTGTAACTATGGTTTCCTTCTATTTATTCTTTAATACTTAAAATTTTGAAAACCCAGTTGCTATACTTAGGTAAAAATGATAATAACCCGAAACTGTAATTGATACTTATGTAACTCGTTATCTCCTTCAGGGTAAAAATGTGCTCGTTTGGGCGCAAGCGTACGACTATATGTGACAGTTCTGCATATGACGAACACTGATTGTAATAAAAAAACACCCATGATTAGGATCGTCACTATTCGTCATTTATTTGTAGTCTTCAATAATTACGAGTATTATTAAAAAAAATCACAAACAATCAACTTTAATATTTCTATAAATTTGATAATATTAGAATATTTAAATTATTATTACAATTTTCTGTAATTTTCATTCCCACTAAGTTTCCTATCAGAAAAAATTATGAAGTAGTAAGTAATGGAGGTGGCGACAGTTGGGATGGCTCAGGAAGTAATTAACGGATTCGAACAGAACAGGCTTTTCTCACACGAACCCGTGACGAATGAAAGAAAAGACGAGTTTAAAAATACTTTTGCTAGTGTGCGATGTGTTGGTGTTAGGCGGCACACAACCGAAGCCGTATAATGTTTAAAAGATCAACAGACTGAGGAATTCCGAATAACCCTCAATACGTGTTGCGTCCAACAGGGAGTCGACGTTTGCCTGTACTTGTGACACAGGTGCGTCAGTTCTCCCACGATATCTCTTGTGATTATCAATTCAATAAGGACGATTTACATTTTTTTAATTTAAAAATACGGCTACTAACGATTCGGGTTCCCTTCATCAATACATTATTTTCGAAACTGCTGAACAGAAGTCAGACCGTATTTATCCAACTGAAGATGATTAAGTCCCACCTGCCTGAACGTTGTCCGTGGATCGTTGCCCCGTGCCAAAACACAGTACGTTCTTCGAAGCAAATGAAAAAGCTCGTTCTTCAAACTGACGAACGCGGGGAGGAATTTAAAGTCACGCGCTATGCGGTGTATTAACCTTTGTTAGCGGGGTTGATAAACTTGTTATTTTGGATGAATGTGACATCCGCACCCCTACTGTGTGACCACACCTTAATTTCATCACCCCAAACCAGCCACCGCCAACCGCTCTGTCTATTTACCTGTCTATCCTCGTTGGATAAACACGTATATATTCACCTCCCTTATATAATATTCTCTTCGCTTATTTTATACCCCTACAAGGCACGGTTCTTTTAAACGACGTGCTACGTGATCGACGGAAAACACGCTTCCTAAAGCACACTTTGCAGTACAAACATCGACTACAAGCAAGCTGCCCGCATACACAACTGGCCGATGGATTTTTCATGTTATAACGGTATTGCTTACCAGCAACTTTCATTTCACCGTAGTAAAAACATTTTCATTTAGCTATGTAACAGGTCTTGAGCTTCCATCACTTTGAGACGTTATTTTAGAACTTTTCTACATTCACTTTTGAAGTTTAGAAATAGGATTGTTTATGGCAATCTTTAAGCTTGATTAAATGTTGCTAACGATTATTCTGTTATGTAAGAATATAAATTGTAGTTATATGTTGTTGTCTCGCGTTGAGATTTGCTTATTTCCCCAAATAGTTTTAAGCGATGTTTCAGCAAATTTATTGCTATCATACTCATCTGCTGTGTTTTCATTGATGTTGTGGGACATAATGTTGATCCTAAAATACGAAGGAGAAGCAACAGCCTGAGGAAGTCAAAGATGAATCTGCTGAAATGTTGCGAAGACCCTTCGTAGAGAATAAGCATAATTAAAACCAAGACAGCCCGAAACAACGGCAAATCATATCGTTCCCATCAGAACATAATAAGAATTATCAGTTACACATGAAGGTAGAATTCAACGTTCAACTGATATTCACGTAATGGTGTTGGGCAATGTCCAGTTGACTTACAACAATGGCGTCGAATAAAACAGAAACCCAAAGAGGAAACACCGCCGCTACGATCGTAGTGAAGTTCATCTCTGGTGGGTCTGAGCCCGCGATTCGTGTAATTGTTAGATGAGCATTCAAAGGTGAACTTATAGAGAAGGTACTAATTAAAAGCAGAAATGTAGAAAAACTGGAACAGTTTCAAATCTTTGATTGAAATAAACGATATTTTGTTGTTATTTAATTAACGAAATCATAACAAAAATTTAGAAGCTAACTACTGTACCAATTATATTTCTAAAACATTAAACAACTACAGCCAACGATTCACTTACCAGAGAGGTTTGATGGTGTAAGAATAATATATTCACAAATAACTTATCTATGAAATAGTACGTGGAATAAAAAATGTTGTTTAACAGAACAAAAGTTAATCTTCAAAACAAAAGAACAAAGAAGAAAACAAAAGAGACTATCTGAACGTGTTTGAGAAGGAATAGAGTAGGACATAGGCTACATGTAACATTTTGATCACGAGAAGTATGCTGTGACATAAGACATGAATCAATACGACATAAACATTAGTTATGATGTTTTGGAACAAGAATGGGCTATATAGATCATAGGCCTATACCAGTAATGTGTGACGACGATTCTAACCAAACTTGTGCCCTTTCAACATTGTTATTTGGCTGTAAAACCGACTTAATTCAGAGACTACATGTTCAGCTGGTGGCAGGAACTGTTGAGACTACACACTCGCTCTCACGTTTGTTCATATTATTACCCTCAACAAAATCTGTATAACATTTCATTAATTATGAAAATCTTTTTTTATCATAATCTTTTTTATTACCATTATTGTGCGCATTCATAAAAACTTAGCTTTCACAACTTTAGTTATTAAAAAGTGAAGAAGGAAACTACAGTTACAGCAGTGAGTTAAATAATCTTAACGAAAGTAGAGAATTTAATGAAGAAATTTGTGTTAGTGGTTGAAATACAATCAGAATGATCACTGTTGCACACCACTATATAAAAATTATCCCGATTAGCGCTTTCAAGCTTCACAGCCCATCGTCAGATCGGAATAGACAGGAAATATGTGAAAACAAACCCTGTTTGTTTTGGGCTGTGAAGCTTGAAAGCGCTAATCGGGATAATTTTTATATAGTGGTGTGCAACAGTGATCATTCTGATTGAAAGTAGAGAAGTTAAGTTCTAGAAAATAAATTATTCCACGGTAAGCTTTGCTGCGTAAACACACTATCGTTTTTCACTTTTTATACAGTTAAAAATCAGGTGACACCACTGGTTGTATTAAATTATAATGCGAACATCTTAGTGAAGCTAAGTACGATGACCTCAACCTTTTGACAACTGGTAATTGAAAACGAAACAAGAAAACGTTTCTATCATATTGTATCAATTTGAATGTCTTCTCAGGTAGCTGAGAAAGAAAACTGAAGATGCAAAACAAAAACGCATTATTACTGGGTTTTAAATTTGACTATAACGTTGGCCTGTGTATAGTGTGTCTGACGAAGGCGTTTACGTTTTTGGCTGAACGTAGGTATTATATTTATTATATTATTTATTCGACTAAAATTTTAAAAGCGTTTCAACAGAGTGTTACCAGACGTTAATGACAAAAACATAAACACTTTTTGTTAAAAAAGCAAGATGATAGAAATTAAATAAATCTCCAAATTCTTAACGCGCTATTTATTTTTAAATAGTTTTAAAGGCAATGCATCATTTTACACTTTCAGAAACGATTTTTCCTATTCTTCTGTAAGATGAGCTACGCAAACCTTGTTGAATTTTTACTAACTAATCAGGTTCAAAGTCATCCTCTTAGTTGGGGAAGTGAATTTTTGAACTGGTCACCAAAGTTGTCTGACCCTGGGGTCATTTAAAGGGACATGTGTACGCCCATAATGCTGATACTGACTGAAGGGAATGATTTGACTTCAAGAATGACTTGAAGGGAGCCATCGAACAAGAAATTCTTAAAATCTCAGGAGATTTTTCAAGGAATGCATTCGCATCGTTTCTCAAGCAATGCAGCTGTGGATAGATTCCAGTTTGAACGCAGGTCTGCTTGATTTTTTTATTTATTCCTTATTACCTTTTATTTCTCGACCTTTTTTAAATATTGAACACGCTGTTTATTAAAAAGTTCACAACGAAAATATCATTCGTTTAGAGATACCTTTAAATAAATTACCTGAATATATCGAAAGTGAAGTTCTCTGAAAAGCTGCATTTTGTTTCTATGAAAAAAAAATATATTTCACTGGTAAAAAGCTTTAAACCTTTATTAGATTGTATTCGAATCTTCAACGAGTCGGAAGAACATAGAATACGTATACACGGTATAAAACGTAAGCCTGTTTGTGAGACACGGTGTATTTATAAGTTTATAATAGATCGGCTCAGTGAACACAACTGACACCTGGACGATACTGTCATTGATATCAGTTACAACTCCCATTTCCTGGTTATCCATAACAACAGTGATTTACTAGGACTTGTTTCTGTACGGCTTCTGCAATGTAGTCGGTCGGTAGTAATCTTTGAAAAGTCGAACAGCCAACATTTTGTTAGTAACAGTACTGTTTTCCTGAAAGAACATAGTTTAAAAAGGATTTTGAAACGAAAAAACCTTTTTAATTCTGCCAGACTTCGGTACAACAGTAAAAAGGACTGTAATTAATTCAAACAGATTTAAACGTAATGTTTATTTACTAACTGGCGAAGCGTGAAACAGCCGCAGCAATGATTTGCGCTGAATGAAATTAGTTGGGAAAATATTAAACGCAACGTTGTTTGATTAATACTACACAGCCGGTTCTAATTGCAACGCTGCCGTTAACATTTAGTTCGTTACTATTTTTTAGCCGGTTAGATTCGGCTTATTTAATATTTGTTATTGAAATTTTCTGACTTCTTTTTTACAGCAATGAGCAGTTTCCATGATACTCTTTACTGTTTTAGGGTTCCAGCAGCAATAATTCTATTCTATTACTAGGGATTTTCTTACGCTTAACGAAGGATATCGTTACAAATAACTCCCTATCATATAAATATTTACTAACACGTCATTGTCTAACATTTAAAAATTATATACAAACTGTTTATATAATATATACACACTGTTTATATACACACTGGAACACAAATATGTAAGTAAATGTGCAAAAAAATTAATATTGTTATTCACATCCTTCTTTCTAAGCGAGTTGATTAGTGATTTTGGGGGGGGGGGTAAGAAAAGAATAAGTGGTATCTAGTTGGGAATCTCATAATCAGTCCCACGTTTTTATTTTTTAAGTGTGATGTTTGTTGTTTGTGTACCTATATGTGCACTTACAGGATGTGTCATTGTGATTGAACCAGACTGCCGATTCTGTCAAGCGCACATTTAATCATAGTTTGTAAAAAAACGTTTTTTTTCTTATACGCGGTGTAATTAATGGTTGTATTAACATTGTAAGTGATACATCAGTGTCGTTTATAGATAATATTACGTGTGAACACTTTGTTTGGGATGTAACTTTTACGCGTTACACAGAGGTTAATAACAACACTTTTGTAATGATTTATTAAATTTTTTATAGATTACACGCTAATATCAAGTTCCTTATTGTAATGAACTGACTGTTCTGCACAAGAAAGATGCGAGAGAATTGTTAAGAAAGTTTTATCTCTATTTCATAACTTATAACTAAAGCTTGTTCTTAAGAAAAGCTGCCAAACGTCCCACTAACACATGATCATGTGTATTCAGAAATTAATTAATATATGAAAACCAGTTGTATAAACAGATCTTCTCAATTTTTAATAACAATTATCAAAACTTTAAAATTGTAAAAATAATAATAAATAAGCGTTAATCTAAAATCTAATCTAAGATTAAGCGTTTTATCTAAAATTAGTATTAATCACAGAAAATATTTACCAAACCTATGAAGGTACTGAAAAGCAAGAGTAAAACTATTCAATGTAAAACATATGCATTAAACCAAACGGATATAACGCGAGGAAACAATATACGCGTTACACGCACAAAATCCTAGCAAATATTTTGGGTAATTTTTATCTACATAAATTTGGAGCTACAAATTTCATCGAGTAAAAGAGTTCGTGCTTACAGGGGCACATAATGCTCGAGATAGTATCTTGACTCACCGTTTTGTTTTTGATAATTGATAACTTAAATGAGAAGACTGAACATGAATGAACACAATAACTAGAACAATTGCAGCGAAAACTAATCAACGAAAATAACTGAAAAGCCGGATACAGGAAAACGTATGCGTACGCTGTAGGAAACAAGTAACGCCAAGGAAGGACATTATATTTGTTTGTGTTTACTTAGGGTTTACGAAGTGTCACTCAGTGTCACGCTGTCTGTGTTTACACATCACCTACGGTCGGCGCTACTGATATAGCCTACTGACTCACTGATAATGAACGCCTACAAAACCTTAACGGTGTGATCTACGAGTTCGTTATCTCCACATACGATATGATATCTCCATATATAATCTTACAGAAAAAATTTCCTTTTTGTACGAGTGTCATCGGTGTTTCTGGTCTTCTTAGTAGGTCTATATTGGCGATACTTCTTTATATTGGCGATATAGTACGTTAACGTTAATTTTTTGCTACATAAGTTAAGAAGAGGAGTCGGTTATGTTGATCCAATGGCCCAAGACCAAGATTACATAATTTACTCTACGTTTGGTTGTGTGTGAATCTAATGGAAATTAATATTGGATAAATTGTTAGCATAGTAGTAGTAGTAGTAGTAGTAGTATTATCAGTGATATATTGGGTGGAAGGAAAGAAAGGACAATTTCACATTCCTGTACGCAAACCTGGCTGCCTTCTACTGAAAAACGTATAATACACAAATAAAGGACACAAGAGAAGTTAGTAATTTATCTCTTTGGTAAAAATTCAATAAGACGAGGTACAACCGACGAAGACAGACAGTCACAAAATATAAGACCAAAAGATCATAAATTATTACAACAGATTCAGGGAAACTATTCTGTAAGAAACTACCAGTACTATACACTGACACACACACATTAGAGGACGTTATAGACAGGGAAACATGTCAAACGATTATTAATAAAATTTATTACGAATCTGATCAGAGAGTCGGTATAATTATGGAAAGTTCGTAACTGAGAAAATTGTGGTTATGAACCACCTGATAGTAAACGACACACAGAAAACTCCGTTTCGTGTAAAGTGTGGAGGGAATATTTATGTACTTGGATTTGGCGCGGAAAATGCCGAAAGAATCAATTATATGAATTGACCATCTCTTAGCACAAAAATTCTCTTCCTGACACACACACACACACGCGCGCGCACACATTACTACAGTTAACTGCCGGCCAGTCTGCAATACTGAGATACTGCGGGGTTAATGTGTTCAGCACTATCACTCACCTTCGTTCGTTGCGGTAAAGAACGCATAATCACTTACGGTCAACATATATTTTTGTTACAACACCATAATCTGGTAATAGTGATGGTGCCACAACTTCAGATTTTTTATTTTGTTCTGATAAAATTGTTAAATGCTGTGATAATTATTTTCACTTCAGTAATCGGCGACTAACATACAAATTGTTGATTAATTATCACGTTATTCCATGTTATCATTGCATGTTATTATAGTTATTGTTAAAAATAATAAAATATGATAATTTTTATTAACTGTACTTGAAACTGTTTCTCTGAGGGCGCAACTTACAAACTAAATTAATAAAACTTACTTTTTTATGTTATTTCGTTAAGTACTAGATTTAATAAAATATGATGTACGTAAAAAATCAGACTTACATGTATGACGATACAGTATTTTTTTAGCCATCTGTCATTTTATTTTAGTAAATGTTTAATGAATGAAAATAAACCACAAAATTTGTTAAACAATTACACTTAAGTTATCTTTAGTTAACCTAACAGTTTTTCGAAAATTTATAAATTAAAATTATTGAATCATTAGACCGAATTAAACTCTTAGTGTACAGTAAAGTATGTTTTATCAAACCTTCAAAAGTATTTCATGAAATCTGTACATTACATTAACAACACTGTAACACAAAATAAACTCGAACCGTTAATACCATGAACATATCGCGTCAGAGTATTTCATTTAACTGACTGCCAGACAGTTCGGGGTTTGCTCAAGTGGCGCGCTACCTCTGCTGCTCATAGCCAGGGTTGCAGTTTGACCACGTTCTACCTTCCCCGCTTTCGCTGAAAATTACCTCGCTTCCAATTAAATCAATTACTATTCATTAACGGCGTTGATGTTTCAATTTTTCAGGCCGCAGTAGTTTCGTGTTATGAAATTTACCAATCAAACTGCGATAATAGAATTAATTGACTGCGTTTACAATTTTTTATGCATAACATATCAAATGAAGGGATCGAATGGAAAATATTTATAAAATTCTGTCGTCACTTACGTTTAAATTTGGGTAACAAACGAATGTGTTATAGAAACCCGTTTTTTTGTACATACTTTCAATAAAAAAATCGAAAGTATTATTTGTAAATATTTGTAATGTTTGTAAAATTAGTTACGTTTACATAAAGGTTTTATTACACCTTTCGAAACCGTGTTTGAAATTTAGTTGCTAATTATGAAATTAAGTCACTATATAGGCCTAATTATTACTTTTGGGTAGTAATTGTATATAGAAATTATTACTTTCAGAAAAATTACAAAATAATATTTTTGAACTTTTCTTTTGTAAAGACGTTATTATATGTTTATACGAGAACAACGGAGAAAACTTAGTAGCCCGCTTAAGTACAACTATTCTTATGCCATACAAAGATTTGTCTATTAAAAATGAAACCGGCTGATATTTAATTTGTCTGTTTTACTAACTCTCGTAGTAAATATAACTTTTCTTATTAACGACATTTATCAAATAACAAAATACGGCTAAAGCGTACTCATTTAAATCTCGATTATTTAAATAGATGAGAAATAAAAATAAAAATTAAAAAACAATTAAATAACTATTTTTAATAAGTACTATTTGCTTTTATATGTAGGTATATGTATATGGTATGCTGGCTTTAATAAAATAAACGTGGCATTAATTTTCGATAAACAATTTTACTGCTACGTATGTAGCATATTATCATAGTTTCTACTCTATTAAATGACGAAAAGTGAAATGTGGGAATTTTATAATTCTATGTATTGGGAAATATTCCCACAAACCGACGAGATTGTTAGCTCCCTGCCGTTTGGTTTTGTAAAATAAAACAGTGTGGGTTGGCGTTCGATACTGCTGGTTCTACGCTCTCTGTCTTTCTCATTGCACCCTATACTGCCCCAGGCATTTTGTTCCACTCTCCCCTCCCGACTCCCTGGCTAAGTTTTTGGAGGGGGTGGTAACATGAAGGTCAGCTATAGGGGGTTGATTATGGATTGTGCAATAGGATTAAGAGCAGATTATTGACATGCTGATTAAGGTTATGTTGATTGTTAATTTATAAATAGACCACAAATTCATCAACAGTAAATCTGAGTTTTGGATCGAAACCGCAGACAACCCCGTTGTTCCGTCGAACTTAATCTAGTTTTGCTCAAATCAAATTATACAAAAGCAAGTGCTCATCTCGTTCGACAATTGCTTTCCCTTTGTTAGAAAATGCTTCTGGCATCTACAAGTCGCCCGTATTGTTTTTTTTTTTTTTTTTTTTTTTTTTTGTGGCAGTCTCTAAATTTAGATTGTACAGATTTAACATGTTTCCAATTGGTAAACATACAATTAAAATCAAACTGGTTTGTAGACATAGTGATAAGTAGTAAAGAAGATAAAAACTAGTAGGCCTACAATGAAGCTTACCTTTTCATTAAACATTTACTGTCTTGTATGACTATTATTTTATATTATAAGAAATTTGATTTCAATTTTTGTAAGGTTGTATACGACCATAACGGTCTGTAGCGGTTACCAAAACGAGGACTCGTATACTATCTCAGGGTGGGTACAATATTTTCGATGCTATTTGAAATCATTAGGACGTTGTTTCCATCATACTTTGATTTGGTGATATTAACTAGGCTAAACACGATCGTATTTGGTAATTGTAAGCACGATCTTCGAATTATTTGCCACCATTGATTAACAAATGTCAATGAAGCGGACATATGTTGATAAAAATAATATAAAATATTGAAGAAGAAATGTTTTTACAATTTATAAACCTGTATGCGCTTCATACTCTGTTCAGGTACAATGGGCCTATTATAGATTATTCATGCCCTGCTTTGTGAGTCTTTCATTGAAAGTTTATTGGTTTTTTATTTTTTTATAGCCAAATGTCATGGAAATTACTCACTCATTTTTATATAAACGAATAATCTGTTTAGTATTTCATTAATTGGTTAAAATGTAAGTATATATATTTGCAATATTATTGTTTTATTAAAACATCTGTATGTGTGTGTGTGTGTGTGTGTGTGTCACGCCTAAAACGTAGAAAACAGTCGGCGATAATGACGACGATGATGATCATGATATGTATCATTTGGATATGTAAAGTGATGATATAAAGTTTCTCGTCATTTCGTTTCAACAGTTGAAATCCAAACTTTGAAGCTGCCGTAACTGGCGAAACAATTGTCAGGAAAATAAAATCATCTGTAGAACTTACCAAGTGTTTATTTGTTAAACTCAAGTATTAGTAAAATGTTTTACCAAGTGCCGAGCGACCATTCGAGATAATGAAAAAGTTAATGACATCTAGGAATAAATATCTTGTTCATCAAACGCAAGGTTGTATGAAGCATTATCTTGTTATGCGGAAGATATTCCAATCAGGGAGAATAATTGTAACGAAATTTAGCCTATATATAACTCAATTTCAAATAAAATAAATCAAAATTTTTCTTGTCCAATACATACGCGATTAGAAAACACCGTCTTGCCGGTTTTTGTTATGTTACAAAGTAGTATTTAAACCGCTATCAAACGACCAGTATAACTGACATTTTGTGGTAATTTAAATATTATAACTGACTGAGAAGCTATTATGTATATTGTGGCATAGCAATTCCTGACTGCTGGACGTCAAACCAACAGTTTCTCACTACCCGGAACCTCGTGTCTTCTGTTTGTACAACATCGATAACATTTCAATACTGGTTAGGTTGCTGAGAACATTATACAGTACATTGGGCTTGAGTACATAATATTATTCTGCACAATGGAGATCAGACTTTATCAGATTGTTTTACGTCGATATTACTTTCACTGTTTGCCCCATGCGAGGTAGATAAAGACAAGTGGTAAGTGGCTACTGGGAAGTGGAAATCACTCCCATAAAAATCACTTTCATTTGCCTCGCATGACTGTTCCGATAAGGTCGTATCAACAAGGATACCGATGAAGTTCTATAAAAGAAGAGTCAATCCGGTGTAGGCAAAATGGTAGAAGAGATAAATT
Source organism: Magicicada septendecula (assembly GCA_034769895.1). NCBI lineage: Eukaryota > Metazoa > Arthropoda > Insecta > Hemiptera > Cicadidae > Magicicada > Magicicada septendecula. The sequence goes on from CM068367.1 coordinate 591,613,631, forward strand.
ATTGTAGCTATAGGCTACGGATTAGGCGTAATACTCGTCCGCAGGTAGAAGAAAGAATGGGCAGCAGAAACTGGTGACAGCATTTTGTACTTGGTGTTCACATAAAATTCTAATATCTCCCTCTTCACAATCTAATAACGCATCCTGAGAAAATCTCAACACATTCCATATTTAAAAATCTGTACATTAAATTGACTATTCGGTCTGAATAGTCATATACATTAATGTGACTATTTGGTCATTCGGCATTTGTTTAAACCCCAAAAAATAAAGCGAGACAAAGCCTATAATCCAACATAAAACGAAAAAATTACTATAAAAATATTTTTCACTTCTATGAAATTCACACGTAGGCCTAATATTATTCTGTACACAATTAGTGATTAAAAATGGGTATTGTGTTCATATCATTAGGCTCTTATAGACAGGAGTAAAGGGATTAAATAAACACACTAATAACTAAAGAAAATAATTTGTTATCAATAATACGTAATAAATATATGTAATATATGTAACAATAATTTGTTATCAAATCAAAAATAAATAATATGTTATCAAACATAGTGAATTGACTCTTATGTATTGAGATTTAATTTAATCTCTATGTAAGAACATACATTTAATGGTTACATAAATATAATGTAAATATTAATTCAACAACAGTTTTCTGAAATACGGTTTCAGTTTGTAATTTTTTAATACAAACAGATTTTGAAGCATGTATGGTTTACTGCACTGGCTGTAAGCCCGAAATAATAACAAGAAAATAATTGAAGGCTTCGAAAACAGGGGTTGAGAAAATTCGTGGATTAAGTTGGTACGTGCGTAACGTAGTATGGAGGCACTAGATAACGAGATAAGGACCTTAGGGATAGACGTCTAGATAATCGAAGAGTAGCGAGATGTCTATAAACGCGTAGTGCCTCAGATTTGTAAGTTAAATCAGCGTTAAGTACTGGTAATCATGCGAGTATTACTGTTATGAAAGTGTTACGTAACATCATCTAAAAACGCTGTTGGACACGAATGGGTGAAACAGGTTAAACAACGATAATTTTACGATGAATTAGAACTGGCTGTTCATTAGTTTTTAAGACGGTTGCATAATAACCTCAGTTAATGACAATAAAAATTTTTAAGTTAATTATATTAAAATACGGTCGGAGATTATTACTGTAGTGAATCTAGCTCGCATCAAACAGTTCACTTATTTAGTTAAGAACATGCAGTTCCTCCGTGGCTTTATTTCTGCTGTCAAATTGTTTTGTTTGGTGTTGTATAGGCCTATGTACTTCACGTTACTTCAAACCTCTTACCGTTTCATGTGATTCACTGTGACAACCCAAGTGCTTGTAATTTCAATTCAGTTGGCGGCAAGTTTGGAAGAAGGTGTGTCTGCCCGAATTGTTCTCCTGCAGCTGAAAGCCCCGATACGTATGTAGGTAACATCCCAGTAACAAACAGATTCATCTGAATGATAAGTAACTTACATGTTTTTTTTTCAGTTTTTAGTGAAGAATAAGATACATAAAAATGTATATAAAAGTAACATAAATTCTTTTAGGATAACCTCTCGTTGCCCCAGCAGTATAATTCATTGGTATGAATTGTGCGATTAGCAATTTAGAACATTTTATTTCAGCTTAATGTCGCTCGTTGTTGCCATAATTTTATGAAAAACTGAAGGCGCGCAGTTTTACATCGAATGCACGTATTTCTCAAGTACTGTCATTATGTATTAATTCTTATCTCGTTATCGTATTTAATAAAACATTCTTATATTTAAGTAGAGTATTTGAATCAGTACACATTAAAATAGAATTTTATACTAACATTTTAAACTTACACCATAATCTTTCCTTTACAATTTGAAAATTTTCTATAGCACTATGTCCTCCAAATACTCTCAGCCTTTTGCCTTATGAAGTGAAAACTAATAAAAAATGGTAAGGTATTAAAACCAAGCTTACCTAATTCCATATGAAATTAAAGGGACAACTAAAGACTCAATTATTCGAGTCTTATAAACAGGGTGCTCCTTTTTCACCTTCGTCTTCATAGTCAGTGATTACGACACCTGTTTCGGTTTAACTAATATTCAATTTTACCCGTCTTTTCCACGCTTCTCCTTGTTTATTGCTAATTGGCATTATACTGAGATACACGAATACAGGCCTATGTTACTAGTGAGAAAAAGTCGTTTGAATTATATTGCGTTCTGCTGAGTCGCATCAGATACGCGCCGCAGTTATCTCAGGATTACTTCGATTTCAGCTCTACATACCTGAAGTAAAATCACAGATAAAAAATAAAATAAATAAGTTGACACTTCAGTCATGCCTAGCCAAACTCACAATGTTATGTTTAACTTCAACGAATTAGCGATATTTTTCAAATTTCGTGTTTGTTGGCAGGGCAGCAAGAACGAATGAAACGGTAAAGGTAAAACGTGTATTTGTGTGTACGTAGAGTCTCTCTGAACCATCGTTTCTAGTGAACATAGTGGACTCGCACTGTGTGTTTGTAATGCGATTACATTCGAGAGAAACTGATTTAAAGATTTGCTGTAACAAATTAACCGACGCTGGTGGCCTTTGACGCATACATCTCTTCACTTCAGTAAACTTATTATTATAGCAGAACGAATTAAAATACTGCGTTATTTCGTTAATATTAAAAACAGACAGTTCAGACAGCAAATTACTAAATGAGAGCAGTTTGCCTTCACCGTTTTTTACTTACAAAATTAACCATCAGTAATAATGTTAGCAAAAATAAATATGAATATTAGAATTGGTAAGGACAGAAAATCTGTCCACTTGGGATATTAATTTAGTTGGGAACATTAAGACCAAAATAAGGTTTATTGTACTTTTTACAAAGAACAGGAAGTTTCTGAAAATATTTTCTGAGGAGGCGTTATCTACAAAGGCGTAAGATGTGGGTGCTGTTTTGTTCGTCTTCTAATCATGGTACAGAGAAATTATTTTTAAAAAGTAAAACCCACGTTTGCTAGTACAAACCTCTAAAGCTTACAAATAAGTGTTGTATGCCGAGCACAAGTGTCCGTAACGCCACACCGTCCTTTGGTTCTTCAGTGCGTACGTTATTCGGAGACAAGCAATGGCATGTTTTGTTTGTACTCCCATGGATTGACATATTTCTACGGGTTTGACTTCCGGGAATGGCACATTTCTCTGAAATAGTGATAGATGAGACAAAAACCATTACTGGCTGCGACGTGAACTGTCTGCGTACACTAGACAGTGTTTCTTTGTTGGCACCTTCTGTTTCACCTTTGATAGCCGCCTGTTGTACTAATATAGTCGCATTATAATTGGACCACTTGTTTCTTTCTTCTCTTTTTTGGTTTCCTCCATAAATAGTATAACACTTTTTGAAATCAGACGAGAAAGTGTTTTAGTACTACACAGAAATATTTCTATAAAACATTACTGGGAGACAAAGTTGTAACAATAACATTCAAAGTAAGTCATATTGTGGACCTCGAGTGGCAAAAACGTCGACACAATTACTTTCAAGTCAGTACACTGTGGATTTCGTTGCGTGTCACGGAGAACACCGTTACGGTATCAGCCCGTAGTGCTGACTACGACCGTTATACCACATCCCTGAAAAGTGAAAATTTAACTAAATTTAAGGAAATGCTTTTAATTCAATTGTAGATATATGAAAGCAGATAAATATTAAATATACTGCATTAACACTAACATAAATATTCATTAGGACGTTAACAAAGGAAAATGTGTATTTTCCAAACACTGTCAAGAATATAAATTTAATATTAAAGTAGTTCCTGACAATTTGATATTTTATAGATTCAAATTTATAAATGTTTTTAAACACTTAAGAAATTTGGAGACGATGCTTCTTCACCATTTCTAAAATCTCGTATTTTAGCACCAAAAGTAAGTTCAAGAATCATAAGATAATATTTAATTCCCATGAAACAGAGGCTTGTCAGATACCTATACGATACAAATAGGCTATGCCACGGTTATGGTCAGAGTACTGAAAAAGTTAATTATGTTGGATTATGTCATGATAACTTTAGTACCGTGATTTATAATGATACAAATGTTCAAAAATTTAAAATTTTGTTAAATTAAAAAAAAATTAAATGTAGGTTGTTTTCCAGTACGTTGGACTTGGTATTCTTTATCAAGCTATGCATAATTTTAAATAAAAAATTTAAAGCTTTAAATAACTGATTTTTCACTACGAATCTGAACAAAGATATAAAAAAATGTTTAATTTTCATAATTACACTCTTTACTTGCAGTTGTGCTCTTGATTCATCTTTTGTTTTAATGTTGTCTGTTTCAGGGACATAACCCTCGGCTAACCCAATCGAATTTGGACAGGAAACGCCACTTAAATGACCCTGGATATTAATTTTGCGATAAAATTATTTAAAATTTCTAGTCACTTGTTATGTTAGTTGAACATGACAATTTATTGTAAATAGCCACAACTTTAAGCACGCATTATTTGTCACGTTTGTGAAATGTGTAGTTTTTGGAGACTTATAAAAACGGGATTTCACTTCTTCAATCCCTAATTTTAGGTGATGTCCGAAGAATGTTTTGCCGAATATGAGTAGCCTACATGTAAAAATTCGTATTGAAGGGGTTACCAATGTGTCAGTGTAAGTAAAAGTTCAGACTGAATAATACTTCACTGGACTTCTCCATGTGGTGAAGGTATTATTCATTTTCTTGAATATGTTAATTAAAATTTTTGTTTCCCTCGAAACTACTTATTTTTATATTGAACTATAGCAGACTGGTACCTGCTAGAACTACGAGATCTGACAGGTACCGGTAACCAAGAATTTATATTGGAAAAACCTTGTAAGAAATTTACCCAGAAACGTGTGTTGCTAGATACACTTATATTTAAGAACTTATAAGTAATATATAATACAATGAAAAAAGAGCATGAACAAGATTTACTCAAAAATAATATTCCTATAAACAAGTTTAATATGAATTGTTTCCTCTTTCGCTAGCTTTTCATTTTGTGAGTTCTTGTTTCTTTCTACGTACAAATTAATAAAAGGGGTGAACAGTTTGTTAATAATAAAAATTGCGTGAAATTGTCTGCCTTGAATTAACGAATTCTCCTAGTTTACGAAACAGAACGTACAAGAAATATAAATTAAGTGTAAAATTGAGAAAACAATCGTGTGGAGAGATGTGTTGGGGGTGTGGGGAATGGAGCGTGACAGGTTTGCAGGGGCGAGAGGGCGGTGAAACGCAATAATAGGCCGACACAGTAATTTACAAAATACCCCTTTCGTTATTATTGTTATTACAGTAAACTTACAAATGTAATCATAAGAATGTTATTTTTTCGTTTATGTATAAATGCTTCATTACGAGGTTCGTAGAGTTTTAACGTGATCTACTGATGCTTTGATTATACTAAAGTTTTAATTCTTATAAGTATGAAAACAGGATCAAAACCAATTAGAAAGTCAATTAATAATTATAAAAGTTGTAAGAAAAATATACAGAATTCTTATATCGTAGGTCAATACAGTATAGAAATCCCCCTGAAACAAAGGGTTATGAGCCCGCGACCCCCCCCACAAACATATGAGTGCGCGTGCGCGTGTGTAGCAATGCGACAGACTGACCACAGCCAGATGCTATTTCAATTTAAGACAGCAACCTTAAGGAGTGAATGAATAAGAACCAAGTTGTAATTAGTATTAATAACGTTAAAAGTCAATTGTATACAAAATTAAGACAATTACGACATTTTGGTGAGTTCAAGAGAGAGCGAAATAGTATTCTCTGCGGTATATTTGTGAGTGTGGAAAAAATTCAGAAAAGAAAAGTTTATTATTTTAAATCACGCTATGGAAAAAGTAAATAATACGTGCACTGGCAATAATAATATTTACTTTAAAATGTACACATTTTTAGAAAAATACACAATATTTAACAAACACGTAGTCAACTGAATTTGCTAGAACCGGAAATGGGCTTTAGCGAATTCATAGTCATTTCTATGAAAGGACAGATATCGCGAATGGACCAGAATCGAACATTTTGCGTCTCAGTTCCGTTCAGTAAGTCTTGTATAGAGTAATTCGAAGGAAGCAAGCGTGTGCAACTAGCACTTCAGGCGTTCGAGATTTTGGATGGAGTCAGGTGTCTGCAAAAACTGAGGACCACAAGACGAGCCTGTGGGTCGAATAGGGAAACGCATGACAAAGAACGTGGCCGAGCACTTTGGTTCGACAATTCAGGAAAGGATAAAATATACTTTATTTGGAATTACTATTGAACAATTAAAAGAAAGTCAGTGTAAAGACAATAATTCGATTTCAGAACAATAATTTTATATTGCCAAAATTAGAAATCATTGTCTAAATGAAATCAATAAATAATATCATTGTTTACGTTTGTTAAATGGCTGTATTTTTTAAGTTTAAAATTATCTTAAAGAAAATTAATTTTTGTTTACTTCATTTTTAAGTAAGTAAACAGAATACGTAATTAAAAACAGAAAAACAGAACGATATTTTCCTTATAAATGTGTAATGCCAATAAATGTATCAGTCACAATACTGGTTTTGAATGATGTATTGCAATTTATTCTTTGTTGAGAGAGCTCAACTTGTCGCATCTAAATATATAAATACATATACAGTATGGATGCCATTATTTATTTACTTTTGTCTTCCAGAAGACAGAAAGCTTATCTGCCGACAACTTGTACTTTCTAACATAACAAAAGGGCACAACAAATTATACACTTTCTGAAAATCGAAGTTGTTGCTTCTGATATGCACACCTATATCTAAAAAATATATTCTTTCCATTTTTAAACATGTTATTCACATCAAGAAATGTGTGTGTGTGTGTTTTATTCGGATTTCTGGCTTTTGCCGGGTGTTACGTTTTTAGTCAAACGCTGTTCAGGTATGTGTGTTTGCATTGCATTTGTCAGAGTGTGTGTGTGTGCGTGTGCGCGCGTGCGTGTGTTATGTGGATATACTAACGTATTTAGAAACATGTACAGGAATGTACACTTATCTGGGGAGGAGCGTACAGTAAATTATAATAATACACGCCCTACATTCCAATAAATATCCTGTTTTAAGCTGGATTTAAATTAAATAAACTATTATAGGCTAAAAACTAATTACTTCAAATCATTAAATTATGGACAGTTAACCTACTTGTTTATCACTACAAATTCCAACATAATTTATCCGGCACTGAACAGAAAACGTGCTTACAAAGCCAAAGGCGTTCCTATGATCCAGTTCCTTTGTTCTTGGCGTCCTGTTGTTTAAGCTTTCCATAACATTCATTAGTTCGTATTGTCTCTGACCCTTTTTATTTCCTTATCGTTAACATTCTTTTGCTTCATCTCATCTCGTGTCATGTACATAATTATATCTGCATTATTTTATGCTGGCGATATATTCTCGCTAATTTTAAACTTTATTTATTTTTTCTTTTAATTTTGACGAAGGTTTTTCAAATTAGAAGAAATTGTTTCAATAGAATGAGGTCGTGCTCTTTGTATTTGTTAACGTAATCAGAGAGTCAATAATGCTTTGGCGCTACAGTTCCCCTGCCATACTGTGTGTTTATTTTAATAGATACAGTATTATATTTTTTGTAGTAGATCATAATTTTAAGGTAGGGTTGTTCTCCGATAAAATGAACTTCTAGCACAATCCCGGATCTGTAGGCCTATACTTAAAACAAAAAAAAGTCCGACACACCTGATGTGTCATTAGCATGTTGTTCATAATAAAACTACTATGTTGTTGGAAAAATAAAAATAAAATAAATAAAGTTAAAAATAAATTAAATAAAAATAAAGTATAAAATAAAAAATTACAAATAAAATTAAAATTAAAACAAAATACACATTCATAAATAACAAAAAGAATACTTATATATATATATATATATATATATATATAAGTTATATATATGCACACTATAAAATATCCTTGTTTAAAATTATTAAGGTTGTAACGTTACATATAATCAACTCAGTACCAACGTAAAACAAACTGATTATAAACAATCCAAAGCAAAATAAACAACAAAATGGGAACATTAAAAAGGAACATAGGACGAATTGTGACTAATATAAGGGAATAAAAGAATTTATTATTAACAAGTAATGTATTACAGAAGAAATGAAGAGACCCGACTAAAGACAAGACAACGTTGACCCAAATACCCAATATAGATCAGACAGTGAGAAGAAGATAGCAACACCCATAACAAGAAGAGATTTATGAAGGATGATAATAGAATCAGTGCGACTAGAGAAAATAAAATGAAGCCAACTACAAGAAGGAACAAATTATGACAAGAATAAAATAAATCATGAGAATATAAATTATTTTTAATAATAGGGAAAACAGAAGTAATTTAAAAGCTGATTTAAAACCCTATGCTATGACTTGACACTGACATCAAACTACTGTATTAAGAAACTAGCTTCAATGACTTGACAGTATAACCAGAACTCAAAGGTAAAACAATGATGATAGAAAAATAAAAGGGAGATTGAATATAAGAATTGTAAATGTATAAAATAATAATGTATAAAAATAACCACTAAATGGTGTCCAAAAGACTAGTTCAATATGAAAGAAAATTATAAGAGAAAACTGAATCAACAATAATGTTGAGATAGTCACAAAAAAGAAAAATATAACTATAAATAATAAAACTTAGCATTAATACATGTAAAGAATTCAGTGTAATATGTAAAAAACAAAATCTAAGGTTCAACCATTGTTAGGAATCCAGGTGAGGACACATAACCTAAACAACCAGCAAGTTCCAATTAGAATTACACAAAACTATAACAGGAATGCTCTCAAACTAGAGTGTATTATAATATAAGCAAACTAGAGACTATAAGGAGCATTCCATTAACAAAAATTAATTATATAGAAGGACTTGTGTACATTATAAGTGTAAATTAACATGCTCAAGAGGTACAGCACAGTATTGGCACCTTGAACAATAAAAATCACACATAAAATGATGATAAAAGAAAAGAGAATAAGGTCATGATGTTAACTGAGATGTAATAATACTAATGTAAGGCAAATCAATGTTTATTGCCATAAATTTAATACTAATGATGTATTTTATATGTAACTTATAGGTGAAACTAGATGCAGGAAGTATTAGATATGTACCAAGAAATGTCAAAATACCAGAGCAGAACAAAACACTGCCAAACCTTTGCATTACTATAATAAACATTATACAAACTAAATATAATCAAAAGATGAAGGTGTAATGTCAAATAAGAAAAAATGTATCACTCAAGAATACTGAATGATAGGCTGAGGAAAAATGTAAATAAATTAAAATAGGAGAATACTAGCTAATACTGAGGTAATCAGAAGTGGTGATGATTAGTTCAGTATAAATAGGCCACAGCAAATATGGTTTAGAAACCCATAATAATATAAGATGAATAAAAACAATTAGCAATGCCATAGACCCAGTGTCTAGCCAAAAGAAATATAATTGTTATGGATAATAATTAAGTAATTATTTAAAATACTACTGTGCAATAATTATAAGATATTACAGAGAACAAAAGTGAGTAATAATAATACATTAGATGTAAGAACCCTTAATATAAGAAAGGGATAAAGACATAGTAAAAAATACTGAGGTAGGCCTAAACTACCAGAGACAATTTTTAACGAATTACCACCTGAAACTTTAATGAGAAGGTGTAATAATTAATAAGGAAGTAGAAATGATAGAAGTTTATCAAAAATGAACATAATAAATAAAATAAAATAGAACATAAGATATGTAAATAGATCGTAAAAAATAGTAATAAATTTATTTTGTTAATCCTTATCAAAGTTATAGGGTGTGGGTAACCGAAATACTCGTGTTAAAAAGACAAAAGCGATGGGAGTAATGAAAAAAGGATTAGTGTACTTATAAATGAACAATTTAAATTATAAGGAAAAGATTAATTACAAGCCCGTGGGCGTACAATTGGGAACCGAATTTCGATAATCTCAAACCCAGCGAATGACGCGAAGAACGTGTCTATTTTGCCGAATAATACCGAAAGTACACGGACATTAGAAAAACTGACCAATCAGAAGTCATTGTTAATTACTATGTACCAAATTTTGACACAGGTAAGATCATCAGTTCATCTCGAGACTACGACGAGGAATCCACGCAGGTTACCGTAACCAACAAGACGGAATTGATAGCCGACAGCTGATCACAAGCGTTTTAACCTCGAAACACGAAGTTGAGGTTAGGTCGGATGTAAACAGAGTGACAGTTTTTTTTTATATCAGTGTTCTAATCCGGAGTACATGCGCATAGGCAGTGAATGATTAAGAGTTATTAAAAATGATTTAATTCAATAAAAAATTTTAATAGTGATACTCCAAGAAACGACTTAGAACGCAAGTATAAGTGACGATTACTAAATATTCAAATAGTAATAAAAATGTTCGATGACGCTATTAACGAATTTGATTAACAGTATTATATCAATGTAAATCCAACCAAGCTTGGAACAGTACTTAAATTATTAATTCAGATAATTATTAGTGAAGGAATTAATCGTAACCAAACTTTAATTTTAATGTTCATGGACATTTAATTAACTTGATGGACATACCGAGATAGGATGCATCAACCAATTAATGATAAACTTTAAAAACTTTGATCTATCAATTACTAATCGTTATGTATTGTGTTTAACGTTAAGATTGTTACAAAATATTGAATCATGTTCAACCCTATTAGTGAGGAATATCCATATACCTGTTAACTTTGTGTTATCCAATATAAGGAAGCAGATAATGAATCTTGTAACTAAATTGCATTCCTAACCGTATTGTACGGATATTTTCATGTCGTTAAAGAGGTATTAATAATTTAAAGTTGATTAATTAATGTTCCAATGAAACTAGTTTTAACCTCAAATTTCAACAAAAATTACATGTCCACTTTTTATGTTATTCGTTAAGGAATTTTAATAATGTTATCACTCTCCTACTACTAAACAATGAGTGCATTGTTTTAGTTTTGTTTGTATCTTGCAGTCTCAAAGAACCTACTTTATTTATTAAATAATTTAACGAAATTCTTAGCGTCCAAGATGGCGAAAAGTTTGAATCAGACTTGTAACCCTGAGATATAATAATTTCAAAGAGTCCTTCAGTAACCTTGAATTAAAGGACAGATAAATAATATTATTGTATTTTAATCATAATTCAAAAATGAGTTCGAAGTATATAATCAATTTATACCCCATCCAAGAGTTTTGACTAATTATTTTGCTAGACTAAGACGTTACAGCTTAGGTGGACAGCATCTACGGTTGGCAGCAGTGGTGGGGGTAACAAGTGGGTTTAAATAATTTTAAACTTTATGACCATCAATACCCATCAGCTTTACTATTAGAACACCACTACAAGTAAGTAACTGTATAACCGATCACTTCTATTTTCAGTGAGAAGGCACACAAATAGTTCGTCTTAGCAACGAGAGAACGTCAAAATTCAAATACGAACTCAGTGAACCCGAACAATAAAATAAACAAATTATTTTATTTAATCAATATTCAAAAGTATTAATAATAATACAATTTTAAACAGAGGCATACTCGTTTTATTATAAATTGACGACCAACGTTTGAGGCTTTAATTAGGTAAATGATTTCGACCTAATTAACTATAAATAAACAAGAAAAATTAAATAACCGAATTTTAGCAACTAGATTACAAAAAAGAACAACATAAAATCAAGGATTAAAATATAGTAGTATAACAGAGAGAGGCGGAGACCTCGTTATATAACAACGTGAACCATATTTTAATTAAATAGGATACAATTACAAGTATAAAAAACATACACAGGTACAATTAAATGGAAATACACAATGGAGGACGGATGGCGACACTAGTTAAGGTCCCATACATCTTAGGAGTTCTAAATATCTTAAAGCGTGCCTATTTTTTATATACAGGTACTTTAAAAATTTGCATATTTTAAATTTCCTAACGGGCACATTCGTCGCTGCAAAACATGTCATGCTTTAATTGAGATTATGATATATTCGTAAAATCATGGTTTATAAAGTGTGAATCTGTTTACATTGCAGTAATCGTTGCCCACGAAAATAAGCCGTATCTTCGTTACATCTTTGATGTCTGCCGGAGACCCGTCGTTTGAGATTTCAGAAAAATGTGTTACAACTGTACTGAACAATTTCTATGTATATGTTGTATGCGTGACATTTCCCCGGTTAAAAAGGGAGATGCCTTCAGTTATTAATATAATTTATAATATATAATGTAATTTGTTTAAAACTATTTTTGTTGTCTGACAATGACAACTGATTAGATATAACATTAAAAGTCACAAGATATTTAGGAGTTTATCTAATGGCCATTTTCAAATTTTTAATATATTTTGATAGTTTAGACACACACACACACACACACACACACACACACACACACCTAAAATATAATTTATTTAACATTTATAACTGTTTTACCTTAAGATATGTTTACCCTTATTTGGAACGTGTTTCGGGAATCCTATTGTTCCCATCCTCAGCCATCTTAATTTTGGATCTTGTTGAGTATTTGTGTTCCGGTTGGTTGTTGCTATGGTTTCCTATTGGCTTTTGGTATTTTAACTTGGTATTATTGTGTGTGGGTTTGGTGTATATATATGTTTGTCGAGTGTTTTCAATGTTGAGTATTTTGAAAAATTGTGTCGTGTTTTGTGTTGACTTGTATTTGTTCAGGTATTAGTTGGTTTTGTGATTGTATATTTGTAAACTTTTCTTTATGTTCATTATTGTGCCTTTTTGTATGTGTTTATCAGTGTCATGCTGGTTATGTCTGGGAATTCATGTCCTGTGTTTATTGTGTGTTTGGCCAAATTGGATTCATACATGTATATATAACCTTTCGACTTGGAGAAAGCTTTTGACAAGGTCCCTTAGGAGACTCTGTGGAGCACACTAGAAGTAAATAATGTTGATGCTGGCCTTATAAAAGCAGTTCAAGCTTTTTACAAAAACAACCGGAATTATGTTAGAACTTCTAATGAAACATAAAGTGAGTCTAATACTTCAGATGGGGTGAGACTGGGTGATATTCTTTCGCCATAGCTCGTTGTTGTAATGATGGATGCTAACGTCAAAGAGAGTCAACAAATAAGTAAACAGTATAAGCAAGGCAGCTGGAAATTACAACCTATGCTGTTTATAAATCAGACGTTAGCTGACGATGTTGTTCCTGGATCACGTCTGAATACATGGTAAGAAGGTATGCGTTACAAGAACATGACCATTAGATCCACAAAAAAAGAAAACAATGGTAAAAGCAGACAAGCGAAACAACATGATATAGTTATCATGGAACACGGAATTAGATTACCGTATTTCGGAAGCCAGCAGACTGCATAGAGCCTTAAGACAAAAGTTTCTTTGAGAAAGGGAAATCTCGTAGCGGACAAAATGGTAGTCTACAAATCTGTGTATATCCCAACAATGATCTATGTTTGTTGGGATACACGTACGCCTTGAATAGAAGACACAAAAGCAAAATTCGAGCAATGGAAATGAGATTTTTTAGAAATTCAGAAAGCAAAACAAGACGAGGTAGAATACGAAGCCTCGCTATGCGCAGGAACCTCGGGGTGATCCTTCTAATTGATATGATAGAAAGCTGATAGTTGAGATGGTTTGGCCACGTCTGTAGAATGGAAGACCGAAGACACTCTAGAACAGCGTGGGAAACAAAACGGAAAGGTAGAAGGAGAGGAAAACCCAGATTAAAGTGGAAGACTGTATTAAAAAAATGTAGAAAGCAGAGGAGTGTGGACTGGGCCTAGAGAACTGGCCCAGGATAGGCCAAAGTGGCGTGATTTATACAAAACCTCGATAGCTAATAGGGTCTGGGGTGTAGTGTGTGTGTAAAATAATGAAATGTATGCATCCTTGTTTACCGCGGAAGTAGTCTAGCCAGTCCTACACTTCAGCTGGCCGTTACTACTCCAGGATGTTATCTCAGGTACTCTCTTCCACAGTCTAAGTCTACCTGAGGGCTGAAAAACGAACCTTGATTTTATGATGCGTCCGTGAATATAGCCTATACGGTATATTAAGAGAGTGAAGTTTTCCCGGGGGGAGGATGCGTACTGGTTGTATAGTGTTCTTCGTTGCCTGCCTCAGTTACTAACCAACTCAAAACCTCCTTCTCGTATCTCTTTTTTTATACGTTCTAGCCATCTCTTCATTAGTCTAGTCCAGTTTTTTTGTTTACATTGGTGGTTTACATTGTCAGATCTCTTTCAATGGACATTCTTCCTCCATGCTTTGTACAAGTCCAAACCATCTCAACAGATTTATTCTTCTTCGTATTGTTTAAGACCTGAAGATGTCAGTAATGACGAAAAGCTTAGTCGAACAATAAAAAATTATAGCAGTTTGCAAATTCATAAAAGAAATAGATTTATTCTTGTATACCTCTGACATTTGGTTCGTTTCCCATACGCTTCATAAATTTCTGACCTGAGGTTGACTTCGGCACACTTCGCTTTCACGCGTGACAATACTTTACGTAAGAGTATACACACGTTTCTTGTTTACTTCACAAATGTTTTTCCCACAGATTTCGGCTGTTTGTCCTTGCAAGTGGCTATTCCTCCTTGTATGATTCCGTTTCTCATTATCTCTTTCGTCGAGAGCACTGTCATTTTTATTTTTTGTTCTAGACTTTTTGTTTAACCACTGTACATATTCCACTGTGAAAATTACTTTCTCTTATCCGCTTATACACATTTACTCATGTTCTGATACATTTGATTTTGTACGTTTATTGTATCTTGAAAACGAAACATTTAAATTTTGAAACGGAACGGCCAGTCAGATTTTAGATATTAAAGTATAGCAGATTGGTAACATATCAACTGGTTATTACATTTCATTATCTGTGATACGACGTACGATAAAGTCTTGGCTAAACAAATCGCACAAATAAGTAGTAGTGGGGTAGAATAAGTAGATGCCTAGGGGGTGAAAACAACAAAACACGCTCATATGAAATTCTAAAAACGTATAAGCAAAATACTCTACGAAGCCAGCGTTATAATAAGTATGCACACAAAAATACACAGAAGAAAATAAATTAAATGCTTAGGAAATTAAATTTTCTAAGCATATTTTATTGGAGCGAATGAAGAGTTCAGACATAAATAATGAAAAAAACATTATCGACGAATCTTAAATCTAGGATTAGAGACGAAATTAGATTCCTCAAAGACCTTATAATTACACTAAAGGAGGATACATTTCAGGAGAAAATTAAGGAGACTAGTCAGTGGCGTTATTGAAACTACAAAGGATAGAATGGTCTGTTAATCTTGGAAACTAAGAGTAAGGAAAATTTTTAAACAGTGCATTAACGACGTCTTTGATAAAACATAAGAGCACTGGTGACTGTTAACAATGAAACTGCATTGTAAAAGCATACAGCTAATGTAGAATGCAAACGTCAAAAGTAAACGACCATGAGTTGCCGCAGTAACAGGGGCCAAAGAAGTGATTCAGAACAAGAAACACTACCTATGCTTAAACATTTAACTACACTGTTTTACTACATTATACATACAAACATTTATAATTTCATTGATTGAGCAAAACGAGTTCTTCATTTAAGCAGACCGATTGGCATCTGTCTGTCTGTCTACTTCTCTAGCTGTTTTTTGTATGTCTCACGATAATTTTTGAATGCGTTAACCGACTTTAGTAAAACCTGACACGAGTGTCCATACGTTTACCCTTCAAAGGTCTATTGTTTTTAAAATTGATCCTCCAAAAAAGAAAAAGAATAAAAATAGGAAAGGCAGAAATATGAGGGGTCAGAGTTGTAAAAATCAAAAAAATATTTGTGTATTTGGAGTATCAAACTAAAGGGAATTTTAGACAGGATCTGAATATAATGTTGGACAAAAATTTCAAATTGTTGGGACGCCAAGAAGTGGACTAAAATTTTGATTAAATAGTAAAACTTTAGTAGGGTACCAAATTACAGGGAATTTTAACCAAAATTTGAATGTAGTGACTGTAGCGTGACAGAAAATCTACCTTATTATAATTCAAGAATAAGCAAATATAAAATAAAAACAAACTGGCATAAAGAAAAATTACAATAATAATTACTCAAGAACAACAGTAAACTGAAATTCTAGATCCAAAGAAATCAAGTTCATTAAAACCAAACATACAATCTATAATAAATAATAGGAAGATGATTATAGTCCAACTTATAGTGTAGATATACCCAGGTAGAATAGGAGCAGGTAAGGAAAAACCATGGATAAACAAACTCACAGAATAGAAAAATGACTATTGAAAAACAATACCACATTATAAAAATAAAAACCCAAAAAGATAACATAAGAAAAGTACAATACAATAAAATAAAAACAATGTAAATTAAGTGTAAGTAAAGATGTCAGATATAAGACAACCTCAAGACAAAAGATAAAAGCAATTAGGTCACCAGATTATATGACTAAAGGTGGACAAGTGTAATTTATTTTTATTGTGAAAAGTGACTACTAATAATGCAAATTAAGTGATGTTCCTTATTCCCCAAAACTAGATAAAATTACTAGAGATGAGATTAGGGAATACAGTGAATAGTGAGGGGAATCAGGGTAAATCCCTAAATAAATAAACAAAAACAGAAATAGACTGAATAAAAGTTAACTATAATAAACTGTTTAAATAAAAACAGATTTGTTTTGTTGTGTTAGAAGTTCATTGAACCCATAGCATTGAATGCTTGGGATTAAATTTATTTTAAGAGAATATCTTTATTATGTTTTAATAATGTCAATTAATCATGAACTATGTTGTAATTAAGTAAGGGCAATTTAGTTGTTAGGATTTTATTGGAATTGTATGTCAGAAAGGGTAATAGCAATCTGAAATAATTGAAAACTTAGTGATAGAACTAACATCAATACATAGACCAAATTGTAAATCTCACCAACATTATAAATTAATAGTAAATAAGTTAATGAGACAAATCAAATGAATGAAAAATGTTGAATTTAACACACTAACAATTTATTATAAATGTAATAACACTTAGTGAAAGCAATTAAGAAATGTACAGGATATTATTAGAAAAAGGCAAGTGTACTAACACTGGGGCCTAGAGAAAAGCCTAAATTGAAGGTAGTGTTCAAATTAGCTAAGTAAATCATCAAATTACTGAGAATTATAGAAACCAAATCATAATAATAAATTCAATCAATGATCTTGTTTAATGATAATTGGAATCTAACATATACTGTAAACCATTTAATTTGCTAGGAAGTAAAGTAGGTAAGGCCTACAAGCAAATATTATGTAAATATGACTTTTGAGTTAAAAAATACACTAAAATATATCAGGTATGGTATTAAATTATGCAGAATTAAATAAGGAATTTGATTATGTAATTAGAATTGAATAAGAATAGATAATAATCAAAATGTAATTTTTAGTATAATGTAAAATCCAATTCTTTTGAACAAAATCAAACTTGAGACTTAAGTATCAGCTGACTGAAAACAATGTAAATTTACTAATACATCAGCCAGGACCTTTCGAATGATGAAGAAAAAAACTGGGAGTTGATTGTTAAACGTCAAGGCGAACACATCAGAATGATATAGCTAAAAAAGATAAAAAATGTTTTGACAAGAACAGCTTAAGAAAGGAAATTTAAAATATGAGTCGTTCATATAAAAGTTAAATAAAAGAAACCAAACCATTACTTTTATGAAGATTGGCAATTATAAAGCAGATATAGGAACGGTCCAGGCACTAATCAAGAAATTTCCAATGTGAATATTCTCACGACATTCTGGATGAACTATTTGAAACGAAGACACTTTTAACCAACACCTATTACCGAAACTAAAACGGATTACGAACACTGAATCAACACACTACAACGAAGAACTACTGCTCTGATGAGGGACACTTAAAGAATAAACATTTATTTGGAGGAAAATCGTTGAGAAGATCTTGGTATAAATCCGAGTGAAGGAATCGGCCATTTTGATGAGAGACGACTTCGATCAGCTGTGATGACGTCAGCCCAAGCTTAGCCTGTGGTTCGAATATTTCCATTTTTAATTTTACTAACATTTTTATGATAAATATTGTCTCTATTTTATTAAGTAAGAACTTTTAGTTCTAAGTATTGTACTTTTCAGCACTGCCCTTTTCTGACTTCTTATAACAGTAAAAAGAACCTATTAATTTTAAAATGTTATTAATTAAAAAAAGAAACCAAATCGACCTGAGATAAGAGTTTCGAGCTGTGAATAAGTATTTCGACTCAAAGTCGACTAATCGCAACGAGATCAATAAATTAAATTAAATATTCCATATTTGAGTTTTATTTCTTTGCAAAGTATACAATTAAAAGAATTTCAGATATTAATTGAAACCTGGACGTCAAGGAAGAAGAGAACGACATCAAAAAGGAGTAAAAACACGAATCTACAAATACAATAAATCGATTATTCAAATCACGTAATCTATTTAACGTTTTAAACAAATTATTCATCACCAAACAAAATAAGTAAAATAAGAAAGGAATTAATATAATAACTAGAATTAATACAATAAATCATAAACTAATAAATAATCTATATCTATAAAAATGAATGTTTGTTTGTTTCTTTCTTTCTTTGTCCCGTATGCGTTCCTATACCATTCATCCGATTGCGATGAAACTTCGGTGAGTTGTTGTGCACACGCCCGCGAAGGTTTTTTTTTCGATGGGGTCCTATGGGGGGTTCTTGGGGTCTTCCACATCTCCTCCTAAACCACTGGACCGATTTCAACCAAACTTGGCACAAATATTTTATGCAACGGGAGAACCAACAGAGGGTAGGTGTTTTTTCGATGGGGTCCTTTGGGGTCTTCCACATCTCCTCCTAAACCACTGGACCGATTTCAACCAAACTTGGCACAAATATTTTACGCAACGGGAGAACTAACATAGGATAGGTGTTTTTTTCGACGGGGTCCATTGGGGTCTTCCACATCTCCTCCTAAACCACTGGACCGATTTCAACCAAACGTGGCACAAATATTTTATGCAAAGGGAGAACCAACATAGGATAGGTGTTTTTTCAATGGGGTTCTTTTGGGGGTTCTTTGGGGTCTTCCACATCTTCTCCTAAACCACTGGACCGATTTCAACCAAACTTGGCACAAATATTTTACGCAACGGGAGAACCAACATAGGATGTGTTTTTTCGATATGATACTTCGGGGGGTCCTTTGGGGTCTTCCACATCTCCTCCTAAACCACTGGACCGATTTCAACCAAACTTGGCACAAATATTTTACGCAAAGGAAGAACCAACATAGGATAGGTGTTTTTTCGATGGGGTCCTTTGGGGGTCCTTTGGGGTCTTCCACATCTTCTCCTAAACCACTGGACCGATTTCAACCAAACTTGGCACAAATATTTTACGCAACGGGAGAACCAACATAGGATAGGTGTTTTTTCCGACGGGGTCCTTTGGGGGGTCCTTTGGGGTCTTCCACATCTTCTCCTAAACCACTGGACCGATTTCAACCAAACTTGGCACAAATATTTTACGCAAAGGGAGAACCAACATAGGATAGGTGTTTTTTCGATGGGGTCCTTTGGGGTCTTCCACATCTTCTCCTAAACCACTGGACCGATTTCAACCAAACTTGGCACAAATATTTTACGCAACGGGAGAACCAACATAGGATATGTGTTTTTCCGATATGATACTTCGGGGGGTCCTTTGGGGTCTTCCACATCTCCTCCTAAACCACTGGACCGATTTCAACCAAACTTGGCACAAATATTTTACGCAAAGGGAGAACCAACATAGGATAGGTGTTTTTTCGATGGGGTTCTTTTGGGGGTTCTTTGGGGTCTTCCACATCTCCTCCTAAACCACTGGACCGATTTCAACCAAACTTGGCACAAATATTTTACACAACGGGAGAACCAACATAGGACAGGTGTTTTTTTCGATACGATCCTCTGGGGGGTCCTTTGGAGTCTTAAAAAACTAACTTATTAGATCTGGTTACTATGGCAACCCAATGGAATAGATTCTGTTCTATATATATTATCGCATTAAATTGAAGACCACGCGAACGAAGTCTTTATATATTATATATATATACAAACACTTTCTTTCTTTGAGTGGCATTGCAACGCATGCCGGGTACTCGCTAGTAAATAAATAAACAAAAAACAAAAACTTTTTTTTAATTTTTTTTCTCAATAAATTAAATTTATACAAAATTTTTTAAAATCTTTAATTGATCAAATAAAAAGGTTTCGTTACATGACACATATTTTGAATTAAAAAACCTTCAGGATACCATGGCTAAAAAGTAATTAAAACTGAAAAAATTGTAAAAATCCAGCCAGATGAGAGAAAGGTAATTTATTAAAAATTACTAAAGTAATTTTAACACATATTCAAATGTAGTGTTTATATTGATAGATTTTTAACTTTGGGGGCCACAAGGGCCAAAAATGGAACTCAAATTTTGTTTTCAAAATGGTAAGAAAATTGTTAAAGTCTGTGTGGGGATCACACAAGTTCAGTGGCTGTGCGGGACGAAAGGTTTGCCCGTCACCTGCTCATATACTACGTTTCGAGCTTCAAATAGAGCTCCTGCCGCAGGGTCGACTGATAGGTCTGGATTTAGGGTGTGGCCTGCTACCGGCCGTGGGTTTTCAATTAATTACTTAATTTAGGGTGAGTGTACGCCGAGGCCGGGTCCAAGATTCTTCTGGCACAGATTGGTAGCGACAGAGGGCGCTAATCAGGTGGTTACCCTGGAATCGGGCGGAGCGGCGATAAAATTTTCGGGACAGTGTCCGTATAGTGGCGTCCAGGGAACGGACACGCAGGGAGTCTCGGATCGTTTTGTTAGATGTCAGGTAATGGGCTTTACATGCCCAGCGCAATCCTCGATCAAGGAAAGACTGAAGCTTTCGCTTGTGGGTCTTGGCCAAGTAGCCCCAAACGGGTATCCCATAGGTAACCATCGGCACCACATAGGTGGAGACGATAAGGTGGGGGATCAAGTTGTGAGGAATGTTATTTAAAATACAAACTCGGTACCTGTAATAATGTGACAGAGTTAATACCTGTTAAGATTCCTTGCAAATTTTCGATGACTTTCAGAAAGTTCTTAAGTTATATTTAGAAAACAACCTTATATGTTCTTATGAGTAATGTATATTTATGAAAAGTATTAGGTATAGGTCTATAGACATCTATAGAAATGGGTCGCAACTGACCACGGTCCGGAATTGTATGTACACTTGAAAGCTACGACTAAATTGTTTGTCATTTATGCATTGGCGGTTATGCATTTAAATAAACAACAGCAGCAGTAACAGTAGTTCGGTAACTTTAGTGCTGTCTGCTTCAAAATTGTTATTTTAAAAGCAAATAGTAAAGTAGCAAATGTTTGCATAATTTTTCTCATAATTAAAAAATTACGTGATATTGAAACTTATCTAACTTAATAATAAATCTATTTCGCTCAAAATAGTGAGTGAGTTCTACAGCACATGAAGGTTTATACAAATAGAATACACAACATTCAAGAAATATCTGGTATTTGTATTTGTTGCATCTACGTAAAATATCAGCCAAATATCAGCCAATCAGCCGCAACATTTGTGTAGGCGGCCACACTTATCTCAGCCATGACGTCAAGACTTTTAACAGAGTAATATCCTTAGTCGATTTCCGCAGGTGTTTTCTATCTCCGTTGTTTCACCGTAGACATGTACTCAGTTATGTAATCTATCACGTAGAAATACAAAATTCACTTTTAGCAAGAATTATAAGATTTATTTACTTGAAACAAGAGTTATTTATCGTCTAAGTACATACGGAACAAATTATTCTGTTATAGCCAAATGTTCACTTAGCTTACTGTGGGCTGTCGTAATAAGACATAAGTGTGTGTGCTCGCGCCTGCACACGCGCGCGCTTTCCAACAATATATTCTAACCAATACCATATTCCCCCTCATGGCTGGAGAAAGTATAGTAGGCTATCGGTAATCTCCATTATACAATTCCTCCGCGATTGTTTCTACACTCTATGTCAAAAACGCTGTCAAATTTTCATAGGTAGTTTATGCAAACCACGACTCATTTTTAGACTGATTTCCTCAGTTACCATGTTTATTTCTTGCTCTACTTATTAACTTTCTTTGTAGGACTTCTCCCACTATATCTTGTTAGCTTCTTTCATGGCCTTTCAATTTTATAATCTGACAGTAAGATTCATCGCCCTTAGAGTAAGGTACAGTTCTTGTAACTAGCACGAGCATTATTTGACCTTTTATTCTTTTAACTAATCTAATTGTTAATCTCTTTTCTTCTTGTACATAAGAAACAAATGACAGCAAACCCTTGTCTTTCAATCTAACGGATGTAGTTAAGTGCTTATATTAAATTCGGCCATACTTTATCAATTCTTACTTTCTCTTTCTAAAAGGGACCACAAAGTAGTCGCATCTAATGAATACTATCATAATGGAAGAAACTAATTACTACATAATCTAGGACAGTTTCAGATTATAACATTAGAAAGACAATAAAAACGCAAAACTGTAAAGTCGTATAGGTAATTCTAAATCAGAACCTTCGATTTTAAAATTCCTTTAAAAAATATGTTTGTAAAGGAAAGATACACTACGAGTTTAACTAAAACAATGCCAAATATATACATTGTTACAAGAATTTTATTTCTTGAACAAATATTAAGTTAAAATTACATACATTGTAATGTTTGTTTCAAAGAATCAATTGTTCGTAATTTGACCAATCTGAAAGGAGGGAATTGAGACATACAGACAGTGTACATTACAGTAGGGTAGATTGCCACATACGCACATAATGTATACACTACCTCGGTTGCTAACATCGATTGACAGCAACTGACATCGACGTCAGACACAGGGAATGCAGACCTGATTTACTGCCTGATCTACTACTCGAAGTCGGGCCAAGTGGCTGTGTGTGCTGAAATACGTACACCTACAAAATATATATTATTGCGTCACTTCTCTTTCTTCCGTTTGTAACCGTAGCGGCAATCGTGATAACATGATTATAGTGTTCGTCTTAAATTAATTTATGTATGTGTACAATATGTGTGTGTTCATAATGAATCATAATCTATCTTAAATATTGTTAACTTGATCCCCCACTCTCCTTCTAGTTGTCATAGTCGTCATTGTATGTAAGACGGAGCGACATTCTACTCAGTCTTCGACTGGACACTAATTCTCAAAGGCATGTGCAAGATGCATATTCAGTTAGTTCATGGTTTTTCAACTTTTCCACGCAATTTATTCCATCAACTTTCCCATACGAATTTTAGATTTTTTTTACAATATGTAGGCCTAAGAGAACATTGTTGCTATTCCTTTTACTATAACAGACTTATATTAAATTAATTTATATCTTTAAATAAAATTAAATGATTAAGTTTTACTGTTCGGTTGAGATTGATTTTAACATTTATTAAAATAATTACATTCGTATCATGCTCCACTAGTGTTTAAAAACAATTATATACTCTAAAAATTCTGTAGTCAAGTTTACAGCCAACCGCTTATTATTAGTGATTAGTTTTGTAATTTAGCTACAAAATTTGACGTGAAATCCAAATTTTATCAAAGAACTGATTTCATATTGTAATTTATAAGTTATACGTCTAACAGAAGTGCTTTTAAAATATTGGTGTCCATATGAATAGAAATGTCATTCTTGTGAGATTAAAACAAGTTTACTCCCATGCTAAGAATCCGAAACTAAGAAAAACGCTCTTTGCCTCTTTCGAAACATGATATAGAATATCAAGTGCTACCTTTATATCCCAATAACGGTTGCATGTAGGGATTTTTTATTATCCCAGTAAGTTTTCCATGGCTAAAACCGCTTGAAATGATGTAAAACTGAAAATGTGAAGTTTTTCAGATGTGGTAGTTTTTCTTAGGATGGCAGTTTACTTACAAAATGGATTCTTCAGACACTGATCTGAGTATCAGCTTGCAGGACTCTAAGAAGAGTTTGGGAAAATATTGTTCTAAATCATGGGTCATTTGATCATTGATACATATAAGAAATGACGTTATAAACAGAACGGGAAAGACTCGGAAAGATTCGGTTATATCTGTATAATTTATATCTACTATGTGTTAGTACAATGGATGAACAGCACAAAGACTCATAAGTCGAATCGTACCTAAAGCATAATGACTAAAAGACAGACGGTATCTGGGAATTTGAAAACGATTGCTGCCTGATGGCTTACGAGGCATTTAGTGAGGCTCTTAAGAAAATCTTAAAAAAAAATAGACCAAGTTGAAAAACCACTGTATGAGCCAAAGAGTGACTGCAAAATTTAGTAAAATTATGAATCAAACCAGCTACTTAATGTTTATATTTCTATGATATGGACACAAGAAATTGTAGGGAGTAAGAACATATAGAGATAAAATTTTATAGTTTTTATCGTGTTATCTTAAAGTATGTAAATATCATTAATTGTATTAAAATTATAGTATTCATTTTGCTTTAGGAGTTACGAGACATCAATTTTTTTATTTCTACAGTCAACGAAAAGATTTCTTAATTAAAATTGTTTGAAGGAGAGTCGTATTTTTCAATAAAAAAAAAACTCAGTTCTTAAGGAGCTTCTTATGGTAAACCGGATCAAAAAAAAAAAAAACTTTGCTTCAGCGGCTAACTGAAGTTTATTTAAAAGTGCTTCTAGTCTAAAAGAGTTACTGTCCATAAAGAAAGAGTGTCATTACGCTTGCACACGCGCGCACCTCTCTCTCTCTCTCACACACACACACACACACACACACACACACACACACACACACACACACACACACACACACACACACACACACACACACACACACACACACACACACACACACACACACACACACACACACACACACACACACACACACACACACACACACACGCGCGCGCGTTAGTGAAAATTTAATTGTAATGTCTGGATACAATATTTCATTCATATTAATTTGTAAGGATAACTATTTATGTTCTCCACAAAGTGTTGACAACAAAATATAGATAAGTCGTAAGAAACAAATATTAAAAAAAGCTGTATTAACTTCTATTAATAACGAATAATAAATGTAGGAAAGTTTACACAAAATTTCGATTTGCCGAAGCTGTATCTACGTTTATAGAAGAATAAAGTACAAAATTACGTACATACATGTACTTTTCCATACTTGTATTGAACATAAATTTTTTAAAGTACTTTTACTTCTAGTATGTTTCCAAATAGTGTAACGAATTGTAAATTAATTAAAATTTTTATAAGCACTTATCAAACAAACTTTTTAAAATTATTCTCCGGAAATTAAGTTTAAAGCTTACACTATGTAGAGCACGTAACAACTTTAAAAATAATTGTTATATAATAAAGTTTGTATTAATGTTATATTAAAGTTATCTTTATAACAATACAAATTTATTTAATGATATAAACTTTATTGTTTGCGTCGAAGCTTGTGGTGTAAGATAAAGAAAGCTAGGAATTATTAGCGTAAGCAAGTGTATAATATTACTTTTGTGGTAAGTGTTATAATTATTAAGCTGTAAATATACGAAAAAATATTTAATCATACATTGCGCAAGAACTTGATAAAGATTTTCAATTTATTTTGTTTAACTGATAATAAATAATTTTTAACAGTCACATCAAATTGTTAAAAATAAGCTTAGTTAAATTATTGTAATTATAATTCTAAAAAACATATTTTCCGGTTACAAAAGTGCCATTCTTTATTCCGCAGCAGTGATAAAAATCTTTGTGAATTTATTTCCCATGATGCGTTGGCTTGGCGCGCTTGATGTAAACGTGGCTCAGATGTTCCCTGAAGGATACAATCATTCCTTTTCTGGCTTGAATAAGAACGTCCCCGTCTGTGTGTTTGTGTTCTTATAAACCACCCCCAGCGCCTGTTAAAAAAAGTAATCGACTAAACTGAAGACGGCACTTGGGACATGTTACGTACATCTAGCAGTCACCCTTTCAGACTGGCGAGATTGAGTCATGACGAGGGGATGGAAATAAGAACCTTCAATCTGGATTTGCCTTCACATATATCTCAGAGTTTACCCTTTGTTTAACGAATCGTTCCACGCGCATTGCATAAAACATTTTCATCTTTTTATTTTATTTTCATTTTCATAAAGTCGAAGAAATAATAGTAGTTCTCTGTAGAGGAGAAAATCCTTGCAGCTGTAGTTACAATACCAAGCAAATTGTAAACGTTCCTGTCATTTGCATAATATGCATATTAAAGCATACATGCATACATATGTGTTTTAATGAGTACATACATTGTAATAGTTAATATTTGTACAAAACATTGAAATATATGAACGGCTGTGTAATAAATTAATATTATTATTTACACACATTTGTACATAATCTGTTTAGTCATTCCAGCGACTTTTGCGATACTCTCAATGAAGTGTTTTGTACGATAGACTGTGTTGTTAACGCTAACTATATCCTGTGTGTGTCGACTTATCTATGTTATAAAATTTTAAATATTTGAAATGTATATAAAAGTATCGTTTGATTTTACCTGTTCTAAAATAATTACCAAAAACACAAAACGGATACATTTTCTTGTACAATATACCTATACTTTAATAGATTTTAAACAGTTTGCTTACATTTAAAAATGAGAAACTATTTTACTTTATATTCTTGAAGAAATATTCTTTTCATAGTTTTCCTTTGTAAGTACTATAAGAGTGGTTAGAAACGTCACTTTTATAGGTAAGGATAACATTCATACTGCTACAGGGAAAAATAAGTTTGTTACAAAATGTTATATAAAAATCTTTTGTATAGTGTGTGTTCACACAGCAATGTATTACGCGCATGTCCAGAATGTCTGTATAGTCATGTAAGAGTAAGCTTACAACTTCAATCGGGGCACGTCGTTTTAAGAGTTCCTCCTTATCACTGTATTCTGAATCCCATTGAATTAATATGGAGTCAGTTGATAGGCCATTATGTGTTGCCCCTCACAACACAACATATATAAGCTCCCTGATATAAAACAATTAATAGATAAGGTAGTAAATGACAACGGCGGATAAGTGGCATCATTGTATCGTGCATATAATCAAGGAAGAAGATAACCTCTGGGTATTGGCCTACATTACCGATGTCGTTGTTGACAATCTTATCAATAATACCGCTGATTAGTGATGATTCAAATTCCGACACAGATATGGAAGGTACTGAATTACTCTCTGGCAGCATCTGACAATATACGCTACACTGGTAATTATCACAGCTTGTATTTTCGTTTTAAATAAGCTTTATTTAATTTTGCTTGTTGCGATTTGTAAACAGTTAATTAAAAAAGCCATTAATTGGTGTTATAAAATATTTTACTGTCGGTCTGACACAGTCACACTAATTTTACTTTGGTCAGGACAAATTATTACGATTTACATGTGTTATACAGTATCAATATTCTATGTACCCAGTCTGTACTCCCTATGTCAGAGCGATACGCCTCTAATAGAAGCAACAAATAGCATTTCAGATGTACCACGCCTGTTTGTTTACATCAGGAGTAAACTAAGAACGGAAGTACTGTACGTGTATAAGTACTATTCATGACTTTGAGTCGGGCCTATAAAGAGCTGTCATAACTTTATTGATCATTTAAATAAATATGCAACCACATTCAACGTCAGTATGACCATCACACCAACATCATTAGTACCACCACCACCGTCTCATATTTTCTCATATTTTAACCGTTACACTTACGGTTGATTCACACAAAAAATATCATACATTAGAAAACGTTCCATTCGAGTTGATATCTGCCACATCCTGATATGACAAAAATTATCCAAGGTGAGGCCAAAATCAAGAAGAAGAAGAAGAGGAAGAAGAAGAAGAAGAAGAAGAAGAAGAAGAAGAAGAAGAAGAAGAAGAAGAAGAAGAAGAAGAAGCAGCAGAACAACAACAACAACAACGACAACAACAACGACAACAACAACAGTAATAATAACAGTAACAACAATAATACCAACAAAAGTAGCATTTGTAATAATAATAATAATAATAGTAGTAGTAGTAGTAGTAGTAATAACAATACGTCTTTATTAACAAAACAGAAAATACAATATCATGATCATGTATTGTAATAAAACAATGACAAAAGCAAGAAAAAGAAACAAAATGATGAGCTTGCAGAAAAATCAATCTCATGATCTGTCTTCTAAGACGTGTGACAGATTCGTAGCTTCCTTCTATTTCCTTTGTTTTTTTTTTTTTTTTTTAGGTCCAAGACGTTATAGGTTACATCTAAAAGTTAAACTCTTAAACTAAATTGTAGCGATGTTGCCAGGTATCTTGCAGTAATAGAGTCTTCCAGTCTTTTTTCATGTAAAAAAACTAATAAGAAAGTCTGGACTTAAGAGTTCTAACAAAAAATTTGGTCTGAATTCTATTAAAATTGGACAGAGTAATGAAAACGGTCTTTATAAACACGTTATGTAGACGACCAGGTGCTGAAAGCCCAAGACGATGATTAGACGATGATTACTTCTAATACAAAAAGCAATATACCCAATTCACGTTTATTGTATTTATGTAAACACTTATAATATTGGATTCTCATTTTATTAAACAATTGTTTTCTGACGTTTCTAAGTAGAAGTTTTTTGGCTAGTGAATTTTTATTGTGTGGGGATGCGACAAATTTCAGTTCTAAGTGAATACATACAGGCTGCCATGTTCATATTATGGAGGATTTTTTTACGTACAGCCCTTATCGAAATAAGGGATGAATATTGAGAAAAAAAATATAGTGAAAAACTGAACATTCAAAAATATTTTTAAAAACTGTCGATTTTTAAGAACTATTAATTTTTATTCTAATTAAAAATGACAGTCAACAAATTATTACAAATCCTTGGATTTCGTTGTCCATGACGTGTCCGTTACTTAACTAAATACCACTATTATATTAACGACTCGGAACACAAAGTTTTTTATAAGTAAAAACATAAAGTTTTACCTTACAGCCTGAACCGGTTTCCGCCTTTAAAAGGCTTCTTCAGAGGCTGCCGCTGGTAGCGCTGTCCGTCCTGTTGTGGGCGACGGAATCGAATTTCGAAAGATCGATGCTGTGTGTGTGTGGTGAGATATGTTCGAATAATGCGTGCAATTTGAATTGTGTCTGTTCGTTTAGGATGTCGTTTTTATTTGTTTTCGTGTGTTAGTATATTTCCAATTGTTCTAGAGTGTCTAGTTTTCGGCCTTTTGAGTGTACGTGTAGAATGTTCATGTTATTGTCGATGTTTTTATATGTGTGGTTTGCTTCAATGAGGTGGTTTGCAAAGCTGGATTCTGTAGTGGAGTGGAGTGACTTGTGTGTTCAATGTATCTCTGTTTGAAGCTACGTCCTGTCTGGCCTATGTAGAATTTGTTGCAATTTGAGCAATTTAGCTTGTAAACACCGGGTAGATCGAATTTGTTTTGTGCTTTGTGTGTGTGTTTTGATAGTGTGTGTTCAGTTTTGTTAGTAGTTTTGTAAGCGATTCTGTATCCTGCTTTTTTGAATTTGTGGGCTATTTTTTCAGTTTGTTTGTTGATGTATGTTAGTGTTATGAATTTGTTGTTTTCTGTCTTTGTCTGTTGTTTGTTTTGTGTTTTGTGTATGAGTTTACTGATTATTGTTCTGTCATATCCGTTAGATTCTGCTAGATATTTTATCGTGTTTAGTTCGTCTTTGTAGTCTTTTTCATCTAAGGGGATGTTGTTAAGTCTATGTATCATGGTTCTGAAGGCAGCTAGTTTGTGTTGTATTGGGTGATTGGAGGATTTGTGTATTAGTGTGTCAGTTGTCGTCGGTTTTCTGTATATACTGAATGTGTGCCTGTGTTCAGGTTTTGTGATGGAGAGGTCTAAGAAGTTTATGCTATTGTTGTGTTCATATTCAGCCTGAACAAACAAGCACTACTTGATATAGGCCTAAAACATAACATACATTACAAACAAAACAACCAAACACTAACAAAACTCATAGTTGACACTGAAACAAATATACAAAACACAGCACCAGAACATCAAGACACACTAAGACATAATATAAACAATATAATAGGAGCACATAAGACATCAGACAACAAGAACCACAACTCAGAAATACACACAGCTATTAAACTGAGGGAAAAGGCACACAAACACAACATCACATTTGTAAAAGCAGACAAAGGCAACACGACTGTAATCATCCTCACAGACAACCCACACAAAAAAGTACAAAACTTCATGGAACAGAACAACATCACAGTACTAAAACACGACCCCACCGACAGATACCAAAACACAGTAAAACAACTAGTCAACAAAGCCAAATACATAATGACACACAAACAAAAGCTCTACATGAAACAAATCCGACCATCAGCACCTACCCTCCAAGCGCTTCCCAAAATCCAAAAAGAAGATATTCCGATCCGCCCCATTATCAACTACCGTAATGCCCCTGCACACAAACTCGCAAAATATCTACACAAGACAACACACACAACTAGACAACAACATTGCAGTAAAAAACAACACAGACCTAGTAACAAAAATAAAAGACATACACATCCCCCATAATGCCACATTAGCCTCCTTTGACATCAAAAACCTGTACACAAACATCCCCATCTCTGAAACAATCACCATCCTACAAAACAAACTCAAACAGAACAACACACCAGACGAACGTATCGACGAAATAACAGAAACTCTGAACATTATCACAAAACAAAACTACTTTACTTATAACAATAAATACTACACACAGAATGATGGTCCACCCATGGGCTCCCCCATATCCAGCACTCTAGCAGAAGTCTTCCTCCAACACTTAGAAAAAACAAAAATACTCACAAACAATGACAGACACTCACATAAAATACTATATTGGCACAGATACGTTGATGACATTCTAATACTATACAGAGGAAACAAAAGACAATGTGAACAGTTACTAACGCACATAAACAAAATACATAAAAACATAACCTTTACTGCCGAATACGAACACAACAATACCATAAACTTCTTAGACCTCTCCATCACAAAACTAGAACACAGGCACAAATTCAGTATATACAGAAAACCAACTACAACTGACACAACTCCTCCAATCACCCAATACAACACATACTAGCTGCCTTCAGAACCATGATACATAGACTTAACAACATCCCCTTAGATGAAAAAGACTACAAAGACGAACTAAACACGATAAAATATCTAGCAGAATCTAACGGATATGACAGAACAATAGTCAGTAAACTCATACACAAAACACAAAACAAACAACAGACAAAGACAGAAAACAACAAATTCATAACACTAACATACATCAACAAACAAACTGAAAAAATAGCCCACAAATTCAAAAAAGCAGGATACAGAATCGCTTACAAAACTACTAACAAAACTGAACACACACTATCAAAACACACACACAAAGCACAAAACAAATTCGATCTACCCGGTGTTTACAAGCTAAATTGCTCAAATTGCAACAAATTCTACATAGGCCAGACAGGACGTAGCTTCAAACAGAGATACATTGAACACACAAAGGCACTCCACTCCACTACAGAATCCAGCTTTGCAAACCACCTCTTTGAAGCAAACCACACATATAAAAACATCGACAATAACATGAACATTCTACACGTACACTCAAAAGGCCGAAAACTAGACACTCTAGAACAATTGGAAATATACAAACACACGAAAACAAATAAAAACGACATCCTAAACGAACAGACACAATTCAAATCGCACGCATTATTCGAACATATCTCACCACACACACACAGCATCGATCTTTCGAAATTCGATTCCGTCGCCCACAACAGGACGGACAGCGCTACCAGCGGCAGCCTCTGAAGAAGCCTTTTAAAGGCGGAAACCGGTTCAGGCTGTAAGGTAAAACTTTATGTTTTTACTTATAAAAAACTTTGTGTGCCGAGTCGTTAATATAATAGTGGTATTTATTACAAATCGTTTTAATTTTAAATTCATATTCTTGATAATTTTGTAAAAATGAATACTTTGATGAAAATCTGAAATATGGTGTTTGGTCCTTCAAACACTTAATTTCAGAACGTTGCAGAATCTTTTTGCAGCTTTCAGTAAGTCCTAGAAATACACAATTTTTAATTTACTGCTATCATAAAATCTTTTATTGTATTTTTACGAATCAAATCTTATTTTACCAGAGGTAAGTGTCAAAGGTACACGTGATTACTACACGATGAGCATCCTTCCTTTACTTCCACTTGACATACTCATGAACTTAGTTTCAAAATACAAACAAAGTAACATTATCCTCTGTCTCTGTCGCTCTTCCCCTATGCGTGCGTACATCCACAAACACACACAAAAAATCGTTGTATATTTTTCCCACACAACGTCAAACTTACAAATCTGTAGTTTATTTGCCCAGTTGTCATTGTGTGTGGGCCACCCTACGAATTGACTTGAAGAGACGAAAAAGTTCCTGCTTCTCCTTTACCAGTATCTACTTAATCTCGATTTCCTACTCCCTCTGTCTGTCTGTCTGTCTGTCTCTGTCTCTCTCTCTCTCTCTCTCTCTCTCTCTCTCTCTCTCTCTCTCTCTCTCTCTCTCTCTCTCTCTCTCTCTCTCTCTCTCTCTCTCTCTCTCTCTCTCTCTCTCCCTCCCTCCCTCCCTGTTTGTTTCT
Source organism: Magicicada septendecula (assembly GCA_034769895.1). Lineage (NCBI taxonomy): Eukaryota > Metazoa > Arthropoda > Insecta > Hemiptera > Cicadidae > Magicicada > Magicicada septendecula. The sequence continues at coordinate 591,646,581 of CM068367.1, forward strand.
TCTTAAGATTTCTGAATGTCTTTTACATTTCCGTCCGACTCTTTCTCTTTTTCTCCCTTGCATCTCTCTTTTGCTTTACCAGTACTCAAAGTGAAAATACAATCAATCGTGAGATAGTGGTGTATTGCTGCTGTGTATTACAGGTCTATAGTTGCAATAAAAAGCCAGGAGTGAAATACTGCAAATCACGCCGAACTGTGTACTGTATTTTATATTTGTACATCTCAGTATTAACGTACGTAGTAGACTATTGGTGGTACAGTTCTGCGCTGAGTGTTGCATACGCGAATATTGACTGCTATCTATTTACGTCTGCCTTATTGTACGTGCGCGTTGGCGCGTGTGGTGTGTCCCCAGGGATCACTATATTGATGCACCTAGACATCACATCTGTTGCTGCCATGTGTCTGCTTCTCATGGATGTGGTCCCGAGGAGTGTACCTCATTCACGCCACTTTCTTGCCGTGTCGGCTGTTTCCTTTTATCCCACCCGCCTTGCATTTTCATTTGCCGAGTTTATTTATGTCAGACTCCGACACTGACTAGGATCCCTTTCCTTCTATCATCCTTATACTTAATGGTCAGTAATAAAAAATAATCTAACCATAGGCGCGAACATATGCGTCCTGATGTTTACGTATATATACATTTGTTAGATTTCTATACACAAAGAGAAATACATTTTACAATGAACATGTGCATACGTATGTGAGATTGTTATATTAAGTTTGTATAAGGGTTATATATACCTGGGAGAGACTCCGTAACACGCGCACCATGGGTATATGCGGAGAGAATACAAACCAGTCGAAAGACTGAAGATGCCAAGCGTACAAACACCTCGTTGCGAGGCTAACAAAATTTGCATTTATTTCGCACATGCGCACAACAGTCTTGTACAGGATAATAGGGAAGTGAGACAGTGAATTGTTATTGTGTCGTCTCCCCTCTCTTCTCTCAGATAACTTAGATATAAATTGTAAGTGGGGGTAATTCACGCATTGGGTCGGCGCAGCTTACTGTTCAGGAACGACTGTCAGGCCTATAAGGATGCGATGGCCTCCGTGCTGTTGAATTTTATTGTGTAGCGTGATGTTGTTGATTCGAAATTATCCCTTCTGCTGTTTTTTTTTATTCTCTAACGAGCTCACAATTCCGCGGTTTTTCTGTCCAATGTATTTTCTAACATAGTCTATTCAGAGAACTTCGTATACATGTCCGAGGAAGATTGGGTCCACCTTGCATACCACAAGCGATTTCACATAATATGCTCTACATGTTGTCCTTATATGTTTTCGCAGTAGTTTCCTTATTTTCTCTGCCGTGTTTTTGACATAGACAGTGTACCTACTTTCCTGTGTTATACTATCTATGTGTTTTCCTGTGTTATACTATCTACAGATTAGGTATTTCCTTATGTTATATTTTGGATATTTGATGGCTCCGTAAAACTGTTGCTTGGGGAAACAATTGTTCTTGCGGATACGATGTAGTAATTCCATTTCTTCAGAGTCTGATAGACAAAGTGATCGTTGTTATGAACAATGCATTTGTGCAGGATGGCGGTGTGAGTCGTGCGTGTCTTCTTCCGATGTCCTCTGTAGGGCCGTTTGGTTGTCTTCCTTCTTCCTTCTTCAATACAGAAAACCGGCCATTTGTTCTACTTTCATCGCAAACTGTATGTCCTTGTGTATGCTGTATAGGCCAATGTCTTTGTAAGGAACAAATCATCTCCACTGAAACTTTCAGGACCCACGAGAGATGCACGCAAGAAACAGTCTGAAATCACTAAGAGACATTATATAGTTTATTAATAAAATAGCATCAGATGTAGGCCTATACTTCACACGGATTATTAATCGATCTGAAGATGAGGTAGGAATTTAAAACCTCTTATCACTAGTGAAGTAGTATAATGATTATAATATCTGTAGGTAGTATGAGTGTAGTATCTAAACTTCTGTAAGCTTTTGTAATATATTTACTGTGGCAATAATAATAAAAAAAAACCAACAACAATACACGTGTAAAACAATTTCAATCGGCGTGTGTGCAATTATATGTGTGAGACAAACAATATACAGGTGCAATTAGTACCACATGCTATCAACACAAAGTCCCGTTTCCTTGTTTCAGAAAATATTAAATTCATAAAATCAGTAGAAAAATGTGAAATAATAGACATCTTAGAAAGCCTTTACATATACAAATAAACATTCAACACAATACTATGTTTAAAGCAATCATAGATAAAAAATTTACAGGCATTGCACAAATGCAATGCACAGAGAAGGGCATTGAAAATGCTTCAATAAAGCTAAAAAATATATATATTTATGTTCATTCATCAATCAATGAATTCATTCTTCATTCACCAATCAATGAATTCATTCTTCATTTACCAATCAATGAACTCATTCTCCATTTACCAACGTACAGATTATAAGTTAAATGTAGTTGCATTCATAAGCGAAGTTTTATATGTGTACTACGTTATTGCTAACAAAGAAGTAGTTTCTATGGAAACTCACCGGTTCCCATTTTCGATAACGCACCAGCGATCGGCCGCAAATGTGCGACACGTCCTTATAAACATTTTCAATGTTAAAATTTAACAAGATCACACACGCGCACACACAAACAGCAATAACAGTAAATCAGAGGGGAAAGAAGAGCAATGACAGAGATTACCAAGCACTGATGAAAGGGGATATGATGGTTCCCCGAAAGCCCTTTCGTTAAATTAAAGTAGGTTCTTTGAGAAAATGTGTTCCAATTTTTAAATTTAATTATATTAGTATATTAATATAATTAATTGTGTGAGCGTGTTTTTGGTGTACATCAATACAGCGTGATGACAACAAAGTATACCTGAGTGGTGAATAATTTTATATTGTAATTATAAAATATATTAAAGAGATGGGAAACGCAAGATTTCTGGATGCTGCCCACTAGAAAGGAATGGATTTTCCTCTTACCATCATTTCTCCATTAGCTAAAATTTGGCTCTTATCGACAGAACAATTTATTAAATTACAACAAATATCATAGGTAAGTAAACTTAGCCGAATTATTTAACATTTAAATAGTTCCGGCGACGCAGTGGTCATCGCACTTGCTTTGAAAGCGGGGTGTCGTGAGTTCGAATCCACCTCAAAATTGATCGTTATTCACGTCGCGACGTCCAGCTGGAATCTACAGTAGGTTCACCGAGACATATAGTGGTAGTCACATTGCCCTACTTACTTACGGAACGGTTATAATGTTGAAGCCTGATTTATCCTAACCCTGAACTCTATAAAGGGTATAAAGGGGTAAACAAGTGTACTTAAAACTAAAATTCAGTAACAGTTGAGTGTACCGCACATTAATTGGACACACGTCATTTATCTGAGTTTATAAATGCAGACGAACTTCCGAGTTAGACACTCCTGTTAACGAAATCCTCCAAGGAACGCATTTTCCTGTGCAAAGTGAATTTTAGTAAAAACTGAAGTATAGGCCTAACTAGCTCTATTTAACTGAATTCAGACTTCTGAGTTACGAATTAGAATAAATTTCCAGTTTTTAGTTGTTTACAGCAATAACAGGAATATCACTCCATTTCCATTCCCGCTCGGTTGTAAGGAGGCTATCCTAGAGATTCAGTATATCCACTCAAAAAATATAGCAATAGGATACTATATTTTTTACTATATCCACTCAAAAAGGCCTAATAGGAATAGGATATGAAGGTATTATTGTCTTTCTTTCATACAGAGGTATAGAAAATTTATATTCTGGATAACGGTATTAAATAATTTGCGTTAGATAAGTTCGTTTCTGTGTAAAATTAAACACTGTCTGTAGTAATTTTAGACAGTCTACAATCGTCTACAAAGTCTGGCTAGTGTTCAGAGTTGTTCTACATAAGATGTACGATTCTTCACTTAACTAATTTGAAATAAAATGTTAGTATTTGTGTAAAAAAATGGTAAACGCGTTTAACCTTTTTTTTAGTTTTGTTTGACAGTAATAACAAACAAAGTTTAACAACTTACGATATTAAATAACTACAACACCAAATATTATATTTACAACTACAACATATTGTATTTATTATGCACCAAATACACATAATAAATTTGTTAAAGACGTTCTGCCGCCTCCTGGTAACTAATACTTTTCAGTAACAAATTATTCACCCAAACATCGAATTTCATTATTCCGCAGTACGACTATATTTATGTTATGTGACTAAATTTGTAAAAAAAAATAGAAAAATATATTATTATAAAACATTCTACGAACAGAATACCGAAGAAGGCTGAAGTTTAAGTATACTGTACTTACAAAGGCAGAGTTTGTGTACACCTCCACGCCTAAGTCGTTGCGTCATTTGTATATGCGTAATGGACAATCAAACTAGTCTATCTATTTACCTACATCTCTCTCTCTCTCATGCGTTGACGTTTAGACTGAAAAATCCGCCCGATCTTTTACACGAGACCTGTTGGAGCCTGTCCCGGTACGCTATACGCTGCAGAATGCAATGCTACGCTGGGAAGTGAACTCAAGCCACTTCGCCCAACTTAACTCTACGGCCTTTCGGTGATCACGATATTGCCTCGAAATGAAGGTTTGCCCCTTCATCAAATTTGCCATGTGAAGATACTTCTCTTCCAGTTTCGTTGTTGAGAATTTCCTCTGGTTACACCTAACATTACCGGTTCTCTGGAACGAATATCAGTCACCAATAAAATGTCTCTACTCACGCGTTTACCTGATCTAATCTCACCTTTCAGTGTTGCAAAGCAGATATATAGAATTATCTCTGAGACCATTCGGCAGGCTTTCATTCCGTTTCATACTGAAATTTGTAAACACTGATCCAACATATCGATAACATACGTATAGCATTGAATATTTGTAAAAACCGATCCAACATATCGTTAACATACGTATAGCATTGAATATTTGTAAACACCGATCCAAAATATCGATAACATACGTATAGCATTGCATATTTGTAAAAACCGATCCAACATATCGATAACATACGTATAGCATTGAATATTTGTAAAAACCGATCCAACATATCGATAACATACGTATAGCATTGAATATTTGTAAAAACCGATCCAACATATCGATAACATACGTATAGCATTGAATATTTGTAAACACCGATCAAAAATATCGATAACATACGTATAGCATTGAATATTTGTAAAAACCGATCCAACATATCGATAACATACGTATAGCATTGAATGTTTGTAAAAACCGATCCAACATATCGATAACATATGTATAGCATTGAATATTTTTAGATTATCAAAAAAATTATACGCGTAGGCGAGTAGGTCATATACGAATGCATTATACGCTGCCGACGTTAAAAATCTCTATCCCACTGTTCTTCCTGTTAACTATAACTTTGTGGGAATAAGGAAAAACTAAAGGAAATCTAGATCTATTAATTAGATACCGTACTGTGATTATGGTTGTTTGCACCATAGTGATCGTGTGCGTGTAAGAGTGAAAGCTTAAGTAAAAAACGGTAATAAATATCAAAATTTATTTGAAACTGGGAAGAATAAGTAATGTTGACGAATCAGCACACTCAGTAAATACGTAAAGCATAAATACAATAAATATGTAAACGAGATCACAAGTATCGTTGTTTCTTTTGTCATGGTACATTCAACTACCTCATTATTATGCACACAAGACCAGTATAATGTAGGCCTTTATCTGTATGTGTGTGTGTTTCAGTTTAGATTCGCAGAACCACCGTATAAAGTAACGATCAACATTTGTTGCAGACTCCAATAACCCAAGTTTGATTATTATAGCAAAACAGTATCAGGAGAATATTGATAGGTTTTTGCACGGTACACAGAGAAGTTTACACAGGGTTTAACTAGAGCGGCCCGAGCGACCTGGGGTGCCATGCAAAGTGGCTCAATTACTCTGTTATCTGCCACACAGTATATACTGAGCTTCCAGTCACGTATTTTACAGTTTAATGTTTGTCATTGTTTGCTTTCTACCTTGTATTGTACACTGCTTGTTCTTGATATAAATGATTAAACTTCATGACCACTTCGACCCCCGTGCACGCGCGCGCGCGCACACACACACACACATTATCTTTATGTTGTGAGTGGGGGTGCAGCATTGTCATTTTATTAGTACATTTTATAAAATTTATCGTTTGTAAAACATCGCGTGGCATCTCTATTTCGGTAAATTTATGGTCAGAGTTTCACCGTTATTGTTATATTTATGAGTTTTAAGAGAATATAGCAACCGGCAGACGGAACACACCGCGTCTGTTACCTTTGTGTTGGTCTGTACAAAAACCGACTAAAATTAACTTTTCCTGTAGGCCTACACGGTGTATGATGAAAATACAATTTTCAGCTGAATTTCATCATTTTTTCTATAGTTTTCGCTAATAAATAAAACTGCTGTAAAAACGTTATATACAAATATTGTTATATTAAAGTATACAGAATATTAACAGAAAGCAACGTGCACGTTAAGTAAAGTTATGAAAGAGTGTAAAAAAAGAAACGAGGCTTCTAACGCTTATAGAAAATAATATGCTTAGTATAAATAATGTTCTTTAGTTTTAGATTAAACATGCGATAGATTTATATTTTGTTTTTGTGCGAATTGTGCCGAGGTGAAGAGTCTTGCTCAGGATGGGGGTAACTAGAGACATGCCAGAAAAATAATGACTAGGGAGTGAGAGAGAGAGAGAGAGAGAGAGAGAGAGAGAGAGAGAGAGAGATCAAACATTACAACCGTGTCAGACTTATGTGGTATGTGGGTATGTGCCATTAGTGAATAAGACATGAATTTTACTTTGTTTCGACTTTCGAGTGTTAGGTTATTCTGGGTTATTTTTTCACCATACGTCCGGCTGAAATACAACTATTGATCAGGAGTTAACACCCGGAAACCGGAACTAAAGCTAAAATTCTCCGCTTTAATATAATAACTTCCGGCGCGTACAGTAAACAGCTGGTAAGATTTGATTATTCACAAGGTACTTTAAAAATTTTCAACTATACAAGGTGTGTGACAATTATAAGGCTATCAATGAAACGCGTGGCTGGACAATCACACAAATAACAAATCTGGATGTCACTTCTTTATGTAGTGGTAAAGAACATATCCTATACGAAAACTACAGTCAAATAGGCGTTACTTTCGTCCGATTGTAAGTTACAGTAATCAAGTTGAATTTGTATCAAATTTGATACGTACTTTAGGGAGCTTAATATACGGAATAGTGTGGCACTTCTTACATAAAGATTTGTGAAGTTAGGAATACAAGCAGGTCACAAAGTAATGACTAAACCAAGATTAAAAGAATATGTTGGTATTAGAAGTTAACACTTGATTGAGAATGGAAATACCGTACACCCTTGGAAATTTCCCACATCTTTGGAAATGAGCGTAACGCTTGATTGAAGTAATCATGAAGTTTTAAACTTATAAGAGAAGTGATCAAAAGGAAAAGAATTGTGAGACAAAAAAATTTTAAACTTTCACGGATGAAATCACTTTCTTCATTAGGAATCTCTTCCATGCTATTGGGCCGGTGGTCTGTTAATGACCCCAAACCCCCAAACGTTTGGATGGCGCAGTAGTCATCCTCAGTGGTTTCGGTCTTGCTCCTCTGGAGACTTAGTTGCCAAAGCAGCGGGACTTAGACCTACTAACACTGACGATGACTTGTACGAATGTAGTCAAAACGTTTGTGGTTTCTAACATAGTATAACATAGTATAACGTAATATAGGCCACAATAGAATAGCATATAAGTTGTGAGACAAGTCTGGTAACGTTTATACGTATAAAAATACTAGTGATTATATGTCATTCTAATTCTTGCAACAAAGAAGTTCAAATCGACTACAAACAGTTCTTCCTTCTTTAATTTAATTCTAGTCAATTTACATTAATTAAACTAAACTTAATTCTTTAGCTCTTGTTATCTTTCTGAAAACTTAACACACTACAAGAATATTAAGGTAATTTTTTATTTATGAATAGAACATTGGCCGTTAATGACGTTTATGAAAAATTTCTCGTATTCCAAAAGTTTAGAGGTAATGAAACATTTACATAAAAAGTGAGATGGCTGCTTGCCGTACAAACGGAGTCAGTATAATAATCAGTTGTTCAAACCTGGCAAATTTAGATTGGGAGGTCACATATCGTTGGACATGGTCCACGTATTTGGATGAAAATTCAAATAGTAAACATAAAACAGATATAGATATAAGTTTTCTTGTATAAGTTTTAGTGCAATAATATTAAAAGTGTTATGTGGTAAAATCTTTTAAATAAGAAAGGCTCTCTGTTTGCTCTCAATAACCTTTGACCTTCACTTCACATAAGGGGGGCGCAGTCTCCTTTATGAAATGCTAATATGAAAACTCGTTTGAAAAATACTACACTTAAATAAGAGACAAAAATTGTATCTGATGGTAATTATAATCCCTTCTTATTATGAACCAGTTTCTATTTGAACACTATCAAATGTGTTAAATTTCTGCATTCTGTTCTGTTTTAATTAATATTCTATGGCGAAACGGGACCTGCTCCAGAGAAAAATAAAGCAAAATAATAATGATAATAATAATATGTCTACAAAATACGACTGTCGTAAATATTATATTACCAACAGCTCAGTCAGGATTTTTCCATGGGCCATTCGATGATACGAGGTGATAGACATGCTGGTAATCTGGTAAACTATGATGGTAAGGGACGATGGTAGATTCTGACCTATCCAATGAAAGGTCTGTAATCCCAGAACTCTCTTTGTACAGTCCCGTACTTAAGTAATTTAATGATAGGTTAAGTTTAAAGTTTGCGTGGTGAAAATAACAAAACTATTTTCGTTCGTAGACTCAATTTTACTACTTATGTGGACAAAATGTGTATAAATGACAATAAGATTTTAAATAAATGTAATTCTCAATTGAAAAATTATTAATGTTATGGCAGAAATATGTATATATTATAAGGAACAGTGACGGCATTATTCATAATACATAATGCATAATGTATACCATATATGTTGAGAACAAACACCGCGGTTAGCGTAATAAACATGGAATGGAAATGTACTTTTATTCTAACTGTCAAAATGTTTATTAAATTTTAATCGATATGGCTGCGACAATTAGAGTATAATATTTGTTGAAGTCAAGAAAGAGCTGAGTAACTGCGCTCGGTTGACAACACTGGCAACGGCTCCTTCCCCATACGGAATACTTTGACATTTACCGATACCACTGTTCACTTTCCTTATTCACAGTATTTCAATTTTCATATTTATTTTAATTTAGAATTCACGTATTGCGTAACATTAAGTAATGACTATGACATTTCTACGGACTAATTTAAGCACAATGTTTGTGCACATTTCACAGGTGTTGCTTGCGTCAGTATGTAGTAATGCTGCTCTGGATAATTATAATTCGTTACAGTAAACAACGTATATTACTACATCTCTTATCACAGATTCATCAGGCAGGCTTATAACAATTTATTCCTTTTTTCAGAGTGTGAAGAAAAATAATTTTGTAAGTAGACGACGTAACAGCGCTTTTTCAGTCGCACTGATTTTTTAAAAGAAGTTGAACACTAACGTTTCTTAAGGTACGGTTTTGTTCCTGTTGAGCGTTTTACATCAATACCACAAAAAAACTGAAAACATAGGTAAGAGAAAATAACACACTATTTGAGGGCGGAAATAGCTACATTCTTGGATGGAAATTATCCGTATATAATTGACAATTAAATTTGTGAAATGAATTACATTTATATTGACAATTTTTACGAGCTCTGTACATACAGAATTAATTACGTACACAAAAAAATTAAAATTTTCAGCTGTAATTAATAGTCCAGTTTCAGCTCCCCAAATAAACAGTCCATTAAATATTATGAAACGCATGCGAGCTTGCCCGCGCCTGTGGAGCTGTGGAGGAAAGAGAAGAGCACAAGTGTTTGTGATTGTTTTTCTTTTTCCTTTTTCCAAAATAATATTTTGCGCATTAATGGATACACGTAAGTGCCGTTAAGCAAACATGTCAGACCACAAGACTGAGTTAATGTCTGCTGAAGGGTTCTCGAATGCAATGTGCCCCGTCCCGCCCCGCCCCAACCAGCCAGTGTTTCAGATTTTTCTGTTTCTGACTGTTCCGCTATTCCATTAATTCTTCCTAAATCCATACAGGTTAACGATGCATTCCACTTAAGAGAGTTTTACACATTATTGTCAACAACACGTAATATTTATAAAAAATAAGCTTGATTTTTTGAAACGAAATATTTATTTTATATTTTTATTCGATTTAGATAGTACATCGGTTGAGACAGTTGGAAGTACAATAAAAAACTTAATCCACTGTGAGATAGCAATATTAACGCGCGAACTGTTCCAGATCAAATGGAAAGGCTGTAAGCTTACACGTGATGTCACAAAATTGGTCAGAATCGCGTCCTTATTATGTCAGAGTGCCAAGAGAAGTTGGTTACGCTTGTGTTTATGGGGTTGCTCAGTATTTGTTGTGTAATAATTTTATTACGATACATTTTTGTACCAGATGTGTGCCTTATTTGTACCTTATTTGCTTGTGTACTCATTTGTTGGATCCACTATTATAGAATCTATTTTCATCCTTACTTCCTTTTTGTCAAGTCTGTCAGACGCACGCGATCATATCTTGCGTAGTATTCCCGTATTACAGCTTTATTAGAGTCCGTTTAACATTACCAGCTTTAATATCAAGCAATACAGAAAAAAACAATATGTGTTCGGACATTCCATAGTGTGTGAAATCAAGACACAGTGTCTAGCTTTCAAAATCTAGGTACAGAAAGAGAAATTGAATTGGATATTCAAAGCCGAAGAAAGCCTATAACGGCAGTGCTGGTAATAGATAAATCTAGTCCGACGTCACAATTACAATATAAATGATTGTAAAACAGTAATATCTTAATATTCAGTAATTATTATAGTACAGTACAGTACGTGTCCGTAGGCAGAAAGCGTTGTTTTAGTCTTCATTATGAGTCACTTATAAGGGTATATCAGAACAACCACGTTACACCTAACATTCAGAAAGTGTTATTTAAAAAATTCTTTTCAATATTCGACTCATATTAAATATTCTTTTAGTTAGAAATGCATTTCTCAGTCCGCCAAAAACGTACGTATTAATAAACATTAATGTTTTATTCTTCGTATTGTTTAAATTAGCAGCCATCCTTACTTTTCTTTTATAAAATTGCTAAACTGCTAAACTTCGTTGTTTAAGACCTGAAGATGTCAGTAATGACGAAAAGCTTTGTCTAAATAATAAAAACAATTATAGCAGTTTAGCAATTTTATAAAAGAAAAGTAAACATTAATGATTTACACTCACACATAAAAAGTCTTTTCTGGAAATTCAATAAGCAAGTCAACTGAGCAGTGTGTCGTCTTGGTAATGCTGTGTTTGATGTTTAATCACCTAACGCGTGTTATATAAAGAAAAACACGTAGTTTCAGAAAAAATATTATATTAATGAATGCAACAGTTTAATACTGTGATAATGGAATAATGGGAGTTGTAAACCTAGTTATTTATTTATAATAATAAATAAATAATATTAATAATAAATAGATAATAATATTATCTCGTAATAAACTACTTATTACGAGATAATTTTTTGAAACAAATCAACTTTCAGGTTACAGATGTTTGAAACGTATGAGAACAAATAACTCGGTATGAGCGTCAGACTCGTGTGTGTCTCCGTGGTTATACGTACGTTTCTAATTTATGTACTCTTAACAGAAATCTGTTGAGAAAACCTCAGAATTAATTCAGTAAGCTACACCAAGAACTGGTACTGTGCAAACGAATAATGTTAGATACACTATAGGGCCCACGGTGTAATGTAAATTTTTGTAATCAATTTCAGATACAGATCTCTTTTGTTTATCAAATACAAGGACACAAAAGAGTACGATAACTTGAAAATTCCCATTTTTATAAAGTGTTTATTTGCTATTCGCATTTTTTCCTTAGACTACCATTTCTGTATTACAATATTTTGTATAATCAAGTGGTGCGTGTGTAGTATATTGTTTCTTACCGGTTTTTTGTCATTGTTGCCATTGCATATAATCAGTTGCGCATGTCGTGCGTAGGCCTACGTAAACAGCACGTGGAGTCGATAAAAAATTTTAATCAAACAAGAAGTAATACACTATTTCACTGCCTGTAACCAAAAGTTGTAAATTAATAGTTTGGCGCTCAAGTAATTAAGAAATTGATAAAATTCTATTTAAAATGAGCCAGTTTTGCTAACGATGGAGACTATATTTTAAATAAGGTAAGAATACATCTTAAAAAGATGACAAAAATATTTAAAAATTATGACTTGCTTAGTAAACTTCCACTGTGAACAGACTGATGGCATAGGCTATCTGAAACATTTTAAAGAATAAACAAAATAATAAAAGCCGAAGCATTCACGCCATGAATGTAGAGAAAATACATTGACCTGACCAGGTGTTGCGTGTCGTTTTGTAGTTTAAAATAAATGCATTCAGCTCGCAGGCAGAACCTTTATACTCTGCACGGATGTTTGCCTATCCACGATTTCTTGATTTAATTCTTATTTGGGTTTCATCTATGAGAACGTAAACAATCTTCTATTCTAAATAAATTGCTAGTAATGAAGACACGTGTGCACCTTCTATATTTTACTGACTGACGTTTTAGAAACTAGTAAGTAAAGTGATATAACCAATTGCAGGCATCATATACGAGCCTTTTAAATTTACCGGTTAGAGGAAGATTTTGACCGACTAAGACTTTTTATTGTATATTTTATCTTATTTATTCAATTTACAATTTGTGTGATTTGAAAGCAAGTCATCTTTTTATTAGTAAAATCCCAAACTACCCTATCTTAGTGATTAGAAAGAAATAAGAATATTCTGAGGTACTCTGTTTATTAATATTAATTTATTAAATTAATGAATGAATATATTAATTTATTGATTTATATTTATTCATTAATACAGCGTAATTTCCAGTTTATTGTATGAATTTGGGTCATTTTGCTCAAGAGCGAGAAAGAAAATCCAGGAAAACCTTTCCGTGCATCAGTCACGTTAAAGGCGTATGAATCGGTGTGCATGAGTCTGAGAAGGAATCACTTTTGGAGATGGAAAGACTCAGGAAGCGTGGATTGTCGAAGGCTAGGACGATTCTCGGAAAAGGAGAATACAGGGGAACGACCAGTTGATGAACATCGACCCGTCGTTACGAATATTAAATTTGCATCAATATGCGTACTGACATATTCTAGAAAATACGAGATGGAAGCATCTCCATCACTGGCTACTGCATCATTAGGCACCAGTCTCTTATTTGGAACGAGACCCTCACAAAGAGGTTCCCCATGCTTTGGAAATCTTCGGGTGAGGAAGGAGGAAAGAGGTGTCCTTTATGAGCTAATGGCCTCTCAGAGGCTTACATCGGATTGAGAGAGTTTTATAAGAGGATAGACCAATATCTGAGAACAGAAGGATATTGTAAAGAAAAATTATTTTATTAAGAAAAAATTGTTGATAGTTCTCGTTGGGCATGAGGAGCCTAACAAAAATGGAAACAAAGGAGATCTACAGTGTTCCTTGGAATTGTTAATAATGAAAAAGAACCTTCAATGGTTTAATCCCTAAGAACGATTGTAACTAACCAATCGTTTGTATTTTATCTTAATTATTAAGTAAACAAGTTTCTAGAATGCCAATGAAATACTTCACTTTTAAGATGTAGGAGGATCTTCTTACCTATTGGTGGAGCTTTTCGATTAAGCTCGATTAAGGTATTGATCGATATAATTTCACCGATTTAAGAGGGTTTTTGGTAAAATTTCCCGGTTTAGTGGATTGTATAACGAGTGTAGTGGTTTCTTTCGGGAACGGAGAATCCGCAATGAGCAGGACGAGTTCTGGGACTGTGTCCTAGAAACTACTATTTCTTAGCAGTTTTTCTCTGTTCCTATTTCTATGAGAAAAAAAACAACTCAGCATTTACAACAGCTAGAAGAGAGTTGACATAATAACCCTATGTTTACAGTTTTATGCTATTCAAATATTTACGCTACGAATCGAAAAATGAAAAGGGGTGTGCAAATATAAATCGGGGTTTTCTTAATTTTAGAATTGCGAGACTTCTAAAAGTTTTAAGTTATAGAAAGTAAAAACAAATTTACTTAGTGATTTGGTGAAAATGGATGGTATGTTAAACGTTAACCATGCTATGAAGGTTATGCAAACTCTGCAAACGAGATAAGATAGGAAGGTAGAACGGTCTCTGTTTCGGAGGAACAGCAGAGCACACTAGAAGCAGAGCAACGAGAGGACAAGAAAAGTAACCTGTAATCTTTCAATTTTGACCTCTTCTTCAGTACAGCTGAATATTTCCACATTTGACACAAATTGTTATATGTATGTTGACAATACATCTGCCATAGTTTATATTGATGTATTTATGTACTGATGTATACATGAAATACACGTATATGTATGTCGATATGTATTATGTCAATATAATATTGATATTGAGGTGAAATTTATATTCACAGCAGATAATAGAACACTAATCACTTTTTATCCAGATCGCACTTAAGTCAGTTACTAACCATGTAAAATTACGTCGCCAGTACATTTATTAAGATTATTAAACTGCAATTAAATAGGTCTACACTTGGCATTAATTTACGACGTATAACTGAAGCGTTTAAGACAACTGGCAACTGATTGACTTTGGTATTCCGTTTATATGCGATACTCAAGGTAACAATGATGACCCTAGATTCGTTTATTCTACAACGTTATGAAAACGTTGCTATTTACAGCTAATTACGCGCCATATTTATTCAAAGTTGTTATTTCATGCAATAGACATCTCATTCGACGTCCTACTTGTATAATCCCAACATAATTTTGAATAAGCATATTATACCTTTATAATAAATGATACACTTTCTAATGTTTAGCAAGTGATATACTGTTGTAAAGGTATAATATAGTGTGGTGAATGAATATACGATTCAGATCGATAATGTGACAGATAAATGCAAAAAAAACGAGACCCCCTTTCTCTTAAACAGTAACAAAACAAGACTTATTTTGATAAGACGTAGCCTGGAAATGAATAAATAACAAGTATATTTTATCCAGTTTCAATTTTTGTAAGAAATTAACTATCTGAAACAATAATTTTCAGTGTTTCAATTACCGTAGGCATAAAGAATAAAATGTTAGTTCAGAAAGCAATCCTCATAAATGCTTGTAAATTTATTCAAAAGTGAAATTTAATAATATAGAGAAAGGCGAAAGAAAGAATTTATTCTGCGTATAACAAGGACGGAATTTATTTACTGTATTCAATGTCGCTATGGTAACAAAAGAACATTAGCGAGAAACGCGTGAATTGAATAAATAAGCAAACATGTTGCGAAGGTTATGTGGTCGCACTGTGAATGTTTTATTAAGTAATAATACGCGCGTACTCTGCGTCTCTTAAACTTTGGCATATATATCCGTGACACAGCCAGTCTCATGCGACCACGCCTCGTTAATGTGGTTCCCGTGTTAGGTCCGATGTGAGGATGGCCTAATGTTTGACAGTGCTTAAAGCAGCAAAATTATAAAGTATGCAACTGAAACTTATGGTCTAGTAAAAGGGTAGTCTTCTTAATGTTGTGGTAAATTAAATAGAACTTTCTCATCAGTTTCATTCTGTATGATTGGGGAAAGTGATCAGTGTGGTATTTGCTCCACTTGTAAAAAATGTAGGCAATAGAGAGCGAATATCAATGCTGAAGAATAAAAATGAAAAGGGAAGAGAATTTTAAACGTTTGAGGCATACATTTGGCAGTAATTACAAACTTTCTCCGGTTTCTCGTATGGTGACACGTTAAATAATGACACTATTATAGTCTATTATTAAATTTTAGCCGAAATAAAGTAAATCATTAAAAAATATGTTCGCGGAGAGAAGGAGGTGACAATGGGAGATCATACGAGAAATGTACTAATAACTGAGGAGCACGAGTATATTCAAGTAAGGCATGTCATTTGGTGGGACTACTGGAGGGCAGAATGCAGTACAAGGAAGAGATAGAGGACGACCAAGAGGTAACTAGAACTTATAATGGGATTAATAGTAGTATATGATAATAAGATTAATAGCTAGTAAAGACAGGGAAGAATCAAAAATGCAAGCTAACGATAGGAGGAAATGATCAGGTTTCCTACATTCCTAAAGTCAGCAGTATGTTTCGACATCGAATAAAAATGATTTCCAAGATATAAACTTCTTTTTTCTTTTAAGAAACTCTAATAACTGTAATTTGTATTTAGAAATATATATTTGTTTTTCTTTATACTTGTATTTGCCTATATTTCTATGTGTATAAATAATTATTTTTTAATTTTTGGATTGTATTCTTGGTTTTCGTTAGTTATTGTGCAGACTGTACGTTATAGTTTTACGATTAGGAATCGCGTACTTTTTTTAGAGCTTTAAGCTTTGTTTTATTGAATATTTTGTTTAAAGAAAAATATTTTATACTTGTGTTTGTCAAGAAAAGAATTTCAATTTTTCATATGTCTCAGGAACCGTAAGTCTTATTTTTTTTTTTTAATAAATCGACCGACATGGCAAGGGAAGAGGGAATTTTACACATTAAATAAATAACTGAATGGATGTAGGTTCCCATACAATCGAGTGGAATCTATATAAGTGGTAGCAGTTGGTACAATCTACAAATCAGATTTCATTATAAGAACGTTTTAGTGTAGAAATACTCCGATTATATATTGTTTTATATGTACTAGGAAAAGTTCATTCTTTGTTTAATAATCAATCATCCAAACAGTAAATGATCGATCATTCGTCTAACTGTGCACTTGTGTCGAACTTCTGTATTAGTTAGTTCTATAGTTTTCTGTACAGAACGTACACAGTTTCAGCCTTTTGTACTGGGTATAATCACCTGGGTATAATCAACGCAACGAGCCATTCACATGATCGCAACTATTTTCCAGTTTGTTCAAATTCTTAAATTCCGATTCTGCTAAGTTTTAAAATAGTGGGATAAAAAGAAAAGGTTGTCATAAGGCATGTAGGAATAGTGATCACTAAAGTGATCGGTAGTCATTATTATGTATTGTCCCCGACGAGTTGTTCGAAAACAGAGTTCATTAACGCATTTTTTAAAAACTATTGTTTGCCCAATGAAACTTTACAATCTACAACAGTTGCTTGTAGCTACTGCGTCATATCACATTTATGGATGTAGGACTGACTCACAGTAGACGAAGTCACGGCAAATAATTTAAATTACCATTTGAAAAAAGGTAACTGATTATAATCTGCGGGAAAAACAGGTAATGCCAAATAAAGATATGCAGAAAAGAAATCAAGGCTTTCTTCAAAAGCTTGGTGACGTCAATAAGGCTGAACTGATTTCGATATATTTGTAATTCTGTAGTCCTCTAATAACTTAGATTTTCAGCAGAAATTGGTATATCTGACGGATTCCGATGTTCACTATTCTTAGTTATACGCTAAAATGCTTGTATTTAGATTTTGGTTAAAATTCCCTTGAATTTCGTACACCACATTTTCTTGCGATTTGTTTTCACAATTTTGACTCTCTTAAAGTTTTGTCTCCCGTCCACCTATTTTTGGGGCAACGAATCTAAAAAACAATAGGGGTTTGTAGGGTAAAAGTATGGACTTCATGCCAAGGTTTAGGAAAATTAGCCGATGGCTTTACGAAAAATCTCGCTTCGCTAATTTAATTAAAGCTATGTTACCATTTTTATGTTCATATTACAGAATTAATATGGAAGTGTTTTTAATGAGCATTATGGGCTTCAGAATTTATAGAGAGATATTAAAATTTTATAAATCTGGAAAGCTAACACAACGACGCTCTCACAATGCTACCGTGTGATGTTGACAGCTGAAAGTCAAATGTAGAAGGCTGAAAATTCAGTAATAAATTTTTAAATGATAGGTTGAAGCAAACAGTGAAGGGGAGACAAGTGACTGGTCCTTTAAGCAGAGTCTTCTCGGCAAAATATAGTAACCCTTACATAAACGCTTCTGTTCCTACATGTTAGGGAACATGATTTAAACCTACATTGTGATTATGGTTTGAAGGTTTTTAGATCCTACCCTCTTTGATTGGACACTTTAATTTCATAACTCATATTTCTCTTTGTCTATCGATAGAGTCAATAAATTTAAAAGATGCATATCGTAACGTTTACATTTTAACAAATATTTATTATTTATTTGAATTTGAATTTATTTTTATAACGTTGACTTGTAAAGTTTATGACGTTGAATTATAATAATTAATGTTAAGCCTCACGTTGGAATCGCCACTCTATAACGTTTTGTTTTTAAAAATATTATTTGTGTTGCTTATCTTTTTGATTTTTATTGTTTAATTTTTTAATTCGCTATATGATTTGATTTTGTTCTATTTTTATTTTATTTACTTTGTTGTGTAATGATTTAGTTATATTGACAACCTTCTTGAAGAATTGGTGAGTTAGGCCTCACGTCGATGTGCTGATTTTAATAAAACCGTAGTAGTACAGTACAGTAATACCCTTTAATCCCGCTTTCTTTATTTTTTATTTATAAAAAAAAAATAATTGTCGTTTGTTTAATGGTTTATGTAAAATTCATTAAACTCATTTGCTTAGCGGAACTAGGCTTGTTGGTAATTGCATTCGATTGTGGTATCGAGTTGTCTATTTGGAGGTTATCTGGCTTCGTAATCTATTATGTGTGATGAAGTTATTTAAGTCGTCGAGAATGTTTCACTCTTCTTTTATTTGAACAAAATCCTTTAATTCTATTTTATTCTCTAAATAAAACACAATTTACATCAATTGGGAATAATTATCATTTATTTCCATGAAATACAGCCTTAGCTATTCTGAGGTCGAAGTTGTGAAATGCTCGTATCGACTCTTATTCTCAGTTCGATTCCAAACTTACCTTCAGTTATTATATTAATCTTTTGGTTCTTTGGGCTGCTATTAAAAAGTTCGAAAATGTCCACAAGAAGTACAGTACATTACAAATTAGATAATCCTTATTTACTAATAAAGACAAAACTTAAAATTAGTAAAATATAACAAAAATAATTGTTCGGTTTGATTTGCCAACACAAGAAATAATGGCATGCACTAGCAGCAGTGGTAAGATGGCGGCTTGTTGTCAAACAAAATTAGTGGAATTAATTCTCAATTACGTTAAGACAAGTTTCTACAAATAAAATAAATCACATAAAATGTTCACTGTGGTTAAATTAGTTTTTTTTTTACTAGTGTTCTGGTGAAAAAGTGTTATTTGAGCTAATCCTGGTGTCGTGTAGTTTTAAGAGTGATAGTATAATAGGTTAACTCTCACCAGTTCTTTTGGTTGAAAAGAATTATTCACTTTAAAAATATTTTTTACTTGTTCTTCGTTTTATTATTATTTTATATTATCATTATTGTTTCTTTCTTCTCATTTGCCTCTATGTATAATAAAAAATCACTTTTCTTCAACTTGGATCTGATTCTTCCTTTCACTTTTTGGACCAGAGCTGCATTAGGATGTTCCGAATGCTTTCGTGTCTAACAATAGAGTGTAGAAAATTTCTTTTTCATTCGACTGGCTTGACCAAAATTACAAAAATTCCCATTGGTCAAGACCGTCGGGTTAGGATGTCATGTGACCCTGATTATTTAAAATACATAGTTTTTACATTTTATAATTGAAATTACACCCTATTTAATACTTAATTAGTCTTAATTTAGTTTACATAGTGATTTTCCTGATAAAAGGACAAACATTTTGATACCTCACATGACATATGTGAGTGTCCTAATAGATATTTTAGCATTTTACAAAATTCTATTTTATAGATCATTATTAGTGGTTTGTCATTTCAAAAATCATATTACAATTTCATTAATTTATTAAAATGTTGTTGTCCTATTTAAATAAGGCCTAACTTAGTAATTTTACCATCTCTTACTACTTTACTATGATTTGATGGTTTACTAGTTAGGTTTACAAGAATTTTTATGTTAACATTGGCCTACTGTTTGACATTTCTTTAGTACGTTTCCTATTTACATTTGCTATATGGCCTAACTTAGTAATTTTAACATCTCTTACTACTTTACTATGATTTGATGGTTTACTAGTTAGGTTTACAAGAATTTTTATGTTAACATTGGCCTACTGTTTGACATTTCTTTAGTACGTTTCCTATTTACATTTGCTATATGGCCTGTTGGTTTAGTACATTCTTATTATGATTATATAAGATTTAATCGTCCATTACTTACTGATTATTAGAATTACTTCTAAATAAAAAATATAAAACCATTAACTTGAAACAACCATATTAACATAAAGAGATATCTTCATGTAACAAAACTAGCTTTTTTCAACAACTGCTTAACGTCTAACGCTTATTACTACAAACTAGTTTTCACATTATTCGTATCAATACAAATGATAGTTTTTCCTTTCGTCCACCTTCACAATAAAACAGGGAAATGTTAGCCATTAATATTAAAATCTAAAGGTATTCTATTAACATAAAAACATGATTAGTTTCAACAATTGTTATTACTCTGATATTATTTAGGTATTAAGATCTTTTAAACAATGGTTAGTCCTTGTGTATCGAATATCAGTCATTTTATATTTTATATATTTTATTCTGGGTGCTTACACTTAGTTTGTTGTTGTTATTGTTATTATCACATTTCTTGTTCACTATAAATTGCCACTAACAATCACTGTCCTATCATTGTAATTAGCAACTTACATCTCAATTATTTTGCACTTAGATACTAATTGTCTTGGTCACATTTAATCATTAACATTATAAACAGTCATTTTTTTTTCTTTTCTTTTACTTATTAATTAAGATACATTTTACCTTATAGGACATTGCAGTGTACTTCTTTCTTACATTATAGGTGTTCTTTACTTTCCTTGTCAGTTTAATAAATTTAGGTGAATTGTTTTACTATATATATAATTTTATATTAGGCCTATTCCCTTATTAGGACCTTTCTCATTCTGTCACATTACAATATCTATAAATAAGTAACTTTGACATATAAATGTTAATAAATCAATATTGCTTGTGTGGTGCAACATCTATATTAACTGCTACCAAATTTTCTACCCGTTTCGATTTTATCAATTTAGACTTTAGAAAAAGGCGTTTTTAATATTTTTTAAATTACTGTGCGACTTTTCACTTAGCTGAATGGTTAGTCAGACTTCTTCATTTTTTCCTGAAGAAATGTATCCTTCCAAAATATATCCCAGGCGCCTCCAGAGGATTCTTGTAGAGAAATCTGGTGGCCTCTGCAGAGTCGTGAAGACGGAGGACCCTGGGCGCCTACGAAGGACTCTCGGACGGCAATCTCCGTACGACATACGGGAGGGGATTACACCACCGGCATTGACATTACATGCCAGCACCTCGTCTTAATTGGTTTACGGATGTGACGAAAAATAACAGCACCAGACATGGACTTAAGATGTCAACAGTAAGTTCATTACTTTAAACAGTACAATACTACACTATCAAACAATAAACTACATGAATAAACTGAAGAGTGTTATCAAAATATTAATTCTTTGTACTCGTGGAATAACTCTGAACTTTCCAGTGAATCTGTCTCCTAAATATCATTTCATTAACTGTCGTTTTATTGTGTTTCAGGCTGTGACGATACTGGCGCCATCAGACTTTGACGAAACTATCAACTATCTGTGGAAGAATCAATAGAACAACACCATTATTTTTATTCATTTCTCTTAATTAGAAGTTCAAAACAGAAAATAAACAAAATTCATTGTACTGTTGTTAATTTATTTGTATTTTTTAGGAACCAAAAATCCAAAAAACAAGGAATATATAATGAAAAATGCTATTAATGATTTCGAGTGTGGATTTAAGTTGGAGAGAGGATATTTAATAATGTAAGGTGTAATCTGACAGTTCTAAAATCAAAAAAATAATAGAAATAGTGTTAAGATCAGACTACTGTGGTAGTGATTACAGTTTTTGAAGTTGAATCACTTTAAGACATGAGTCATGATAACCGATTATCGCAGTTATAATTCAGACAGGAAATCAGGTTCAGCCAATATCAGTCAGACAGGATACATGAATGTGTAAACAATATATATATTTGGATTAATTTCATTAAAATCTATATATTTTATATATTTGGATTCACTAATGTCTTACAGCCGAAACTGCACTGTGTAATTAAAAAAATATTAGCTAAAGCCTGAATAGCAACAATAAAGTATGAAACTTGTGCAGAATAGGTAGACGGAATTATGCAAACCGGAATACTGCACATAATAGAAGACAAGACAAAGACACATCAAGTAAAGACATAATGGATAACTGACGCCTCAGAATATGTCTGACCTCTGTTCAATTTCAGTAGCAGACAAAGCTGACCGAAATGGTGACACTATAGTGCCCATTGAAATATCTAATTTCATGAAGATTTTTGAAGTAATGAAGATTTAACTTCCAATACAAGAAAACATTGTTATATAATAAAAGTGTACATGGAAACAACAAGTGCTTTGTATAAAATAATTAAAGAAATACTTGGCACTGTAGAAAATTTATTCATAAAAAAATAAAACAAATTTTGTTAATCATGATGTGTGAATTTAGTATAAAGGAAGGATAACGTATTATTCAGTATAACAAATTTTTTCATTCGTTACATAGGAAGGATAACGATATCGAGAGAAATTTGAATAAATTTAGTTATACCTGTGGAGCAATAAGTCGACTATTGAAGAATAAAACGCAGAGGGAGACACAGCTAAAGTTCTATAAGGTCGTGGCTGTGCCGACATGGATGTGAAACATGGACTCTCCTGAAAAGAAGTATTTCAAAAATGAAATTGCCTGCCTTGGAAATGACATTTGTAAGAGCAGTTAAGGGATGTAGTTTGAGAGATAATCTACGAAACAATGACATAAGGAAAGACCTGAAGTTACAGTCGGTCCTGGAGAGAATAAAGAAATACAGGCAGAATTGGAAGTCTCATGTGGAACGCAAGGTAGACACGCGTATTCCTAAACAAGCGTTTGCATATAGGCCAGTGGGGACGAGAGCTCGTGGAAGACCCGGGTAAAAATGGTCAGAGACTCTGTACAGTTGGAACGGGCTATAGCCCAAGCCACGTAGTGAAGAAGAAGAAGAAGAAGAAGAGGAAGGAAGAAGAGATAAAAAATTATGATAATATTTTTTACGAGGGAGACTCTGGATAACTAACGTTTGCCGCAGGAGGGTCCGCACTCCTACTGTGTGTGGAACTCGCACCCATCAAAACCACAACCCCTTACGGGATGGATCCACCTCGGGACTCAGCTTTCGCAATACTTTATACTTGCGACCAAGGTGGTGAGATTTCTTCTTCGTCCTGTGGATATTCATCTGCTTTAAACCTTCATTGAGTCTACGTTACCTGTTTTCTGCTATTCTGTAGCGGTCCTAGCAAGATCATTTTCTGCTTCCTTCTTTTGCCTTAGTACCTTCTCTGTGTAGGCTGCTACCTGATCTCTGTAGTGGTCGCTCTGCAGCATTAGCCCGATGATATTTTTGGGCGAGATCTGTCCCACTACATTTTTCAGGAGTTACCTCACCTCTTTCCATGTGTCACAGGTGAAAAAAGTGTGGTGAACATCGTCTGTTCCTGTTTGAAGAAAATGCAACATACCAGCCTCTAGTTGACTGGACTTCTCTTCTCTTAAAGCTTCTTGTAATCTTCCAATGAAAGACTCGTGGTGTTTCAAAAATTAATATGAAAACAATATGACAATTAATATTAAATCACTTTAAAATTAATGTTAAGCAGTCTTATTAAATCTGCTTAATGCTAACATCATTCCACATTTCTTTACATTACCATTTTATCAGCCTTCTGTAATCAATTACTTTAGCTTTATTTTTTAATGTAAAGTATAATTACACTCGTGGACATATTTGCATAAAATGTAAATTGTTTCTACCATAGTTGGCGCTGACGCTGTACTGCTGTTAGAATACGCTGTTACATAACAATGTAATAACTAATAATGTTTTCAAAACGTTGTCAGTGGAGTCCTTAGGTATGAAGGCGTGAATTCGTTTGAATTCTACGGGTATTAAAAACTATACAGCAATTTACTAGTTAAAGTATGAGTACAGTTAAAAACACTTGGTAAGAATACCCACTGGACACGTGTATGCAAGAGGTGATTGGGTTTGAGATGCACAGGAGTATAGAAAAATGACTGGGGTCTCAGCAGGGTCGGCTCGACAAAGTAGTGTAGCCACATCTACACTTCAGGTATCTATTATTATCCTAAGTGTCAGTCTACCATTCATTGCCATGCGCTGACGTGACGTGAGGGCAGGAAAACTTACTTCTTGTGAATCGAACCCGAGGATATCCAAGTGTCAAACCCAATTGTCTGCTAAACCCACAACGGTATTATTAATTAATTACCACATTATGTCTGATTACTGTATATAGTTTTATGTCTGTATAATTTTAAAACTAAAATTTCAGTATTTCAATATGTAACTGCCATCTTATTTGAGTTTACACGGTTAAAATTCGAATAGTTTAAATACTCTAATATTTGTTTGAATATTCAGATAGAACAAAACTGCAACAGGGGAATATTTTAAACATGTTGCGTAACTTTTAAAATTTTTAAATCATCACATTGTGAGCAGTGTTATGGTGATTTTCCAAGTGGTGGTAACAGGAGTCAAGTCATGAATGCTATCGACTTCACAGCACAGACTTTTCACTGTTGTAAACACAATTTACTTTGACGACACAGCCACTTCCGCATCCACAATGCTCGAAAGTGAATATGAAGAAATCAGTTCAGAACGTACGTGTTAGCTTGTGGTCGTACATTAAAGAACTTTAATTGCCATGAAACGTACTATAACAGATATTTCTTAAACTAATAGTGAAGTAAGAGGACTCACTATGCAACGATGACAAGCGCGCTGGGACATGGAGACCAGAGGAAGATGGACTGCAAGATTGATCCGTGAATCTTGCCGCATGGACAGGACTTAGGTATGAGGAAGTTAACTTCTACTTCACCGGGCATGGCTACTTTAATGCTTACCTCCATAGGATGGGGAAAGCGGCGAGCCCAGCCTGCCAATATGATGATCACCATAATTTCTTTTGTCGCAGTAGGTGGACAGCGCAGACGAGAAGCCTTGCATTGGAGTAGGTCCAGAGAACATCGTGGGAGTGATGATCGCTGGTACCGCGTTTCTGCCTTGGTTCTGTTGGTGCTGAAGACAAAGAACCGAGAGCAAGGGTTTATATAATATAATCCACAGGGAGATGGGCAAATTAGGGTCCAAACTTCGCGGGACCTAATAGAGGCACCATATTGAAGTAATTTGATGAACGGTTCCGAGGTGGATTCTAGCCTGTTGTTGAGAGTTTTTTAATCTGTTAGAGACTGACAAACCGGGAGGGCTGTACACGGTCAAGCCACTGACGGTCCACGAAAAAAATTTATTATTTTTAATTATTATTATTAAAATTGTAAAATAGAAAAGGAAATTTGGAATATAATTTTCTAATTCTCCATCTTGGATATTTTGTAATGTAAAAAAAGTTTACCCAATTTGTGTTAACTAAACACGAACTTTTAAAGTGCACATGCGAACGGAATGCATTACGTGTCAGTGTAGGTTACCTGCATTTAGGAAAAACATTTTGAAACAAAAAGAATATTTCTTCTCAGTAAAGGGCTAGGAAATGTTTCTTCAGACCCTTCGGTCTAGACAGCCGCCAGATGATTGCAACATCCTCGCCCCATTCTTTTTTAAGTAGGCCTGTATGTTCTCGACGAATTTTCAGTTGATGTGTAAACACTTGCTGTCCATATCCGTGTAATTCGTGACATATTACATGTAGTCCGTCTCACTTAATAGAGTGGAGTTATCTACCGTTCTGAGAAACCGTTTCTAATTAACTAGAAGAAATAGTAAATTTCACTTAAATAAAAGTAATGTAAAAATGATTTTGGCGTTATGAGAAAATTAATTTTAGACACTCAACCGTTAGAATAAAGACCAAATTGCAAACAGGGTAAGTATTGTACAGTGAAATTCTTAAACAACCAACACGAAATATAAATAAGAAAAACAAATCTTTCGTCTAACGCATCTACAGACGCTGTTTAAAAAATGAATCTGGAGACACAACTGTCGCGTAGTTGCTTCTCATTCGCCACAGTACCGCATGTTTCAATCCGGCGAGAGAGAGAGAGAGGGGGGAACTGAATACTCCTCCCTCCTTGCAGTCATTCAGAACCATACAATTTTCACAGACATATAAAGATGAAAAATTCTTGAAATATAACTGCACCGCCTACAAATATACCCAAACATTCAAATAAGGCATACAATGCAACTACGTTTTAAATTCTTTATGCGTCCTCTGTCCCCTGCGTTGTTTAATATTTAAAGGGAAGACATGTTGCTCACTCGGGAAAGAAGAGTCACTCGAGGGACGACGCTGCTCAGCTCAGAAATGCCTTGATTAATTCTCCGCTGTCATTCTTGCGACGCTGTTATATTTCAAGAATGGAGGACGTTCTGTGCTGTCGACTTACTGACGTCTCTTATTCCAAGTCTTGTTTTGCAGTAATCTGACAGCGTGTTGTTATTAGTTAGTGTTTACCATGAAACTTCGTATATACGACAGAAAACTACATGAATGTTTTTAAGAACGTAGAGAAAAAAACAGAATTTTAAAATGCCACCAATACATTAATAATGTGAAACGAAATTGTATGGAATGAATATGGATTATCGAGACAATCGTATGAATTGTCATTACCAGTCGAAGACAACTACGACGGCTTATACCTTACGTTGTACGAATGAGGGATTTGAAAAATACAATTCTGTAATAAAATGTAGAGAGGTAACGTTACTAGAGGGACTAATAAAATACGGAGATGTGACGACAAAATAACTGTGTAGAAAAATTCTTGAGAAAGCATGTGGAATGACGTTAGCGTGATAAACAAGTGGAAATGATTATTAATTTATTGTGCATTATGGGTAGTCTCACTAGTGGCAATACCAGAATACCAGGAATAAATTACACTGATTAGAGTTCTGGCTTCGAGGTTTGGCTGAGGCACCAGGTGGACACTTTTTTCCATTGACTATTTGATCCCACAGTCTGAGGAAGTTATGGACACAGAGAAGCTGCAGTTCACGACTAATGTCTGTGTCTGTAGTCTTGTCTGTAGCGAAACTTCACAGACGCAGGAGTTGAAACTAGGGGAAACTTTAAAGATAAATGGACATCTGGAATATAATTTTCTAATTCACCAGCTTGCATACTTTGTAATGTAGAATAAAACTGGCCTAATTTTTGGTAACTAAACATACATTTTGAAGCTAGATGTGAAACATGCGAGCGTATGCATTACGTGTAAGTGTAAGTTACCGGCATTTGGAGGAAACATTCTGAGGCAAGAAGAATATTTCTTCTCAGTAAATACCCTTAGATCTAAATTAGATCTAAATAGCCGTCGGATGAATGCAACATCCACGGCACATTCCTTTTCAAGTATATTTTCTCGACCGTATCCGAATAATTCATGAGATATTACATTTAATACCTTAAATTTAAATTTGCTGAGTTGAAAATTAAGAGGGGTTACTTAAGGGGTTCGACACAACTATAGAAATAAAACGTGTTTACTCTCAAGTAATTCAACTATTTATAACAAAAACTACCGTAATGTTTAAAACAGTGTTACGTAATGTATAATATGGATAAATAGAATCACCGACAGATCACCAGTCAAAAGTTACGCCTGTGTACAGTTCCACTTGTTTCAACAACTCTCCACAAATATAATAAACAAATAATTATTCCAGTGTTTAAAATTTACAATGTACTGTAACTGTTAAAATTAACAAACCACTAAAATACCTAGACCAGAAGTTGCTAACAAAAACTGCTTAATATCATTTCAACCCCTGACCATGAAGTTAATATATTTCCTACACCACACTGACTGACTAGCCAGACGCTGGTTGCGTCTTTTTAAAATACGTCAAACTACGCACTTACCTTGAATGGTCTTTGCATTGCTGTGGGAAATAATTGCGCTTCTATTCTTCGGAAAACCGTAGAAGTACTTTTATAGATTTTTTATTAGGATGCTATTCGTAATTAAATTTTCACAACACTGCACTGGACAAACAACGAACAGAAGACAGTCTGAACAATTTAAGAAATTTCTTTCTTTTTATTGAGTTGCTATGCGTTCTGCGTCATCGTGACATGTCTCCTGTGTCGTGTACCCGCTATACGTCGCTATAGTGATGGTATAGTCGTGACATATCTCCTGTGTCGTGTACCCGCTATACGTCGCTATAGTGATGGTATAGTCGTGACATATCTCCTGTGTCGTGTACCCGCTATACGTCGCTATAGTGATGATATAGTCTTGACATGTCTCCTGTGTCGTGTACCCGCTACATGTTGCTATAGTGATGGTATAATTTGAAACTATGGATATCCACATTTATCGTCTACGTTGTAGACAGAGAGGTAACAACTGGTACAGTTTTCTATAAACGTATAATCATAACATGATCCCACGGCGGAAACCGGTGTGTCCATTTAGTCACCGTTTCTTTTCAAAATAAAGACATTACAATTACTCAAGTTACGCCTTGTGTTTAAAGTTAATGTCAATGTAACATACTTCCTCTTGTGCAGTCATTCATTTCGCTCGACCGGCGCAAATTCTAAACAGAGTGCTGGGACTGTGCAACAATAAAAATCTATCCCTTGGAATTCACTTACAGAAGAGCAAGGGAAAAGTGTTTACACGTTTTAGGGCGTGATTCAGTAAAAGCTGAAACAATGAGAAGAGAGAAGGAAATAATTAAAAATAAGTGCAGGGAGAAAAGTTGAAGTGCTCGTTGACACGACGGCGCGGCGAGAGGCCCAGCGCAGTGTATTTCACTAATTGTAGCAGCGCGTCGCCGAGAGCTCTTTTTTTTAGCGAATACGCTTGTTGACATTTAAATCAAATTAAAAATTGCGCAAATTATAATTCTGCGACATCTTGTTCTGTGTAACAACGTATGTGTTGTGTTTGCGTCACCATCATGCGATTGTTATTGGTATTTACAATTACTCTCTGTTTGCATTACTTCGTTACTTTTTAAGATGAAACGGACGTTCTGATTTATATTCAGGAAAACCAGATTTAAATTATAAAAAAGTAGGTTACGTGCAGTAAGCCTGTACATTATTCTGACGTACTGTAAAATTACGCAATGAAGGCGTATATAAAATATTATTTTTTTTATAGTAAGCTGCAGAACTCGCTCAATGTTTTGAACGAAATATGCTACATTTATTATTAGATACATTTCAGTAATTAGATAATTTTTAAATTACCAGAAAATTACGAAAACCCCAATTACTCTGCTCATGTTTCAGTAAAATAACAACTGTAAAGCAGACAATCACATAACAAACAGTAAAAATGCCAAACGACCGCACTGATTTTTTTACTTAAATTTAAAACCATAATGCCTAAATGACAAACGATTAAGTCCTGGGGTTTAAGTTTATGTATGTTTCCATACACTACTACTAGTACTACTACTACTACTACTACACACACACACACACACACACACATATATATAAATTAATTTATTGCTTGTTTACAATCAGGATGTTTTTTCTTACTTAGAACATGTTTCGAGCATCAAGTAGTTTGATCGTCGTCAGCCATGATTGTTTAAAGTCTTGTAAAATATCTGTGTCGTGGTTATTTGGTGCTGTTGGTTCCTGTTGGGTTTGGTTGGTTATATTGGTAGTATTGCGAATAGATACGGTGTATAAATTTGTTTTTTAAATGTTTCTATTGTTTAGTGTGTTTTAAAAATGGTGTTGTTTTGTGTTGATTTGTGTATCTTCTGGTAGGCCTATTTGTTTTAAGTTTGATGTTTATATATCTGTAGGTTTATACGGAATATACCCGTATATTCATTATAGTGCCATTGGTGGTGTCATGCCATGCCATGCCTTTGGTGGTTTGGTGCCATGGTATATTAGTACCATGTTGCTGATGTCTGGATATACGTGTCCCTTATTCATTGCATGTAGCCTACAGCTAATTTAGTTTTATAAATATTTGGTTCTTTGTATGCATAGATTTTTGCAATTTTATTAAAATTTTTGAGTTTAATTTTTAACCCGTGGTGCCTCTAAATTAAAAAAAAAATTGCAGTAAATCTTACATTTCGATTTGTGTTAAAATTCCCTTAAGGCTGAAACCCGGCAGGATTTTACATTTTATTGAAATCTGATCCGTTTTGGGCTTTGGAATATGACAATTTGAAATTTCCAAAACTGTAC
This sequence comes from Magicicada septendecula, assembly GCA_034769895.1. Taxonomy (NCBI): domain Eukaryota; kingdom Metazoa; phylum Arthropoda; class Insecta; order Hemiptera; family Cicadidae; genus Magicicada; species Magicicada septendecula. The sequence continues at coordinate 591,677,180 of CM068367.1, forward strand.
TCTGAATTCAGATTTAGATTAACATTACATTTAGCTTGACACCCCAATTGAATTTTCGCGGTTTTAGCAAACGTTTGACCCACTTTTTGATACCCGGCGACCAAAAATTTTGAAATTTTCTAAAACTGAACAATGTATTTAGATTTTGGTTAAAATTCCCTTGAATTTCGTACACCACATTTTCTTGCGATTTGTTTTCACAATTTTGACTCTCTTAAAGTTTTGTCTCCCGTCCACCTATTTTTGGGGCAACGAATCTAAAAAACAATAGGGGTTTGTAGGGTAAAAGTATGGACTTCATGCCAAGGTTTAGGAAAATTAGCCGATGGCTTTACGAAAAATCTCGCTTCGCTAATTTAATTAAAGCTATGTTACCATTTTTATGTTCATATTACAGAATTAATATGGAAGTGTTTTTAATGAGCATTATGGGCTTCAGAATTTATAGAGAGATATTAAAATTTTATAAATCTGGAAAGCTAACACAACGACGCTCTCACAATGCTACCGTGTGATGTTGACAGCTGAAAGTCAAATGTAGAAGGCTGAAAATTCAGTAATAAATTTTTAAATGATAGGTTGAAGCAAACAGTGAAGGGGAGACAAGTGACTGGTCCTTTAAGCAGAGTCTTCTCGGCAAAATATAGTAACCCTTACATAAACGCTTCTGTTCCTACATGTTAGGGAACATGATTTAAACCTACATTGTGATTATGGTTTGAAGGTTTTTAGATCCTACCCTCTTTGATTGGACACTTTAATTTCATAACTCATATTTCTCTTTGTCTATCGATAGAGTCAATAAATTTAAAAGATGCATATCGTAACGTTTACATTTTAACAAATATTTATTATTTATTTGAATTTGAATTTATTTTTATAACGTTGACTTGTAAAGTTTATGACGTTGAATTATAATAATTAATGTTAAGCCTCACGTTGGAATCGCCACTCTATAACGTTTTGTTTTTAAAAATATTATTTGTGTTGCTTATCTTTTTGATTTTTATTGTTTAATTTTTTAATTCGCTATATGATTTGATTTTGTTCTATTTTTATTTTATTTACTTTGTTGTGTAATGATTTAGTTATATTGACAACCTTCTTGAAGAATTGGTGAGTTAGGCCTCACGTCGATGTGCTGATTTTAATAAAACCGTAGTAGTACAGTACAGTAATACCCTTTAATCCCGCTTTCTTTATTTTTTATTTATAAAAAAAAAATAATTGTCGTTTGTTTAATGGTTTATGTAAAATTCATTAAACTCATTTGCTTAGCGGAACTAGGCTTGTTGGTAATTGCATTCGATTGTGGTATCGAGTTGTCTATTTGGAGGTTATCTGGCTTCGTAATCTATTATGTGTGATGAAGTTATTTAAGTCGTCGAGAATGTTTCACTCTTCTTTTATTTGAACAAAATCCTTTAATTCTATTTTATTCTCTAAATAAAACACAATTTACATCAATTGGGAATAATTATCATTTATTTCCATGAAATACAGCCTTAGCTATTCTGAGGTCGAAGTTGTGAAATGCTCGTATCGACTCTTATTCTCAGTTCGATTCCAAACTTACCTTCAGTTATTATATTAATCTTTTGGTTCTTTGGGCTGCTATTAAAAAGTTCGAAAATGTCCACAAGAAGTACAGTACATTACAAATTAGATAATCCTTATTTACTAATAAAGACAAAACTTAAAATTAGTAAAATATAACAAAAATAATTGTTCGGTTTGATTTGCCAACACAAGAAATAATGGCATGCACTAGCAGCAGTGGTAAGATGGCGGCTTGTTGTCAAACAAAATTAGTGGAATTAATTCTCAATTACGTTAAGACAAGTTTCTACAAATAAAATAAATCACATAAAATGTTCACTGTGGTTAAATTAGTTTTTTTTTTACTAGTGTTCTGGTGAAAAAGTGTTATTTGAGCTAATCCTGGTGTCGTGTAGTTTTAAGAGTGATAGTATAATAGGTTAACTCTCACCAGTTCTTTTGGTTGAAAAGAATTATTCACTTTAAAAATATTTTTTACTTGTTCTTCGTTTTATTATTATTTTATATTATCATTATTGTTTCTTTCTTCTCATTTGCCTCTATGTATAATAAAAAATCACTTTTCTTCAACTTGGATCTGATTCTTCCTTTCACTTTTTGGACCAGAGCTGCATTAGGATGTTCCGAATGCTTTCGTGTCTAACAATAGAGTGTAGAAAATTTCTTTTTCATTCGACTGGCTTGACCAAAATTACAAAAATTCCCATTGGTCAAGACCGTCGGGTTAGGATGTCATGTGACCCTGATTATTTAAAATACATAGTTTTTACATTTTATAATTGAAATTACACCCTATTTAATACTTAATTAGTCTTAATTTAGTTTACATAGTGATTTTCCTGATAAAAGGACAAACATTTTGATACCTCACATGACATATGTGAGTGTCCTAATAGATATTTTAGCATTTTACAAAATTCTATTTTATAGATCATTATTAGTGGTTTGTCATTTCAAAAATCATATTACAATTTCATTAATTTATTAAAATGTTGTTGTCCTATTTAAATAAGGCCTAACTTAGTAATTTTACCATCTCTTACTACTTTACTATGATTTGATGGTTTACTAGTTAGGTTTACAAGAATTTTTATGTTAACATTGGCCTACTGTTTGACATTTCTTTAGTACGTTTCCTATTTACATTTGCTATATGGCCTAACTTAGTAATTTTAACATCTCTTACTACTTTACTATGATTTGATGGTTTACTAGTTAGGTTTACAAGAATTTTTATGTTAACATTGGCCTACTGTTTGACATTTCTTTAGTACGTTTCCTATTTACATTTGCTATATGGCCTGTTGGTTTAGTACATTCTTATTATGATTATATAAGATTTAATCGTCCATTACTTACTGATTATTAGAATTACTTCTAAATAAAAAATATAAAACCATTAACTTGAAACAACCATATTAACATAAAGAGATATCTTCATGTAACAAAACTAGCTTTTTTCAACAACTGCTTAACGTCTAACGCTTATTACTACAAACTAGTTTTCACATTATTCGTATCAATACAAATGATAGTTTTTCCTTTCGTCCACCTTCACAATAAAACAGGGAAATGTTAGCCATTAATATTAAAATCTAAAGGTATTCTATTAACATAAAAACATGATTAGTTTCAACAATTGTTATTACTCTGATATTATTTAGGTATTAAGATCTTTTAAACAATGGTTAGTCCTTGTGTATCGAATATCAGTCATTTTATATTTTATATATTTTATTCTGGGTGCTTACACTTAGTTTGTTGTTGTTATTGTTATTATCACATTTCTTGTTCACTATAAATTGCCACTAACAATCACTGTCCTATCATTGTAATTAGCAACTTACATCTCAATTATTTTGCACTTAGATACTAATTGTCTTGGTCACATTTAATCATTAACATTATAAACAGTCATTTTTTTTTCTTTTCTTTTACTTATTAATTAAGATACATTTTACCTTATAGGACATTGCAGTGTACTTCTTTCTTACATTATAGGTGTTCTTTACTTTCCTTGTCAGTTTAATAAATTTAGGTGAATTGTTTTACTATATATATAATTTTATATTAGGCCTATTCCCTTATTAGGACCTTTCTCATTCTGTCACATTACAATATCTATAAATAAGTAACTTTGACATATAAATGTTAATAAATCAATATTGCTTGTGTGGTGCAACATCTATATTAACTGCTACCAAATTTTCTACCCGTTTCGATTTTATCAATTTAGACTTTAGAAAAAGGCGTTTTTAATATTTTTTAAATTACTGTGCGACTTTTCACTTAGCTGAATGGTTAGTCAGACTTCTTCATTTTTTCCTGAAGAAATGTATCCTTCCAAAATATATCCCAGGCGCCTCCAGAGGATTCTTGTAGAGAAATCTGGTGGCCTCTGCAGAGTCGTGAAGACGGAGGACCCTGGGCGCCTACGAAGGACTCTCGGACGGCAATCTCCGTACGACATACGGGAGGGGATTACACCACCGGCATTGACATTACATGCCAGCACCTCGTCTTAATTGGTTTACGGATGTGACGAAAAATAACAGCACCAGACATGGACTTAAGATGTCAACAGTAAGTTCATTACTTTAAACAGTACAATACTACACTATCAAACAATAAACTACATGAATAAACTGAAGAGTGTTATCAAAATATTAATTCTTTGTACTCGTGGAATAACTCTGAACTTTCCAGTGAATCTGTCTCCTAAATATCATTTCATTAACTGTCGTTTTATTGTGTTTCAGGCTGTGACGATACTGGCGCCATCAGACTTTGACGAAACTATCAACTATCTGTGGAAGAATCAATAGAACAACACCATTATTTTTATTCATTTCTCTTAATTAGAAGTTCAAAACAGAAAATAAACAAAATTCATTGTACTGTTGTTAATTTATTTGTATTTTTTAGGAACCAAAAATCCAAAAAACAAGGAATATATAATGAAAAATGCTATTAATGATTTCGAGTGTGGATTTAAGTTGGAGAGAGGATATTTAATAATGTAAGGTGTAATCTGACAGTTCTAAAATCAAAAAAATAATAGAAATAGTGTTAAGATCAGACTACTGTGGTAGTGATTACAGTTTTTGAAGTTGAATCACTTTAAGACATGAGTCATGATAACCGATTATCGCAGTTATAATTCAGACAGGAAATCAGGTTCAGCCAATATCAGTCAGACAGGATACATGAATGTGTAAACAATATATATATTTGGATTAATTTCATTAAAATCTATATATTTTATATATTTGGATTCACTAATGTCTTACAGCCGAAACTGCACTGTGTAATTAAAAAAATATTAGCTAAAGCCTGAATAGCAACAATAAAGTATGAAACTTGTGCAGAATAGGTAGACGGAATTATGCAAACCGGAATACTGCACATAATAGAAGACAAGACAAAGACACATCAAGTAAAGACATAATGGATAACTGACGCCTCAGAATATGTCTGACCTCTGTTCAATTTCAGTAGCAGACAAAGCTGACCGAAATGGTGACACTATAGTGCCCATTGAAATATCTAATTTCATGAAGATTTTTGAAGTAATGAAGATTTAACTTCCAATACAAGAAAACATTGTTATATAATAAAAGTGTACATGGAAACAACAAGTGCTTTGTATAAAATAATTAAAGAAATACTTGGCACTGTAGAAAATTTATTCATAAAAAAATAAAACAAATTTTGTTAATCATGATGTGTGAATTTAGTATAAAGGAAGGATAACGTATTATTCAGTATAACAAATTTTTTCATTCGTTACATAGGAAGGATAACGATATCGAGAGAAATTTGAATAAATTTAGTTATACCTGTGGAGCAATAAGTCGACTATTGAAGAATAAAACGCAGAGGGAGACACAGCTAAAGTTCTATAAGGTCGTGGCTGTGCCGACATGGATGTGAAACATGGACTCTCCTGAAAAGAAGTATTTCAAAAATGAAATTGCCTGCCTTGGAAATGACATTTGTAAGAGCAGTTAAGGGATGTAGTTTGAGAGATAATCTACGAAACAATGACATAAGGAAAGACCTGAAGTTACAGTCGGTCCTGGAGAGAATAAAGAAATACAGGCAGAATTGGAAGTCTCATGTGGAACGCAAGGTAGACACGCGTATTCCTAAACAAGCGTTTGCATATAGGCCAGTGGGGACGAGAGCTCGTGGAAGACCCGGGTAAAAATGGTCAGAGACTCTGTACAGTTGGAACGGGCTATAGCCCAAGCCACGTAGTGAAGAAGAAGAAGAAGAAGAAGAGGAAGGAAGAAGAGATAAAAAATTATGATAATATTTTTTACGAGGGAGACTCTGGATAACTAACGTTTGCCGCAGGAGGGTCCGCACTCCTACTGTGTGTGGAACTCGCACCCATCAAAACCACAACCCCTTACGGGATGGATCCACCTCGGGACTCAGCTTTCGCAATACTTTATACTTGCGACCAAGGTGGTGAGATTTCTTCTTCGTCCTGTGGATATTCATCTGCTTTAAACCTTCATTGAGTCTACGTTACCTGTTTTCTGCTATTCTGTAGCGGTCCTAGCAAGATCATTTTCTGCTTCCTTCTTTTGCCTTAGTACCTTCTCTGTGTAGGCTGCTACCTGATCTCTGTAGTGGTCGCTCTGCAGCATTAGCCCGATGATATTTTTGGGCGAGATCTGTCCCACTACATTTTTCAGGAGTTACCTCACCTCTTTCCATGTGTCACAGGTGAAAAAAGTGTGGTGAACATCGTCTGTTCCTGTTTGAAGAAAATGCAACATACCAGCCTCTAGTTGACTGGACTTCTCTTCTCTTAAAGCTTCTTGTAATCTTCCAATGAAAGACTCGTGGTGTTTCAAAAATTAATATGAAAACAATATGACAATTAATATTAAATCACTTTAAAATTAATGTTAAGCAGTCTTATTAAATCTGCTTAATGCTAACATCATTCCACATTTCTTTACATTACCATTTTATCAGCCTTCTGTAATCAATTACTTTAGCTTTATTTTTTAATGTAAAGTATAATTACACTCGTGGACATATTTGCATAAAATGTAAATTGTTTCTACCATAGTTGGCGCTGACGCTGTACTGCTGTTAGAATACGCTGTTACATAACAATGTAATAACTAATAATGTTTTCAAAACGTTGTCAGTGGAGTCCTTAGGTATGAAGGCGTGAATTCGTTTGAATTCTACGGGTATTAAAAACTATACAGCAATTTACTAGTTAAAGTATGAGTACAGTTAAAAACACTTGGTAAGAATACCCACTGGACACGTGTATGCAAGAGGTGATTGGGTTTGAGATGCACAGGAGTATAGAAAAATGACTGGGGTCTCAGCAGGGTCGGCTCGACAAAGTAGTGTAGCCACATCTACACTTCAGGTATCTATTATTATCCTAAGTGTCAGTCTACCATTCATTGCCATGCGCTGACGTGACGTGAGGGCAGGAAAACTTACTTCTTGTGAATCGAACCCGAGGATATCCAAGTGTCAAACCCAATTGTCTGCTAAACCCACAACGGTATTATTAATTAATTACCACATTATGTCTGATTACTGTATATAGTTTTATGTCTGTATAATTTTAAAACTAAAATTTCAGTATTTCAATATGTAACTGCCATCTTATTTGAGTTTACACGGTTAAAATTCGAATAGTTTAAATACTCTAATATTTGTTTGAATATTCAGATAGAACAAAACTGCAACAGGGGAATATTTTAAACATGTTGCGTAACTTTTAAAATTTTTAAATCATCACATTGTGAGCAGTGTTATGGTGATTTTCCAAGTGGTGGTAACAGGAGTCAAGTCATGAATGCTATCGACTTCACAGCACAGACTTTTCACTGTTGTAAACACAATTTACTTTGACGACACAGCCACTTCCGCATCCACAATGCTCGAAAGTGAATATGAAGAAATCAGTTCAGAACGTACGTGTTAGCTTGTGGTCGTACATTAAAGAACTTTAATTGCCATGAAACGTACTATAACAGATATTTCTTAAACTAATAGTGAAGTAAGAGGACTCACTATGCAACGATGACAAGCGCGCTGGGACATGGAGACCAGAGGAAGATGGACTGCAAGATTGATCCGTGAATCTTGCCGCATGGACAGGACTTAGGTATGAGGAAGTTAACTTCTACTTCACCGGGCATGGCTACTTTAATGCTTACCTCCATAGGATGGGGAAAGCGGCGAGCCCAGCCTGCCAATATGATGATCACCATAATTTCTTTTGTCGCAGTAGGTGGACAGCGCAGACGAGAAGCCTTGCATTGGAGTAGGTCCAGAGAACATCGTGGGAGTGATGATCGCTGGTACCGCGTTTCTGCCTTGGTTCTGTTGGTGCTGAAGACAAAGAACCGAGAGCAAGGGTTTATATAATATAATCCACAGGGAGATGGGCAAATTAGGGTCCAAACTTCGCGGGACCTAATAGAGGCACCATATTGAAGTAATTTGATGAACGGTTCCGAGGTGGATTCTAGCCTGTTGTTGAGAGTTTTTTAATCTGTTAGAGACTGACAAACCGGGAGGGCTGTACACGGTCAAGCCACTGACGGTCCACGAAAAAAATTTATTTTTTTTAATTATTATTATTAAAATTGTAAAATAGAAAAGGAAATTTGGAATATAATTTTCTAATTCTCCATCTTGGATACTTTGTAATGTAAAAAAAGTTTACCCAATTTGTGTTAACTAAACACGAACTTTTAAAGTGCACATGCGAACGGAATGCATTACGTGTCAGTGTTGGTTACCTGCATTTAGGAAAAACATTTTGAAACAAAAAGAATATTTCTTCTCAGTAAAGGGCTAGGAAATGTTTCTTCAGACCCTTCGGTCTAGACAGCCGCCAGATGATTGCAACATCCTCGCCCCATTCTTTTTTAAGTAGGCCTGTATGTTCTCGACGAATTTTCAGTTGATGTGTAAACACTTGCTGTCCATATCCGTGTAATTTGTGACATATTACATGTAGTCCGTCTCACTTAATAGAGTGAAGTTATCTACCGTTCTGAGAAACCGTTTCTAATTAACTAGAAGAAATAGTAAATTTCACTTAAATAAAAGTAATGTAAAAATGATTTTGGCGTTATGAGAAAATTAATTTTAGACACTCAACCGTTAGAATAAAGACCAAATTGCAAACAGGGTAAGTATTGTACAGTGAAATTCTTAAACAACCAACACGAAATATAAATAAGAAAAACAAATCTTTCGTCTAACGCATCTACAGACGCTGTTTAAAAAATGAATCTGGAGACACAACTGTCGCGTAGTTGCTTCTCATTCGCCACAGTACCGCATGTTTCAATCCGGCGAGAGAGAGAGAGAGGGGGGGAACTGAATACTCCTCCCTCCTTGCAGTCATTCAGAACCATACAATTTTCACAGACATATAAAGATGAAAAATTCTTGAAATATAACTGCACCGCCTACAAATATACCCAAACATTCAAATAAGGCATACAATGCAACTACGTTTTAAATTCTTTATGCGTCCTCTGTCCCCTGCGTTGTTTAATATTTAAAGGGAAGACATGTTGCTCACTCGGGAAAGAAGAGTCACTCGAGGGACGACGCTGCTCAGCTCAGAAATGCCTTGATTAATTCTCCGCTGTCATTCTTGCGACGCTGTTATATTTCAAGAATGGAGGACGTTCTGTGCTGTCGACTACTGACGTCTCTTATTCCAAGTCTTGTTTTGCAGTAATCTGACAGCGTGTTGTTATTAGTTAGTGTTTACCATGAAACTTCGTATATACGACAGAAAACTACATGAATGTTTTTAAGAACGTAGAGAAAAAAACAGAATTTTAAAATGCCACCAATACATTAATAATGTGAAACGAAATTGTATGGAATGAATATGGATTATCAAGTCTGAGGAAGTTACGGACACAGAGAAGCTGCAGTTCACGACTAATGTCTGTGTCTGTAGTCTTGTCTGTAGCGAAACTTCACAGACGCAGGAGTTGAAACTAGGGGAAACTTTAAAGATAAATGGACATTTGGAATATAATTTTCTAATTCACCATTTGGAATATAATTTTCTACAGTACCCGATATACGTCGCTAAAGTGATGGTATAGTCGTGACATGTCTCCTGTGTCATGTACCCGCTATACGTCGCTATAGTGATGATATAGTCTTGACATATCTCCTGTGTCGTGCACCCGCTACATGTTGGTATAGTGATGGTATAATTTGAAACTATGGATATCCACATTTATCGTCTACGTTGTAGACAGAGAGGTAACAACTGGTACAGTTTTCTATAAACGTATAATCATAACATGATCCCACGGCGGAAACCGGTGTGTCCATTTAGTCACCGTTTCTTTTCAAAATAAAGACATTACAATTACTCAAGTTACGCCTTGTGTTTAAAGTTAATGTCAATGTAACATACTTCCTCTTGTGCAGTCATTCATTTCGCTCGACCGGCGCAAATTCTAAACAGAGTGCTGGGACTGTGCAACAATAAAAATCTATCCCTTGGAATTCACTTACAGAAGAGCAAGGGAAAAGTGTTTACACGTTTTAGGGCGTGATTCAGTAAAAGCTGAAACAATGAGAAGAGAGAAGGAAATAATTAAAAATAAGTGCAGGGAGAAAAGTTGAAGTGCTCGTTGACACGACGGCGCGGCGAGAGGCCCAGCGCAGTGTATTTCACTAATTGTAGCAGCGCGTCGCCGAGAGCTCTTTTTTTTAGCGAATACGCTTGTTGACATTTAAATCAAATTAAAAATTGCGCAAATTATAATTCTGCGACATCTTGTTCTGTGTAACAACGTATGTGTTGTGTTTGCGTCACCATCATGCGATTGTTATTGGTATTTACAATTACTCTGTGTTTGCATTACTTCGTTACTTTTTAAGATGAAACGGACGTTCTGATTTATATTCAGGAAAATCAGATTTAAATCATAAAAAGTAGGTTACGTGCAGTAAGCCTGTACATTATTCTGACGTACTGTAAAATTACGCAATGAAGGCGTATATAAAATATTATTTTTTTTATAGTAAGCTGCAGAACTCGCTCAATGTTTTGAACGAAATATGCTACATTTATTATTAGATACATTTCAGTAATTAGATAATTTTTAAATTACCAGAAAATTACGAAAACCCCAATTACTCTGCTCATGTTTCAGTAAAATAACAACTGTAAAGCAGACAATCACATAACAAACAGTAAAAATGCCAAACGACCGCACTGATTTTTTTTACTTAAATTTAAAACCATAATGCCTAAATGACAAACGATTAAGTCCTGGGGTTTAAGTTTATGTATATTTCCATACACTACTACTACTACTACTACTACTACTACTACTACTACTACTACTACTACTACTACTACTACTACTACTACTACTACTACACACACACACACATATAAATTAATTTATTGCTTGTTTACAATCAGGATGTTTTTTCTTACTTAGAACATGTTTCGAGCATCAAGTAGTTTGATCGTCGTCAGCCATGATTGTTTAAAGTCTTGTAAAATATCTGTGTCGTGGTTATTTGGTGCTGTTGGTTCCTGTTGGGTTTTGTTGGTTATATTGGTAGTATTGCAAATAGATACGGTGTACAAATTAGTTTTTTAAATGTTTCCATTGTTTAATGTGTTTTAAAAATTGTGTTATGTTTTGTGTTGATTTGTGTTTCTTCTGGTGAGCCGCTCATCACCAAAGACATCACAACACAATTTTCAACTTTCCAAATCTGACACATTTTTCAAGTTTGACAACCTAAAAAAAAATATAAAAATCTACAACTCACCTTGATGACCGGCTCACTTGTCACTAGAACTAGGAGAGGCCTCCTAGTGGAAGAATGTCCACATGCTGGGTAACCATTAGGGAATTGGACGAATGAGGTGACCTCAATTTTAAAATTTCAAAAATAACAAATTTATTGATGCTATCATATTTTGTTTTTGTTACAATGAGATTTCATAGAATTCAGGCTGTGAAGGTATTCCATTAGAATATATAAATATGAGAAATATTTAAACTATATTACCTGGTATTCAAAATACAATATTTAGAAGGTATTCCATTAAAAATATATAAAATCTGTAAAATATCTAAAATATATTACATTGTTTTTCTTACAATGATTCATAGTATCCAGGCTGAAAGTATTCTATTAGAATTATATAAAATATGTAAAATATTTGAAATCTATTACATGGTATACAAAATCACCATTGACATGCACCAAGCCTCGACAGTGCCTTTTAAGCTTCACCAACTAGAATTTCCTTATTTGGAAATAATTATATTAACATTAATAAGTACACAGAGTAAATCCAGAGGTTCTCGGAATATCACATTTAATAACAATAAGTCTTTTTTTTTCAGTCCTCCTCTGGTTGTACTATAAACACTTTCAATAATATAAACAATTTATAAACCATTTAACAAGCAATTCTTTCCTACAACAATTATTACAGCCACAACAATTTAAACAATTATTTTACACAACAACATGCGCCCTCTGAAATCTAATTCAAACGCTAAAAAGGAGAATCATATAATTAGTAAGGTATAATGTAACATAAGATAGGTAATTATATACTTTGTGTGGAACTCACAAGTGCATGTGCTCAATTTTCCTTAAACTTGTATAAACTTGTGTAGCACAAAGGCTTGCAGATTTCAGAGTGCACCATTATTAAAAAAACTATCAAATAATCAGGTACATATATCTCTCAAAAATGTAATATGTTGTGTGCATAGAATTATGAGTATCTACATATACAAAAGAATTTTACCAGTGACTGTACATTGATAGAGGATTACAACAAATAAAAAAACCCAAAGTGGAAATTTCATCTTGTACAAAAAATTCAGTCAATTCTATTACATGAGGAATACTTCTGAATTACAGTTCTAGTCATTATTATGGCAATTGTATGTGATCTGCAGCTCTTTTCATAAGCAAATGTATACGTACTAATAAAAGGCAGACACAATATAAGTTCAACACAGATTATAGACAAAACGTATACGGGACATTACATACTTTTCACAATTCACCACAAGACATTTATATGAGCAACACTGCATAATACTGAGAACAACACTGAGTAATACTGAGAGCTATCAAGGAACTCGGCTAAATTTATTTCACTAGGCTTATGTGCACCCGTCTAAGTCCTACGCATTTTCTTAAGTTTTTATTTTTGTTTTTTCTTTTTTTTGTAGGTAAAAAAAATTTTGCACAGAAGATATGACTGTCGAAAAAGAAACTAGTCACATAAGAAACTAGTAAAGTTCACCAGACTTTTCTTTAAATAAAACTTGCGTTCAAGAATTTGCAATGACTGCAGAAACCTGCATATTAGATTCCAGGTATAGAGTGAAGTAAAAAAAAATATTCAGAATTAAGCAACGGTTGTTCCTTTTTTTTGTTTGTTAAGAACCAGCCAGGCCCCACTTGACCCATAGAAACAAGCAGCGCGAAAGCGCATCCCAGGCAAAATTTAATAATTTTTACATTTGCATACCTGTTCATTTTTGCAAAGTGTCAATTGCAAATGAGTTCCTCAATTTACTCACACATAACATCTTGATCTCTTCCACGACCACAGTTGCCAGACCGAGAGCCCCTCGGCACGCTTCTCACTTAGCCGGCCATAATTAATTTAAAAAACCCCGGCGTAAAACAAAACCCAAAACTTTTTCAAACGCTGACCTCTAAGACAACTTGTAGCGAGAACAGCTGACATCGACCAAAAAAACAGCTGGCTACCCACCACTTGTGTCAAAACCAGCTACTCCCTACTATTCCACGACAAACACCGCTCCAAGCAGCGGGAACGCAAAGTACAGTTGACCGAAGTCTCAGACAGATAGCGTCAGCGTCCACGAACCGTAGCGAGAAAAAAAACAAATTCCCAAGTTACCGTAACGCCTCCTAGATGGCGAGAGTGTCCACGAGCGCAAACTACACAGATGAAAGGATCCATCGCTCAGATTCGATATAACCAAATTTCGGAAGTCGCCGTAACGACTAGATAAGGCACACCCCCACAACAAAAGGAGTCCAACGGGTTGGACGACACTGGGACTGCCACCACCAGAGGAAAAGCGGGAACTAACTAAAAACCAATAAAAAGTTAAAATCCGGCGAAAGTGGAAAACGAAAGGACACCAGAAGAAAGGACAAGGTGTGTGTGGGTGTGTAGCTGGGTGTGTGTAAGTGTAGAGGATACGGGGAGTGTGAGCGGCCGCGACCTAAAGCAATAGAAAGAAGAAAGGAAAGGAGAGGAGCTAAAATACCGATAAAACGTTTAAAACCCCAATTAACCCCACCTTAAAACAATAAAACGCTAAAAAGTAAAACCATAAAACACAATCCCTCCAGCGAAGCCCCCCGGAAACCAAACCCGAGGACCCTAACTAATCCTAACTGGGGTAAACAATACCAATTCAACACTCAAGGAAGCTCCATCTGCGCACACGCCTTCAAATGTGACACATGGGCCACCCTCACCATCATCCCGTCCTCCGGACCCACCAGGCTGGCAGTGACAGGCGAGACCAACTCAGAAATCCGGAAGGGTCCCAACCATCTATAGCAAAGCTTGGCAGCGCGACCCTCCACCTTAGAGCTGAGCGGGTGGCTCCTGCAATAGACTAACTGGCCCACCTTAAAAGGATTGGGGACTCTCCCAGCGTTATAGCGACGCCGCACGCGCTCGTGCGATCGGAGCAGGGCTCTCCTCACATCTTTCCACCTGTGAGCGACCCCCTCGTTCGGCGAATCCGGGAGAAGATCCTCCAGTTTCCACAAATTACCCAGGGGATGAGCGGGGGAGAAACCAAACATGACCTCAAAAGGCACGGCACGGTGGCTTTCATGAAGGGACGAATTGAAAGCCATCTGTAACCACTGGAGATTCTGGTCCCACGTATTCTGCTGTTCCGCGTGGTAGGCTATAAGAGCGGATCTCAGGTTGCGATTGAATCGCTCAGCGTGGGAAGGTTGCGGGTGGTAAGGGGAAGTGGTCACATGCCGAATGCCGTGCCTGAAACACATGTTCCCGAACTGCCTCGAGATGAATTGGGGGCCATTGTCTGAGACAATGATGGAGGGAAGCCCGAAATGCTGAAAGATACTGGTCTGAAGGGCTATGATGGTATTGGCAGTACTAGCCTGCCGCAAGGGAAGTAGCCAGACATACTTGGAGAAGGCGTCCACACAAACAAGGAGGAACGAATTCCCGGCCTTGCTACGCGGGAAAGGACCCACGTAGTCGATGAAAACCTTCTCCATCGGTCTGCCAGCCACCTCAGAAGACAGCAACCCCAACTTAGTGTTCTGAGCGGGCTTGCTCAGACTACACAGATGACAACACTTCACCCGGGTGGCGATGTCCCGGTCCATGCCTTTCCAGATGAAGTTCTTTCTGATCGCGGCGATGGTCTTTGAAACACCCAAATGGCCTCCAACCGGGTAATCATGATAATATTGGAAGACCATGGGTATCAGCTTGCTCGGCAGCACTATCTTAGGGACCCGTCCTCTACGTTCCTTGCAGCAGAGGACGCCCTTGGACAGATGATATGGAGCCTTCATCTCGCCTGATTTAATTTTATCGATAATGGGACCCAACACCTCATCATCAAGCTGATGAGGGATAACCTCAGTGAAGGCGAGGGGAAACTCCAGGAGTAAGGCGCAGGGTTCATTTATTGGCTCCTCACTGGGTAGGTGATACATACGGGACAGAGCGTCGGCAACAACATTTTGGGTCCCCTTATATGTTGTGCCCGAAACTTAAAAGAAGAAATTTTGACCACCCAGCGGCCAAGTTTACCCAGTTGACGGGGGTGCGCCAGAAGCCACGAGAGAGCCTGATTGTCGGTCTCTAATAGGAACTCAGCATGTTCAAAATACCTCCTAAACTTGTCCAGGGCGAAGACTACCGCCAAACACTCTAACTCGTACACCGAGGATTTCTTTTCAGGGTGGGTGAGGGTCCTGGATACAAATGCGAATGGCTGCCGAGCACCATCCACCTCCTGAGAGAGCACGGCCCCGATCGCCACAGAGCTGGCGTCAGATTGCACAACAAAGGGCTTCGTGAAATCGGGCATCCGAAGCACGGGCGGCGACAAAATGGACTCCTTTAGGGCCTCGAAGGCAAGTTGCTGCTGGTCTCCCCACACAAATTTGGCCCTTTTTTTCCTTAAGGAATTTAGGGGAGCCGCAATCTCAGCAGCCCCCGGGATGAACCGCCGGTAAAAATTCACCATACCCACGAAACGGGCCACCCCTTTAGCATCCCGAGGAGGAGGAAAATCCCGGATTGCCTGCGTCCTCTCTGGATCAACCGTGACCCCTTTATGAGAGACAAGGTGACCGAGGAAAGAAATTTCCTCCTGGGCAAATTTCACCTTGTCGGGATTCACCGTAAGCCCCGCGCGCCTCAAGCGACACAACACCTCTCGGAGATGGTTCGTGTGTTCCTCTAAAGTGGAGCTGTAAATGAGAAGATCGTCCAGATAATTGAACACATACTGGAATTTAATATCGTGGAACACAGAGTCTAGTAGACGGGTTAACGTCTGAGCACCAACCGCCAGTCCCATGGGGACTCTCTTGTATTGGTACAAGTTCCACGGCACGCAAAAAGCAGTGTACGGCCGAGAATCCTTGTGTAAGGGAATCTGGTGGTATGCTGAATTCAGGTCGAAAATGGTGAAATATCGGGCCTGCGAAAACCAATCAAAGGCCGAATGCAGGTCCGGGAGGGGCACCGACTCAACTTCAATATTTTGGTTTAATTTTCGATAATCAATGACCAGCCTATGCTTCCCTCCCGGTTTAGGCACCAGGAATGCTGGACTGGCACAGGCCGACGTGGACGGTTCAATAATCCCCTGGTCCAACAATTCTTGCACCTTCTCACGCAAAATGGTCATTTTGGGCGGAGCGAATTTATACGGGTGCGAACGGACAACCGCGGAGTCGCAAAGACGGATACGATACTCTAAATTGTGAGTGAGTCCGAGGTTTGAGGTCAGCACCTCAGGGAACCCATCACACAATTTACGGAAAGTTGTCTGTTGAGATGGGCTCAAATTATTAATGTACGCCGGGGGGTGGAAGTTCTTCAAGACCTTCCCCCGCCTCATCCCGATATCCAAGAAAAGGAATGCGTACGGCACGGTTGAACTTAAATAAACATACGTGCCCCTGGATATCGAGAACCAGGCCACTTTTCACAATAAAGTCCGCACCCACAATACAGTCTACGCTCAGATTTGGAGCCACCAGAAACTCCCAAACCCACGAAAAATAATTTATTTTAAATTTAAAGGCCACCAATTTGGAGGTCGGCAAAACCTCCCTCGAGGCCGTCCAACACACCACCGAAGAAGGAGTACTTGACCGAATCAATGACTCCCTGACCAACTGCTGGTAAACTCGGGAGGATATAAGACACCGTGCCGATCCGGAGTCCACCAGGGCCCTAACACGGCCCCTCCCCACCTCCAGCTCCAAAAATGGACACACGGAGAGACCCGGACGAATCGGCTTAGGATCGGACTCCCCGGAAGGGTGTCCCGTTTCCACGGCACATAACGGGACCTGGGATGCGCCAACGCTACCACACGTGGGGAGGGACCGGCGTCCCCTCAATCCCCCCACGCAGGCCGTTTTTTGAAGGACGGTTCTCCCGCGAGACCTCCGACCGTTTGAGAGGGCAATTCCGGGCCAAGTGCCCCATCTTACCACAGGAATAACAGCGGAATTCTTTCCTCTCAGAGTTGCTACCCCGTGGCTCTTTGAAAGGGTTGCCCCCACGTTGCTCCCGGGTAGGCCGCTGCTGACCAGATGAGGAACAGGGGACAGGGAAATCGGAACGGCCGGAGCGAGCCTCATCGTTCATCTGGATGGTGCGGGCGAAGACACAAGCTCCGCTAAGATCAGCGAAGCTACGCGGTCTCTCCAAAAACACCAACCTTGACCTCTCCTGCGGATTGAGGCCCTCCAAAATAACCCGCACCACCTCAGCCTCCGACACGTCCACCCGCAGCACACGGGCAGCACTTTTGATGGAATTGATAAACACGTTCAACTGTTCCCCGTGCCCCTGAACTCTGTAAAATAATCGTTGCCGCATCTGGTCACGCAGCCTCCCGGGCATAAACAGTTCCAAAACATCCCTGTGGAACGCATCAAAATCCCCGCCCGCGCCCAAATGCCAGACCACACGATCCAGCAGGGGCGCCCGACAATACGGGTAAATCATATTTAACAAGGCAACACCAGTCACCCCAGGGAAATCAAAAATGCCGAAAACCCCATCAAAGAATTTTTCAAGCTGGTCAAGGTCCAGACCTTCGACCACTGGAAGCCGACGGAGGAGGTCATAAATGGGGTTCGGCGAGGATTCATACTTTACGCTGGCCAGGGCTGTACCAAACCCTCGAGAGACTTCCACATGATCCCCCTGAAATCCCTGGGGGCGACTGCCCACCAAAATAGAAGGGCGTTCCTCCACCAGAGCACAACCGGCCTCCGCCAGGAGATCCACCCGCTCAGTGGCCACGCTCTGGCGCGTGGGCATCTCCTTAGGGTTGCCAGGACTTTCTGGAGCCTCCCCAGGTAGGTCAATCTTTGACTGCAGGGCAGACGCAGTCCGCCTAACCTCCTCCTCCAGATCGTCCTGCAACAGCAAATTACTGAGACGAGCGGACAAGTGGTGCATCCTTTGGGTCACCCGCTGCCAAACACGGGTGGAACTCCCCATATATTCCGAGTCCTCCATCAAGGTGGAGAACTCGGTCCACTTGTCCGCATACAAGGCCAGCTCCTCCTCCAAATCCTCAATTTCGACTCTCCGGAGGGGGGGCGTCCCCCACCAGCAGCTCCCGCAGTTGACGCCTCAAGGACGCCACATCCCTCTGGGAACCCCACCCCGCAAACTTATCTCGAACTGGAGCTCGTCTTTCGTAAAATATTCGGGCACCAGACCGCGGGCTTCACGCCGACCCCTACTCTGCCCCGGCTCTGCCATGGTTTCAGACAACAAGAATCTGAATACAACAAGTAATGACAATCAAGGTGCCTCAGGGTCCCCTATCCGACACCGGACCAACAACCAAGACCAAGATGATGTGCTAAAAGACAACAAAGACAATTACAACACAAGAGCACAAACAACAAATAAACACTTATCAAGACCCCAAAGACACAATCAGGAATCACCAGGCTGTGCACAACCCCCCCAGGAGTCCCGGCTTGGCAACCGCACCCAAAGCCCAAGATTTACAACACTAGTAACACATCACAACTGACAGAACATGTCCAACTAAGATATAGGGGTCACCTCATCCATTTCCAAATTTCGGTTCAGAGGTGGCCAGGACAACGTCCAACCACGCTCTGCTACCATTTGTGAGCCGCTCATCACCAAAGACATCACAACACAATTTTCAACTTTCCAAATCTGACACATTTTTCAAGTTTGACAACCTAAAAAAAAAAAAATCTACAACTCACCTTGATGACCGGCTCACTTGTCACTAGAACTAGGAGAGGCCTCCTAGTGGAAGAATGTCCACATGCTGGGTAACCATTAGGGAATTGGACGAATGAGGTGACCTCAATTTTAAAATTTCAAAAATAACAAATTTATTGATGCTATCATATTTTGTTTTTGTTACAATGAGATTTCATAGAATTCAGGCTGTGAAGGTATTCCATTAGAATATATAAATATGAGAATTATTTAAACTATATTACCTGGTATTCAAAATACAATATTTAGAAGGTATTCCATTAAAAATATATAAAATCTGTAAAATATCTAAAATATATTACATTGTTTTTCTTACAATGATTCATAGTATCCAGGCTGAAAGTATTCTATTAGAATTATATAAAATATGTAAAATATTTGAAATCTGTTACATGGTATACAAAATCACCATTGACATGCACCAAGCCTCGACAGTGCCTTTTAAGCTTCACCAACTAGAATTTCCTTATTTGGAAATAATTATATTAACATTAATAAGTACACAGAGTAAATCCAGAGGTTCTCGGAATATAACATTTAATAACAATAAGTCTTTTTTTTTCAGTCCTCCTCTGGTTGTACTATAAACACTTTCAATAATATAAACAATTTTATAAACCATTTAACAAGCAATTCTTTCCTACAACAATTATTACAGCCACAACAATTTAAACAATTATTTTACACAACAACATGCGCCCTCTGAAATCTAATTCAAACGCTAAAAAGGAGAATCATATAATTAGTAAGGTATAATGTAACATAAGATAGGTAATTATATACTTTGTGTGGAACTCACAAGTGCATGTGCTCAATTTTCCTTAAACTTGTATAAACTTGTGTAGCACAAAGGCTTGCAGATTTCAGAGTGCACCATTATTAAAAAAACTATCAAATAATCAGGTACATATATCTCTCAAAAATGTAATATGTTGTGTGGATAGAATTATGAGTATCTACATATACAAAAGAATTTTACCAGTGACTGTACATTGATAGAGAATTACAACAAATAAAAAAACCCAAAGTGGAAATTTCATCTTGTACAAAAAATTCAGTCAATTCTATTACATGAGGAATACTTCTGAATTACAGTTCTAGTCATTATTATGGCAATTGTATGTGATCTGCAGCTCTTTTCATAAGCAAATGTATACGTACTAATAAAAGGCAGACACAATATAAGTTCAACACAGATTATAGACAAAACGTATACGGGACATTACATACTTTTCACAATTCACCACAAGACATTTATATGAGCAACACTGCATAATACTGAGAACAACACTGAGTAATACTGAGAGCTATCAAGGAACTCGGCTAAATTTATTTCACTAGGCTTATGTGCACCCGTCTAAGTCCTACGCATTTTCTTAAGTTTTTATTTTTGTTTTTTCTTTTTTTTGTAGGTAAAAAAAATTTTGCACAGAAGATATGACTGTCGAAAAAGAAACTAGTCACATAAGAAACTAGTAAAGTTCACCAGACTTTGCTTTAAATAAAACTTGCGTTCAAGAATTTGCAATGACTGCAGAAACCTGCATATTAGATTCCAGGTATACAGTGAAGTAAAAAAAAATATTCAGAATTAAGCAACGGTTGTTCCTTTTTTTTGTTTGTTAAGAACCAGCCAGGCCCCACTTGACCCATAGAAACAAGCAGCGCGAAAGCGCATCCCAGGCAAAATTTAATAATTTTTACATTTGCATACCTGTTCATTTTTGCAAAGTGTCAATTGCAAATGAGTTCCTCAATTTACTCACACATAACATCTTGATCTCTTCCACGGCCACAGTTGCCAGACCGAGAGCCCCTCGGCACGCTTCTCACTTAGCCGGCCATAATTAATTTAAAAAACCCCGGCGTAAAACAAAACCCAAAACTTTTTCAAACGCTGACCTCTAAGACAACTTGTAGCGAGAACAGCTGACATCGACCAAAAAAACAGCTGGCTACCCACCACTTGTGTCAAAACCAGCTACTCCCTACTATTCCACGACAAACACCGCTCCAAGCAGCGGGAACGCAAAGTACAGTTGACCGAAGTCTCAGACAGATAGCGTCAGCGTCCACGAACCGTAGCGAGAAAAAAAACAAATTCCCAAGTTACCGTAACGCCTCCTAGATGGCGAGAGTGTCCACGAGCGCAAACTACACAGATGAAAGGATCCATCGCTCAGATTCGATATAACCAAATTTCGGAAGTCGCCGTAACGACTAGATAAGGCACACCCCCACAACAAAAGGAGTCCAACGGGTTGGACGACACTGGGACTGCACCACCAGAGGAAAAGCGGGAACTAACTAAAAACCAATAAAAAGTTAAAATCCGGCGAAAGTGGAAAACGAAAGGACACCAGAAGAAAGGACAAGGTGTGTGTGGGTGTGTAGCTGGGTGTGTGTAAGTGTAGAAGATACGGGAAGTGTGAGCAGCCGCGACCTAAAGCAATAAAAAGAAGAAAGGAAAGGAGAGGAGCTAAAATACCGATAAAACGTTTAAAACCCCAATTAACCCCACCTTAAAACAATAAAACGCTAAAAAGTAAAACCATAAAACACAATCCCTCCAGCGAAGCCCCCCGGAAACCAAACCCGAGGACCCTAACTAATCCTAACTGGGGTAAACAATACCAATTCAACACTCAAGGAAGCTCCATCTGCGCACACGCCTTCAAATGTGACACATGGGCCACCCTCACCATCATCCCGTCCTCCGGACCCACCAGGCTGGCAGTGACAGGCGAGACCAACTCAGAAATCCGGAAGGGTCCCAACCATCTATAGCAAAGCTTGGCAGCGCGACCCTCCACCTTAGAGCTGAGCGGGTGGCTCCTGCAATAGACTAACTGGCCCACCTTAAAAGGATTGGGGACTCTCCCAGCGTTATAGCGACGCCGCACGCGCTCGTGCGATCGGAGCAGGGCTCTCCTCACATCTTTCCACCTGTGAGCGACCCCCTCGTTCGGCGAATCCGGGAGAAGATCCTCCAGTTTCCACAAATTACCCAGGGGATGAGCGGGGGAGAAACCAAACATGACCTCAAAAGGCACGGCACGGTGGCTTTCATGAAGGGACGAATTGAAAGCCATCTGTAACCACTGGAGATTCTGGTCCCACGTATTCTGCTGTTCCGCGTGGTAGGCTATAAGAGCGGATCTCAGGTTGCGATTGAATCGCTCAGCGTGGGAAGGTTGCGGGTGGTAAGGGGAAGTGGTCACATGCCGAATGCCGTGCCTGAAACACATGTTCCCGAACTGCCTCGAGATGAATTGGGGGCCATTGTCTGAGACAATGATGGAGGGAAGCCCGAAATGCTGAAAGATACTGGTCTGAAGGGCTATGATGGTATTGGCAGTACTAGCCTGCCGCAAGGGAAGTAGCCAGACATACTTGGAGAAGGCGTCCACACAAACAAGGAGGAACGAATTCCCGGCCTTGCTACGCGGGAAAGGACCCACGTAGTCGATGAAAACCTTCTCCATCGGTCTGCCAGCCACCTCAGAAGACAGCAACCCCAACTTAGTGTTCTGAGCGGGCTTGCTCAGACTACACAGATGACAACACTTCACCCGGGTGGCGATGTCCCGGTCCATGCCTTTCCAGATGAAGTTCTTTCTGATCGCGGCGATGGTCTTTGAAACACCCAAATGGCCTCCAACCGGGTAATCATGATAATATTGGAAGACCATGGGTATCAGCTTGCTCGGCAGCACTATCTTAGGGACCCGTCCTCTACGTTCCTTGCAGCAGAGGACGCCCTTGGACAGATGATATGGAGCCTTCATCTCGCCTGATTTAATTTTATCGATAATGGGACCCAACACCTCATCATCAAGCTGATGAGGGATAACCTCAGTGAAGGCGAGGGGAAACTCCAGGAGTAAGGCGCAGGGTTCATTTATTGGCTCCTCACTGGGTAGGTGATACATACGGGACAGAGCGTCGGCAACAACATTTTGGGTCCCCCTTATATGCTGTGCCCGAAACTTAAAAGAAGAAATTTTGACCACCCAGCGGCCAAGTTTACCCAGTTGACGGGGGTGCGCCAGAAGCCACGAGAGAGCCTGATTGTCGGTCTCTAATAGGAACTCAGCATGTTCCAAATACCTCCTAAACTTGTCCAGGGCGAAGACTACCGCCAAACACTCTAACTCGTACACCGAGGATTTCTTTTCAGGGTGGGTGAGGGTCCTGGATACAAATGCGACTGGCTGCCGAGCACCATCCACCTCCTGAGAGAGCACGGCCCCGATCGCCACAGAGCTGGCGTCAGATTGCACAACAAAGGGCTTCGTGAAATCGGGCATCCGAAGCACGGGCGGCGACAAAATGGACTCCTTTAGGGCCTCGAAGGCACGTTGCTGCTCGTCTCCCCACACAAATTTGGCCCTTTTTTTCCTTAAGGAATTTAGGGGAGCCGCAATCTCAGCAGCCCCCGGGATGAACCGCCGGTAAAAATTCACCATACCCACGAAACGGGCCACCCCTTTAGCATCCCGAGGAGGAGGAAGATCCCGGATTGCCTGCGTCCTCTCTGGATCAACCGTGACCCCTTTATGAGAGACAAGGTGACCGAGGAAAGAAATTTCCTCCTGGGCAAATTTCACCTTGTCGGGATTCACCGTAAGCCCCGCGCGCCTCAAGCGACACAACACCTCTCGGAGATGGTTCGTGTGTTCCTCTAAAGTGGAGCTGTAAATGAGAAGATCGTCCAGATAATTGAACACATACTGGAATTTAATATCGTGGAACACAGAGTCTAGTAGACGGGTTAACGTCTGAGCACCAACCGCCAGTCCCATGGGGACTCTCTTGTATTGGTACAAGTTCCACGGCACGCAAAAAGCAGTGTACGGCCGAGAATCCTTGTGTAAGGGAATCTGGTGGTATGCTGAATTCAGGTCGAAAATGGTGAAATATCGGGCCTGCGAAAACCAATCAAAGGCCGAATGCAGGTCCGGGAGGGGCACCGACTCAACTTCAATATTTTGGTTTAATTTTCGATAATCAATGACCAGCCTATGCTTCCCTCCCGGTTTAGGCACCAGGAATGCTGGACTGGCACAGGCCGACGTGGACGGTTCAATAACCCCCTGGTCCAACAATTCTTGCACCTTCTCACGCAAAATGGTCATTTTGGGCGGAGCGAATTTATACGGGTGCGAACGGACAACCGCGGAGTCGCAAAGACGGATACGATACTCTAAATTGTGAGTGAGTCCGAGGTTTGAGGTCAGCACCTCAGGGAACTCATCACACAATTTACGGAAAGTTGTCTGTTGAGATGGGCTCAAATTATTAATGTACGCCGGGGGGTGGAAGTTCTTCAAGACCTTCCCCCGCCTCATCCCGATATCCAAGAAAAGGAATGCGTACGGCACGGTTGAACTTAAATAAACATACGTGCCCCTGGATATCGAGAACCAGGCCACTTTTCACAATAAAGTCCGCACCCACAATACAGTCTACGCTCAGATTTGGAGCCACCAGAAACTCCCAAACCCACGAAAAATAATTTATTTTAAATTTAAAGGCCACCAATTTGGAGGTCGGCAAAACCTCCCTCGAGGCCGTCCAACACACCACCGAAGAAGGAGTACTTGACCGAATCAATGACTCCCTGACCAACTGCTGGTAAACTCGGGAGGATATAAGACACCGTGCCGATCCGGAGTCCACCAGGGCCCTAACACGGCCCCTCCCCACCTCCAGCTCCAAAAATGGACACACGGAGAGACCCGGACGAATCGGCTTAGGATCGGACTCCCCGGAAGGGTGTCCCGTTTCCACGGCACATAACGGGACCTGGGATGCGCCAACGCTACCACACGTGGGGAGGGACCGGCGTCCCCTCAATCCCCCCACGCAGGCCGTTTTTTGAAGGACGGTTCTCCCGCGAGACCTCCGACCGTTTGAGAGGGCAATTCCGGGCCAAGTGCCCCATCTTACCACAGGAATAACAGCGGAATTCTTTCCTCTCAGAGTTGCTACCCCGTGGCTCTTTGAAAGGGTTGCCCCCACGTTGCTCCCGGGTAGGCCGCTGCTGACCAGATGAGGAACAGGGGACAGGGAAATCGGAACGGCCGGAGCGAGCCTCATCGTTCATCTGGATGGTGCGGGCGAAGACACAAGCTCCGCTAAGATCAGCGAAGCTACGCGGTCTCTCCAAAAACACCAACCTTGACCTCTCCTGCGGATTGAGGCCCTCCAAAATAACCCGCACCATCTCAGCCTCCGACACGTCCACCCGCAGCACACGGGCAGCACTTTTGATGGAATTGATAAACACGTTCAACTGTTCCCCGTGCCCCTGAACTCTGTAAAATAATCGTTGCCGCATCTGGTCACGCAGCCTCCCGGGCATAAACAGTTCCAAAACATCCCTGTGGAACGCATCAAAATCCCCGCCCGCGCCCAAATGCCAGACCACACGATCCAGCAGGGGCGCCCGACAATACGGGTAAATCATATTTAACAAGGCAACACCAGTCACCCCAGGGAAATCAAAAATGCCGAAAACCCCATCAAAGAATTTTTCAAGCTGGTCAAGGTCCAGACCTTCGACCACTGGAAGCCGACGGAGGAGGTCATAAATGGGGTTCGGCGAGGATTCATACTTTACGCTGGCCAGGGCTGTACCAAACCCTCGAGAGACTTCCACATGATCCCCCTGAAATCCCTGGGGGCGACTGCCCACCAAAATAGAAGGGCGTTCCTCCACCAGAGCACAACCGGCCTCCGCCAGGAGATCCACCCGCTCAGTGGCCACGCTCTGGCGCGTGGGCATCTCCTTAGGGTTGCCAGGACTTTCTGGAGCCTCCCCAGGTAGGTCAATCTTTGACTGCAGGGCAGACGCAGTCCGCCTAACCTCCTCCTCCAGATCGTCCTGCAACAGCAAATTACTGAGACGAGCGGACAAGTGGTGCATCCTTTGGGTCACCCGCTGCCAAACACGGGTGGAACTCCCCATATATTCCGAGTCCTCCATCAAGGTGGAGAACTCGGTCCACTTGTCCGCATACAAGGCCAGCTCCTCCTCCAAATCCTCAATTTCGACTCTCCGGAGGGGGGGCGTCCCCCACCAGCAGCTCCCGCAGTTGACGCCTCAAGGACGCCACATCCCTCTGGGAACCCCACCCCGCAAACTTATCTCGAACTGGAGCTCGTCTTTCGTAAAATATTCGGGCACCAGACCGCGGGCTTCACGCCGACCCCTACTCTGCCCCGGCTCTGCCATGGTTTCAGACAACAAGAATCTGAATACAACAAGTAATGACAATCAAGGTGCCTCAGGGTCCCCTATCCGACACCGGACCAACAACCAAGACCAAGATGATGTGCTAAAAGACAACAAAGACAATTACAACACAAGAGCACAAACAACAAATAAACACTTATCAAGACCCCAAAGACACAATCAGGAATCACCAGGCTGTGCACAACCCCCCCAGGAGTCCCGGCTTGGCAACCGCACCCAAAGCCCAAGATTTACAACACTAGTAACACATCACAACTGACAGAACATGTCCAACTAAGATATAGGGGTCACCTCATCCATTTCCAAATTTCGGTTCAGAGGTGGCCAGGACAACGTCCAACCACGCTCTGCTACCATTTGTGAGCCGCTCATCACCAAAGACATCACAACACAATTTTCAACTTTCCAAATCTGACACATTTTTCAAGTTTGACAACCTAAAAAAAAAAAAATCTACAACTCACCTTGATGACCGGCTCACTTGTCACTAGAACTAGGAGAGGCCTCCTAGTGGAAGAATGTCCACATGCTGGGTAACCATTAGGGAATTGGACGAATGAGGTGACCTCAATTTTAAAATTTCAAAAATAACAAATTTATTGATGCTATCATATTTTGTTTTTGTTACAATGAGATTTCATAGAATTCAGGCTGTGAAGGTATTCCATTAGAATATATAAATATGAGAATTATTTAAACTATATTACCTGGTATTCAAAATACAATATTTAGAAGGTATTCCATTAAAAATATATAAAATCTGTAAAATATCTAAAATATATTACATTGTTTTTCTTACAATGATTCATAGTATCCAGGCTGAAAGTATATCTATTAGGAATTATATAAAATATGTAAAATATTTGAAATCTGTTACATGGTATACAAAATCACCATTGACATGCACCAAGCCTCGACAGTGCCTTTTAAGCTTCACCAACTAGAATTTCCTTATTTGGAAATAATTATATTAACATTAATAAGTACTACAGAGTAAATCCAGAGGTTCTCGGAATATAATTAATAACAATAAGTCTTTTTTTTTCAGTCCTCCTCTGGTTGTACTATAAACACTTTCAATAATATAAACAATTTTATAAACCATTTAACAAGCAATTCTTTCCTACAACAATTATTACAGCCACAACAATTTAAACAATTATTTTACACAACAACATGCGCCCTCTGAAATCTAATTCAAACGCTAAAAAGGAGAATCATATAATTAGTAAGGTATAATGTAACATAAGATAGGTAATTATATACTTTGTGTGGAACTCACAAGTGCATGTGCTCAATTTTCCTTAAACTTGTATAAACTTGTGTAGCACAAAGGCTTGCAGATTTCAGAGTGCACCATTATTAAAAAAACTATCAAATAATCAGGTACATATATCTCTCAAAAATGTAATATGTTGTGTGGATAGAATTATGAGTATCTACATATACAAAAGAATTTTACCAGTGACTGTACATTGATAGAGAATTACAACAAATAAAAAAACCCAAAGTGGAAATTTCATCTTGTACAAAAAATTCAGTCAATTCTATTACATGAGGAATACTTCTGAATTACAGTTCTAGTCATTATTATGGCAATTGTATGTGATCTGCAGCTCTTTTCATAAGCAAATGTATACGTACTAATAAAAGGCAGACACAATATAAGTTCAACACAGATTATAGACAAAACGTATACGGGACATTACATACTTTTCACAATTCACCACAAGACATTTATATGAGCAACACTGCATAATACTGAGAACAACACTGAGTAATACTGAGAGCTATCAAGGAACTCGGCTAAATTTATTTCACTAGGCTTATGTGCACCCGTCTAAGTCCTACGCATTTTCTTAAGTTTTTATTTTTGTTTTTTCTTTTTTTTGTAGGTAAAAAAAATTTTGCACAGAAGATATGACTGTCGAAAAAGAAACTAGTCACATAAGAAACTAGTAAAGTTCACCAGACTTTTCTTTAAATAAAACTTGCGTTCAAGAATTTGCAATGACTGCAGAAACCTGCATATTAGATTCCAGGTATACAGTGAAGTAAAAAAAAATATTCAGAATTAAGCAACGGTTGTTCCTTTTTTTTGTTTGTTAAGAACCAGCCAGGCCCCACTTGACCCATAGAAACAAGCAGCGCGAAAGCGCATCCCAGGCAAAATTTAATAATTTTTACATTTGCATACCTGTTCATTTTTGCAAAGTGTCAATTGCAAATGAGTTCCTCAATTTACTCACACATAACATCTTGATCTCTTCCACGGCCACAGTTGCCAGACCGAGAGCCCCTCGGCACGCTTCTCACTTAGCCGGCCATAATTAATTTAAAAAACCCCGGCGTAAAACAAAACCCAAAACTTTTTCAAACGCTGACCTCTAAGACAACTTGTAGCGAGAACAGCTGACATCGACCAAAAAAACAGCTGGCTACCCACCACTTGTGTCAAAACCAGCTACTCCCTACTATTCCACGACAAACACCGCTCCAAGCAGCGGGAACGCAAAGTACAGTTGACCGACGTCTCAGACAGATAGCGTCAGCGTCCACGAACCGTAGCGAGAAAAAAAACAAATTCCCAAGTTACCGTAACGCCTCCTAGATGGCGAGAGTGTCCACGAGCGCAAACTACACAGATGAAAGGATCCATCGCTCAGATTCGATATAACCAAATTTCGGAAGTCGCCGTAACGACTAGATAAGGCACACCCCCACAACAAAAGGAGTCCAACGGGTTGGACGACACTGGGACTGCACCACCAGAGGAAAAGCGGGAACTAACTAAAAACCAATAAAAAGTTAAAATCCGGCGAAAGTGGAAAACGAAAGGACACCAGA
This sequence comes from Magicicada septendecula, assembly GCA_034769895.1. Lineage (NCBI taxonomy): Eukaryota > Metazoa > Arthropoda > Insecta > Hemiptera > Cicadidae > Magicicada > Magicicada septendecula. Next base: position 591,706,438 of record CM068367.1, read on the forward strand.
AGAAAGGACAAGGTGTGTGTGGGTGTGTAGCTGGGTGTGTGTAAGTGTAGAAGATACGGGGAGTGTGAGCAGCCGCGACCTAAAGCAATAAAAAGAAGAAAGGAAAGGAGAGGAGCTAAAATACCGATAAAACGTTTAAAACCCCAATTAACCCCACCTTAAAACAATAAAACGCTAAAAAGTAAAACCATAAAACACAATCCCTCCAGCGAAGCCCCCCGGAAACCAAACCCGAGGACCCTAACTAATCCTAGCTGGGGTAAACAATACCAATTCAACACTCAAGGAAGCTCCATCTGCGCACACGCCTTCAAATGTGACACATGGGCCACCCTCACCATCATCCCGTCCTCCGGACCCACCAGGCTGGCAGTGACAGGCGAGACCAACTCAGAAATCCGGAAGGGTCCCAACCATCTATAGCAAAGCTTGGCAGCGCGACCCTCCACCTTAGAGCTGAGCGGGTGGCTCCTGCAATAGACTAACTGGCCCACCTTAAAAGGATTGGGGACTCTCCCAGCGTTATAGCGACGCCGCACGCGCTCGTGCGATCGGAGCAGGGCTCTCCTCACATCTTTCCACCTGTGAGCGACCCCCTCGTTCGGCGAATCCGGGAGAAGATCCTCCAGTTTCCACAAATTACCCAGGGGATGAGCGGGGGAGACACCAAACATGACCTCAAAAGGCACGGCACGGTGGCTTTCATGAAGGGACGAATTGAAAGCCATCTGTAACCACTGGAGATTCTGGTCCCACGTATTCTGCTGTTCCGCGTGGTAGGCTATAAGAGCGGATCTCAGGTTGCGATTGAATCGCTCAGCGTGGGAAGGTTGCGGGTGGTAAGGGGAAGTGGTCACATGCCGAATGCCGTGCCTGAAACACATGTTCCCGAACTGCCTCGAGATGAATTGGGGGCCATTGTCTGAGACAATGATGGAGGGAAGCCCGAAATGCTGAAAGATACTGGTCTGAAGGGCTATGATGGTATTGGCAGTACTAGCCTGACGCAAGGGAAGTAGCCAGACATACTTGGAGAAGGCGTCCACACAAACAAGGAGGAACGAATTCCCGGCCTTGCTACGCGGGAAAGGACCCACGTAGTCGATGAAAACCTTCTCCATCGGTCTGCCAGCCACCTCAGAAGACAGCAACCCCAACTTAGTGTTCTGAGCGGGCTTGCTCAGACTACACAGATGACAACACTTCACCCGGGTGGCGATGTCCCGGTCCATGCCTTTCCAGATGAAGTTCTTTCTGATCGCGGCGATGGTCTTTGAAACACCCAAATGGCCTCCAACCGGGTAATCATGATAATATTGGAAGACCATGGGTATCAGCTTGCTCGGCAGCACTATCTTAGGGACCCGTCCTCTACGTTCCTTGCAGCAGAGGACGCCCTTGGACAGATGATATGGAGCCTTCATCTCGCCTGATTTAATTTTATCGATAATGGGACCCAACACCTCATCATCAAGCTGATGAGGGATAACCTCAGTGAAGGCGAGGGGAAACTCCAGGAGTAAGGCGCAGGGTTCATTTATTGGCTCCTCACTGGGTAGGTGATACATACGGGACAGAGCGTCGGCAACAACATTTTGGGTCCCCCTTATATGCTGTGCCCGAAACTTAAAAGAAGAAATTTTGACCACCCAGCGGCCAAGTTTACCCAGTTGACGGGGGTGCGCCAGAAGCCACGAGAGAGCCTGATTGTCGGTCTCTAATAGGAACTCAGCATGTTCCAAATACCTCCTAAACTTGTCCAGGGCGAAGACTACCGCCAAACACTCTAACTCGTACACCGAGGATTTCTTTTCAGGGTGGGTGAGGGTCCTGGATACAAATGCGACTGGCTGCCGAGCACCATCCACCTCCTGAGAGAGCACGGCCCCGATCGCCACAGAGCTGGCGTCAGATTGCACAACACAGGGGGTTCGTGAAATCGGGCATCCGAAGCACGGGCGGCGACAAAATGGACTCCTTTAGGGCCTCGAAGGCACGTTGCTGCTCGTCTCCCCACACAAATTTGGCCCTTTTTTTCCTTAAGGAATTTAGGGGAGCCGCAATCTCAGCAGCCCCCGGGATGAACCGCCGGTAAAAATTCACCATACCCACGAAACGGGCCACCCCTTTAGCATCCCGAGGAGGAGGAAGATCCCGGATTGCCTGCGTCCTCTCTGGATCAACCGTGACCCCTTTATGAGAGACAAGGTGACCGAGGAAAGAAATTTCCTCCTGGGCAAATTTCACCTTGTCGGGATTCACCGTAAGCCCCGCGCGCCTCAAGCGACACAACACCTCTCGGAGATGGTTCGTGTGTTCCTCTAAAGTGGAGCTGTAAATGAGAAGATCGTCCAGATAATTGAACACATACTGGAATTTAATATCGTGGAACACAGAGTCTAGTAGACGGGTTAACGTCTGAGCACCAACCGCCAGTCCCATGGGGACTCTCTTGTATTGGTACAAGTTCCACGGCACGCAAAAAGCAGTGTACGGCCGAGAATCCTTGTGTAAGGGAATCTGGTGGTATGCTGAATTCAGGTCGAAAATGGTGAAATATCGGGCCTGCGAAAACCAATCAAAGGCCGAATGCAGGTCCGGGAGGGGCACCGACTCAACTTCAATATTTTGGTTTAATTTTCGATAATCAATGACCAGCCTATGCTTCCCTCCCGGTTTAGGCACCAGGAATGCTGGACTGGCACAGGCCGACGTGGACGGTTCAATAACCCCCTGGTCCAACAATTCTTGCACCTTCTCACGCAAAATGGTCATTTTGGGCGGAGCGAATTTATACGGGTGCGAACGGACAACCGCGGAGTCGCAAAGACGGATACGATACTCTAAATTGTGAGTGAGTCCGAGGTTTGAGGTCAGCACCTCAGGGAACTCATCACACAATTTACGGAAAGTTGTCTGTTGAGATGGGCTCAAATTATTAATGTACGCCGGGGGGTGGAAGTTCTTCAAGACCTTCCCCCGCCTCATCCCGATATCCAAGAAAAGGAATGCGTACGGCACGGTTGAACTTAAATAAACATACGTGCCCCTGGATATCGAGAACCAGGCCACTTTTCACAATAAAGTCCGCACCCACAATACAGTCTACGCTCAGATTTGGAGCCACCAGAAACTCCCAAACCCACGAAAAATAATTTATTTTAAATTTAAAGGCCACCAATTTGGAGGTCGGCAAAACCTCCCTCGAGGCCGTCCAACACACCACCGAAGAAGGAGTACTTGACCGAATCAATGACTCCCTGACCAACTGCTGGTAAACTCGGGAGGATATAAGACACCGTGCCGATCCGGAGTCCACCAGGGCCCTAACACGGCCCCTCCCCACCTCCAGCTCCAAAAATGGACACACGGAGAGACCCGGACGAATCGGCTTAGGATCGGACTCCCCGGAAGGGTGTCCCGTTTCCACGGCACATAACGGGACCTGGGATGCGCCAACGCTACCACACGTGGGGAGGGACCGGCGTCCCCTCAATCCCCCCACGCAGGCCGTTTTTTGAAGGACGGTTCTCCCGCGAGACCTCCGACCGTTTGAGAGGGCAATTCCGGGCCAAGTGCCCCATCTTACCACAGGAATAACAGCGGAATTCTTTCCTCTCAGAGTTGCTACCCCGTTGCTCTTTGAAAGGGTTGCCCCCACGTTGCTCCCGGGTAGGCCGCTGCTGACCAGATGAGGAACAGGGGACAGGGAAATCGGAACGGCCGGAGCGAGCCTCATCGTTCATCTGGATGGTGCGGGCGAAGACACAAGCTCCGCTAAGATCAGCGAAGCTACGCGGTCTCTCCAAAAACACCAACCTTGACCTCTCCTGCGGATTGAGGCCCTCCAAAATAACCCGCACCACCTCAGCCTCCGACACGTCCACCCGCAGCACACGGGCAGCACTTTTGATGGAATTGATAAACACGTTCAACTGTTCCCCGTGCCCCTGAACTCTGTAAAATAATCGTTGCCGCATCTGGTCACGCAGCCTCCCGGGCATAAACAGTTCCAAAACATCCCTGTGGAACGCATCAAAATCCCCGCCCGCGCCCAAATGCCAGACCACACGATCCAGCAGGGGCGCCCGACAATACGGGTAAATCATATTTAACAAGGCAACACCAGTCACCCCAGGGAAATCAAAAATGCCGAAAACCCCATCAAAGAATTTTTCAAGCTGGTCAAGGTCCAGACCTTCGACCACTGGAAGCCGACGGAGGAGGTCATAAATGGGGTTCGGCGAGGATTCATACTTTACGCTGGCCAGGGCTGTACCAAACCCTCGAGAGACTTCCACATGATCCCCCTGAAATCCCTGGGGGCGACTGCCCACCAAAATAGAAGGGCGTTCCTCCACCAGAGCACAACCGGCCTCCGCCAGGAGATCCACCCGCTCAGTGGCCACGCTCTGGCGCGTGGGCATCTCCTTAGGGTTGCCAGGACTTTCTGGAGCCTCCCCAGGTAGGTCAATCTTTGACTGCAGGGCAGACGCAGTCCGCCTAACCTCCTCCTCCAGATCGTCCTGCAACAGCAAATTACTGAGACGAGCGGACAAGTGGTGCATCCTTTGGGTCACCCGCTGCCAAACACGGGTGGAACTCCCCATATATTCCGAGTCCTCCATCAAGGTGGAGAACTCGGTCCACTTGTCCGCATACAAGGCCAGCTCCTCCTCCAAATCCTCAATTTCGACTCTCCGGAGGGGGGGCGTCCCCCACCAGCAGCTCCCGCAGTTGACGCCTCAAGGACGCCACATCCCTCTGGGAACCCCACCCCGCAAACTTATCTCGAACTGGAGCTCGTCTTTCGTAAAATATTCGGGCACCAGACCGCGGGCTTCACGCCGACCCCTACTCTGCCCCGGCTCTGCCATGGTTTCAGACAACAAGAATCTGAATACAACAAGTAATGACAATCAAGGTGCCTCAGGGTCCCCTATCCGACACCGGACCAACAACCAAGACCAAGATGATGTGCTAAAAGACAACAAAGACAATTACAACACAAGAGCACAAACAACAAATAAACACTTATCAAGACCCCAAAGACACAATCAGGAATCACCAGGCTGTGCACAACCCCCCCAGGAGTCCCGGCTTGGCAACCGCACCCAAAGCCCAAGATTTACAACACTAGTAACACATCACAACTGACAGAACATGTCCAACTAAGATATAGGGGTCACCTCATCCATTTCCAAATTTCGGTTCAGAGGTGGCCAGGACAACGTCCAACCACGCTCTGCTACCATTTGTGAGCCGCTCATCACCAAAGACATCACAACACAATTTTCAGCTTTCCAAATCTGACACATTTTTCAAGTTTGACAACCTAAAAAAAAAAAAAATCTACAACTCACCTTGATGACCGGCTCACTTGTCACTAGAACTAGGAGAGGCCTCCTAGTGGAAGAATGTCCACATGCTGGGTAACCATTAGGGAATTGGACGAATGAGGTGACATCAATTTTAAAATTTCAAAAATAACAAATTTATTGATGCTATCATATTTTGTTTTTGTTACAATGAGATTTCATAGAATTCAGGCTGTGAAGGTATTCCATTAGAATATATAAATATGAGAATTATTTAAACTATATTACCTGGTATTCAAAATACAATATTTAGAAGGTATTCCATTAAAAATATATAAAATCTGTAAAATATCTAAAATATATTACATTGTTTTTCTTACAATGATTCATAGTATCCAGGCTGAAAGTATTCTATTAGAATTATATAAAATATGTAAAATATTTGAAATCTGTTACATGGTATACAAAATCACCATTGACATGCACCAAGCCTCGACAGTGCCTTTTAAGCTTCACCAACTAGAATTTCCTTATTTGGAAATAATTATATTAACATTAATAAGTACACAGAGTAAATCCAGAGGTTCTCGGAATATAACATTTAATAACAATAAGTCTTTTTTTTTTCAGTCCTCCTCTGGTTGTACTATAAACACTTTCAATAATATAAACAATTTTATAAACCATTTAACAAGCAATTCTTTCCTACAACAATTATTACAGCCACAACAATTTAAACAATTATTTTACACAACAACATGCGCCCTCTGAAATCTAATTCAAACGCTAAAAAGGAGAATCATATAATTAGTAAGGTATAATGTAACATAAGATAGGTAATTATATACTTTGTGTGGAACTCACAAGTGCATGTGCTCAATTTTCCTTAAACTTGTATAAACTTGTGTAGCACAAAGGCTTGCAGATTTCAGAGTGCACCATTATTAAAAAAACTATCAAATAATCAGGTACATATATCTCTCAAAAATGTAATATGTTGTGTGGATAGAATTATGAGTATCTACATATACAAAAGAATTTTACCAGTGACTGTACATTGATAGAGAATTACAACAAATAAAAAAACCCAAAGTGGAAATTTCATCTTGTACAAAAAATTCAGTCAATTCTATTACATGAGGAATACTTCTGAATTACAGTTCTAGTCATTATTATGGCAATTGTATGTGATCTGCAGCTCTTTTCATAAGCAAATGTATACGTACTAATAAAAGGCAGACACAATATAAGTTCAACACAGATTATAGACAAAACGTATACGGGACATTACATACTTTTCACAATTCACCACAAGACATTTATATGAGCAACACTGCATAATACTGAGAACAACACTGAGTAATACTGAGAGCTATCAAGGAACTCGGCTAAATTTATTTCACTAGGCTTATGTGCACCCGTCTAAGTCCTACGCATTTTCTTAAGTTTTTATTTTTGTTTTTTCTTTTTTTTGTAGGTAAAAAAAATTTTGCACAGAAGATATGACTGTCGAAAAAGAAACTAGTCACATAAGAAACTAGTAAAGTTCACCAGACTTTTCTTTAAATAAAACTTGCGTTCAAGAATTTGCAGTGACTGCAGAAACCTGCATATTAGATTCCAGGTATACAGTGAAGTAAAAAAAAATATTCAGAATTAAGCAACGGTTGTTCCTTTTTTTTGTTTGTTAAGAACCAGCCAGGCCCCACTTGACCCATAGAAACAAGCAGCGCGAAAGCGCATCCCAGGCAAAATTAATAATTTTTACATTTGCATACCTGTTCATTTTTGCAAAGTGTCAATTGCAAATGAGTTCCTCAATTTACTCACACATAACATCTTGATCTCTTCCACGGCCACAGTTGCCAGACCGAGAGCCCCTCGGCACGCTTCTCACTTAGCCGGCCATAATTAATTTAAAAAACCCCGGCGTAAAACAAAACCCAAAACTTTTTCAAACGCTGACCTCTAAGACAACTTGTAGCGAGAACAGCTGACATCGACCAAAAAAAACAGCTGGCTACCCACCACTTGTGTCAAAACCAGCTACTCCCTACTATTCCACGACAAACACCGCTCCAAGCAGCGGGAACGCAAAGTACAGTTGACCGAAGTCTCAGACAGATAGCGTCAGCGTCCACGAACCGTAGCGAGAAAAAAAACAAATTCCCAAGTTACCGTAACGCCTCCTAGATGGCGAGAGTGTCCACGAGCGCAAACTACACAGATGAAAGGATCCATCGCTCAGATTCGATATAACCAAATTTCGGAAGTCGCCGTAACGACTAGATAAGGCACACCCCCACAACAAAAGGAGTCCAACGGGTTGGACGACACTGGGACTGCACCACCAGAGGAAAAGCGGGAACTAACTAAAAACCAATAAAAAGTTAAAATCCGGCGAAAGTGGAAAACGAAAGGACACCAGAAGAAAGGACAAGGTGTGTGTGGGTGTGTAGCTGGGTGTGTGTAAGTGTAGAAGATACGGGGAGTGTGAGCAGCCGCGACCTAAAGCAATAAAAAGAAGAAAGGAAAGGAGAGGAGCTAAAATACCGATAAAACGTTTAAAACCCCAATTAACCCCACCTTAAAACAATAAAACGCTAAAAAGTAAAACCATAAAACACAATCCCTCCAGCGAAGCCCCCCGGAAACCAAACCCGAGGACCCTAACTAATCCTAACTGGGGTAAACAATACCAATTCAACACTCAAGGAAGCTCCATCTGCGCACCACGCCTTCAAATGTGACACATGGGCCACCCTCACCATCATCCCGTCCTCCGGACCCACCAGGCTGGCAGTGACAGGCGAGACCAACTCAGAAATCCGGAAGGGTCCCAACCATCTATAGCAAAGCTTGGCAGCGCGACCCTCCACCTTAGAGCTGAGCGGGTGGCTCCTGCAATAGACTAACTGGCCCACCTTAAAAGGATTGGGGACTCTCCCAGCGTTATAGCGACGCCGCACGCGCTCGTGCGATCGGAGCAGGGCTCTCCTCACATCTTTCCACCTGTGAGCGACCCCCTCGTTCGGCGAATCCGGGAGAAGATCCTCCAGTTTTCCACAAATTACCCAGGGGATGAGCGGGGGAGAAACCAAACATGACCTCAAAAGGCACGGCACGGTGGCTTTCATGAAGGGACGAATTGAAAGCCATCTGTAACCACTGGAGATTTCTGGTCCCACGTATTCTGCTGTTCCGCGTGGTAGGCTATAAGAGCGGATCTCAGGTTGCGATTGAATCGCTCAGCGTGGGAAGGTTGCGGGTGGTAAGGGGAAGTGGTCACATGCCGAATGCCGTGCCTGAAACACATGTTCCCGAACTGCCTCGAGATGAATTGGGGGCCATTGTCTGAGACAATGATGGAGGGAAGCCCGAAATGCTGAAAGATACTGGTCTGAAGGGCTATGATGGTATTGGCAGTACTAGCCTGACGCAAGGGAAGTAGCCAGACATACTTGGAGAAGGCGTCCCACACAAACAAGGAGGAACGAATTCCCGGCCTTGCTACGCGGGAAAGGACCCACGTAGTCGATGAAAACCTTCTCCATCGGTCTGCCAGCCACCTCAGAAGACAGCAACCCAACTTAGTGTTCCGAGCGGGCTTGCTCAGACTACACAGATGACAACACTTCACCCGGGTGGCGATGTCCCGGTCCATGCCTTTCCAGATGAAGTTCTTTCTGATCGCGGCGATGGTCTTTGAAACACCCAAATGGCCTCCAACCGGGTAATCATGATAATATTGGAAGACCATGGGTATCAGCTTGCTCGGCAGCACTATCTTAGGGACCCGTCCTCTACGTTCCTTGCAGCAGAGGACGCCCTTGGACAGATGATATGGAGCCTTCATCTCGCCTGATTTAATTTTATCGATAATGGGACCCAACACCTCATCATCAAGCTGATGAGGGATAACCTCAGTGAAGGCGAGGGGAAACTCCAGGAGTAAGGCGCAGGGTTCATTTATTGGCTCCTCACTGGGTAGGTGATACATACGGGACAGAGCGTCGGCAACAACATTTTGGGTCCCCCTTATATGCTGTGCCCGAAACTTAAAAGAAGAAATTTTGACCACCCAGCGGCCAAGTTTACCCAGTTGACGGGGGTGCGCCAGAAGCCACGAGAGAGCCTGATTGTCGGTCTCTAATAGGAACTCAGCATGTTCCAAATACCTCCTAAACTTGTCCAGGGCGAAGACTACCGCCAAACACTCTAACTCGTACACCGAGGATTTCTTTTCAGGGTGGGTGAGGGTCCTGGATACAAATGCGACTGGCTGCCGAGCACCATCCACCTCCTGAGAGAGCACGGCCCCGATCGCCACAGAGCTGGCGTCAGATTGCACAACAAAGGGCTTCGTGAAATCGGGCATCCGAAGCACGGGCGGCGACAAAATGGACTCCTTTAGGGCCTCGAAGGCACGTTGCTGCTCGTCTCCCCACACAAATTTGGCCCTTTTTTTCCTTAAGGAATTTAGGGGAGCCGCAATCTCAGCAGCCACCGGGATGAACCGCCGGTAAAAATTCAAACTACACAGATGAAAGGATCCATCGCTCAGATTCGATATAACCAAATTTCGGAAGTCGCCGTAACGACTAGATACGGCACACTCGTAGGCCTATTTGTTTTAAGTTTGATGTTTATATATCTGTAGGTTTATACGGAATATACCCGTATATTCATTATAGTGCCATTGGTGGTGTCATGCCATGCCATGCCTTTGGTGGTTTGGTGCCATGGTATATTGGTACCATGTTGCTGATGTCTGGATATACGTGTCCCGTATTCATTGCATGTAGCCTACAGCTAATTTAGTTTTATAAATATTTGGTTCTTTGTATGCATAGATGTTTGCAATTTTATTAAAATTTTTGAGTTTAATTTTTAACCCGTGGTGCCTCTAAATTAAAAAAAAAATTGCAGTAAATCTTACATTTCGATTTGTGTTAAAATTCCCTTAAGGCTGAAACCCGGCAGGATTTTACATTTTATTGAAATTTGATCCGTTTTGGGCTTTGGAATATGACAATTTGAAATTTCCAAAACTGTACTCTGAATTCAGATTTAGGTTAACATTACATTTAGCTTGACACCCCAATTGAATTTTCGCGGTTTTAGCAAACGTTTGACCCACTTTTTGATACCCGGCGACCAAAAATTTTGAAATTTTCTAAAACTGAACAATGTATTTATATTTTGTTTAAAATTCCCTTGAATTTCGTACACCACATTTTCTTGCGATTTGTTTTCACAATTTTGACTCTCTTAAAGTTTTGTCTCCCGTCCACCTATTTTTGGGGCGACGAATCTAAAAAACAATAGGGGTTTGTAGGGTAAAAGTATGGACTTCATGCCAAGGTTTAGGAAAATTAGCCGATGGCTTTACGAAAAATCTCGCTTCGCTAATTTAATTAAAGCTATGTTACCATTTTTATGTTCATATTACAGAATTAATATGGAAGTGTTTTTAATGAGCATTATGGGCTTCAAAATTTATAGTGCGATATTAAAATTTTATAAATCTGGAAAGCGAACACAACGACGCTCTCACAATGCTACCGTTGTGATGTTGACAGCTGAAAGTCAAATGTAGAACGCTGAAAAAATTCAGTAATAAATTTTTAAATGATAGGTTGAAGCAAACAGTGAAGGGGAGACAAGTGACTGGTCCTTTAAGCAGAGTCTTCTCGGCAAAATATAGTAACCCTTACATAAACGCTTCTGTTCCTACATGTTAGGGAACATGATTTAAACCTACATTGTGATTATGGTTTGAAGGTTTTTAGATCCTACCCTCTTTGATTGGACACTTTAATTTCATAATTCATATTTCTCTTTGTCTATCGATAGAGTCAATAAATTTAAAAGATGCATATCGTAACGTTTACATTTTAACAAATATTTATTATTTATTTGAATTTGAATTTATTTTTATAACGTTGACTTGTAAAGTTTATGACGTTGAATTATAATAATTAATGTTAAGCCTCACGTTGGAATCGCCACTCTATAACGTTTTGTTTTTAAAAATATTATTTGTGTTGCTTATCTTTTTGATTTTTATTGTTTAATTTTTTAATTCGCTATATGATTTGATTTTGTTCTATTTTTATTTTATTTACTTTGTTGTGTAATGATTTAGTTATATTGACAACCTTCTTGAAGAATTGGTGAGTTAGGCCTCACGTCGATGTGCTGATTTTAATAAAACCGTAGTAGTACAGTACAGTAATACCCTTTAATCCCGCTTTCTTTATTTTTTATTTATAAAAAGAAAATAATTGTCGTTTGTTTAATGGTTTATGTAAAATTCATTAAACTCATTTGCTTAGCGGAACTAGGCTTGTTGGTAATTGCATTCGATTGTGGTATCGAGTTGTCTATTTGGAGGTTATCTGGCTTCGTAATCTATTATGTGTGATGAAGTTATTTAAGTCGTCGAGAATGTTTCACTCTTCTTTTATTTGAACAAAATCCTTTAATTCTATTTTATTCTCTAAATAAAACACAATTTACATCAATTGGGAATAATTATCATTTATTTCCATGAAATACAGCCTTAGCTATTCTGAGGTCGAAGTTGTGAAATGCTCGTATCGACTCTTATTCTCAGTTCGATTCCAAACTTACCTTCAGTTATTATATTAATCTTTTGGTTCTTTGGGCTGCTATTAAAAAGTTCGAAAATGTCCACAAGAAGTACAGTACATTACAAATTAGATAATCCTTATTTACTAATAAAGACAAAACTTAAAATTAGTAAAATATAACAAAAATAATTGTTCGGTTTGATTTGCCAACACAAGAAATAATGGCATGCACTAGCAGCAGTGGTAAGATGGCGGCTTGTTGTCAAACAAAATTAGTGGAATTAATTCTCAATTACGTTAAGACAAGTTTCTACAAATAAAATAAATCACATAAAATGTTCACTGTGGTTAAATTAGTTTTTTTTTCACTAGTGTTCTGGTGAAAAAGTGTTATTTGAGCTAATCCTGGTGTCGTGTAGTTTTAAGAGTGATAGTATAATAGGTTAACTCTCACCAGTTCTTTTGGTTGAAAAGAATTATTCACTTTAAAAATATTTTTTACTTGTTCTTCGTTTTATTATTATTTTATATTATCATTATTGTTTCTTTCTTCTCATTTGCCTCTATGTATAATAAAAAATCACTTTTCTTCAACTTGGATCTGATTCTTCCTTTCACTTTTTGGACCAGAGCTGCATTAGGATGTTCCGAATGCTTTCGTGTCTAACAATAGAGTGTAGAAAATTTCTTTTTCATTCGACTGGCTTGACCAAAATTACAAAAATTCCCATTGGTCAAGACCGTCGGGTTAGGAGGTCATGTGACCCTGATTATTTAAAATACATAGTTTTTACATTTTATAATTGAAATTACACCCTATTTAATACTTAATTAGTCTTAATTTAGTTTACATAGTGATTTTCCTGATAAAAGGACAAACATTTTGATACCTCACATGACATATGTGAGTGTCCTAATAGATATTTTAGCATTTTACAAAATTCTATTTTATAGATCATTATTAGTGGTTTGTCATTTCAAAAATCATATTACAATTTCATTAATTTATTAAAATGTTGTTGCTCCTATTTAAATAAGGCCTAACTTAGTAATTTTACCATCTCTTACTACTTTACTATGATTTGATGGTTTACTAGTTAGGTTTACAAGAATTTTTAAGTTAACATTGGCCTACTGTTTGACATTTCTTTAGTACGTTTCCTATTTACATTTGCTATATGGCCTAACTTATTAATTTTACCATCTCTTACTACTTTACTATGATTTGATGGTTTACTAGTTAGGTTTACAAGAATTTTTATGTTAACATTGGCCTACTGTTTGACATTTCTTTAGTACGTTTCCTATTTACATTTGCTATATGGCCTGTTGGTTTAGTACATTCTTATTATGATTATATAAGATTTAATCGTCCATTACTTACTGATTATTACAATTACTTCTAAATAAAAAATATAAAACCATTAACTTGAAACAACCATATTAACATAAAGAGATATCTTCATGTAACAAAACTAGCTTTTTTCAACAACTGCTTAACGTCTAACTCTTATTACTACAAACTAGTTTTCACATTATTCGTTTCAATACAAATGATAGTTTTTTCCCTTTCGTCCACCTTCACAATAAAACAGGGAAATGTTAGCCATTAATATTAAAATCTAAAGGTATTCTATTAACATAAAAACATGATTAGTTTCAACAATTGTTATTACTCTGATATTATTTAGGTACTAAGATCTTTTAAACAATGGTTAGTCCTTATGTATCGAATATCAGTCATTTTACATTTTATATATTTTATTCTGGGTGCTTACACTTAGTTTGTTGTTGTTGTTATTATCACATTTCTTGTTCACTATAAATTGCCACTAACAATCACTGTCCTATTTATTTTGCACTTAGATACTAATTGTCTTGGTCACATTTAATCATTAACATTATAAACAGTCATTTTTTTTCTTTTCTTTTACTTATTAATTAAGATACATTTTACCTTATAGGACATTGCAGTGTACTTCTTTCTTACATTATAGGGGTTCTTTACTTTCCTTGTCAGTTTAATAAATTTAGGTGAATTGTTTTACTATATATATAATTTTATATTAGGCCTATTCCTTTATTAGGACCTTTCTCATTCTGTCACATTACAATATCTATAAATAAATAACTTTGACATATAAATGTTAATAAATCAATATTGCTTGTGTGGTGCAACATCTATATTAACTGCTACCAAATTTTCTACCCGTTTCGATTTTATCAATTCAGACTTTAGAAAAAGGCTTTTTTAATATTTTTTAAATTACTGTGCGACTTTTCACTTAGCTGAATGGTTAGTCAGACTTCTTCATTTTTTCCTGAAGAAATGTATCCTCCAAAATGTATCCCAGGCGCCTCCAGAGGATTCGTGTAGAGAAATCTGGTGGCCTCTGCAGAGTCGTGAAGACGGAGGACCCTAGGCGCCTACGAAGGGCTCCCGCACGGCAATCTCCTCCCCGAAATCCAACGACGTACGGGAGGGGATTACACCGCCGGCATTGATATTACATGCCAGCACCTCGTCTTAATTGGTTTCCGGATGTGACGAAAAATAACTTCACCAGACATGGTCTTAATATGTCAACAGTAAGTTCATTACTTTAAACAGTACAATACTACACTATCAAACAATAAACTACTTGAATAAACTGAAGAGTGTTATCAAAATATTAATTCTTTGTACTCGTGGAATAACTGAACTTTCCAGTGAATCTGTCTCCTAAATATCATTTCATTAACTGTCGTTTTATTGTGTTTCAGGCTGTACGATACTGGCGCCATCAGACTTTGACGAAATTATCAACTATCTGCGGAAGAATCAATAGACAACACCATTATTTTTATTCATTTCTCTTAATTAGAAGTTCAAAACAGAAAACAAACATAATTCATTGTACTGTTGTTAATTTATTTGTATTTTTTAGGAACCAAAAATCCAAAAACAAGGAATATATAATGAAAAATGCTATTAATGATTTCGAGTGTGGATTTAAGTTGGAGAGAGGATATTTAATAATGTAAGGTGTAATCTGACAGTTCTGAAATCAAAAATATAATAGAAATAGTGTTAAGATCAGACTACTGTGGTAGTGATTACAGTTTTTGAAGTTGAATCACTTTAAGACATGAGTCATGATAACCGATTATCGCAGTTATAATTCAGACAAGAAATCAGGTTCAGCCAATATCAGTCAGACAGGATACATGAATGTGTAAACAATATATATATTTGGATTAATTTCATTAAAATCTATATATTTTATATATTTGGATTCACTAATGTCTTACAGCCGAAACTGCACTGTGTAATTAAAAAAATATTAGCTAAAGCCTGAATAGCAACAATAAAGTATGAAACTTGTGCAGAATAGGTAGACGGAATTATGCAAACCGGAAAACTGCACACAATAGAAGACAAGACAAAGACACATCAAGTAAAACATAATGGATAACTGACGCCTCAGAATATTCAAATACCTCTGTTCAATTTCAGTAGCAGACAACGCTGACCGAAATGGTGACACTATAGTGCCCATTGAAATATCTAATTTCATGAAGATTTTTGAAGTAATGAAGATTTAACTTCCAATACAAGAAAACATTGTTATATAATAAAAGTGTACATGGAAACAACAAGTGCTTTGTATAAAATAATTAAAGAAATACTTGGCACTGTAGAAAATTTATTCATACAAAAATAAAACAAATTTTGTTAATCGTGATGTGTGAATTTAGTATAAAGGAAGGATAACGTATTATTCAGTATAACAATTTTTTCATTCGTTACATAGGAAGGATAACGATATCGAGAGAAATTTGAATAAATTTAGTTATACCTGTGGAGCAATAAGTCGACTATTGAAGAATAAAACGCAGAGGGAGACACAGCTAAAGATCTATAAGGTCGTTGCTGTGCCGACATGGATGTGAAACATGGACTCTCCTGCAAAAAAAGTATTTAAAAAATGAAATTGCCTGCCTTGGAAATGAAATTTGTAAGAGCAGTTAAGGGATGTAGTTTGAGAGATAATCTACGAAACAATGACATAAAGAAAGACCTGAAGTTACAGTCGGTCCTGGAGAGAATAAAGAAATACAGGCAGAATTGGAAGTCTCATGTGGAATGCATGGTACACACGCGTATTCCTAAACAAGCGTTTGCATATAGGCCAGTGGGGACGAGAGCTCGTGGAAGACCCGGGGAAAAATGGTCAGAGACTCTGTACAGTTGGAACGGGCTATAGCCCAAGCCACGTAGTGAAGAAGAAGAAGAAGAAGAAGAAGAAGAAGAAGAAGAAGAAGAAGAGGAAGGAAGAAGAGATAAAAAATTATGATAATATTTTTTTACGAGGGACACTCTGGATAACTAACGTTTGCCGCAGGAGGGTCCGCACTCCTACTGTGGGTGTAACTCGCACCCATCAAAACCACAACCCCTTACGGGATGGATCCACCTCGGGACTCAGCTTTCGCAATACTTTATACTTCAAGGTGGTGAGATTTCTTCTTCGTCCTGTGGATATTCATCTGCTTTAAACCTTCATTGAGTCTACGTTACTTGTTTTCTCCTATTCTGTAGCGGTCCTAGCAAGATCATTTTCTGTTTCCTTCTTTTGCCTTAGTACCTTCTCTGTGTAGGCTGCTACCTGATCTCTGTAGTGGTCGCTCTGCAGCATTAGCCCGATGATATTTTTGGGCGAGATCTGTCCCACTACATTTTCCAGGGGTTCCCTCACATCTTTCCCTGTGTCACAGGTGAAAAAAGTGTGGTGAACATCGTCTGTCCCTGTTTGCAGAAAATGCAGTCTGGTCTGTCTACTTTCTCCATCCTATACTGGTAAGGCCGGAACAGGCTGTGACCAGTTAGAAATTGGGTTAATTAATCTCTCCATGTTTGCGATCAGTCCACTCAGCTAACTGCTTTATGAGCCTAGCGGTCCATCTTTCCTGCCACGGAGCCATAGTATGAGGCCTGGCCTCCCTGTGAGCTTGTACTTTATCTACTTTGGACTTCCTCTTGTAAACCGATTTCCGCTCCAGTGCCAGAAGATCGATTGGAATTATTCCCGCGACGACAAGAACCGTGGACTCCGAAACCGTGCGGTAGGAGCAAGTCACTCTAAGTGTGTCACTTCGCAAGCATGCACTGCTGACATGCGTCTTCTGTATTTCTTGAGTTTGAGTGGATCAGCCCAGATCTCCGCACCATAAAGTAGTACCGAGCGCGAAACTGACATGAGTAATCGTCGCTTGGAAGGTTTCGGCCCGCTGGTGTTAACCATAATTTTACTCAGAGCCGTGTTCACTGTTGTAGCCTTATCAGCCGCCCGTTTTATTTGTGCCGAGAACGTGGGCTTTGTATTTGTATCCAGCAGTATCCCCAGATACTTAATCACGACTTTTGTCTGCACAGTTTCTTCCCCGACCTGCATTGGCAAGATATTGGGCAAACGCCAGTTCTAAGCCGTGGTCTGACTCGTCGCATAACACGTCATGATCTGATCTGAGTCAGCTCTTAATCTCATGCTATAATAACCGCTGCAATATCATCAGCGTACCCCACTAAGAATGTGTTTTCAGGAGTGTCCATCCATAGAATGCCTTTTTATGGAGCGTTCCACAATCCACAGGCCAAGCGTGATCAAGAAGCATATTGGCTGCGAGAAATGGTTTCCTCGTTCGGTTGTCCTTGGTGCTTCAACTATTATACTAATTGTGTCTACTGTATACCTGCCCTTCCGGAAACCATTTGTTTATCTGTCTGTCGGATAAATCTCCGGAGACCTTTATAGCCTGCAAAAGACGAGGCTTTATCATTTTTTCTAGCATCTTCTCCGCAGTGTCCAGCATGCACAAAGGCCTGTAGGATGTTGGGTAATTGGCATCTCCTTTGCCTTTGCTGATAAGGATCAGCCTCGCCCTTTTCCAACGTGTACAGAAAACTCCTGCTCTGAGACAAATGTTAAACATTTGCAGCAACAGTTGAGGGTGAATCCGCACCACAGCCTTCAGCACCATTCCCTGGCGCCTTTTTAGTTTGTAGGGAGTCTACTGATAGTGTCAATTCATCTTCGCTGAATATCGGGGTCTCTATGGGCTTTATCGTTCCACTCTTAGTTTTTCTCACCCGGGTGAGATGGGTAAAGGGCGTCAACAATGTTTTGAATTCTCTCCGCATCCTGCGGCCCTTCCAACGATAAAGCTACGAGCTTGCGGGTTAGAAGACATCTTTTTCAAATTCATTCTCGCCGTATTCCAACTACGTGGCCTGTCTGTTGTATCTATTCCTATCCGCCTTTCCTGACAAATGCCGTAAGTTGTATACTGATGGTCACTCGCTGTACAATCCTCTATAATGCATGACGCACCACTGCCGTATCTTTAGTGCTAGACGTTCCGATGCTAGAGAGATATCTAAAATAGTTTTCCTATATCCAGGTCGCGTGAATGTCGACATCCTCGAATGTCGACAGTATTAGGCACTACCAGATCAGCCTGGATAACATCTCAACCATTCGCTATCCTCTACAGTCGGCTTCAGGCCACTCTAAAGCCCTAGCATTGAATCGCCAGCCACAATCACGTCTCCTTCCATTTCTTGTATAGCATCCTCCAGTCCGTCCATCCTAGCTTTAAAAATGTCGATCCGCTCATTTTACTTTACTTTGGTGTAAACTAGCAGCTTACGTATGTACTCCTGAATAGTGAAAATGTGGAACAGACTACTGGAGAAGATCTTGTAGAGTATCCAGGCTCCAGTGCGTCAGACATGAGGATATCACGAATCAACTTCACGTTTTGCACTAGCTGTAGAAGACTCTAAATGGAAGCATGAATTGAAAAAGTGTATTCTTGTACGCGGTTTAGTCCCATAGTCCAATTCCTTGATGCGAAGTCTCGAAGAAAGGAGAAGTACTATAACTTTGTGACAAGCAGTTCTTGGGCTTTACTTGTCAGCTTGGTTTCGTATAAACTCCTGTCAGACTTTATTAACGAAGATCAGTTTACGCGAGACTCTTACACACACACACACACACACACACACACACACACACACACACACACACACACACACACACACACACACACACACACACACACACACACACACACACACACACACACAAAATAGGTACTGGTTTGTGCTAGTTTCAAGACCGGTACCGACTTGCTTGGGGGGAAGTTGTGGATTAAAGGCCCTAGTCCACAGGAGTGGGGAGTGATGAAAATGATGTTGAGGAAACATTTTACCGTTCGAAGAATTCGTTCGATACAATTCCGATCGTCCAAAAGAAAGGCTACAGGCTACTATCACCAGATTCTTGTCTCACCTTTACATAATGGTTTCTCTGTTGATAAAATCGCGCATACTTGTCGATGAGGCACCAGCGTTTATTCGACCGCGAGGAAAAAACGTCTGAAGTCGTATATCCGGTGAACTGACCGGTTCTGGCAGGTCGGTCGATACCGCCGGTTTAGCGCGGTCAGTCTCATTACGCGCACCTTTCTCAGCCCGCTCGGACGAAATTAGTCGGACAAAACCTGCAGTACGTGCGAATGGTTATGCAGTAACTGCATTACTTAGTAAACGTTTTTAACTGACAAAAGCGCTTTTTGTTTTCCTCCGTACAGTTGTCGGAGACAGTTTGCGACTCTTCATGGCCAGATTTTCTGCGATTCGGACAACAGAAAATAAATATTCTTCTATTTATATATTCTTCTAAATAGCTAAAAGTTGAAATGAATTTTTAAAAACAAAACATTACAAAAGGGGCAATATGACTAAAAGGATTTATCTGACTAAAAGGCCAAGATTCTGTGCAGAGAAATTCAAAATTCTAAAAGACAAAGTTTTTCCAGATTCACATCTGATTGAGAGTTGATAAACCAACGGTGCCTACTCCATGTTACTTCACGGTTGTTGATCGATAATTATGAAATATGTTTTTTTTAAGTAGGAAAAGGAAGAAACTAAAAGCTATGGGTGTGACAAATTTACCTGTAGCATTCTGTATTCCTCTGGTTAATTCTGCAACTTTGTTAGTCATTAAGTTATAGTCATTAAGTTAGTTAGATAGGATATTTCTTTTATCTTTCTGTAGGTTTAGTAGTTCAAATAACATTTCGGAATATAATTTTGCTTCTGAATAGAATACACCATTACAAAAGTTCACGCGTGTGACAATTAAGATTTTTCAACAGAATTTCAATTGTTTTGTTATTGTTTTTCCATATATATGAAAATATAACCAAGGTTAAGAATTAAAAAATGTATTTCCACTTGTCCTGGAATAAAGTATAGTAATATAAATAACTAGGATTTAGGCCTATATAGAATATGGTTTTTTATTTACGGGATAATTTGAGATCCGTAGAGGCCGCATTATTGGCTGGTGAATTGGGGGGGGGGGGTCTCCCAGGTATGGATGACTGTAGGGAATTTTTAATACCTCCTGCGAACTGCGCTTACATTAGTGGATTGGGACTACTTATTTTACCCATCAGTAATCCATCTTCTTATTTGTAAAATTCGTTTTTAAACTCGAAATAGTTCTGTTGTAGTATTTTGGTTAATGTGTTTTTAATTTTTTTGTTTATTTTTTCTTGGATTTGGTTTGTTATGAGGTTTATTGCTGACATGCATATTTGTTATGTCAAATAATGCAAATTTTGTGTCTTCGTTTATTTTAATGTCTTTTATTTTGTAATTAGCTGTGTGGTGTGTTTTATATTATATTAATTTCTAGTGTGATTTCGTTTTTTAATGTTCTGTCCATGTGTTTTCTTTTGTAATCTGGTGCTGATTTGAATTGATGGGTGATCTTATGGGGTATCCTGTTTTTTATCTTTATAATCCATTTAATTGATGGGGCTTTAGGGTTGCTGATGAATTCGGTTGTTCTTTTGTTAAGTGTTGTTTTGTTTTCTTTGCATAGTTTATTTATTTGATTTTGGTATTTTTGTGTTGGGTTGTATTCTAGTTTTGTGCATTTGTTTTTTTTTTTGTTATAAGGTTTTTGTTTTATCCATATATTTGTTTGTTCTTATAGCAGTTAATGCGTTGTTTTAGTCCGTGTTGCTATTGTTATGTAGTTGTTTTTTACTTTATTTTGCATGTTTCTTATTATTTTGTTGTTATTATTACTTTGTTTTTTATTACATTTTTCTGTTGTTTGGTTTATTTTATTTGCAAAGCTATACACGCTATAAACTTTCCTTAAAATAATACTTATTTGTATTTAAGGTTGTGATGTTATTCAATTTGTTTCTTCTGCAAGTAGTGTAATTTCGTATTTTCTTTTCAACACCTAAAAATAACACCTATTATTTATATTTATTAAATAATCTATTTCAATCTACGATTTCTTAAATGCTGAGGACAAGACTTACTTTTTTAAGTCTTAAAGTACAGCAAACGTATTTCTAACAATTTCTGTAACAGTACAATACGTTAATTGAAACACGTCATGATTAACTCAGTATGAGAAGCACGGGAAACGGACGAAGCACAGTACGCAGCGCGACAGCTTAAATATAGCCCTATTCGTATGATTCGCTTAATAATTTATTTAGAAACCAATAAAGATAGTACATTACGAGTTAAATCAAAATTATCAAAATTAAGAGATTAACCAAATTTCTTGTAAACTTTTTCGATCCTCTGGGGGGTGGTTCGATCCCGTTCGTCTCCCCGTAAAGAAGCAATAGTATTGGACAGAGATAGTTGTGTATGCGGTATGCGGAAACAATTTTGCGAAAAAAGAAAACGGAAACAGAGTTGGCTAGAAACCCCAATAAATAAGGTGGTAAACGGGATTAAAAAGAAGTTTAAATAAGTACTAAAACGTGGCGAAAATTAGGAGGTCTTAAGGGGCAGCAAGACGCGCCATCGCGAAGTATTGTGAAAACTTAGTAGGCCTACGCGATGGAATCAATGCCATGAGAAGTGGTTTCTTGCTGGGTCGCTCTCGAGTAACCCTATATAACCTTGAAGTGCGGTTCCTTCGAAGTACCTGTTACCAGATTTTTTACATCCCCGTAACAAAAAAGTAATGGTAGTAGTAGTAGTAGTAGTAGTAGTACTACTACTACTAAGAATGACGTATATTATATAAAAAAATTAATAACAAGCGTCAGGCACTGGTGGCACAAGCAAATATTAAAACATTAGTGAACACACAATAATATTCCAATATCTGATTTGCCGTAGGAAATCGGTGACAGTGTACACATGGGTTCATAACGTCCACACCAAGAATTGCCTCATCCACAATGTCTGCAACAAGTACTTGATGGTCAAACTCAAGTCGACCGAGGCGTAGGTGTATCTTCACTTTTCCAAACACTTTATAGGCCTTCCAGAAGCTGTTTTCAAGCTGCAAGAGCGCCAGATGGCTGGCAATTTTTCACCACATCGGGGCGCACAATGGAAACTGTTGCGCCTGTATCAACTGTAATCGAGATTGGTCTTTCTTGAACGAATCCGGTAACCACCAAGCTCCCGCTACTTTTCTGTAGTGTAGAAATTGCGGATTGCGTGCTTCGTTCCTCCAGTTAGTCAGCACACGCCCCGTTGTACCGACTACTGTTCGTTTATCTGGTGCTGAACTCTAACCCGACAATCTCGTTGGCATTCAGTTTTGTATATACCATTAATTGTTGTGTTATCTTTGTTGTGTTGATAATTTAGTTTTTGTATATTATTTTTAGTAGTTTTGTGTGCTATTTTAACGTCTGTGTTTTTAAATAGTTTTGTTAGTTTTGTCCCGAAACATATCCCAAATAAGGGGAAAACATCTTGAGATAAAGTAATTATAAATTTTAAATATATTATATATGCATAACGAAATAGACTGTAGCAAAAAGTGTTTGAGTATATATATTGCGGCAGAACCGTGCTAGGAACGTCATCAATAAGACATATTAGTGCTATAACACATTCTCTGACGATCATGTGTTGAAATAAAATAAGTTGTAAATTGATTTTGTTCCTGTCTTGTAAATTAAATGTAAGTTTTGAATTAAGATATGGGTAAAACAATGAGTCATCTCAAAATCCCCATAATTTTATACTCTATCGTGTCCAGTGCAATGTTAGTGCGCGAGTGGGCGGGTGATTCATATTTAATAAACTTGGACAGTGTATGCACCGTATTGAAGGGTACGTTTTTCATATATTCAACACTGCAGAACTATAATTTTAATATGGTTTTTTAATGAAATTAATTTTTCTTTTAACTCGTTATCTGCAAGAGAGTAATAGAAATTGTAGATTAAATATAGACAGACCTTTGCATACTTGGACATAGTTTAACTTGAAGTCAGTCTATCATGATGAAAATCTATGACGTATCTAAGAGTTCAACCAATCAGAACTTCTAAAAATTATTTGTGTCGGTCCTTTGCGGAGTACACATCGGACAGTTCGCTTCGAGGTCTCGTCATAGAAGGTCGTATCTCTGGTAATGTACATACAAGATCGCGAGTTTTTCGTGTCAGGACGTTTCTATTCTATAAAGTGACGTAGAACGTAGGTACACGTTACGAGGTTTTTGTATACGTTATCTAGAATCGAAGAACTCAAATTATAACAAAATTAATAATAGATCAATATTAGTGCTTTTCGCATTAGTGCAAGATTTTCCGCCTAGGACAGCAATACTTATCGGGGTATTACTGATTGACGCGAGAACACTTGAAGAGTCTGGATAGTGTAAGCCTAATACACAGATCTATTTAATTACCCATTACGAAAACCCTGAGATCAATTAATAAACAATAACAGATTAGTAACCGCGGCGTGTGTGATAACGCGAGTGTCAGCTACGCCAAGGTCAACGGGCAGTAGATTAACAACAGCGACATTGACGGACATCGACGGTAGTTGTGGAATTCGACACACAAGTAACAAACAGTTGTAAGAATAAGAATCGATAAACTCTTTATTTGGAAGACTAAATAATTGAATAAATAATTTTATGTTTGAAAACTTAATAAGACAGAACTAATAATTTTTTTAATTAATAAATTTCCTACCTCCAGATATAGACTCTGTATTTATATTATCATTTATTTTGATACTATGCAATATTTATTTTGATACGCTGCAATATATATATATATATGCTGTTTTTAGAAATCCTAACCTATTGATTTTTCGTTTCAAACTCAGATTTAATATTACTTAAAAATTGTTGTCTCTTAACAAACTTCGAGTTTAATGTTTTTCTTATTGTCTTTGTGTTTATACCGACTCCGCAGTAATTTGTATGTCTTTCAATACCTCTAGAAAAGCAAAAATATTGGGATGTGGGGCACTGAACATGTTTGCTAGCGTTGAATGAAACGCTTCACATTTTTAGGAGAGATACTATTACCCTCAGTGACAAACGGTTGTTTAGGCCTACATACTGTAATCTCAAACGTGAATGTTTGTGTATATTAGTAAAAAGCCTACTTTTTAAGTAATTATAACTCAACAGAAATTAAACGAATAAGACAAAAATATTTAGATGCCAAAAGACATCCGTTTATACTGTTCAAGTAGCGTGCAAGTGAAACACTTTTTGTTGTTCATGTATTTCAGTTTAATTGAAATTTTAATGTTTGACGATCTTGTATGAGGGGTATATAGACTTGTCTGAAGATGGAACGATCGTTTCGAAACGCGTCAAAAAGCTACTAGAAGAAGTCACAAGACGGAACTGAAATAAGAGAATATATTAAGTAAATGTGTTGTCTCGCGCTCACCTTATATACACCCCAAGAGTTTTCTCCACGCACATCTTGTATATACCCTTTTGAGGTTGTAAATTGTTCCTTCAAAATCTCTTGACCGCCGCGCGCATCTTGTATAAACCTCTCACGAAGGCACGGAAGATGAAATATCCCATTGGCCAACAGTAAGAAGAGGAGGTTCATATTGAGGTAGTTGTACATGAACGTGATAGCATTGACTGGGGACGGTACGCGGAATCCAGTTTACGTCTTTATAACAATATCTAACTATATAACAATAACTACACTTATCAGTTATTTTCTCTATGTTAGCAGTCTTCATAACAACTTTGTCATATTTTGTTGCTTCCCTGCTATATACACCTTTTCCTCGAACGAGGCCTTTCGGTTTCGCAACCATTATCAAGTTCTTCCTACAACAACATTAAAATACCTACTTCCCTTATATATATATACTAACCCTCCCACGCATCACCGGTTACATTCAACCAATAGGAGGCAGTACTTACCCCCCAGTCCTTGCTAGCCCCGCCCCTTACTCAGTCAACCTGACCTCGTCATATAGGCTACATTTCCTCTAGAAATCTCCTACAGCTTTCTACCTTCTGAACCTATCCTGTAACCGTATTACACCTTTTTTACACTACTCTTTCAAAATATAGTAAAATATATTCTCATTGCTAAATTCAGTCTTTATGTTCATCAGCTAATTACTATTCTTTTTCCTTACTTTTAATATTTGTAATTCTTCATACAATTTGCGTTACTTATGTTATTCTCTAACCTTACTATTTCGACGTTCTCTGTTGGGTCTAAAAACCTATGCCCTGTTTCATTAAAATGTCTCGCATAGAGCGAATTCGTAGTTCTGTCTCCTTCTCCTCTCGCATGCTCTCTCAATCTAATTTTGAACTTACGTCCTGTTTCACCCAGGTAAACCTTATCACACTGTTTACAGTTCAACTTATAAACACCGCTTTTCTGTAATTCAGGCGTTATTTCAGTACTACTATTCTTTATATAACAAAAACTGTCTTTGTCTTTTTTACCGCTACATCTATATTGTGTTTTTCAAAGCACTTGATTATGTTCCTCGTTTGAAATCCCAGATACGTTATTAGGGATGCTATGTATTTCTTTTCTTTCTTCTCTTCTTGTCTACTATTTCCTTCTATTCTTTTTACAATTTTCTCGACTATCCCCGGTTTATAATTATTATTTTTCGCTATTTCTTCTATTCTTTTTAACTCTTCTGTTTTACATGAATAATCTTCTAAGTATTTTATTACTCTATAACAAAATGAGTTTAGTGCAGCCATCTTGTGACTTACGGGATGGTATGATTCCTGAGGTATAATTAAGTCTGTATACGTTTCTTTCCTAAATACATAAAATTTAAAAACACCACACTCTATCTTTATATTTAGATCTAGGTAATTTATTTGTACTCCACCTATTTCCTCTTTGAACTTAATTTTATTTTATTTTATACCAAATAGGTATAGTAACTACTCTAATAACTAACAATATCTAACTATCGCTATCCTATCACTATCGACGCTACACGTTTTTATGAATCGTCTCGCTGAACAGTACCAGACCATGCGGGTATCATGACATTAATAGATGTTTGAAAGGAGTGCACATGAAGGTTATAGTACACCTAAAATTTAAGCCCTATTAAAAAAGTATTACTAGATATTTCGGCAGAATAAGTACTTACCTTTCACGCCGCTCAAGAGTTCAGGATGTGGTCTCCGTTTTGTTACCAAAGTATCGGGACACACTGCAAAGAGTTTCGATCTATTTGTTGCACACCACCAAACTTGCTTGTCTGTCTAATAGGAGAGTTGTAAGTATAAAATAGAAAAAAAATATCGTGAATCACAACTTTTGCACTTTCATAATTTTTATATCTTCTGTTTCTTTAACTAAAGTCATTTGTGTTTGTTCCAACTTTACTTGCGAGTATACGATCTCAGAAGAAGTTTTATTTTAAATATAACATTGGCAGAATCTTCACAGACAGTGGGACTGTAAAGTAATTACAGAAACCTCAGATGGATTATTACTCCGTCAGCTCGGCATGTACAGAAATTTGGTTTAACTCTGTGTCGTTTTTATATATGTCATTTTGAATCCATCTGAAACTGCCTTGGAACGAGCCACTTCGTAAAGGAATCCGTTCGTTGTTAGCGCATCTCAACATATGTTTAAATAGGTGTATCGAAGTGGAACCGACCCGCCATGGCTGGTTGTAGCCTATATAATATCTAAGTCTCTAAAGGCGGTTCTTAGATGTAGTGCAGTCATCGCTTTTACAACTATGTTTCATATTAATATTTAATTAACTACGGTTACACATGTAGCTACTGGCTTCATCTGTTTAAAATAGGTTTGTGTGTGTGTGTGTGTGTGTGTGTGTGTGTGTAATAGATAGATTAGGTGTGTGAGATACGCAACGGTATGCTCTGGGATACAGTCTCATTTAATTATGCGTTTTTGTCTATACATACGTATTGTCATATTTTCGAATCGATTCGCTACTTTTGGGGAATCTCAAGACGCCAGCAAAAGGTCCAGGGAACCGCGATAATGAAGCACCCAACTTAAGCAGGCTCTAACATCCAAATAAGCTTTAATACGTGACAGCTATAAGTTTTAAGATATTTAAGCACATTCCTATGAAAATAAAAAATTTTCCGAACGATATGAAGAAATTTAGATTGTTAGAAACACCAAACAGCTCTTAGATGTTAGGCGGAAATTGATTCCAGAAGTATGCATTGTTAGCATGGAAAGACGATAAATATTCCATTTTAAAACTTTGTAAATATAATTTATACACACACACACACACACATATATATATATATGTCCGTATAATTAATGTACGGACAGATAAAGAAGATACGGAGAGAGGAAGAGAGGGAGAGAGAGAGAGAGAGAGAGAGAGAGAGAGAGAGAGAGAGAGAGAGAGAGAGAGAGAGAGAGAGAGATAAAGACAGATAGACATATAGAATCATGTATTCATTACATATAATAAGATTAAAGCCCGCTGGCTGAATTGAAATGAAAAGAGACTGCCACGGACAGCTTGGGACACTGCTCTTGCAGTCCACTTATTTATTAGACAAAAGCCGTCCCACCTGGAGTTGTAGGAAACGATTTCACTATTACGGGTCTCGTTCTCAATGCGGTAAAAGCTTTCAACACTTCGCCAAGTTTTCTGATGGCACTGATTTATTTCTCTGTTAGCATTTGTTGAAATGAACAAAACGTTAAAATTCTTTTTAAATGAAATTCCAAGGTGATTTATACTTATGTCTATGTACATTTTTTGGAAAAAGAAATCATTGTTTGATTTCTCAAAAAAAATCCACAAATTGGAAATCAAAGATTCAAACAGTACTATCCGAATTTCTAAAAAATTCGTCAACATAGGTTACTAGTTTAAAACATTAAAATTTAAATAGCCTACTATAAATTAGTCGACTTTGTATGGAAGTATAGATTTTCAATTCTGGTAAGAAGAAATAATAATTTAATAAGGAAAACAAAAAAATAGGTTTGTAAACCAAACATTCGATTCGTAAAATCGAAAAAATTTCCTATTATCGTAGATTTTCCTTTAAACATAACTTTACATTTATATCAAGTACTAGATTTTTGGATTTAATTAAAATTAAAACGATCGTTAGATTAAATCTGTAAGTAAAAATCATAAATTTAAAACAAATTTCAAAGTTTCTTACAAATTTCTAAATGCTAATGCAGTATTTTAATTCAATAAGTCTTAAGTAAGTAGTTTATATTTTAAAATAAATTGTAAATAAGTAGTTTATACTTTAAAACAGACTAGATACATTCATTCTTTCTTGCCACGTGCTTAACACACCTGAACCAATAATATAATCAACCTCGTAAGGCTTTATCATTAATTAATTCAGTTAACATAAACTTCTGATAAGATGAACCATTTATAGGCCTTTTCATACGTTAACATAATAAAGCAGAGCATCGGCGGATTAACATAAATCCTTAAGCTAAATATTCTAGTTAGCACAGACGTAGAAGTATTTACTGCTATACCCTGATTAACGAAAGAAAGTGACTGGCGGAGCGGCCGCGCGGCGACCGAGTTTGTAGTAAAAACATTCCACTTAATAACCTCGTTGAAACGTAAAATACAGGGCTAGAAATGTCTAATGAACTGTATTTTAATCATGAATTAAAGACGTTTTTAACAAACTTTTCTAATTTTCAAAATCGTTTTTGAATTAATTTACATTGAGAGTTAAATAAAAAAATACACGAATTTGAATTAAAAATTTAGGGTTTATCGTTTTTATTACGTAAGAACTCAGATGTTAACCATCGGAAAAACATTTCTTGTAGGCAAATGGTAGTACACCTTCTTTAGTACAATATATCAAAAATTGAGATTCCTACGATTAAAATTAACGACGTTATTAATTTTTTCCAAATGTACTGTTAACTCCGTTATTAATAATTTTTTTCATTGAGTTTTTTCACAATAAGCATAACAAAATTGTATTCATCAATACAAAGTGGTATGTAACCTTCATATATTACAAAATATAACCGCAATCAGTTAATATAGGAAAATTAGAACTAACATAGCTCAAATGCGCGCGATCGAGTCAATGTACAGTAACATCCCAAAGAAAGTGGTGCATACGCTCACGGCTCACACATTGACACATAGCCAACTTGCTACGAGTCACCAACCTCTCATAAGTATATACAGAGATTTTAGTTATCTGTCTACTTATTTAATCTAATCTTTCTACCTGAAGATCTGTCAAAAACTTACATCTGACCAGACTTTTGTGGTTTAGTTGAACTACATGCTTTTTATAACAGATGGAGTGTCTTGAATGATTGTTTATCCACTCTTTTGCGGTACGGTATTTATTGTTTTCTTGCTAATAATTTTGTTTTGTGATCAGCTTTAATACTACTAATTGAAGTGCAATGTAATTACTGGGAAATTGTTAATGCCATTCAAATTTCTCAACAACTAATTATTTAACTATGAAATACAGTTTACAGTTTAAAACTACCGAGCAAAGCTCGGTTTACCAGATATTGCATAATTATAACAGTATCTTACTGTTATAATGTATTGAAATGTAAAAACAATTAGTAAATTACTTGTTATTAGCATGGGGTTGACGGTAGCGCACGCGAATAAAATGGGTCCACTAGGTTCTGACTGTACTTCCGCCGCAGAGCGCCGCGCACTGCTCTCTGTGAAATTTACTTTATATATTAATCCATTGTAGTATTCCTATCACATACAAGGTGCAAGTTGTATACGTCTTATACACTTAGTTATCTAAAGAGAGCGTCACGCAAATCTCATTCATGTACAACTTTTAACAACTGAGTTAACAGGACATTAGAAAAAAATTAATAAAGTCGTTAATTTTAATAGTAGGAATCTCAATTTTTGATATATTGTACTAAAGAAGGTGTACTACCATTTGTCTACAAGAAATGTTTTTCGATGGTTAACATCTGAGTTCTTACGTAATAAATGTGATAAACCATAAATTTTTAATTCAAATTCGTGTATTTTTTTATTTAACTCTTAATGTAAATTAATTGAAAAAATATTTAAAAAATTAGAAAAGTTTGTTAAAACCGTCTTTAATTGATGATTAAAATACAGTTCATTAGACATTTCTATCCCTGTATTTTACGTTTCCACGAGGTTATTAAGTGGAATGTTTTTACTACAAACTCGGTCGCCGCGCGGCCGCTCCGCCAGTCACTTTCTTTCGTTAATCAGGGTATAGCATTTGCACCATTCGTAATTTGCAGACAACGGCTACAAAGCATTTCAGAAACACTATTGTTTAACGACAGAGAATCGAGACGACCGTTGTTTTGCTGTACGCGTTTGAGAGGAAGTTAAAGAGCAACTTTGTCTTTAAGTAGATTTTAGTGAAATTTCATGTGTACGAGTCGCTTCATTATAGTTGTTACTTAGTAAAGTGGTACATTAATGCAATTAAACTAAAGAATTCTTTGATAAGTGTTTTGTTTCTGTGCTTATTACTGAAGGAACGTGCTCTTTTGGCAGCTTAAGTTTCATATCGACTTCTAATTCTCTGAAGAGGATACCATCGTCGGCAGGTCGCTTCAGATATGAATTTTAAAGGTTTTGGTATCAGAGGTGCAGATTCGACTGGGATCAGTCTTCCAGCAGATAGCCTACGTTGCTCTCGTCAGGGCAGTCAAGCCTCTGGTGGAATTTCCATCGTCGTCCTCTTCACAAATGGGGAAGTTTAAATTATTAATAAACACTATCAAGTTAGAACTTTAATATGAAGTTTATATTTTGTAAATGTAGAACTCAAATATTGTGTGAATATAATATTAGTTTTGAGATGAGAGACGTGTGAAGCCATAAGAGAAATCTATATAATGTTTTATTTCAGAAATATTCAGG
The DNA here is from genome assembly GCA_034769895.1 of Magicicada septendecula. NCBI lineage: Eukaryota > Metazoa > Arthropoda > Insecta > Hemiptera > Cicadidae > Magicicada > Magicicada septendecula. Next base: position 591,737,574 of record CM068367.1, read on the forward strand.
ATTAACTTGTCAGCTCATGAGTTTTTCATACTTTGCTTTTGCCTTATTCATACTTTGTATTATATATATTTTTTTTATATTGTACAAAGAATGAATTTGTAACTTCAGTTAAACTTGTAGTTTTAAGGAAGTTTATAATGTAATAATTTGTAGTTGAATTCGAAAGTCTAGCACAAAAGTCTAGTAATTTTTGATAGGCCTATAAATAAAATTATATCTTTATGGTATTACTAATATCAAAATCAGAATTTTTTAATGTTGAAGATGTTAGTAACAAATATCTCGACCTGTATGTTTTCCAGACCTAACAAATCATTCTGCAGATTCCCAGGCAACTACGCGTTAGTCAGACAAACCACCTTGTCAGAACCGTAAATAAAAAGTCGTTCCTGTGGAAGCGCGTGCGTACTAACACGTGTAGAAACTAATTAGCTAGACAATAATTATCGAAATACTCGGCTAATTAGTTAATTACGAAGTAACGAACAAGAATAATGTGTAGTGTGAATTACGACAAAGTGCTGTAACTGAAATGTGTGTAAATGTAGTAATCGCAAACCTGTGTGCAATTAAACATAAGCCTAATTAATTAGGACTGGTACGAACCGACGCTCACTGATTACCACAAACACAACGTTCTGGATCAGCGTTTCTCAACGCATGAAGCGCGGCCCACTACTGGAGCCCGAGGGGGCGTTTGGATCGGGATCGGAAATATATTTACTGTGCATTAGAAACCTATTGCATTTAATATTAAATACAATTAGGTATGTATAATTTGTTTGGGTGTAAAAGAGGGATTAAAGTACTCGACATTAGCAAGAAATGTGACAATAATCTGGGCGCATACCCCTAAAAGTAATTCTGTCAGCGCCCATGGTTATGGGTCCTATTAAGTGTTCTTAATTAGATATTCTTCAAGGTAGGCCCCGGACTTAAAAAGGCTGAGAACCTTTGTTCTAGATGGTTAAAACCGTCCTGACTGGTCGATCATGCGCTGAAGTATAATTAGAACATTAATAAGTATGCATTCTCTTTCATGCTGCTGGCTTACACCGTCTAGATCTCTAAACATGATATTAGTACCAACTATCGTTACTGCACTACAACGACTTACCATGGTCATCAGCACACGCGGCTTCTATTATTACCGTGTTAACGACTTGGAACTGAAAGTATCACTATATACAGGCAGACAGACACACACAAGTGTATTTGTCGATAAAATTTATCTAAAACAAAAATATTGCAGCGCCAAAATGTAAAACGTAGATCTATTAATCTTTAAAGAATTTACAGAGAAGATAAAATTTTATTAAATTTTAACTGAATTGGATTCTACATGAACTGCTGTAAAATTTTGAATTAGTCTTGTATTATACAGTTTATGGAACTCGATACAGACGTGGAAACCATAAATTGTTAAAATATTAGCTCCGCACAGTTTATTGTAGTGAAAATAATAAATTGTATTATTTTCCTAGATATTACATTGCAAGTCAACGTATAGTTGTAATATGTGGGAAGTTAATGCTCTGTTGGAACTGTTCCCACATGGTAGGGATAGATTAATGGCTACCATAACGACTATTTGTTTTTTCGTGGAAAGTAAATTATTTCTGTTACGATATAAAAAGAGAAGATCTAATAGCTTTCAATCGTATTATTAGTTTATATATTAAACAGCGCATGTCAGTAGCGAAGCGCACAGTATCAGCATAGAAGATACTTATGATTACGTTTTATATGTCATTCATACAGTGTGTGTCGGCATTTCTTACTGTTGGATCTGGTTTCCTTTTTATTCAGTGGCGTATCTAGAATTTGGTTTGGGGGGGGGTCCGGTCGAGTCGGCTGTATACAAAAGAAGAAACACGTTAAGACTAATCAACATTACTATCTTTAAAGTGGTTGAAAAACTATTAAAGAGAACGACAATAACACAACAAAAATAAGCGTAATTGAAACATTGTTTAGAATCTTCTAAACTGAATTGATTGAATTGATTTTCCTATATTTAATATTTAAAACGTATACGCCAATGCTATGTAATGAACCTGATTGTATATTTTAAAAAATAGTTACTACTATATTAGCGTACACAGCTGAAAAATAATAATATAGCCCAAAAATTAGGAGAGCAACAAAATTCGTCAACTTTTGTCGACTCTATGGGGGGAGGGGTCCGGTCCCGTTCGCCCCCCCCCCCGTAAATACGCTCCTGTAGTTTTATAATTTAAGAGGCTTTAAGAGTGGATATACATTATGACACTGTAGTACCAATAACTTAACATAACTGTTTGATGGATGTTATGAAAATGTTGGTCAAAAAGTACTTCAGTTAATGTAGTTATAAATGTACATAAGAGTGGTAAATACGAAATTCTAATTGAAATCTCTACTGTTGATGGAAGAATTCGAAGATGAAATTATAAAAATTATATGGGAATGTGTGTGCCCACTTGTAGTAAAGTCTAGTGTGCCTACTAGATTTTATAGAAACTCGAACGTCTTTAATTTCAGTACAAGCAGTATTAATCTCCACGCACTGGTTGATCGTGTAGCTTCCCAAGATTGATTTTTCCTAACGTTTTTAGTGTACCTTTGCTAAGTAAGTGTACTTACTGCGAATAATTATCATACTACTTAAGGTTGTAGTAGGCGTGTACTACTGCTTGTAAGGCGACAGCGTCATTTTCGGTGCGCGTGGCTTTCTGGTCACTCTAATTGTATTAAAACAGGCTATACATCTTATCCAATCTAAATCTGCCCCTTATTGTTACTCTTAAGCACTTTAAAATGGCACAAGAAATGGTGTCATTGATTGAGATTTAGAAGACTTTCTAGAAAAATTTCATAGAAGCAATCCAGAAACGTCCGTTAAAAATGCACGGAGAATGATACACGGAGAATGATGCACAGAGAATGATGCATTTTAGTACAACCATTTCCTAGTAAACACTGATGTGAAAACTCTGAGATTAGGATATGAACAATTCGTGGAACAGGAACACAATGGTCCTGTTCATCACGTGGACTAGTTATTTATTACTCACATGTTAAGACGCAAGGGATTATTTGCATTTCTTTGTGACCGTGTGAAACAGAAAACGACTATTTCAGGTATTTGCATGTTCTACGCTTACAACGTATGGCTTCGATAAGGAAGCAGATATATAAGTACACTATACAGATAGAGATGTTCAGAACCTTGCTACGGAGACAATTTATTATTCTTATTGAGTTGCGGATATAATTTTAATTAACTTTATTTTTGTAGGTATAAGGGCAAGACAAACTGAAAACCGTGTGGTCCAGACGAATGAACGTGACAAAAATATAAAAATTCTAAACAAGAGTAGTGGTAGTATGTAATAAGTGCTCAAACTCAAAGAGTATACTGTACGTGCTGCTTACTGGTCAATTAGAAGTACAAAATCTAGTGAAAAATCGTTAGAAGCAGCTGATTGCTACTAGACGTTTGTATATCAACTTTGAAGTCAATATCTGCACCGAATATGTAGTTGTAATGAACGGAAATGAAATTATAGAGAAGCAGACATGAATGCAAAAGTATTATCATCTCGAATTCAGAAGATCTTAACAAGGATATTTCTTAGAAAACTTCCGAATCTGATACGGTCATGTTAATCGTACTTTAGTTACTGTAATTAAGTGGTCTAGTAAATTAAAAATAAATAAATATACGAATAACGATAAAGAAATATGTGTATGTGTGTGTGTGTGTGTGTGTGTGTGTGTGTGTGTGTGTGTGTTTTAAGGGGGTTGGTTGGTTGTATTTAGTTATGGTTTTTATTGTGGTGGGCCGATTGTTTTCACATTCTATTCTTCCAATATTCGAACCTCTGTTTTAGTGAAGAACCATCTCAAGAATACTGCTTACATATACTCACGAATACCCAACCAGTGTTAGTTTTAAGTTATGAACTGGTATTAACAGTATTTGGCGTTACACAGAACATCGACCGCCATTATATTGATCTCATCATTACATCAGTTACGGTTTGTTAAAGTTAGTTCGTAAAAAGGAATGAATAAAAACAATTCTAGTTACTATTTGCTGATAAGTGCATCGTTATGATATGATTTTTATCTAAACAAGAAAGGAGAAGAGATAAATTTGTGATTCAGTTCGTTAAAATCGATTGTCTGCCAATTGTAACTTTTTAAACAAGGTAGGTTTGCTGCATCGTCAGGTTGTGAGCACCATCGAGAGAGAAGCACTTGAACACTGTGCTGCGTGAGCAACATCTTTCCACCAATGAATACATTAAACGTTTGTGCCGTCCCCCTGGCAGACACGAAACTTACAGGAAACTTCAAAACCAGACAACAATGCTTCGTTTCTACGATTCACGGAAGTGCCAGACATCGCTTTTTGTCGACGCCTGACGCCCAGCAGCGTTTAAACCACTCATTTCCCCAAAGACGTCTCTTGGTCTATATAAATTACATCTGCACATCCACACGTCACTTTGTACACTGTAAACGCGTATGCGCGCACCGTGTACATACATTCAGATTACGTACATACGTGAGGGCGCGAGCATGTGCTGTCACAAAAGTGTGCATGTGTTTTGTTTACACAAACTCCATCACAGTGATATAACATTACTTATTTACAGTTTACTTACATCACTCTCTCTCTCTCTCTCTCTCTCTCTCTCTCTCTCTCTCTCTCTCTCTCTCTCTCTCTCTCTTATACCACACAAGCACAAGATGGCCTTCGAAGAGATCTTTCTGTCTTTTTGATTCTGGTACGGAAACGTTTTAACCTAGAGTTAACATCTAGAATTAATTACGACGGTCTCTTCCTTTTTCCGGATATGGTGCTGTTTATTAAATAATAATTCGTTTTAATTAGTAAATGACAGAGATTTGTTAGTAAACGTATGGATGAGGGCGACAAATATTGTTTGGCAGCCCTAATGTTATGTACTTTCTCATGAATTAACAGACGTACTCTCTGGTCCACTCTAGAAACGATTTGGACGCGTCATTCTTTCGCCAGAGAGAAATGATTGATTAGCGTATTTAATTATCATAGGGGGAAAATATTTCAACATAGATTTTGAACTTTTATGAATTGGACCTCTACGTTCTTACTAAACGGCACATGGAGAGTGGAGGAAACTGCATAAACAGTGGCTGCCAGGACAAAATGGAGAGTGGAGGAAACTGCATAAACAGTGGCTGCCAGGACAAAATGGAGAGTGGAGGAAACTGCATAAACAGTGGCTGCCAGGACAAAATGGAGAGTGGAGGAAACTGCATAAACAGTGGCTGCCAGGACATTTTTCTTCGTCACCTCAAACTGGGTCATACACGTTTTGGTCACATCGGCCAGAACATCCAGGCGTATACCTGGGAGTTTACGGTAAGTCCACAAAGATTACGGTAACAGATATTTCAGTCACTTCGTATTTCAGCTTCAATGTACTTATTTTTATTAAACAATACTGAATTGTATAATAATGATGACTAATATAATTGTGTATAATATAAACAATGACTATTGTATAAAAATTACTTGATTACTGTGGAAATTAAGTGATCAATATCTGTGTTTTTTTATCAAAGTCATGAGGTATTCATAAAAAATCGTAATGTATTGGTCCGACTTAACCGTAATAACAACAAAGAAGGTAATAGGATATACTGAAGATGTGAGAAGCGTGACTTTTTTACTGTTTTCTAACTTAAACACATTGTCAAGTGTAATGTCAATATTACGTTACATTTTATTCTGGCGTTACAAAAATTTTCTTGTGAAAACTGGTCAGTGTGAGAAAATTGTAGCGATGGACTAAACACAACCGTGACCGAAATGTTAGTGGACTATAAGTTCACTGATAGAATGTGCACCGAAACAACCCAGCTATATTATATAACGAGAAAATGTGTAAAGGTGTTTTTTTTTTTTTAAATAATAACACTTCTTATCATATTGAATATGGAAAATGATTTAAATTTTTATTAAATAAAAATTTCAAATTACGAATTAAAATTCATCAGTATTATTAGCATAATGTGTTTTCCTCTTTTATGTGCGCTCAGATATTCAAACACAAATGTCCTCATTTATATATTCAAACACAAATATAAATTTACATGTAAACATAAACATGAATAAATATAAGTTTATATGATGTAAAATGTGCTCTCGACTTGCTCAGACATTCTTTTAATAAAATGCATTTATTTTAAATCATTTCTTTTAATCAGTACTTTACTTTGTGTAGGCCTATGTAAATATGAATAAAATACCAAAGAATTATCAATCAACTATCAAAGTAATAAAATATCAATAAAATATTATAATATTCAAAAATAATTACAATTTTGCAAGTTATGTTATGACGTCATTATTTCTTTATAAATGACTGTTTATTGTAAGTACTGTTATTTGCATCATTTTAATCATTATAAAAATTGTACATTCTCTTACTCTAATTTAACAATATAAAATTGACAATTATCAATAATTACAAAAATTAGTATATAGAGTCTCTCAGTCTCTTTTATATATTTTTTTATATTCTTTCTTTTTAATGTTGTTCATGAACCATGTTGACGAGTAATATGGTTTTGTCACCTTATTATTGATGAGGTGATACTCTGGTACTCCTCGTTATGATCCTGAGTCTTGTGTACTTGTCCAGCGTCGATCCTCCGTTGTCCTCCTGGAATCCGTCGTCTGATCCTCCTGGTCCAGTACCGATGGCTCCTATATGCCGCTGGGGTATCGGCCTTGGATGATACGCTGTCGGACGTATCCTCCTTCGGCTGCAGATAGGTTCTAGTAGACTGAGAGTGAGGATGGCGTTCCTCGCTTATTTATACTGTCGGGCGCAAAAATCATGTTTCGACAATTCTGTACACGATTTGGATTGTCACAGTTTGTTTACAGCGTCCCTTTACAGATTCGTTTATTTTTTGTACTTATTTTAACTTTATTCGCAACATGCAAAGTCTTTTGGTTATTACACGATGTTCAAACGATCAGTAATTTTCTTATGTATAATTGTATATTAATAGTTTTTTCATATTTTAATATTATTCTAATTATTATTCACTTTTATTTATACTGCATGTAAATACATTGTTTGTTTCGCACTAACTTTTGCACATGTGTGCGTCTTTATATTATTAATAACGCCATAACTTCCGCGCACTTAACAAAATTTAAATAAATTAGTTATTTAATTCACATTTATTCATGGGTGACGTCAGGCCGGATTCAACTGGCTCACACACACACACACACACACACACACACACACACACACACACACACACACACACACACACACACACACACACACACACACACACACACACACACACACACACACACACACACACACACACACACACACACACACACACACACACACACACACACACACACACACACACACACACACACACACACACACACACACACACACACACACACACACACACACACACACACACACACACAATACACTGTACACAATCTTAGGTGTGTGTGTGGCGTGATCTGCATGTACCGACCTGTGTTCACGTTCCTTGGTTACTCACAGCTTTCAATACAGATGTTGACAATAATTATTTATTCTAATTTAGCAGTTTTTTTTTAACTAATTACGACAATGCACAGTAACGTACGCAGACGTACTGTTGCAATATATAATGTATATGTGTGTGTGTGTGTGTGGGGGGGGGGGGTAGTAATGCTCTCATAAAAATGATGCTTAGGTGAAATAATATGGCATAAATATTAGTGACCAAAAGTTCGGTAAGAAAATTAAATTAGTTACCCAAATGTTACCGAAATGTCTGGGAATCGAAAAATGAATTTTCGTTTCCTGACTCCAAAAATCCTCTGCCAAAAGTATATAATCAAGACTAAAATTTTGTCTTCTTTCAAAAATCTAAAGTTTTTCTTATCAAACACTATGGAACTCATTCCGCCACGGTTTCGCAAAGCCGGAGAGAGTAGAAAGTAAGTAGTAGGTCTATTCTTATGAAGCAAAAACGAAAAAACGTCAAAGCAAAAATGATAGCAATGTAACTGTAGATCGAACACGTTTTTGTTGGTTGATATCAATAAACATACAACTTTTCGAAGGATACGTAAAAATGCTTATTGAGCGTTATGTCATGCAAAGTGCATGAAATAAAGCAATGTGGATGAAATGGAAAAAATTGGGTAAATTTTGTTAATTAATTTGTCAATACATCTAAATACGGGCCTTAGTACGCCAGTGGGCATACTAACATAGAAGTCCCTGGTTTGATTCCCGAGCGGAACATAAAATGAAGGTGCGATTTTAGTGTCCATGTCGACTCAGCCTGGAATTATTGAGAACTTGGAATAATGTTCCGGGGAAATTATGGCCACACTGCACGTAACGTACCCTACCCTGCCTAAATCCTATTATTACATCTAAATATTTCTGTTTATGTTATTTAATTTTCTTTCGTATAGTGACGCACAAATCTAATATCATGAATATCGTATTTTTAACCGATAACAATAACGTAACAAGGAAGAGATTGTTTTGTTATCTCTGGTAAACAGAAGTCGCTTAATATAAATTCTGTCCATCAAGTTAACATATGGTCTATATAACACGATTGGCGTAAACCAAATTTAACTGTTTATTCTCGGAAGCCGACGAACGACATATTAAGTGACTGCAGTTCGATAGCCTAACATCGATCAGTAGCTTAGAGATATTTATATCATCTAGTTTGACTGTAGACTCGCGCACACACACATGCGCGCTTGCATATATACACATGAGCTCTCGTGTATACCTTACTGGTCTTCCTTTTTGTCTGCGAAGCTGTGAGTCAAGGGATCAATTCACGTACAGTACATCGAATTAAAGCACAGTATTCAAAGTCGTATCATGGAAGACTTGTGAAATCTTTAATTCTGGCTATTAAAATTGTAAGCCTACAGGCTGTTTTCTCTTAGTTGAGTCTGGATGTCAACATACACTGTACCTGTTGTTTGGGTAAATACACAACACATATACCTACTTCAAGTGGCCTTGAGGCAGCTGCACTATGCAACGGGTGGTTTTCGCAAGACCCTCCCAGTAGTGGTTGCACACTTTTGGGTACACCCGGTTCAGTATATTGGCTTTATGTGTGTTAGGAGTTGGCTAAGATAAAGCGAACTGTCCCTGGATTTAGTTAGCACAATATACTGTTCACGTTAGCCTTATATTCCGAGTTGCTCTTATTTGGTTCGCTTCAACTTCTTGCGTTTTGTTAGCATCTTCTTGTTCTTCTTGCATATCAGATGCTATGTCCATATACAGAAGTTATATTGTATTCAGTTTATAACACTTATCAAAAGCGGCCATATTGCTTGCTATGGGTACGTTGGATGGCAACCTTCTCCTTCTCTTTGTCGCAACAATTGTCTTACTGCGTCAGTAGCGTGGTAGAACAGCCGCTAAGAATGAGGTTACTGCACTAACAGTCACCGGACGCTGCAACGTAAACTCTAATAAAACTTCCGAATTGACAGATGGGAACGTAGTAGGAGTGGAAATTTGGCGTCCTTTGAAGTAACCATTAAGTTTAAGACGCCCCTCACATAGCATGTGATGAATATTGCCACTTCTTGTTAGAACAGACTACAAACACGCCTTTGTTTTCAATGTGTAGGCATTCAGTTTCGTAACTTGGAGTTAAGTTCTTGTTGTTGTTGTGAACGCTGTGTATTTATTTTTTAACGATTTTTTGTTAACACGCTTTTATCCTCATTACAATTACGTTTCGTTATTTACTTCCATGTTCAATAAGGAAATGGAAGTATGGTGATCGCGAAAAACTCGTGTTCGAGATACAGGCTGATTCTGATTGTACTACCATCAAAACTTGAAGAAGTCATTTTCCGAAAAGTGTCTGTGTTTGTGTCTGTTTCTGTATGGTAGAATTTTTTCTGTGGCGAACGATAATCGCCACAAATTCACACAGAATCAAATCATTTTTTGCATATGTGCCCGAGTTGTAGAGGACTCAAGGCCTATTGGTTTTGGTGAAGGTTAAGGGGAAGGGGTAGTTTACCTGAAACGTTTTACTTTTAACAAGAGTAAAGTACACCTTAACTTTGATAAATAAAGTATCCTGAAAAGAATGTCATAATAATCTACTGTAGAAAGGTAAATGAATTATCTATCAATTAAAAGTGTAGTTGAAAGGGAGGGGTAATTTTCTATAAATGAAAATGATAGTTGAAGGTGGAGGAGAATTTTTTATATGTGTACTAAATTATCGGGAACAAATAAGTAGTTTATATGGAAATATTTCAATTTGTCAAACATAAAACTCGATTTACAAGGTGGGGGATACTTTTTTAGAAATTATCGAACTGAATTCAAGTAAATGATTTTAAATATCAATCTTAGAAGATGGAAGTCATAATCTCCATACTGATTTTTTTGTAGCAACTCATTTATTTAATGGTAGCGTCTTTGAATTTATTTCAACATTATAATTCTTATTTGACGGTTTTGTCCGAAACAGAGAACGCTCTGTTTTGTTCTTAAAACACTCTTGAGAACTCGATTTCGAATGTAATTCATATTTATTCAAGTATCTTACTGATCTGTCTATGTTTTGTTATTGTTAGTTGTTGTTTGTTATATAGTAATGTTCATTTGTATTCTCACAATGCACAGGGCCTGACATAAGGTTTTAGTATCCTAGGCTGATGAATTTTTTCGCCCTCCTCCATTTACCTTCCAACCTCTCAAACGAAGAATATTACGCACGATTTACTCATATACCATAGGCTGCTTATTACTTAGGAACATGTGGGTTGTATAAGCAAAAATTCGTCTTGTTTCCATTTTAATCACGTAGGCTAAATTTATTTATTACAATAGTTGAACATATTGACAAATTATAATTAGTAACTAGAATATTACAGAAGACCCATGCTTTCCTTAACGTTTACACCAAGTAAATCAAAACGCAAAGTACAAAAGTTTTTCAAACAATTTTCGTGTCCATTATTAATTGCTGCAAACTTTTGTTTACTAAAACCTTATTTTTCTGGTTTTTACAGTACAAATCAATGAACTACTTCACTAAAAGAAATGCTTTGCGATAAAAATAGATTTTCCATTTGAAAATGATGTGATTTTGGCAACAGCGTGATGATAAAATAGGTTTTATAAAGTAGCCTACACACTGTGCAACATGAGGTTTATTATTATTTTTTGTTGTCTTAAATTTTTGCGCCCACCAAAAGCTTGCACCCTAGGCTATAGCCTACTCAGCGTATTGGTAATTGGACAATGCAGTATCATATTTCCTGAAAAAAATTTAAAAAATGGGGAGAAACTGTTTCATGAAATGTAGAATTATATGTCATGTCAAAAAGTGGCGTAGATAATATCATTGTCAACAGACAAGGGAAAACAAAGTTTGTAGATTGTGACGTAAATAACATTCAAAATACGTTTTACACTGCAATTTCTCAATAAATTCATTACAGGAATTTGCCTATTTTATATAACTTAATGAAGCTATAACTAAGAATAATATAAGAGTCACGTAAGACACAAATTCACCAAAAATTGTTAATCAAGCGATGCATAATAAGCAAAATGCGAAAACACATAACACCTGCGAAAACATAACACGATTTATGTTAAGCTGACCTCATTGTGAAATGCAGCCCTGTTCACGTTTGAATTCCGGTTGTCGATATATATACTAATGGTGATAAATTGTTTTAGTAAATAAGCATTCTCTGTACCTTTGGAAATGAAAACAAACACACATCGTGAAATTTTAAAAATGCTTAAAAGACAATTGCTAAAAGACAACAGAACGTTTATAAACAGATCAGAATTGAGGCTAACACATCAACACAGAAATTGTTAAAAGGTTTCAGTGTAAATGATTATTCAACTCATTGTATTCGATTGTTGAACGTTTTAACTGACGTTAACTAACTGACTGGAAAAATATGACACAATTGGAACTTGCATTGGCGTTAAAATTATCAAGGTTACAAAAATAAATAAAACAATATTCTCTATTGAAAACAATTAAACCCGCAGGTAAATATCAATAATGAAAAATCTTATAGAGACGAGACTTCACTCAATCCGCTGACAGAACGGGTTTCAATTCCTCTTAACGGAAATCTTTTCTGTCGTGAACTAATCCGCTGTATTCTCATATTACAAAATCGCCAAAATTACAGATTTAGACCGCAAGTAATTGTTATACTGTGAACTATAAGCGCGTACAAATATTAAAACAAAGATTTAAAAAATTACTATAATCTGTAGATATGTATAATTTCGGAGTTATGTATACTTTTATGTATTTTTTGTTTAAACAATTTTCCTAATTTTTTAATTTACTCTTTTAATTAATTGTTACCTTATTTATTGTTAGGTTGTTTATTAATTACAAATACCATATGTAATATCAAGAGGCCCTTGACACAATTTTTGCCTACGCAGGGATTCTTTATGTTCAATATTTTTGAATTAAACTTAAAACATATCGTCATGCTAATTAGCATACATCGTAACTACAAAAAGTCAAAGTTCACAGGAACAAGAAAAAGCATTCCTATTCATTAATTAGGCCTAATAAAGCTGTCGCTTTATTGAATCTGTTGCTTTAAGACATTTGTATTGTCTTTAAAATAAAAAAATGAGTTTTTTAATTATTTGTTATATTTTATGGAGTTAAGAGTTTTTACAACCGTTTGTTTGGACATACGAGTTTTTACTTGATAAGATTTGATTTGAATAATAGGAGTATAAAAAATTAAAAATACATTACACTTGTTTATTTTAACCATATTATTTATTAATAATATGAATCATTTATCAAAGTAGAATGGTACAGATTGAAGTATTATTGATCAAGTACCAAATTATTTAAGATCTTCAAAAAAAAAATTATAGCAGTTCCATTAAATTAAATTTTCTGAAAATAATGCCTTCTTAAATAGTTCCTTGGGCTTTACAATTTAGAAATAGGATTAATTTATAAAATCAAACTCATATTATAGTCCCTAGTGTCACTACATATTAAAAGTTAATCACTACACATCTTTTATTAAAAAGTATGTTGTCATAAAACGTGTGGTAGTCTTTTTCCAGAACTGACTTCAATTCAATCAAATTTTCTATTTTTTATTTTGGTTCTCCTCTTGTACATGTTTGAGAGGCTGTCAAAAGGCACATGTGAGATTTTCTTGCAATATCGTCGTGGTAGATCTCCCCAGTCTTCAGAGAAGTGTTGCTTAAACTGCATCTTAGCTTCAGGAAGATAACGGTAGGCTCTTAAATCCACTAACTGATCTAACACATACACCAGGTCTAATACTTTTTTAAATGATGTGTTCTTCAAAGCATTTGGAAAAGGTATGGTCAAGGTATTCTATACAATATCATAGCTTCTTTGCAGATAGTTATATAATCACCAGGTGCATTGATCTTTTTATTTTTCAATCATTGCTCAATCGTCGCATGTGTTGTTCTGCTTCCACTTCAGTGTGTCCAGCCTCCAAGTGTGTTTGTTCTGTTATTACCCCCTTGGAAGTAGATATGTGTAGCAATGCAGTTGGAGCTTAGCGCTGCAGTTCTGGTATGAGCAGCCATCTGGTCTTATTTTGAAGTGGCCTGATTGAAAAAGTTACAAGGCTCACTAATTAGCATGACGATGTGTTTAAAAATGTGCGGATTCACCTGACCTGCTTCACAATGGAGTGCAGGTTACTTGTAGTGACAGAAGTAAGCGAGCTTGTACACGACGGGAGAGGTTTACTTGCAAAGCCTTGGCTTATGAAGTATCATGACAATGCTGTTTCCTTTGGTGTGAATGAATTTTTCAAATATGTTTTAGGTACTGAGAGGCATCGTAAGGACACAAGCATAACGTTCAATGTCATTTCTTGTAATAACGTAACTTCTTTACTTCTTTATTTTTCTTATTATCTCTAAATTTGTTGCAGCCGAACTTTCAGTCGACTAGGTCTTATTATGTTCCGCCATATGCTGCTGCTTCGAGACGGATCCTCATTCGTCTCCTCATTCCAACTCACTTTAAAACAACGTGTTCAATACCAGTTATTTTACAAAGGCTCTCCTTACTTCTATATGGTGCTGCGTTTATTTATTAACAAATATTTCGTGTCTATAACGCCAATTTTGGGAAGATTAATTTTTCTTACTTCTACTGAACATCTTCTTCTTCAAGAATAACACTTCTTACTTATTCCTTTCCCGTGTTACGTATCTTATTTACGTTTCGAATTCTTTGATTTTATGATCCCTCAAATTCTCCTTATCAATTTTAATTCCTTAAGAACTCCACAGAAGACTTCCAGCATTTTTTCATGTCTTTTTCAGCATCTACTACTATCACAATGTCATCTGCAAATTAACGTAGTAAATCACTTGTTTCGTGAATTCTCTTATCACTGGTTTTGATGTCATTTGCTCTTATGATTTCAACGGACTCCTCAGTGTCCTACTTATTAAACAAACGTGGAGAGAGGCGAGCACCTTACCTTACTCGTCCTGGTCTTTGATTCTTTTCATTTACACCCCACCCACACACACACATTCTTCTTTTAGATTTTAGAATTGATTTTAGAAGAGTCAAAAAATACTCTTCTGTTTCCAATCTATATCTATTTTCTTCATGGTTGCAGAATGATAAATAATTTTCTTAACTAAAACGCATTTGGTGATAACCGTTTTTTCCGTTATTTGACATTATTTTTATTATTATGCTATCATTATAACATAATGGTAGACTACAATAACATAATATTATATAATATAAATATATAGGCTACTTTATGTTTATAGTTTAACACATGTAACTAGTAACAACCGTACAAATTAAGTACAGACGAAACCCCAGATATTGGCAACACCGGAATTGACTTGGCTCCGCAAACGCTTCTGTCATTCATGTCTTTTGCAGAAGGAACCGGATTAACACATTAGTAAGTTGTCTATGTCTAGAGAGATTGGCAGATAAAATTCATTGTTGGTAGTGGATGTAGGTTTATGCGTGGATCTCAATACAAAACTGCGTCAAATTGCGTACTACCATAGAACAAGAGTTTCAACAGAAGCCGGAATGACGTAGAGTTTGTTTCTTAGAATATTTAAATAAACAAGCGACTGAATAGAAAGAAAATACGTTGAAGGAAAAATAACTTTTTACGCTATTGTATTTACTTAAATTAATATGTTGTAGTGTAGACAAATACTACATACACGGATTCGCGCGCGCACACAGACATACAGAAATATAAAATCAAACAAACGGTTTTTTTATATAGGAATACAATATATTTACAATAAAAACGGTACAAACAAAATATTTCTGACATTAATAGAACGCTGAAACACACATAGGCCTATAATTTAATACATTATCAAAATATGTATTTATTTTGTTTATGAAAAAAACAATAAATTGGAATATTTTATTTATTTATACAACGAACGTGATTGTTTATTTATGTGTAAGGAAAACACAATTTCTGCGCGTGTTAATAAATTTGTATGTGTGTGTGTGTGTGTGTGTGTGTGTGTGTGTGTGTGTGTGTGTGTGTGTGTGTGTGTGTGTGTGTGTGTGTGTGTTTATACAAATAATGAACATTTATGTTTATTAGAGTAGCACTTTTAGGTATAGTTTTTGAGTGTAGTCCATCATTATGAAGGTCAAACGTTTTGAATTTAGATGCGCAGATAATTTTCATTAGCATAGTTGACTCCATTTTGACAAGTAGTATGCACATCTTCTGTTTCACTGGCTGACTTTTCTTTGGTATCTGGTGGTCTACTGTTGGAATGCCCTTTCAGTGTAGCACTGTCCGTAGTGACTGCCAGAGGGACTAAACTCAGAGGAAGACAGCTGTCAGTAGACTCGCTCTCTGACCACGAACGAGTGTGACTGCCAGTATGACTTCGTGTTGTTGCCGTTTGTCAATAAGCGTTAGTGTCCTGAAAGTGCCTAACAATGAGGTAATTATGTAGGGATCTAACGTGCATGATTCAACAGATTTTGTGTGCTTTTTTTATTATTGTCGGAGGAAACGTCCGTCCTTGGCCAGTTCACGAAGGTGAGAGAACGATGAGGTATGGAGTTCTGCGCTGTGGAATATGTTCATAGCTCCGAATGGAAACAAACTCTTTTACCGTTGGCAGACGGAGACCCTTATTGGATGCCTTGTTTAAGACAACTAGTGCGAGTTTTTGTAAGGATGCGGTCTGCGGAGTGTAGGTTCCAGCTTACACTATCTACTTATTTCTTGCAAGAACTTATAACGTTTAAGAACTTTTTACATAAGAATAACAATTTAAGTATATTACTACTAGTCTGTCAGTTCCTGAAAATCAACTTCCGGTCATTGCCTTCCTACGACTGAAAACAATACAAACGTTACATCTTAGGCATTCAGTGGCATCACCCACTGAAACTGTCAAATAAATACCACGCTTCTGAAAACCAGTTTACTTCAACACGAGTATTCGACAATTTTCGTGTAAGAAGTAATACACTGAAAATTGCAGACATCGTAGTTGGACACTAGGGGTCACGTAGGTTACTCATTCTTCAGTGTCCAGTCACTACACCATACAACGTTACTATTATTATCGTTAAGTCAATATGCGAGCACAAAAATTTCAGATAGCTGCATTTTCAATTTTATTGATGTAACTAAATGTTATAACTAGCAAACTATTACATAATGTGTGAAATGTGGAATTTCAGTGAACTCCATGTTGAAAGCGTTGTGTGAGAAACGACCTTACAATACAACAAAATTACAGCTGACATTAATATATTGAATATATTGTATGGAATATATATTACATAACCAAGTTAATTCAGGAAATGTGTAAATATTACATATAAATTATCTGTTTGCTACCTACATACGAATGGAATTACCTCCTTCTAGTTTCATTAAAATTCTCATATTTCTTTATTTGAACAATATTCTTAAAAATTAGAGTATTACACTTTATAATTAATAATTATACTACCAAATACTACTAATTACTACCAAAGTGCAACGGGAATCGTGTTAGATTCGTTTTAAGTTTCCGGGTACATGGGAGTGAAAATAATTTCATAAATTATAAGAAAAGAAAAGTTTACATCTCTTTACATTTTAGTTTATGATTTAATTTTTATTTTATATTGAATAATTTTAAAAGCATAAATAAAATATTGGTAGCAAGTAGAATATATACTACTCAACTGCAAATAGTACTGCACTCGTCTCAAGTTCACTTGTACGTATTTATACTTTCTTATAAAATAATATTTTTAATTTAATTTATTTAGTCTCCCTCCGTTAAACCTTGTGAATGTAAAGATCTCCAGGCACCAAAGCGTCGTGTGGTCATCTGCAGGTTTCTGTAGCCTACACATGCATGTGATGCTTGACTCTGCAAGTGGAGCCACAGTTACATTATAAGTAACTGCAGTTAGATTAAAGGAACTTTTTGCATAAAATTCACTACTTTGTAAAATAGCTAAACAGCTTTAAGTATTCCTGAAGTATTCACATTGGCCGATGCTTTTTCATATTTATCTCAATATGACCTGACTTATATTACTAATATATGTTTTCTTACCAATCATGTAGTCTTCTGGATCCGGTCTCCGTTAACATGATTCCAAATTCACAGGATATTATTAAAGCTGAAAATTGGTTAATTATTCTCAGCGATAAAATACACTTTCATGATGTTTTATTAATTTTGTTATTTAATGTTAATATAAACATTTTACATATATAACATATAATGTTAACGCACGGAATACATTCTGTACATGTTATAGTTTCTACACAGTCTGTTAAGATAATTATTGAAAGCATAACATACAAATATTTTTCCTCGTTATTTACATTGAACAGAATTTGAGACAGATGCAAAGAAAGTGTAGTTAACAAAACTGGTAAAAATTTGTAACGATAAATGTCAAAAACATATTAGCATACAGATTACAGATTTCTACTGTATACTATCTTTTATATGGTTGTTACTGTAAATAGCTGTTCAAATTGGTACTTGAATAAGAACAGTACGTAAATAATATGGCCTTTGAAAATGTATAGATCTTTAAAACTGGTCGCTATAAGAATATCGAAAAAAATATTTGATGCAGAAATACGAAAAATTATGGTAGAGGAAATGAATTTTATACTGAAAATAAAAGAATTAAAAACACAATAAATACACAATTTTTTCTTATGTAAATATAACATACGGTGTTTGGACATTGCCGACGTTCATTGTAGCATGTTTCTACTTATAAAATACGCGTACGTTGTTAAAAGAGAAGTGTTGTCGTGTATATTATAATATCTAATATTTAATGTTTGTGTAGTTGTTAGTTTTATCGAACGTAAATTGTGTCGTTCGGAAGCGTCTGGTAGCCTGCGTGCCTTACCTGTCCCTTCTCGCACTTTTAGTAATTCCGGGTAGGCGCCAAATTGTTTTTCTTGAAAACAATTAAAAGTTTTTATTTGTATAGAATGGTGATTTGTTATCGAAAATTCGAATAGTTCGCCGTCTGGCTTGTAACTGATTCTCGTGTGAGTGGGGGAACACGTGTTGCCAACTTGAATTAAAGTTGGTTATGTAGACCCACTGCTAGTAAACAAAACATACATAATATTTTCTACAAATAAATACTGGACAGTTTGTTATCAGTACGCACTTTTTTTATTAGGCTTTTGCTTGTTAATTATCGTTAACGCTTCATAAAAATAATAACTGTTATAATAAAATTTTAGCCTCGTCAATATCATCTCTCGCTCTGCGGAGCGCTAGGTTGGCAGTGCAAAGTTTACAATTGACTCTGGTTATTATTTCACAAAATAAATCTGCCAATTGGGTTCTTTTAAGTACGAAACAGAGGTTTACATAACAAGATAACAAAATTAGAACATATCATTAAAAGTTTGTGATCATTAAAATTATACAAGGTTTGCTATAAATTAAATATTGTGATGTTGAAGTGTGACAGTGTCGTTGTGTAACATAGGTTATCATGTGTTCATTCAATGTTTACGAAGTTATTTCTTTATTTTATTAATCCTTGAAAATATATTCAGTGATAGTGAGAGTTTTTATTATATAGTTAGAATTTTTGAAAGAGAATTTGTTTTATTAAAATCAAATAAATTCAGCAATACTCAACGTTAGTAGATATGGTGGGTATTGTCAGTGGTCCATGTAAAGTAATAATATTTCTGCCTTAACATGATTGTCTATTTGTATTTCATAGTTTATGTGGTTTAGTCTTCCTAATGTCAGTGTTTAATTCTATAAATTGAAGTTTTTTGTAGTTGAAAGTTGGGAATTTGCATAGGCTTAAACAGCAATTGACTATTTTTCTTTAATAACTGATATTACATTTTATTCTCCTTGTAATGGGTCCTGATTGTTTGAATACAAGATTCTGTTCATTTGTTCAATGTTTAAGTCGGTTCTTGTAATTGTGTGTAATTTTATTGTTTCCCTATATTAATTTGTCTACTGTGATAACTCATTTTTAGTGTCATTGTATTTGAATGTATGGCTTGTTTCTTGTTTACTGGTTTCTTTGGTTTTAAAATCTTATTTCTTACAACATATAACATAACATCTAATGGTTTTAACAATTCCCATAGCTATAATTCTTATCATTTAAACATAATTATTGGAACATAAACCTTAGTCATTAAAACATAATTCTTATTCATTTAAACATAATTATTTGAAACATATTATCCACTCCTACTCTTCATCTCCCCATACTCTTTGATGACTTATAATTATTACTTGACATAAAAAGTAAAGACATAAACATGAATTAATTATATTAATACAATGGTATATTGTTATGACTAACTTTAATTGACATTAAGCCATAACTGAATCTTCAGCAACTGTTTACTATCTAATATTAATATCTTTTTTTATTATTATCAGTTTGTCATGAAAAATATTCTTTAATGTATCATTTTAAATTAATGATATTGGATTCTTATTTCTGTGAATAAAATATATATTTTGGTGTATTAACACACTGATAGTCATTCGTTCTTGAATACATGAGTAACAATACTAATTAACAAATTATTACCTAACATTAAGATTTGCAAACTAAAATATGACAAGTAGTAAGTACTACTATTATCTAAAACCTACTTATTATCTAGTCTGTTACACTTTGTTTCATTTTGTTATTAATACACTTGTGTTCACTGGATAATTGCTATTAAGTGCCACAGTCCTTTCTGTGATTAGCCATTATCAGCCTTCACTTATTTTTTACCACTCACTGATGGTTTTTGACCACTCTTAACTCTTTAGTGTTTTTTCACTGATTATTTGGTGTCTATCCCTAACAATAGGGTTCTATTTAATTTGGGGTTTTCACACTATCACTTTGCACTTTATATGTTTAATTTAAGTGTTACTAGTGGGTATTACCTAACTTTAAATTCTCTTTCTCACTTTACTATGTTCACTATTTCTCTAACTCCCTACCTCTCACTTTACAAGGTTTAATTATAATATTAACAAATTCATGTCGTTTTATTGTATCACTAATATGTTAGTATCGTGCTAATGTGATTTGTCTTAGTTTACTCTATTTGTTTGGGGTTATTGTGCCCTTCTATATCTTAAGTACTTAATGATTAGTATCTCTAACTTGTCTGTCCTTACAATTATTAATATTATATACAATTTTCATTAGTGATTCTATTTCTTTGGTTTAATACAAGTTTGGTGTTCTTTCTTAGTTCACTTTCTTTTGTCATACATTATACGTCACTTCCTTAGTGTTGTGGCTGATTGTATCACTACACTTATATGTTAATTGTCTTTTAGTCACTATTCTTCTTATTTACACTTATGTTGGTGCGGTGGCTATTTCTAGTCCATTTGCAGTTGTCACTATTAGGTTATTCTTGGTCCTTTGGGGCTAGTTCTACTCTCTCTCTTACCATCTATTGGGCTATTCGGGTTAAATCGTCTTATTTCTGTATTTACCATTTTGGTTTGTTTGTTTGTTACTACTTTATTAATATAAGTTACTGTTCTGACTACCCTGATATGTCTGACCGTTTTATTATTCTGATTCACCCATTCTTCTATTCTAATTCATCCCTTTTTATTCTAGTGTTAATGACTAAATAATTTATCTGGTCATGTCTTCTTCATTATGGTTAGGTGAAGATATGTACCATTACAACATATTGCCCTGCCACTAAAATTGATTATTTCAACAAATATCGTTCAGTTTTTTGATTGGAATTATCAATCATGATTTCATTTTACTTTCTCAATCACTGATTATTTTAGAGCAATAGGTTCTTTTTATTATTTTTTTTTCGAGTGTTAATATTCTTCTTGATCTTTGTATCGTATTTTATTTTAACGTTCTTGTCCCTTTGATATCTAATTCCCTAACATTTTTCCCTATCATTAAATTGAATCGGATCGGAGGGTTACTTTTGACTCCATTGCTCCGCCGTAAAATACACATTTGATTGCTGGACTTATCTACAGTCAATCATTATAAAATTATACAAGTAGTCTTAGTGCGACTATTAAATAAATATCATTTGTAGGATTCTTCACATTATTATTATTTAGTTTATACAATACATTATTTCAAATGATATTCTTTTTCTTTTATTCACACTCTCTAGCTCTTCGTGATTCGATATTATTAGTGGGTATGGTATACATGATCTTTTTATAATTCGTTTTGTTTATTTTTCTTACTGTTTAACACTAGTTATCTATTAATTGGTCTCGGGATTTTTTTTTTTTTTTTTCATAGAGGTTTGGTTAAATGTCCCCTTTTTTCTTTGTGTTTTTGTGTCTACGATCTCATATGTATTATTTTGGTTGTCTGCTTACTATGTAGGGTCCTGTGTACAGTAACAATAGCTTCTTGGCTATCCCTTCCATGGTGCTTGGTAATCCTCTGTTTTTAAGTAATATTTGCTCTCCAATCTGATATTGTATGGGCTTCGGTTGCATTTGCTTATATTATTCTCTGATTTTGTCAGTCTTTTCTAATATTTTATTGTGAAATTGAACTTCACCGAATTGATATCCTTCGTCATTTGGGAATTGAATTAATGGAGTAATTTCTCTTCTCACTGCTTCCTCCATCGAAATTTGTGAACGGGTAAGATGTTTTTATCAAGTTGACAGGCTCTCGGAATTGAATCTCGCACTGATAATCTCTGACCTTTCCAGGTGTATTTGAAAATACGTGCTTGTAACGCTTATATTCTTCGATCAGTTGTTCAGCTTGTTGAGCTGTTAATTGAGCTCTCGTTTTCTCTCTCTGGAAAGTTCGGATTTCTTCGAGTTTTTCTTGCCATAGTTCTTCATTGTCGGTCTCGTCATAAATCCCATTATTTAGTACATGTTCTCCAGTATTTCTGTACTTTTGGATATGGTACATTGTTTCATGTGGCTGTATTTCTTCACTATTGGTCAGTTCGGTTGTCAAAATAAGTTCTATCAGTTCGGTTATCACTATTCTTCTTCAAAATAAGTTTGTATTTGCTCAGGTCAATTATGGCTGAGTACTGGCGCAGCATATCGCAACCAATTAGCATCTGGAATGGTAATCCACTGGCTGCTAAAAACGTCATTGTCACGGTTTGTCCGTTGCTTGTCAGTTCGAGTTGCACTTGTTTTCGGACGGTTCTGTTTTGTCGTCCGGTCGCTCCTACAAGGACAATGTTGCTGATGGGTAGCGTAAGTATAATTGTCTTACTTGCTTCTTGAATTTTCTGAAGCTCGATACCGTCGATTAATGAGATATTGGATCCAGTGTCTATCATAATTTGTGCTGGTACTCCGTTGACTTGCGTTGAAATATAAGCAATCTCGTTATGTTTACTATCAGATTGGTTGCTACCTTCTTCGAGGAGTTCCTCTATAATATTCTTCAGATAATTATTGCGCACGATTGTAATTGTGCGTTCGCCGTTGGTTTGAGTAACGATGCGATTTAACCCAATAGACTGGTTCAGTGAGGGTACGAGTAGGTTTTTCACTGCCGCTCCTAGTTTAACGTCATCTCGGACTGATTGTTACGATCGTCTTGCTGATTTGTTGGCGGACTTCCGCTCGTTGACGGTCGGGGTTCAGGCTGGTTGTGATCCTCTTCGTGCCGGTCACGCCTGTACACTTCTTGGCTTCGACTCCGGCCCGTGTTGGTTCTGGTGTCACGTCCGTAATTACGATCACTGTATCGGTGTCCGTACGCATTCCGGTCGGCACTTCGTCGTCCTTGATAGTATGATCTATTTCTACCGTCACTTTTGGCCCTCACGTAATGCATTTGACGATAGTTGCGATCGTTGCTGCGATTTCTATTGTCATTTGTATTGCCGTTGAAATTTGGCCGGTTGTAACTGGTGTTATTCGGCCTATAGGGTTGATGTGTATTATTTGGCCGATTGTATTGATTATTCTGATTGTTCGGCCTACTATTGTTATTATAGCCGTTATTTGGTTGGCTGGTCGGATTGTTATTTGTTCTATTATGTGACTCGTTAGTCGGGTTATTCGCATTGTTACGGTTGTTATAATTAGGACGGTAGTTATTGTTGTTATATTGGTAGCCGTTCTGAAAATTTTTGTTTTCGCCCCTGTCGTCCCGCTGTCGGCTCCTACGGTAATAACGCTCCCTTTCGTAATCTTCTAGTAGAGCCGCCATGGATTGGATGGTCTTAATTTGGCTACCCAGCCGCGCTCTGGAGACACCCTCTTCGTAATGAAAGGCGAGTTTCGTCACTAAACTTTCTTCTGGGATTTTCGGCTCTAAGTTTCTTGCTAGGCATACCTTTCCCAGGAAATATGCCGTGAAAGTCGTCCCTCTGGTGGCGTCATACCTGCCGAAACATATACTGTCTCGCACGATGTTTTGTGTTGCTTCCGACCAGTATTTCCTTTTGAACACGTCTTTAAATTCTTCGTAATTCGTGAGATCGTGTCTCGTGGCCGTCCACCAATTGTCGTTTATATCACGAAAATACTCGTCCAGGTACCCTCGGATAATGGTCCATCTATTCTCCCGAGTCTTGGCCAGTTGTTCGTCCACTCTCTCCAAGAATTCCATCAGGTTTCGCCGGTATTGTTTGAAGTTAATTACTTCCCGGTTGTCCATGTGCTGGTACTGTGTCATTACTGGCGGTCTGTTGTTAATTACTTCCAGCTCCTCCCTGATTTTGGCAATCTCTCGTTGCTGGATTTCTTCAATTCTGTTTTTGTTTTGTTGACCTTGTCCGCGAACTTCGTTTACGGCGGTGTCGATCTCCCGGCATTTCTCTCCAAAATCTGTCCGTACCTGTGTTATATTTTGGTCGGTTGCGGTTTTTATGGATTCTATTCGGATCTGGCTGTCTTCTTCCATGTTGGTCATTCGTTCGCCGAAGTCTTCCTTCGTTTGTTGCAGCTCATGGCTCGTAATTTCCCATTTCCCGTGTATCTCGGACATCTCTCGTCGTATACCCGTCATCTCCTCCTCGATCTTATTATTGATCCGCTCATTATTATTTTCGATGGTTCTGCTCAACTCTTCCTTCAACTCCTCCAAGTTTTTCTGGTTGTCCAGTTTCAACTCTTCCTTTAACTTCTCCATGTTCACTGCAATTTCCTTATTATTTTCGGCCATTTGCTGGCTGTTCCTGTTAAATTTCTCATTAATTTCCTCTTTTAATTCCTCCTTATTTTTGTTCAATTCTCCCTTGAACTCTTTCAATTCTCCCTTGAAATCTTCCTTTAGTGATGTTATTGCCCTCATTATTTCCAGTAAACTTCCGTCCTCTGGTCGCGCGGGTTTCTCCGGTTGAATTTCTGGCTGCACGGGTTTGACTGGTTCCATTGGAGGTAACATTTGTTCGGCGTCTTCTACCGGAGTCACTTCCTTCTCTTCCGCTCGAACTTCCTTTTCGGCCTCCTTCGTCCGCCTTAATGATGATGCTCTCTTCATCTTGTTGACCTTCTGTCGTACCTGCCGCTAGATATTCTATCGTAATTCTAGCCTCACTAGTTGGTGCGCCACTTTGTTAAAAGAGAAGTGTTGTCGTGTATATTAAAATATCTAATATTTAATGTTTATGTAGTTGTTAGTTTTATCGAACGTAAATTGTGTCGTTCGGAAGCGTCTGGTAGCCTGCGTGCCTTACCTGTCCCTTCTCGCACTTTTAGTAATTCCGGGTAGGCGCCAAATTGTTTTTCTTGAAAACAATTAAAAGTTTTTATTTGTATAGTATGGTGATTTGTTATCGAAAATTCGAATAGTTCGCCGTCTGGCTTGTAACTGATTCTCGTGTGAGTGGGGGAACACGTGTTGCCAACTTGAATTAAAGTTGGTTATGTCGACCCACTGCTAGTAAACAAAACATACATAATATTTTCTACAAATAAATACTGGACAGTTTGTTATCAGTACGCACTTTTTTATTAGGCTTTTGCTTGTTAATTATCGTTAACGCTTCATAAAAATAATAACTGTTATAATAAAATTTTAGCCTCGGAAATATAATCTCTCGCTCTGCGGAGCGCTAGGTTGGCAGTGCAAAGTTTACAATTGACTCTGGTTATTATTTCACAAAATAAATCTGCCAATTGGGTTCTTTTAAGTACGAAACAGAGGTTTACATAACAAGATAACAAAATTAGAACATATCATTAAAAGTTTGTGATCATTAAAATTATACAAGGTTTGCTATAAATTAAATATTGTGATGTTGAAGTGTGACAGTGTCGTTGTGTAACATAGGTTATCATGTGTTCATTCAATGTTCACAAAGTTATTTCTTTATTTTATTAATCCTTGAAAATATATTCAGTGATAGTGAGAGTTTTTATTATATAGTTAGAATTTTTGAAAGAGAATTTGTTTTATTAAAATCAAATAAATTCAGCAATACTCAACGTTAGTAGATATGGTGGGTATTGTCAGTCGTCCATGTAAAGTAATGGGCCGGTGTTTATTCTTCCTACTTCTGATCTTGGGCTCAAAATTTGGTTGTCATCTTCTTCAAGTTGAACTACAAGTATTTTCCGGTCATCTGGATTAATTCCGAACTGGTCCTTGGTGTAAATTAGTTGTAATGGCCTCTCATCTGTTGTACTGCTACTCCTTCTCAAAATTGTGGGCACTTATACTGTTTTTCTATTGAAAATTTGGGCCCTTCACGGCGTGGCGTCTCTCCAGTTTAGCGTCACTACATAAAGTATTGTTCCTAACTGAAATTAGTCAATATTCGGTTGTTGTCATGGTTACTCAAGGTTTTTGATTGGCTGAAATTGGCTAAAGAGTATTGTTAGGGTATTTGAATTTTTATTTAAACTGGTTACTGATCTTCTAAATGTAATTAATCTTCAGTACTCCCTTTTTAGTAGTAAATATTATCACCACTGTTCATATTTTGGCTCAAGGATTAATTTGACATCCAATATTATAGTGTTCATTTAGGTATCAACATTTTGACAGTTTTGTGAATTTTATTTAATTATACTGTTTTCTCAATTTACATTATTATCATAATATTTCTGCCTTAACATGATTGTCTATTTGTATTTCATAGTTTATGTGGTTTAGTCTTCCTAATGTCAGTGTTTAATTCTATAAATTGAAGTTTTTTGTAGTTGACAGTTGGGAATTTGCATAGGCTTAAACAGCAATTGACTATTTTTCTTTAATAACTGATATTACATTTTGTTCTCCTTGTAATGGGTCCTGATTGTTTGAATACAAGATTCTGTTCATTTGTTCAATGTTTAAGTCGGTTCTTGTAATTGTGTGTAATTTTATTGTTTCCCTATATTAATTTGTCTACTGTGATAACTCTTTTTTAGTGTCATTGTATTTGAATGTATGGCTTGTTTCTTGTTTACTGGTTTCTTTGGTTTTAAAATCTTCTTTCTTACAACATATAACATAACATCTAATGGTTTTAACAATTTCCATAGCTATAATTCTTATCATTTAAACATAATTATTGGAACATAAACCTTAGTCATTTAAACATAATTCTTATTCATTTAAACATAATTATTTGAAACATATTATCCACTCCTACTCTTCATCTCCCCATACTCTTTGATGACTTATAATTATTACTTGACATAAAAAGTAAAGACATAAACATGAATTAATTATATTAATACAATGGTATATTGTTATGACTAACTCTAATTGACATTAAGCCATAACTGAATCTTCAACAACTGTTTACTATCTAATATTAATATCTTTTTTTATTATTATCAGTTTGTCATGAAAAATATTCTTTAATGTATCATTTTAAATTAATGATATTGGATTCTTATTTCTGTGAATAAAATCATATATTTTGGTGTATTAACACACTGATAGTCATTCGTTCTTGAATACATGAGTAACAATACTAATTAACAAATTATTACCTAACATTAAGATTTGCAAACTAAAATATGACAAGTAGTAAGTACTACTATTATCTAAAACCTACTTATTATCTAGTCTGTTACACTTTGTTTCATTTTGTTATTAATACACTTGTGTTCACTGGATAATTGCTATTAAGTGCCACAGTCCTTTCTGTGATTAGCCATTATCAGCCTTCACTTATTTTTTACCACTCACTGATGGTTTTTGATCACTCTTAACTCTTTAGTGTTTTTTCACTGATTATTTGGTGTCTATCCCTATCAATAGGGTTCTATTTAATTTGGGGTTTTCGCACTATCACTTTGCACTTCATATGTTTAATTTAAGTGTTACTAGTGGGTATTACCTAACTTTAAATTCTCTTTCTCACTTTACTATGTTCACTATTTCTCTAACTCCCTACCTCTCACTTTACAAGGTTTAATTATAATATTAACAAGTTCATGTCGTTTTATTGTATCACTAATATGTTAGTATCGTGCTAATGTGATTTGTTTTAGTTTACTCTATTTGTTTGGGGTTATTGTGCCCTTCTATATCTTAAGTACTTAATGATTAGTATCTCTAACTTGTCTGTCCTTACAATTATTAATATTATATACAATTTTCATTAGTGATTCTATTTCTTTGGTTTAATACAAGTTTGGTGTTCTTTCTTAGTTCACTTTCTTTTGTCATACATTATACGTCACTTCCTTAGTGTTGTGGCTGATTGTATCACTACACTTATATGTTAATTGTCTTTTAGTCACTATTCTTCTTATTTACACTTATGTTGGTGCGGTGGCTATTTCTAGTCCATTTGCAGTTGTCACTATTAGGTTATTCTTGGTCCTTTGGGGCTAGTTCTACTCTCTCTCTTACCATCTATTGGGCTATTCGGGTTAAATCGTCTTATTTCTGTATTTACCATTTTGGTTTGTTTGTTTGTTACTACTTTATTAATATAAGTTACTGTTCTGACTACCTTGATATGTCTGACCGTTTTATTATTCTGATTCACCCATTCTTCTATTCTAATTCATCCCTTTTTATTCTAGTGTTAATGACTAAATAATTTATCTGGTCATGTCTTCTTCATTATGGTTAGATGAAGATATGTACCATTACAACGTACGCTACTCACTACCTTTCTGTACGTTTACAGTGTCTGTAATATAGTCTTTTGGATGTTAAAATTAGTTATGTTGTAAAACGTTTATTATAAATATTCCTTATTTATTTAAAGTGAACAAATTTCTCACATCAAAATGCGAACAGTGTCTTTAATGTCAGATATCTCCTAAAAATTCACAAAACGTAGAAAAGTAAACAGAATAATATTTATCGTTGGCAATAAAAAAAAATCAGTATGGAGAACCATACATGACTTCCATGCTCTCAGATTATATAAAAAATCATTTGGTACTGCCTTTATGCGTACCCGCATTTATTTCGATAATGCGATTTTTGGGCTTAGATAGGTAGTGAATATCGCACATAATTTTATGTAGTGAAAGAATTATACAAATTTTAATTTTGTATGTTGCAAAACAGTTGGCTGGTGATTGCAATTGATTTCGTTTGTCATTTTTTAATGGTAAATGACTGTAGTAGTAATTTATCACCGGGTCGTGGCTGTGACACCAAAAATTGATTATGTTAGGTTAACATGAAAACTGAAATTATACATGAAAACCAATACGTGTGTAATGTAAAACTATTTTTTTTATAAAACCACGAAAAACCCAACTCGAAGTAAGGCGGGAGTGGCCCAAGGGTTAACCCCTTGCCTATTATTATAGGCCTACATGTCACTTTTTTGTGGCAGAACTCGTTTTTTTTGGTAAAATTCGTTTTCCGACAAGTACTCGTTTTGTGACTAACAAAAAACAAACATCCATTATGTACAATTTGTAGAGCATATGTTGTCATTCCTTAATACAGTGTTTTTTGTTTTTTCATTAACCATAAATATTTGTATTTTTCATTTTGTATTTGCAGTTGTTTTTTCCAATTTGTAAACTTAAAAACGTTAGGTTCTTTATTTTAAGTGTTACTCTGTTATACGCATTGTATTACACGTTTAATGTTATGTTTTCTCAACCACAGCTTTTATTTATTTTAGCAGTAAACTAAAAACCCAAAACCATTATTACCTAACTACCAAATGAAAACAACACGTATTTTTGCTTTACATTAAGAAATAGGGCAATTTACAATTAGTACACTTCTTCTTTTCCACACCGTAATATATCGATACAATCGCATATTAAAAACATCGAAATGTATTGCGGGTACTCATACAGTTCCAATCATTTACTTGAATTCGGTTCGATAATTCCTAAAAAAATATAGAATTATGTGAAAGTGAAATAAAATGTTTCCATAGAAAATAATTCTTTGTTGTCAATAAAGTAGTACACATATAAAACTTATAAAAAATTATCTCCTCCCTCATCAACTACCATTTTAATTTATAGAAAATTACCCTCTTCCCCTTCAACTACCCTTTTCATTTATAGATATTTCATCTACCTTTCTACAGTGGATTATTATGACCTTCTTTTAAGAATACTTTATTTATCAAAATTCAGCACTTTACTCTTGTTAAAAAGTAAAAGATTGCAGGTAAACTACCCCTTCCCCTTAACCGATCTTCACAAAAATCAATAGGCCTTGAGTCCTCTACAATTCAGAAATGTATGCAACAAATTATTTGATTGTGTTTGAATTTGCGGCAGTTATCGTTTGCCATAGAAAAAATTCTACAGACAAACAGGACACACACACACACACACTTTTCGAAAAATGACTTTTTTTCATGTTTTGAGGGTAGTACAATCAGAATCTGCCATTATCTCGAACACGATTTTCGCCATGACCATACTTCCATTTCCTTATGGAATATGGAAGTAAAATGGTTATATTTATAAAATAATTATAACATAAGTTGTGAAATTATTTACTGTCAAGGAAACGCTATTCATTGTTGTGACTCACTCAAGACTGTATGTAGGTTTTTGAGATTATATTTTTTTTTTAATGACAAAATTTCATTTCCTTAAGGAAGTTTCAGCAGAAGTAGTAAGTTGACATTGAAATAATACAAAATATTGGTATGGAGAACCATACATGACTTCCATGTGCTAAGATTAAAAATTAATTTAAAATCATTTACTTCAATTAGGTTCGATAATTTCTAAAAAATATTCCCCACCCCAAACTATTTTCACTATTTATAGATATTTTTGTTATTATGGGGTAGTCGTTTAATATAATGTTATTTTCGAGTCACTTTATCTATAAAAACTAGGTACTTTATTCTTATAAAGTATCTGAACATCGCAGACAATCATCCCTCCTCCTCAACCGATCACCACCATTAATGATATTTACACTTACATAGAGTAAGAGTTTTATCATATGTAATTGCTAAGGTATCTTAGCCTTCAAAACTAACCCCCTTCCTCTTCAACTACCCTTTCTATTTCTAGATATTTCATCTACCTTTCTACAGTGTATTATTATGTCCTTCATTTCACGATACTTTATTTATCAAAATTAAGTACTTTACTCTTGTTAAAAGTGAAACGTCACAGGTAAACTACCCCTTTCCCGTAACCGATCTTCATCAAAATCAACTCAGGCAACTGAGTCCTCTACAACTCGGGCACATATGCAAAAAATTATTTGATTCTGTTTGAATTTGCGGTAGTTATCGTTCGCCATACAAAAACTTACACATACAGACACACAGACAGACTTATACATACATATACACACACTGACTTTTTCTGCATGTTTTGAGGATAGTACTGTAATCAGAATCAGTCCTTATCTCGAACGCGAATTTTTTCTTGTCCACTATTCTTCCATTTCCTTACGGAACATGGAAGCAAAAAGGAACCTCCAGATAAAAGAACTGTATGTACGCCTGAAAACATTGCGCGCATAAGATATATCCTACGCTATCCTATGCTAAATATTCTGCTTGACGCCATACAGTTTCACGTCGCTCGTCGAATACCAATGTTCGAAAAATTCGTTATAATGATTTAAACATGCGCCGTACAAAATTCAAATATATTGTAAACCTTAAGTGACAGTGATACAGTAAATCGTGTGACCTTTTGCCGCCAATTCTCGTATGCCATAAATAACAACGTAGACGTTATTCACAATACGCTAGTGAGTAATGAAACGCATTTTCATCGGAGCGGGCATGTAAATAAACAAACTTTTCGGTATTGAGAGCCAAATAAGCGTCGAGAAATGCTTCGAGAACCATTGCACACTGCTAAACTTACTGTATGGTGTGCAATAGCTTCCTTTGGAATAATCAGTACTCACTACTTTGAGAAAGAGAATGAGAATTCCATTACTGTTACATCAGGACAATATGTCCAAATGTTTAACGAATTTTTGTCTTCCCAAGTTGCAGAAAAGTCTGAAATCACACCAAACAGTATGGGGAGCAACCAGCCATAGGGCTAGGGGATCAATGGATGCAGTTTAACGAGTTACCTTCAGGAGTGGCAACATTCCGTGGCCCGCGAGATTGCCAGCGTGCCATTTATTCTACTGGGGATATTTGAGAGTAAGGTGTACAATGATCTACCCCCATGAAACGTAAAAATTCGACTTCAAAAGTGTGCAAGTTGAAATTGTCGCCACATTCGGGGTGTAGTGTTCAAAAACTTGTAGTTTCTGCTTACTTTCAATTTATGTTCAATGTATACTTTCGATTTAGTGTAAATGTTAATTTTACAATCCATAAATAAAACACAACTGAATTTTTAAAGTCACCCGTATCATTGATTGTTCCTGTATTTTAAGAATTGTTTTGTACAAATGTTTAAAGGAATTACATCATAGTGGACATCGTAGTATGTTATATTTCCTAAAAACCCAAAATACAGTGCTTAATTCTCACTATTTGTATAATAGTAAGGCTTTTAGTAAAAAATTTTAATTTTTCATTGTTGTAATATTGTTAATAACAATAAGTTGTTCGTTTCTAAGCAATTGATAGAAATTAAATGAAATTATTTAGTTTAATTCAAACCAGCAACGATAACAGATGTGTCCTGTTGTTGTCTCTACAGATAAATTCAGCTTGTGGCTCCTTTACCCTCTGTGAAATACACCAGGCAATGGAATTTTTGCTAATCTGATTGTCATGATTAGGATACGGGCATCACACTCACACACACCCGTTTGGCGGACACATGTCCTGCGTTGCAGTATGCGTGTTGGGAGTCAGCGCAAGCGCGCGCTTTGCATTGACTTCAACACGCATTCTGGTAAGCGCGCCCATGTGTTGCCCGCGCGTACAGACTCACACCGCACCGCTGAGCCGACACATGTCCTGCGATGCAGTCTGCGTGTTGAGGGTCAGTGCAAGCGCGCGCCTTGCATTGACTCCAGCACGTACTCTGGTACGTCGCACGCATGTGCGCTCGCGGTGTACACACATGCTTCGTTGTTCTAATCGTGGCAATCATAGTAGTAAAATTTTTCAACTGGAGTATGTTCGCAATGGGCAAATTCAGCCAGGGTTGAATTTATTGTAGACAACATACAAAACACGTTACATGTTCTGGACTACGATTCGACAAAATAAATATAGGCTATACATTTCTGGTGGAGGAACACATACACCATGTTGGACTTATAATAAATATATTAACAGAAACTACAAATTTGAGTTTTCTTGTTACTTCATTTAATGTATTTCTGTAATTAATATTTTCCATATTCTTTAATAAATTGTAAAAAATTCGGTAATGTACGTATTTGCTTAATATTCTGTTGTTGGTGTTGCTCCTATCGTAGAAGGTGGTGTCGTACAATCTAGGCTGTACTTTGTAAAAGGCTTAACTTTAAGACTTGAAAGTTAACTTTACGTTAAAGTTAAATTACAAATTTTTAGTTTTCTTCTTCTTCTTCTTCTTCTTCTTCTTCTTCTTCTTCTTCTTCTCCTCAACCCAGTGGTTAGTGGTCTTGCAATCATCCTTTACGTAGGCAGCCTCTTGATCATCATATACCTTCCTTTTCTTACCCGAACCGTGCAGTCCTACCTGGGCCTGGCTTTCCCCTCCCACTACGCCCTCGATCGAGGCGGTGAACAAGTTTGAATGGCATAGCAGGTGCCCATCCAACTTTTCTTTCCACAGTGATCCAATCAACATTTTTTTTGAGTTTTATAAGCACATGAATGCATAGAAGTCTCCTTTCTGTACTTACTTTAATACTGTCTTCCAATTTCAATCTGGGTCTGCCTCTTCTCCTTTTACCTTCTGGTTTTGCTTCCCACGCTCTTCTAGGGTATCTTTGATTTTCTATTCTACAGACGAGGCTAAACCGTGTCAACTGTGAGCTTTGTATCATATCAATTAAAGGGATCATCTCGAAGTTCCGGCGGATAGTGAGGCTTCGTATTATGTCTGTTACTGTTTTGACAAAACATTTCATTCGCATACTGTAATGGTACTTATCTTCAACAAACAATAATGAAGAAACATGACAAAAATAAATTATTTAAATACTTAACACTATGATAAAAAGGGATGAGTCGGAGATTAAAGAATGGGCGATTAAAAAATAATAATACGATCAAACATATGAAAGTAATCATGAAAGTAACCTCTAATAAGAAAAAAGTAACAAGCAACGGACCGAAACGTTGAAAACAATGATAAATGGCGATTTAACCACAATAGCCCAATAGACGGTAAGTGAGAAAGTAGAACCAACCCCAATACCAAGGAAAGGATATATAATTATCACAAAGTAAGTGAGAAGGTAGGACCAGCCCCAAAACCAAGGAAAGAATATATAAGTGATAACACATTGTAAGTGAATAAGAAGAACCAGCCAACACTAACATAAGGATGTATAAATAATTAACATGGAAGTGAGAAGTAGAACCAGCCCCAACACCAAGGAAGGGATATATAAACTATCACAAATGAAATAAAGACAGTGAAAGTGCACAACACCAGTGATAAACCAAGAAAAGAGACCAATCAATAATAATTGTATATATTGATGATGACTGTAAACACATACAAACAATGTAAAATAAGAAGTGTTAAATTTTAATGACTTAAGTTTTAGAAGGGTACATTAACCCAAATGAATAGAGATAACTATGACAAATCAAACTAGCACGACACAAACTTATTAACTGTATAATCAAACCTAGTAGAGTGAGAGATAGTGTATTAGAATAATAATGAACATTTTAAAAAATGAGAAAGAGAATTTTAGTAAGCAATACCCATCAGTAACACTTAAACCAAATATAGAGTGCAAGGTGTTAGTATTAAAATACCCAAATTAAATAGAACCCCATTAATAGTGATAAACACTGATAAATCAGTGGAAAAAGTTTTAAGAGTGCATAAAAAGTGAGTGAAGGCTAATAATTGCTAAACACAGAAAGGACTGTGGCAATCAAAAGCAATTATAAGTGAACACCAGTATATGACAAACTAAACTACAGTGTAGTAGATTAAATACTCAATAGAATTAAGATAGCAGTAGTAGTGACTACATACCATATATTAAATCTTGAACAATTAGTATTCTAAGTGGCAATTTATATTATTACCTATGTGTTTAAGAAACATTGACTATTAGTGTGATAATACACAGTATAGAGAATTTCTAATATACAGAGGTATAAAACCAAACATTCTTAACCCAAAATGATAGGGGAAAGACATTTAATAATAATAATCATTAAAAGATTTTAATAAAAAATATAGTAAAATGTTATTAGAGTGTCATGTTAATGACCTAATGTCATATAGAATTAGTAATAAGGAATTATCAATATGTTCAAATATTTAATTAATGTTTATATGTTTGTTTTTATACTATGTAATAATTATTACTCACCAAAGAGTATGAGGAGATGAAGAAAATGAACATTGTGAGTAATGACAAGCAAATAATTATGTTTAATGAATAGAGTTATGTCTGTGGGAATTATTAGACCATAAGATCAAATGTTATATGTTAAATAATAAAGAATAAGAAATAATAATTAAAAACAAACAAAAACAGTAAACAAAAAACAAAATAAATACAGACAAATACAATGATACTAAAATGCAGTTATGACAATAGACAAGCCAGAATATGGAACCATAAAATCACATACAATTACAATAGAACAGACAATAAAACCATAGAACAAAGGAGCAAACCATGTATTAAATCAATCAGAACCCATACAAGGGGAAAATAAAATGCAATCTCTGTAATTTAAGAAAAATAGCCAATTGCTGTTTAGGCCTAGGCAAATGCCTAACTGTAAAAATACAAAAACTTCAATTTTGAGAATTGAACAATAACATTAACAAAACTAATGCAAGTAAACAATAAAAGACAATTAGGCAGTCATATTAAGAAAGAAATATTAAAGTAATCAGGTAAATTAAGAAAACAGTGTAATTAAACAATATCAACATAACTGTCAAAATGTTAATACATCAGTAACCCAATCTTATTGGATGTCAAATTAATCCTTGAACCAAAATACGAACAGTGGTGATAGTATTTAATGCTCAAATTTGAATACCGAAGATTAATTGCATTTAGAAGATCTGTAACCATTTTAAATAAAAAAATTCAAATCTCCTAACAATTGTCTTAAGCCAATTTTAACCAATCAGAATTTTTGAGTTACCATGACAACAGCAGAATATTGACAATTTTCAGTTAGGAAACAAGGAAATCTATAGTGACGCTTACATGAAGGGACGCCACGCCGTGAAGGGCCCAAAATTTTATTATAAAACATTAAAAGTGCCCATGTTATATGAAGAAAAGGACCATACCAACTGATGAGAGGATGTTACATTCAACCCAGACCAAGGACCAACTTAATTTAATACCGATGCATTGAAAATAAGGAAATTAACAAGAAGAAGACGCAAGACGTACCTGAAGCCCAAGATTTGAAGAAAGAAGAATCGACATCGACGAATCAACCTACATTAACTATTGACAATACACTTCCTATCAACTGACGATAAGTATTGCGGAATTAATTGAACTTCTTTAAAATAAATTCTCTTTCAAATTTCTCACTAAACTGTGAACTCTCACTATCACTGAAGGTATTATTTTTTCAAGGATTGATGAATAAAATTTAATTTATGAACACTGAATAACTGATTATAACCTATCTATTACACAGATGACACCGTCACACACTTTAACACCACAACATTGAATTTAAAGTAAACCTAATTCAATTTTAATGCTCACGATGATAAAGTGATATATTGTAATTTATTATCTTGTTTTAAAACTTCTTTGTCGTACTTAAAAGGACTCAATTTGGCAAATTTATTGTGTAAATAATAATCAACGCCGTCTTGTGACGAAAGAAAACATTGTATTGCCAACCCAGCCATCCGCTGAGTGAACGACTATTATTTGCCGAGGCTAAAATAATTATATTAATTATAAATTTTGTATAAGCGTTAACAAGGATTAACAGTTCTGTGCCAAATAAAAAAGTGTGCATCATTAACAACTGTCCAGTAATTATTTACAGAAAAATATTATGTATGTTTTGTTTTGTAGCAGCGAGTCAAACTAACCAACATTATTTCACGTTGGTAACACGTTTCCCCCACTCAAACGATATTCGAGTTCATGCCAGTTGGCGAACAATTCGAATCGACATCACCATACTGTAAAACAACCCAGGTAAAAACTTTAAATTGTTTTCTAGTAAAACAATTTGGCGCCTATCGGGAAGTACAAAAGAGTGAGAAGGAACAGGTAAGGCACACAGGCTGCTCGACGCTTTTTATAACACCGAACGAGATTTCATAACGTTCGCAAAACTTTAAACACTAAAAATCAATATTAAAACAGTAACTACAAAATTATAAAACG
Organism: Magicicada septendecula; assembly: GCA_034769895.1. Lineage (NCBI taxonomy): Eukaryota > Metazoa > Arthropoda > Insecta > Hemiptera > Cicadidae > Magicicada > Magicicada septendecula. The sequence continues at coordinate 591,774,984 of CM068367.1, forward strand.
ACACATATCGTTTTCATACAATACTTATACCGACTGGCACTTGGTAGAACCTTCTTATCAGAGAAATACACGTGTTCAAATCAGTGTGTAAAGCTGTGTGAAGTGTGTACATTTCCAAACCTGATCAAGGCACCTGAAAATAAAGGACTTCCATTACTTACTTTCAGTGAAATGCACAACTTAAAGTTATAGTGTCTCCTGAACTTTGCATTGCACTTAGAATTTTCATCACTAACTTGCTTCAGAAAAGAGGTGGTTAGTAAATTGTCATAGATCAAAACCATCTAAAATCAACTTAGGCCCAGAAAATTTCATCGATCTAGCAAAGTTATCGATGGAACTTGTATCAAAATTATGTTTCTTGAGGTAGTCGATGAATTCGTCAGTAGCTCCAAAACAAAAGGTAGCCTCGGCCTCGTACAGAATTCCAACTACGGTTCTTCAGAAATTTTCAGATGATGATTTGGATTAGACTATTGAAATCAATGTACCAAGGTTTTATGTTTTATTTTATATTGTTTTTCGTAAATATATAATTTGCGGACATAATGTGTCTGAAATTATATATAATTACAGGATTATTATTAATAAAACTTTAATTTACTACTGTTTCCTGTTATATTCACTATAGTGTTATAGAATCAATTATTTGAAAAATGAATGTTCGTTCTATGGACTGACAAAATTATTAGAACTATCACAAAAAATTGTGTGGGCGGACCTGACAGATAGATGCAGTTACAAACAAGTTCCAAAGTGAAATCGCCGTTAGACGACCACAAAGAGAAACGATCGCCAGGTAACCGCTAACCGCCTATTTATATTCGCGTATGGAGTAATGCAAGTCATCGTTCACCATACGTGCCCTATCAGCGTGGACAAATCTATGTGTGTGTGAAACGTCCAAACCTTTGCAAGTTCATGTGAAGTGAAACAACACATGAGCAGTGTTATTATTACGAATATTACGAACTCAAATATAGTCAAGCATGTATAGCAGAATCAGCATAGAATTCTTCCGGAAAGTGTAAAAATCTTTGAAAAGGAACATACATGTTTGGACTGCAAATTCAAGGAGTGTTTTACAAAGGCAAGTGATACGTGTATGAGCCAGACTGGCAAAGACTTGTCAGATATGTGGGCTCCAACCATTAAGTAATAATTGCTTGTTATGCCTACTTGTTATTCAACGTAATAAAATTTGAAGAATGTTTTACGACGATCTGCTATTTTGTAAATTTTTCTTTGATTTAGGATTTTAACAGTTTATATCACGTTTTGTTCTTAATTAAAGGAAAATTTTTTAAACCTATGTTTGTGTTTATCTGACTTTATTCATATTAGTATTCTCAGGATTAAATTCTCTACAAATTTTATTGAAATTTTCCTTCGTACGGAAAACCTGAAAAATATTTTTGTCAACTCCTACTTTTTTCGCTTTTTATCAACCTTCTTTAAAATTGCTAACGACAGGAACACAGACCCGCATTCGAACAACGTACGGAACCAGAAATTTTGTTTCATGTTTCAGAAATTTGTATGTTGTATTATTTTCCCTTCGGAATGGGGGGAACGAACGAGACCGGACCCCCTCCCCAGAGGGTCGAAAAAGTTGACGAAGTTTGTTAATCTCTTAATTTGTAGACTATTTTATTATTTTTTCAGCTGTGTACGCTAATATAGTAGTAACTCTTTTTTTAAATAGCCTATACACACAAGTTTATTACACAGCATTTGCGTAAACGTTTGAAATATGAAATATAGGAAAATCAATTCAGTCAATATGTATCTTCTAAACAACGTTTGGATAACACGTATTTTTATTGTGTTATTGCTATTTTAATGGGATTGATTTCAGGATATTATCAGACGTTTTTGAATCACTTTAAAGATAGTAATGTTGATTAGTCTTCACTTGTTTTTGCTCCTGTTTGGACCCCCCCCCCCCCGCAAGACCAAATTATAGATATGCCACTGACTTTGGAACAGTAATTTAGGGAGCACTTTTACCTGACCCTCCCTCATGAACAAACCACATCCAGACCTACGTTTATATACTTATTTTTATTTTTAGATGTAGACTCACCGTCCAAAATAGTGTCCTATTCACTCAGAATACTTCATTGGTGTGTGTATTTTATTTAAATACAAAATATCGATGAAAAGTCTATTCATTTACTTGATAACAAAACTAGTTACCTTAATAGTAGTAAATAATAATCATAGTTTGATATTGTGCGACTAAGTTACAAAGTAGTGATCATGCTCAAATTAAACAGGTGTAACCGAACGATACTTGTGCGAACTAGTGCTTTGTTACCGCACACGTAACCGTACATTCCCCGTTTTTATCACAGAAAGCATCAGTTAACACTGTTTAGACTCAAGTGTGTTCACTTCACACTATTACATGACGAACGCTGTAATTAGTTAACTGGGTGAAGCCTACTGTTAATGTTTCTCCTCTACGTATGCACGATTACATGTTGGGCAATTAAAATGTAGAAGTTGTTCGACTATGGCGTTCCAAGTACAAACCCTACACATTTGCGCGCACACTGAAGAATAGTTTCTCCGCAGACAGCTTAAATTATTTAGTTTTAAGACTGTTTCTGGAACTGTGGCAAAACTACCTAGCGTCTTACATAATTTGAGCATATTCATTCTGTAGGCCTATGTAAGAAACTGAAGAATACTGAAAACTAAATATTAGAAAATTTCTTTCTCTGTAAACAGATAGCACTTTACTTAAGTTACAGTCTCGTTTCTTCCACTGCTGTTTGACAGCCAACAAATAATTATATTTGTTTTTAATTTAAGTCCATATAATTTAAATTACGCAATGTTGTTATCATCAAAGGAACATCATAACTCGCCGTGTATAGTTATCAATATTCTGTAGGAACGTCTTTCAATTAAGTACAACACCTTCGCCTTCAGAAAACCTTTAGATTTAGATTACCCTTTCCCACGGTTACTCAAATTTGTTTAACTTTAGAATATTATAACATCACTTCTGTCTTGCTATAAAGAAATACATTTGTCTTTATAACGATCTGCATGACTGAAACAGACACTGTCTTTTTCCATTCTACGGTAGTTAAAAGTTTTAAATATAGTCCTACTACTAGGTCTACTTTGTCCCATTTAAAGTCTTTTTACCTTGACCACTTTAAAATTTGTTACGCTGTGTTCTTAATTAAAGGAGGTTTTTAGTTTTTAACTGACGTTATTCATGTCAATATTCTCAGTATTAAATTCTATAATTTTGGGAATTAGAGAATTTCAAATTTTATTGAAATTTTCCTTTGCACGCAAAACCTGAAAAATATTTTTTTCAACTGCAACTTTTGGCAATTTTTATCAACCATCTTTAAAATTACTAACGACAGCAACACAGAGTCTGCATTCAAACAGCGTACGGAACCAGAACTTTTGCTTCACAATTTGTGTTTCAGAAATTTTTATATTGCATTATTTTTCCTTCAGCATTGACGTATTTAAGGGAGGAGACGAACGGGATCGGACCCCTCCCGGAGTTCATGCCATATGTTTTGCCCAAAGATACTGAACTCAAACGCTCTGGCTAGACTGTTTTCTGATTGATAAAAATTGTTTCCATAATAAAATATGAGATGACCACTTTATTATAAGAACAATCTACAGCTTAATCCGTGTGAAGAGAACAAAAATTGATTATAATGAAATTTAGTTCAAACATGAATGTTATATGCGGATTCCACTATGAATATTAGTTCAACAAGAAGAATATAGCTAGAATGAGAAATAAATAATGTTGAATGTACGTATGAAATGTTTTGATAACTTTTCCGTGTGCGCTTAGCATTGTTTATACAGACCGGACAGTTGCGTGACGTGCAATTGACATTATAATTTGTTGTTAAATATTGTGTCTCGTTAATGTTTTAACAAACAAATACTTATACACAAACAGCAGGCATACAATCTTCATGTATTTTAATTTTTAACATCATTTCAAAAGCAACGAGAACAAAGAAAACTTTATAAAATATTCGTACTTAAAGGTCACATTTATTTGTGTAACCTTGCTTTGTGTAAGGTAAATATAGGCAGAATTCATATCGTTAGCAATCCTATTTGATGCTAGATATAGACAGTTATCATGCAAGTGGGTTACACAGCAGAATGATTCATTCGATACGCTTCCATTACATAAAATACTAGATTCACTATAGATTATAGATTTATAGATACACTATTATTTATTATATACATTGTATAAAATATTGCAGGTTTGAGTACGGTCGTGGGAATGACAACTTCTCTTATAACTGGTACACGCGGAAATGTTGTTGCTAGTCTTTTAGAATAAACAGTTTCCCTGAGCCGAGTTGTAGTTGCCTTTACGGAGGAGGATTAGCAGGCAGAAGATCAGGACATACTCCAGGGAAAGAATACAACCCCTCAACGATGAAAAGGCTGATTCCTGGATGTAGGAGGCAAGGGAAAATACTTGATTAAAGATTCTCAGGTTATTCGACGGACTGTTGATAAATGTAATGTTGACTCATAGCATAAAATTTTAAGGAGAAAATTCAGATCTCCAGAACAGAGAACGTTTATTTTTTGGGGGGCAATAAATTTTACGTACTTTCATAGGTATTTTGAATGTTAACGCCGTGACGAAGTGTTGGAAATTAGAAAATCTAAAAATTGAAATGAAATGAGAAAGCGTAAGTGTTTAGTAAATAAGTGTAATGAGGTACAGTAGGTTAACGAGGAGACGTTTCTGGAATAATGACTACAGACATTTATTTTCAAGATAATGAGGGAAGGAACGGATTTGTGTTAGACAAACGACAGGGATGTAATATCAAAGGCACAGCCAGTTTAGTGACAAGATACATGTGATACTAATAGTAACAATTCCAGAAAATAATATTCTATGGATAGGCTTAATGCCATAGTAATACGGACCTCGTACATATCTTATCATATGATTGTGGAGACGTGAGTGTGACAGGTGAACGGACAAAATTAATTCAGTGAACGGAAAATAAAACTTTACAGAATGACTACGGTCGGGAAAGAAGAAGTAGAATAGATTATTGAAAACAGGAATGAAGAGAAACGTAACTTATACAATTATGCAAAGTTAAAAATATAAACAAATCGCGTATACAAATTTTTGTACTATCAAAATTGTTATTTTAATTGACATCTTTATATTCCTCTTTCTTTCATATCTTCAAAATATCCAACTTAAGAAAGTAAATAAAAACAATATAATATAATCAAACATATTTTCTTAACGATGTTCAAAGTTAATGTCAGGTATTAAAATAAAAAGATAAATTGCCCCAAAAATATATTCCATGCTAATATTGGCCACAGTAACACTAAAATTTACAGTAGACTTGGAAGCATTGTTTAGTCAAATCTATAGCTACAGATCTATTACAGATTAATTGAATACACTGTTGCTTGGAGTCTACTCACTGTTCTCCAGGACAAGCTAATTTGCCCACAGGAACATGAATTTCCTTTTCGCTGGATTAGAACACATACAATCCAGCCTTGAGTTGCAAATTTTTTTTTTCAATGAAAAAATACCTTATAAAAATGTATACACGTTTAATATAGACTTTTTAAGGGGGTTAAAACAAAGCAGGTAAGACGATATGATTAAATTTAGTTGTGTGTAAATATACAAATATTGGAATATTCACAATCTTCAGAAATAGCAAACAGTATGCATTTGCAGGCTGAATTGCGTTTCAGTTCACAGAAATAGAAGTTAAAAATCAATCTATGTGAGAGCTTAAAACTGCTCCATCACAGTAATAAACAACCGAAAAGTATTGAATCTGTGTTTTTTGTAGTAAACTTGGTTTCCTACGGCTGGTTGCACTGCAATCGCATCTTTACTCTGCCGACTTTCCTTCTCCAGATTCACGAACAATGATGCTCTATTTTGTACAAACGCGTTTTGCATTTTGTAACCGTGTTAATTTGTCTTCACATTTAGTTTTGATTCTGCCCACAGCTTTTCCCTTTCTGTCAAGTATTTTACTAATACCGTTCTTCAGAAAATAAATAGGCCTATATTTTCGTCGGAGATTAGATATGTTTTTATACCAATATATCCGTATATGCCTGATAAAAAGGGTATATTAACCTTTTTTGTTATAAATATTCTTACAAATACGCAACAAAAAGGAAATGAAGAAAGGAGTGGGAGAGGAATTGACAGAGAAATGAGGAGAAATAAATTAACAATGTGAAACTTACAGTTTTTATTAATTCACTGAAGAATTTAATGTAAACTGGAAATTGATATTTAAATGATTGGTATACATGTAGTTTGACAGTAACAATACTGCTTATTATGTCCGTTCAAAAACAGCAGTTTGCAAATAAAGTGGTACATTTTTGTTACTGGAAAGACAGCGATAAAAATGAATAATAAAAACCTGAAGCTATTTAGTGTTTGGCAATTTGTTTAACACTTCACACCCATGTATCTAGAAACAGAGTTTCCCAAATTTTGTTTCATTAATTAATATTATTAAGTAATAAAAACAATAAAATTGCATCGCTTACTTAATGCGTTGAATGGAGCTAACTACAATACAGACATAAAAATTACTTTTCCAGACAATGTGTAAAGCCAACGTCCAGACGGTATTATTTGAGCAGAAGGGCTATAAGTCATTTCAGAAGCACTATTATTTAATCAGATCACAGAGGGAACGAACGAAAATAGAATCTCGGGCGTGTTGTTTTACTTTACTCGTTCAGCGGGTGAGAGGGAATTAACCGATCGGTGAAACAATCCAGCTGATTAAATTGAGCAATAAACACACTTTAGAATGATGTGATGTCTCGACTAATTTATCGATCGCTTCGTGTACTATGTTAACATTTTTATACATATTTATTGGCACGGGGAGAAATATGTGTATATATAATTGGTTATATGAAAATGTTCATTTATTTGATTTATTGATGTACATTTTTTGATCGCCTTTACTGGTTAATATCATTAAGTAATGTTAAGAAAATTGGTACTGTACATTTATGCACACCCGCAGGTATTTTCGATTATTCCATTTTTTTGGTTCGATATGTAGTTTTATGTATCGCACATAATTATATGTAGGCGAAAGAATTATACAAATTTTAATTTTGTTTGTCATTTTACAAATGAAAAATGTTTGTCGCGCGTGCCTGTGACGCCAAACCTGTTGTTAGGTTAACATGAAAACTGAAATTACACAGGAAACCAATACGTGTGTAATGTAAAACAATTTTTTTTTTGCTAAAACCACGAAAAACCCCAATTTGAAGTAAGGCGTATTACTTACTATACATCTCACTTTTTTTTTGGCAGAATTCGTTTTTTCGGTAGAACTCGTTTTTCTACTAGTACTCGTTTTCCTGACTATTACCCGTTGTGTGAATAGACCACTGGAAAGCCACCAACTCGGAAGTTGGGCCACCCCTTGCCTACACTATACATGTCACTTTTTTGTGGCAGAACTCGTTTTTTTTGTAATATTCGTTTTTGCAACAAGTACTCGTTTTGTGGCTAACCAAAAAATAAAAGTCCATTATGTACAATATGTAGAGCGTATGTTGTCATTCCTGAATATATAATGTTGTTTGTTTTTTCCATTAACCATAAATATTTGTACTTTTCAGTTTACATTTACTGTTGTAGTTTTGTAATTTCTCAACTTGAAAACGTTAGGTTGTTTATTTTAAGTGTTACTGCGTTATAAACATTGTATATACACATTAAACGTCATGTTTTTCTTAACCATGGCTTTTATTTATTTCAACAGTAAACTAAAAACCCAAAACCATTGTTACCTAACCTCCCAAATGAAAACAACTCGTATTTTCGCTTTACATTCGGTAGAACTCGTTTTTCTACTAGTACTCGTTTTCCTGACTATTACCCGTTGTGTGAATAGACCACTGGAAAGCCACCAACTCGGAAGTTGGGCCACCCCTTGCCTACACTATACATGTCACTTTTTTGTGGCAGAACTCGTTTTTTTTGTAATATTCGTTTTTGCAACAAGTACTCGTTTTGTGGCTAACCAAAAAATAAAAGTCCATTATGTACAATATGTAGAGCGTATGTTGTCATTCCTGAATATATAATGTTGTTTGTTTTTTCCATTAACCATAAATATTTGTACTTTTCAGTTTACATTTACTGTTGTAGTTTTGTAATTTCTCAACTTGAAAACGTTAGGTTGTTTATTTTAAGTGTTACTGCGGTATAAACATTGTATATACACATTAAACGTCATGTTTTTCTTAACCATGGCTTTTATTTATTTCAACAGTAAACTAAAAACCCAAAACCATTGTTACCTAACCTCCCAAATGAAAACAACTCGTATTTTCGCTTTACATTAAGAAACAGGACAATTTACAATTACTACACTTCTTATTTTCCACATATCGATAAAATCGCATATTAAAAACATCGAAAATGTACTGCGGGTACGCATAAAGGTACAGTTACAAAAAATCTTATATATTGAATTTTCTTTTATCTGTTACTGTGTTAACAGATTTAGACACATATTTTCAAATTATAGACCCATTTATTATATTAAATGGTATATGAAATAATATGAGTTTTGAATATATGATTTAAGATTTTAAAACAATTATCACAAATTTTGTAGTAATTTGTGTTTGATTATTTATTAATAAGCTTTCTCAAATGTTAATTTTTTTCAGTGTTAGAAATATTTTTGATTAATTTTACATTACGTAAAGCCAGAAATTTTTCAATTTTACATTACTTAAAGCCAGAAATTTTTTAAGTTTTACATTACTTAAAGCCATACATTTTTGTGTTTAATGGTTGAATGTGTTACTAAATTATTGTTTTATAATTAAATTAGTAAGTTGATGACTCCGCGTACAAATTATAGTTTCCTGACATCGTTTCATTTAAATCTTTACATTTTACATTACCATTACCCGAGATAACTGGAGTCACAGTCCTGTCCTTGTGCAATCATTAACTATAATATTACAATGATAGTGTATTATGTCCTAATGGAATTTATGTAGTTTGTGATTGACAAAGTTAAAGTTGTCTTTTACTGAAGAACATTACGTACAGAAAATATACTGTTACGGGAGTCGATCCTCGTATACATCGTGATCTCGAAATAATGGAATTAATCATTAACCAACCAGAGAAAGCAATAATCAGAATTTTTATGAACACAAATACAAGACAGTGACACTCGCGTTAATTTTCCTGAATTACCTAATGCACTCAACAGTCATTAACTGTTAACGATAGAAAGTGACAAGTAACAATATCGCAACACAGTTAAACAATTATAACAATTAAGAACTTGGTAACATCGTATTAATTCTGCACTCTAATCGCTGTAAAACAATTTATAGACTTGACGATTGACTGACTGAACTGCAAACACAATGGTTCCCAGACAATTGGTTGGTAACCGAGAAACCACTAGACTTGTTTACTAGATACATCTCGAGCATTGCGGTATCTCGGTGATGAATCACGATACCTCTCCGGTATGTTTCCGGTTGTTGCCGCAGCGCCCATTCTTTACGGTACGTCGACGTTACAATACTCTGTTAAAATAAAACAAACGGAAGAGAAAATCAACTAACTAATTAAATAGTGAAACACAAAATAATTATAACAGCAAATGTAGGGAATGAGCTATTGGTATGTGATATGACGAGATTTTATTTCATTAACTACTCTTCGTATTTTGTTGTATACAAGTTATTGATATTCTACTGATATTGCCTCTCTGAACACGTGGGAAAAAGGAAATTGTCTTGGATGAGCAATTATTTTCTTAATATTTCTGGGGATCACAGAGATCTTGCCCTTGAGTTTTCTACCGTGTCCATGACGAACCCGTTTACTTTTTACATTCTTAAATAACTATTCTTATAATTTTTGTAATATTCACCTTTTCGGTATATATGTTTACATTCATCTTATACAGTACTGCATTTTTCTAAAAATATGTCTTACGTTATAAATCTTTAGATTTCATACACGATGTAAAAAAAATACGAATACACAAAAGTTTCAAAATCTCGAAAATCTAAAATAGCCTAATTCAAAATATGCTGAATTTTTATGAATTTACCTGCTAATTTTAGAGTAAAATATTCAAGTAAATTCAAGAAAACACATTTCTCTCTAAACTCGACTTGTCGATTACTATACTTGATTTTATTGTCGATTCTTTTTTGTAGTAAAGAAAAATATTTTTTTCTAATCGTAGATTTTTTACATACTTAAGAGGATTAAACCAGAAATTACTTAAGCTTTACCTAAAACTTACTTCTTATGTTTTCTATGATTCGCGTTGCGAGCTTGATTCGAACGGAGCTCTATATACATTTCCTACAAAAATATGTATATTTCTTTATAAAACAGAAATTTAAACGAAATAGTTATACACTACTTCGTAGCGTGTAGAAGATTCGCAGGCATTGTCTGCGAAATGCCTGAGGGACCTACAATCACATACACACACAAGGATACGCTTATGGTGGAAAATTCAGAGACGAACTCTCTTAGATGCCTAGAATGTTAAAAAAGTTGCTCATCCCAGAATTTCTTTTTTCGAAATGTTCAGTTAGACATACTCCACTAATACAACAACATGTACAAATATGTTGCACGTAACGATATTGATTTTTTATGACAATTAATATTTTTTACTATTATGCCTGCAGTTAATTCCACACTTGATAATGCACTTCATTGCAAGTCTGTAGGAGATTATTGTGACAAAATTACAAAAACGTTTAAAATTAAATTGTGCAAATAAGCGACGGTAATATTTTCGACACGCTGAGGGTGGAGTCAAAGGAACTCAAGATTTATGTGAAGCTGACCCCGATGTGAACTGTTGCCCTGTTCACGTTTGAATTCCGGTTGTCGATATATACTAACGGTGATAAATCGTTTGAATAAACGTACGTTTGCAGTACCTTTTGAAATAAAACCAGCAAGTACAAAGCATACGTAAGCATTAATATTGACTTTTACAAACTGATCAGTCTAAAGCATGACGTATTAGAAATTTGTTGAATAAAGGTTACTGAATAAATTTACATTCACTGAAGGCAAAACATCAATTGTTGATCGTGTAAAAAGTTAACGTCGTAAGCACTGGTTGAACTGTGAAGTTCTATCTGAATAAAAATTACGCCTTTTTTTTTGTAATCCTGTTGAAAAGCGGATATAACTTACGTGTTTACGCTCAACGAAAAATGGTGCTCTCAGTAAATCGTTTTATTAAACGTATACCTTTCCAAAGGACGATAATGCGATATTTGAATTTGAATCTAACTGACGAGGTTATGCCACAGAAAAAAATGTCGTCAGTTAGATTCAAATTCAAATGTCTACAATCCATCACAGCCACCTTTTAAAGGAGAATGCGATAGCTAACATACTGGAATGCGCTGTCCATTAGTCAAATGATGTTGAAGTTACTGTGTTTACCGGATGTGTATTATATAACGTTACGGTCGTTAAATCTAAACACGTGTATTTCGAAGGCATTCCGATAGAAGTACAGGTTTTTATTGGGGATGGAACATAAATCGGCCGCGTCAAAGCAAGGTATTGTGATAGCTACTGAAGACTCCAAACCGTTCTGGGAACACAATTCGTTTCTTCCAGCAGGTAGAGGCCATGAAGATATTACACCAAATTTAATTTCAATTTTTTAACACAATAAAACGTAAATAATTTTTAATTACCAATGTATACAACTTTTATCTTATATAACATAACTTTTAACTTATATAACTTTTAATGGTACCAACGACAGCAACTTTCACTAGTTTATGCCCATGTTTATACGTCTTTCAGAGTTTTTGAATACATATTGTAATAACACGATGATTAGGGTGTTTTAATAAGCCACACGTTGGTAGCGTCAATTTGTAATAAAACAAATATTAATGAGTATAATAAACTGTTTAAGAAAATTTTATTTTTATTTTTTATTTATTTTTTGTATTAATTTAATTTAATTATGTTATGTGTTTTTATTATTTTATTATTATTATTTAATTAATTAAAATAATAAATAGTAATTATGTATGAATTTTTTTTAAAATTAGAATTGGTAAAGAAATATTTGTTTCACCGCGTTAAATAGATTATGTCATAGACAAATCGATTGATGGTAGCTGTCAATTCAGCGTCTTTATTTCTTCTGCTGCTCGTCTTTTTCCTTTTTGAAGCCCTGTTTTTTAATTGAGAATTGACGTATTTTAATTTAGCTACTTAACTAGTCAATAAAACGCCAAGTTAAAACAAATAATTATATTTATTATGAGTAATATAATATAACTATTGCTCTCGTAGTCGAGACTGGATCTCAGATCTATTAACACATTTGGGTTAAGTTATATTAAATTAAATTATTCATTAACATGGATTCTTTTAACTGTTGAAATAGTCAGGAAAGGCAAGTTAGAGAATTCAATACTTACAATTAGAAAAAAACTTATTCATTAACACATAATAATTAAAAATATAGTATATATTAGTAAAAAGAAATTCGAACCGCATGCAGACTGTTCTGACGTCACACAGTCTTCTTCTTGGGCGAGCTGCTCCCCGTTGAAATTAAAAGATGGCTGCATTCATGCGTTGTACCATGCTGATAATCTGTCTCTGGGATTTTTCTTCAATAAAATGCAGTAGTTGATAAATTCCTCTTCTGTGATGTAGTTATCGAAAGATTTTCCAGTTATTGTGTTTAGTTTTCGTCCTACACTGGATTTCGTTCGGTAATGCGTGTGTAGTGTTGAGTGTCTTCTTCAAATCAGTTCGCTGTTCATAAATTGTGTTAGATTTATAATTCCATCATGGCCGTTCGTTCTGGTAGTTATTTTTAGTGTTTTTTAAAATTTGTTTTATTATTCCACCGATTATTTAAATTGGATTCATTGATTTTCTGTAGATACTTCATTCCTTCATATTTCCATAGGACATCTTGGTTTTAGTTACAATTTATTTCAGATTTCTTCTCGATACTTTGACACGTCAAAGTACTTGGTACTTGGTCTTGATACTTGGTGTTTAACAATCAACTAATTTTAATTTGTTCCTTCATATAGAAAGTCCTGTACGATTTTGGTCTCATTTCCCATTGTTCACAATCAGCTGTTTGCCTTATTCCCGACTCGATTTTATGGAAATAAATGACATGTTATTATATTTTACTGGCTATAATTTAGTTATTTAGTATTTTTATGAAATTTTAATTACATAACTATTTTCCTGCTTTGATTTTATACAAATTAATATTATTATGACCTATTTTGGTTTGAATTAAACTCAAAAATTACATTCCTTGAAATTTACTTCTAGGCCTTACCATGATTCACATAATTACCCATTAAATGGTTTACAGTATGTTTTATGTTACCATTGTCCTCAAATAAGATTACTAATTAAATCATTATAATTTGCCTTTACTACTTTGTTATTATACTAAACATTTACTGATTTATTTACATTTTACTTATACTTGGTTTACTGCCTAGGCATTATCTTGTACAATCACTATTTAAGTCAATGTTATCCTCTGACTTTTTTAATTACTACTACAGGTTGTTGTGATAATTATAATAAAGTATTTGCATGCCAAAAGGAATAATTTATATTAATTTGGTCAAAGTTTTCACTAATTTATCTCCTCTGATTTGATTACAGAGTCAAAGTTGAATTTGGCTTGATTATAAATTTTCAGTTTTACTATCAATATTATAATTATTTCACATTATTATTATTATCTTTTCTGAGTTACTATTTATATGACATTTGAATTAATATATTGCCTTTCCTTCCTTAACAAAATTCTGACATAAACTAACATTCTTTAAATACAACATACACTTATTCTCTAACATTATTTAGTATATCGTAATATCAACATTGTAGGTAGTGAATACCAATATAATTAAACAAATAAATTACTTCTTATAATTAAACAAATTATGGTCTTAACCTAATTACAGTCTTTTGCTGTCTTTTAAAACTGGTTTGGGGCGTTCCCCTTAATTACACACTATTCCCTTTATTCTCTGCCATAGTTTGTAACAAGTTTCATCAGTAGTTTTATGTCATAATGCAAATTCCACTTTCACTTTTGTTGTCATATTGTCTTGTGAACAGTTAGGTTCTACATTATCTTTAGTCCTTTTTTAATTTCAACTATTTTACTTATACTTAGATTTACATTAAATCAGCCTACTGGTATTGTATTCTCTGACTTTGGCCATATGGTTTTCTAATTTTTATATAATAATTATTGTTTAGGTTCATTTATTTATTTGGTAATTCTTCTTCCCTTCTATGGAAGTACTTATCTATAGTCTTAGTTAAGTATATTCCCTGAACTTCATAAAGTAGTCTGGTTGTGATATGAGTGTCTACCTTTTGATTTTAATGTGGCTGGTTTACTCATAGTCCTGTTTATTCCTACCTGCTCCTTATCTAACTGATGTACACTGATTCTGATAGAGTGTTCTGGCTTTAAAATAGGTTTTGACCTTTTGATATTTTTATTTAATTAATTCGTCCATGGTTGTATTTCCTTACTGCTCCTTATCTTACTGAGGTACACTGATTCTGATAGAGTGTTCTGGCTTTAAAATAGGTTTTGACCTTTTGATATTTTTATTTAATTAATTCGTCCATGGTTGTATTTCCTTACTGCTCCTTATCTTACTGGGTGTACTGATGGTGTCACTGGGATAATAATCATCCTACATGGTTTAACGGTTTAACACATATTGTTTCGAATTGAATGTGTTTAATTTCTTTGGATCGAGAGTTTTATCGTACTGTTAAGGAATTTTATTTATTATAGTAATTATTTCTTTTATGTTACTTTTATTTAGGTTTATTTTACTCATTCCAGATTGCTTCTTCCTTTCATTTTCTAGGTGGTATTAAATTGTAAATAAGGCAAAATTTCCGTACAATATTTATTTTCTGGGCGTTTAATAATTTTAGTGCCCTAGATTCCTTATCACTATTTTAAAAACGTGTAGGCCAGTTATTAAAAATAACAAAAACTGATTAACAATTTAGGTATGTATCGACTGTTATAACTGACATCAATAAAATGAATTTGGAATGATATGTCATTTGGATACATATGAATGTACGGTTGCGTTTGTATGCATGTGCGATCACCCGCGCGCATATGTTTTGTACATGTTGAGAATCGTTCAGTAAAGCATAATTGTGGAAGCATTCAAGACGTGCCAGTAAGAGTCGATTTCAAGTCAACTCACAACAGAGCAGCTTCTTAGTCGTCTCTGATCCGTAGAAGTCTATCTTGAGTAGAACACACTTAAGAACTAGTCTACGAGAAGATGACTCGCCACACTTCTGTACTCTACGTAAAGGAAGCCCAACGTTTTCGTAGACTGACTGTGTACAGACAAAATTCACTGTTCACAGAGTCTCCGTTCACTCTATAAACTCAACAGGAAAGTCGTTGAGCAATTTCAAACGGTTAGACTACGTGTGGGCTGACCTCAAGCGGATTGTCATGCGTTGGATTTGGGTGTTCTTAGTCTGTCAGGCCTCCTGTCTGGTGTAAGTAATGTAAACAAATTACACCGATGACAGCCTGCGGCAGGCAGGTAATGTGAAAATTGATAATTGTTGGCGAGCCAAGCTGTTTGACCACCTGAAGTAATTGATGCCAGCAACTTTTATTTAGTTTTAAACTGGTGCAACACACAACTAGGTTTTTTACGATTTGACAAATTATCATTGTGAATATTTTATCTTGAATGTCGATTCCTCAACTGATCCAAATAGTCCTATTTTTTTTAAATACTTGTTTTTTCAGTATTCCTCACACTGCGAACGTGAGGATGTCGAGCAAATTTTCTGTTTCTTGTGACGGCGACGCTCTGGGCTGTGCGGTTGTGCGTCGCAGAGACGAACCGCTCGGTAAATGAGTTCCGAGCTACCTTCTGGAGCTCCTGCCTCGTGGCCGTGCCCAAGTAGGGCATGTGCTCTGTAGCAGGCCGATTCTCGGCTGTTGTGCTAGCCTACACTAGCGCAGTATACACCGAGGGCGTTTCCACGAATCACCTGGACACGGTACCTGCCCATCCCAGCCACAAGAGGATTGTCTGGGAACCTCGCCGCACGTGCATAAAATTTGCGGTGCAAGCCGCCTGAATGTTTCGTCTTAGGAGCGGACGCCAAGTCCTCTCCTCAGAAGGTGTGATGAGAAGCGACGGGGGACTTTGGCCGCTAGCCGAAGACCCCTGTCGAGGACGCTCTGCAACTTCTTTTTATGCATTGCGGCGAGGTAACCCCAAATCGGGCAAGCGTAGGTAATGATCGGCAGCAAATACGCGCCGACGATCATTTTGCCCAATTTCCTGGTCATGGCTGAGCTGATCAGGAGTGGAAACAGTAAGCTCAGACGAGCATCCGCTCGCTTAAGAACTGTCTGAGCGTGGGAACGCCAGGTGAGCCGACGGTCGAGGTGTAAACCGAGGTACTTAACCTCATTTGACCAGCGCAAGTACGTTCTACCGATACGTAACTGCCTAACAGGGTGCTTCCATCGCTTCGAGAATTCGACGGCTACACTCTTGGTAGCTTTGAGTTGCACTCTCCAATTTTCAGTCCAGTCCCCGAGCGTGTCGAGTTGGCGCTGCAGTCGTAAGACAGCTCTTTCTACATGACGATCGGCCGTAAATACGGCCGTGTTGTCCGCAAAGAGGGCCACCTGGACTCCAGGCTGTCTCGGCACGTCGTTGACGTAGAGTGAGAACAGAAGGGGGCCAAGAACACTACCTTGAGGGACGCTGGCTGTGATTCGTCTCTCAGAAGAGACTGAATCTCCAACTCTCACGCAGAATGTCCTCTCCGTCAGAAAGCTAGCAACCAGATGGAGGTAGCAGTCCGGGAGCTGGACTTCCCTAAGCTTGAATAATAGGCCATCATGCCATACGCTGTCGAAGGCTTTTTCAACATCTAAGAAACAGCCAACGGTCCGTTCTCTCCGACACCCGGCGTCCGTGATGTATTCCACCATTCTCATCAGTTGATGAGTGGTCGAATGCCCCACACGGAAGCCGAACTGTTCGGGGACCAGCACGTCAAAGTTAATTAGATGTTCTCGCACACGACGCTGCACGAGTCGCTCAAAAACCTTGGACGTAGCGGAGAGTAGGCTGATAGGCCGGAGGTTGTCGGGGCGGGAAGCATCCTTTCCCTGCTTCGGGATCACGATGACCGTCGCCTTTCGCCATTTCTTGGGAAAGTAGGCCTGTCTGAGACACGCGTTGAACAAACCAGTCAAGAATTGAACTCCAGGCTCCGGGAGAAGTCGTAGAGCGGTGTTAGTGACACCGTCCGGGCCTGGAGCTTTTCTTGGCTGAAGTTCAGCGAGCCGATCTGAGACCTCTTCCAAAGATATGGTTTCGGGCTCCGCCGTGGTCGGAAGAGACAGAAAGTCTTCCACAGCCATCTCGACTTGTTCGTCGCAGTCCCAGTCCATGGGCGGGTTGGGAGCGAACTGGCGCTCGAAACACAAGCCCAAGTACTCGGCCTTGTCTTCCGGGCGACCCAGGAGTTGTCCGAACGGCCCAACGATGGCGGGGAGAGGAGGTCGTCGCCTCCGTCCCGTCATCGCAGAAGGTATTCTGTACGGTTGACTTTGCGGGTCCGCATCCCCCGTTCGGGCCACAGCGAGTTCCCAACAGCTACGTCTGAACGCCTTCAGACTGTCACGCAGTCGTCCGGTGAGCCGATTATATGCTGCCTTATCGGCCGGATCACGGGTCCTCTGCCAACGTTTCCGGAAGTAATTTCTCTCGCGAGCGAGAAGAGAGACTTCCTCAGGGATGCGTTGGTAGTCAGGCGTGAAACCGGCTCGCATACGTGAAGACACGCCTATAGCCGAGATGATTGCCTCTTCGATTCCCGCAACTGCTTCGTCTAGGAGGCGAACGGAATCGAGTGGGCCCGCTGGCGGCAATCTACGGCACAGAGCCGGGCCGTAGCGGTCCCAAACGATAACCTTCTTCTCATCCCGTGCATAGGCGTGCTGGGTAGCGACGTGGACCAAGATGGGGTTGTCGTCGGATGTCAGCTCCGTAAGCGAGAATACCTCGACCGGACAGACAATTCCTTGGGTTACCGCAATATCCAAAACATCGGGAGCCGCGTTAGGGAGCGTCAGAAAGTGGGTTGCGCTGGACCAATCACCATCGCCCGGCGCGATTTAACATAACTGAGCAGACGCTTCCTGTTCGGAGTAGTGAAGCGACTATTCCAAACGCGATGCTTGCAATTCAGATCGCCGGCCAAAATTACCCTTCGGTGGGAATCGAAGATGACGTCCAGGTCGCCGACAAGGAGTTCAGCGCGAGGGGGCTTGTATGCTGAAACCACGAGGACGCCGACAAGAGCTCCGTGGACCTCAATGGCGGTGGCCTCTAGGTTAGTGCGCTGCGGCAAAACGACACGATGATGACCTATAGAGGTCCTCACCGCGATCGCCGTGCCGCCTTCTTGTCGGCCAACTCGGTCATCCCGATAGACCACGTAATTCGGTAATCGAAACCGGTTCGCCGGGGTCAGGTGGGTTTCTGTGAGGAGACGTACGTCGGGTTTGAACCGAGCCAAGAATTCTAGAAGGTCGGAATGCTTGGAACCGATGGAGTTAGCATTCCAGGCTACGAGCGAGAGGTCTCGTCTAAGGGCTCGGTTCATAGAAGACCTATGACATTGCAAGCTTCTACCAAGAGCATAAACCTCTCAATTGGGTCAGCAGTTTCCAGGCGGTCTCGGATGGACCTGAAGGTGGATGCGACTTTCTTGAGGTCGTAGCCGGACAGAAAGTCGCGGACGAACTGTGCGTCATCGGAAGTGACGAACTGGGCGGTTTGCCTGGAAACTGAGGCCGCGTAAGAGCGACCAGGCTTAACGGCAGATCGGGTCGTGTTGGTGGAAGCTATAGGACCAGGGGCAGTCAAGTTTGAATTAGCGACAGGAAAAGTACGCTGCTGCGCTTCGTCGGACTTATACCGGGAAGCAGGACTTTTCTTGGGCTGTGGGCAGGCAGGAGCTAGGGGCCGAGCATCCAGTGTGGTTATCCCTTTAGTTGTATGTTTTGTTTTGCCTGCTCGCGGATATCGCGGAGGTGATAGTGGTGGCGAGGATACCTCTGCTTCAGAGACGGGAGTTGGTGGTTCCGCGGAGATAGAGGGTTGATTCTCCGGCTCCAATACCGAGATATTGGCTACAGGGCGTGTCTCTGCTGCGGAAGGCGACGCGGATCGTTTTAATGCCTTGGTAGCGGCTGGAGGTAGAGCCGGAGAGGGCTAGCGCCGTGCCGGTGGTTCCTTTGGTGGCGGCTTAGCCTGTACTTTAGGCTGCTTCTGTGTTTGGGGATGCATTACTGGCTGCCTCGGCTTCGGGAGGGTCCCCTGCGGCTTTTGCTTCCGCAGGAGCTCCGCCCTGTATACCGGGCAGTTACTGTAATTGGCTGCATGGCCTTCGCCAGAATTGATGCAGCGATAGTGGGACTTGTCTGCCACAGTGCAGGCCTGCGTGGAATGTCCCAAGGAACAACGTAAACAGGCCGGGGCACTGCGACAGACGTCCGTATGGTGGCCGAACCTCTGGCACCGGTGGCACTGCGCTAGTTTGCCCGGGGGGCGACTGGATTCCACCTTGACGCGGAAGCCAAACAGCCGCGTCAGGTGGAATATCTTGTCTGCAGCCTCGCCCTTCTCGAGGTGGAGACGGACGATCGAGAGAGGGATTCGGTTCTCAGAGTTGGTGAACAGGCGGAAAATTGCCTGCACCGGGTAACCGAGTTCTCGGAGTTCCAAAAGGATCTCCTGGGGATCAGTGTGCGCGTCAAGCCCACACAGAATTACAGACAACGGCTTGACTCGTCTGGGGGAAAAGGTATGATATTGCAGGTTGTTAGCCTGCAAGAAGGCCTCGACCAAGCGGTGGTCCTCGATCCGACGGACGACAACCTTGACCGTGTCACCGCTAAGCAGCTTAAGGTCAAGTTTGTCGGCCGACAGGCCGTGGGCCGCGATCAGCCGCCTGTATAAGGCGGCGACATTGGACACCCCGTGGACGAACAGGGGCGGCGTGCGACCAACAGCAGAAGCAGCCGGAGCTGCCCCCGAAGTAGTCGGTACCGCAGCCTGTTGGCCCTGAGAAGGACCGATGTCCATGGCCGAGGTCCGAGAGGAGGCGGACTCGGTGGAATGGTTCCTCTTCGGTTTCTTAGCCGGGCGTCTATGCTGACCAACGGTCACGAAGTCGTCTGGCTCGTCCACCGGGAGGGGAGGTAACGGGTGAGGAAGCTCGTCCGTCTCCATCGCTCGAGGCGAATCAGGAGATTCGCCCGCGTGGGGCAAGGCAGAGCCGAGCGACTCGACACTCGTGCCGTCGCCCGTAGTGGGCATGCTGGCCGAGTGTGGCCGCCGGGTAGAGACTGCTAGGCAGTCCCTGCCAGACGCCAGGGATCTTGGGTCCGGCCGCAGTCGATTAACCCACGCGACTTCCCCGCTCACGGCGATACGGGAGAAGCTGGGCTAACGACCAGCTTCGTTAGATACCAGTCCTTACCTAGACTGGTCCCTTTACCCCGGCGATATCCAAGCTCGCTTGTCACTGGTGGGGGCTCGCAAGGATCGTCCGGGGCAGCGCTACCTAACAGCCGTGGGCAGGTTAGGGAGAAAGCACTGATACGGCACTCACCAATGAGCCCAGAGCATTCCTCTTCTTTCCTGGCCGGTGAGATGGTTGCCAGAGACAGGTGGTCCTAATAAGGGCAACTTCTGCCAGCTGCTTCTTCTACCAGCTACTTAGTTCACCGGCAGCAGCTGGCTCTTGGTTCTTCTTTCCTGAAGAAAGATGGTTTCCTCGTCCCAGCGGAGAGGCAGGCGATAGCAGCAAGAAGCTGAAGTAGCGTCCAGAGCAGAGCAGAGCTGAAAAAAGGTCCTTTCAGTCCTGGAAGAGTCTCCTCGGAAGTGAAGACGAGAGGGAGTGTGTCCTGACAAGGCCGGAGTTGTGACGGCAACGGTATGCCAACATCTGCTCTCCGGTACCAGCGGCGGACACAGCAAGCCAATCAGGGATCAGCAGCCGAGACGTGACAACTAACGTGCTCGGAGCGAACCAATCTGTGCATAAAACCCGGGCCGGCAGAAAATTTTGGGGCAGCAAAACCCTACCCCTTCTAATACCCAACCACTCTCGCAGCCGCAAACCCAAACTTTATTAATCCTCAAACATACAAAGAATCCCAACAACTCAATCTTCCTCTCAAACCTTATCAAAACCAAGTGCCCAAAACTTCGGCTTCCCCGCAACTTCTAGTCACCCAAAAACGCCATCACAACCCTGCACTTCTCATCCCTAGCAGACCTCCAATTATTCTGCAACTCCATACCGATGACCACCTTCGGCCCAAACGCCGCATACAGAGTATTCCAGACTACGCAACCTACACAGAAACCCAAAGACCCCCCCCAAAAAACCTCTAAAAACCCTAGTCGTCCGTGGAGTCGCCAAGGATATCGACATATTAGACTTCCAGGAAGCTTTGGAAGAGGACAAGCGCCTCCACATAGCTTTCTGTAGGCGAATTATGTCGGACCTGGGTCCGACCGGCCTAATCCGTATCTTCAGCCACGACATAGAGACCATCAATTTACTACTGACTGAAGGCGCCTCTGTCGCTGGTAGACATTACCGGACCGAAGAGTCCAGACAGACAGAACGACATATCCCATGTCCCCGATGTCACCTTTATGGCCACACCGCCTCCTCCTGCTCATACCAACCCCATTGCCGCGTATGCGGACACAAAACACCCACTTCTCTCTGCCCCCATACCAACCACGACTTTAGCTCGCTGTTCTGTTCTACGTGCAACTCCTCAACGGACCACTTCACAGGACAAACAAAATGCCCGAAATACCCCAAGAAAACACCTGTCCCTGCCTCTCAAGCCCCAGTCGTACCCATAATACCCGCAACACCACCTAAAGCTAACCCATGGAAACCGCAGCCCACAGACTTTCCCTCCCTCAACTCTGCCATCGCCACCGCCTCTGCACTCTCACAACCTGCCCCCACCCTACCTCAACCATCCAACGACCAAACCTCCAACGCAGAAACAACACCTGAATCCCCGAGCGTTCCTCCTACTTCCGCAACCATTGACACTACAACAATCCTCGGCCTCTTCCAATCGATGGTGACTGACGTTCAGAAAATGATTACGGACATGACTCGCTCGGTTTTTGACGCCCTCATTGCGGTCATCTACAACGTAACGGAACCTGCCTCGCATACCAAATTACGGACTAGTGTTAACCAAATTACTAAAAGACTCTTTGACACTAGGACGCTATTCAACCGTACCCCCGAAGGACTTACGATCCTTCACTCCAAGTCCAAGCGGTAAGCTTCGATGGGAGAAGATGGCAGCGTAATCCGCAAGAACCATCTGACCCTTCTTCATCTCAACGTTCGCAGCCTCCGGGCTCGACGCGATGAACTCTTACACTTTCTGCAGGAATCACATACAGACGTCACCACCCTCAACGAAACCTTCCTAACTGCCAGACATCGCCTGTTCTTCCCGGGCTATACCCTCTTCCGGCAGGACAACCCCTCTCACTCGGGGGGAGTTGCGATACTAGTTCCTAACTCACTCCGAGCACACGTAGTACCTATATCAAACAGCCCGACCGACTCGCTTCTGGTCAAACTAAGCTTCGCAAACTCACCTCCCCTCTTCATAGCAACTTACTACTGCCCCCCAAGTGCCGACATTGACGTCAACTACCTCCATCATTTGGCCACGACCTACACCCGTTTACTTCTCTTCGGAGATCTGAACGCCCACCACCAACGTCTCGGAGACCGTTACAACACCGTCCGGGGCACGCGAGTGCTTCCGTCAGTCAATAACCTCGGTCTAAGGCACCATCGTACCCCATTTACCCGCCAGCCGGCAACTCTGGCCCAACAACCCACCTGCCCTGATAAGCTGATTACCTCAGCCTACATCTCCCGTAAAATAAGCGGGATCTACCAAGGCCCGGATGTTGGCTCAGACCACATCCCTATTCTTCTCGTAATCTCCTGCGGCCCCTAAAATACCCCACCCTTGAACCCCGCACGATGGCCGTAACAGAATATAACGCTGCCGACTGGCCTCTTTTTTCACAAGCTTTAGCTTCACTTTGGCCACTTCCCGCCCCACCAACCACTCCCGCACAAACCGACGACTACAATGACTTCCTGACTACATCGATTCAGACGGCGATGGCACAGGCCATACCCACTAAACAGGTCAGGTACACTCCCAACTCAGGCTCTCTCCCCCTGTCCTTGCACTGATACGCCGGAAACGCCGGATCCGCCGCCTCTTAAACAGAGATCGGTGGAACGAGCATCTCCACTCGGAGTATAGAAGAATCTCAAATGCTGTCATAAAAGACTTTCGTTCTTCCCGCATTGAGAGCCTATGTACTTCAGTACAGGATTCTTTTCACACAGACACACCCCGCTTCTGGAAGCAAGTCAAACGACTACACAACCCGCCCAAAGCTGATACCCCTCTCCTGTCAGACGACCGCCTTCTTGACAGCAACGAGGAGAAGGCTGCTGCCTTTCGGGACTCTCTCCAGTCTATCCATAGCCACCCCGTCAGCCCGGACTTTGACGCCATCGCCGAACACTCCGTAGGCACTTACTTAGCTAACCACGCTGACCTCTTCACCCCTTACGACGTCCTGAACGCAGATCACGACCATCCGCTGGAGCAGCCTATCGACCCTGACGACATCAAAGAGACTTCCTAAGTGTCGAAATACTGCCCCCGGTCCCGACGGAATACCAAATCGCATATTAAAAGCACTCCCCGACACTGCCTTAGAAGCCCTTGCGCATCTCTATACCGCAAGTCTCGGATACGTCCCACGGGCCTGGAAGCACGCCCATGTCCTCATGTTCCCCAAACCGCTCAAAAACGCCAGCCTTCCGTCGAATTATCGCCCGATTCCTCTTACCCCTGCAATCTCCAGGCTTTTCGAGAAAATCCTCGTCGCCAGGATACATCCCCATCTACAAACTCATAGCGTCCTCCCCAGTACCCAGGGCGGATTCCGCCCTGGCTACAACATATATGACCAACTTGTTCGGGTTATCAGCGCCATCCAGGACAACTCGGCCCGCAAACGCCCGACCATCTTAGCCTTACTCGACATCCGCAAAGCCTTCGACTCTGTTAGGCACAACGGTCTCCGCTTCAAGATCCTCGGATGTCACTTTCCCCCCAACAATCATCAAATGGCTGTCCCTGGATGGACGCACTGCACGAGTCCGAGTCCGCCAGCATCTCTCGGCACCCTTCCACCTCAATGCCGGTGTCCCCCAAGGCTCCGCCATTAGCCCATTACTTTACATCATTTTTACCAAAGACACCCCTCCCCCACCGCCGACTTTACCTTACCCATCAGCAGGCCTAGCCCAGTACGCAGACGATACTGCCTACTGGGTTTCAGCAGGCGTACACTGGCAAGTCACATCAAAATTACAGCAACTCCTCCAGCCTTTCTTCGCCTACTGTAACACTTGGCGAATCAATGTAAACGCGGACAAAACCCAAATCTGTGTTTTCAGCTCCACCGGACGCAACATGAATCATTTCTATAATACACCAATCCGCGTAGGCCCATCACCAGTACGCCCGAAGCGTGAATGCCAGTATCTGGGCGTCACGCTTGACTCCAAACTTACCTGGCGACCACATATCAAAAGAACTACGACCATCGCCCGTACCCGCCTCCGTTCTCTCAGAACCCTCAGCCGATTTAACCACTGCTCCAGCAACTTACTAGGCCGCATCTACACTATCTGCAGTCGTCCCATCATCACATATGCCCACCCAATTCTCCTTACCGCCTCCCCTGCCTACCTAGATCTCCACCGAGTGACAGAACGACGAGCCCTAAGACTAATATACCGCCGACCACGCCTCACGAAGACCCCCAACGCAGCTCTGTATGCGCTTCAATAAACAGAAATACCCGTAACTCAAGCAGACCTTCATACTTAATAAATCGCCAATGGTCCTCCCCCTCGACTCCCCCGCCGCCAGCGCCAAAGACACAGACACAATTAAAAACACACATACCAATCCCCCTCTCTTGCTTCATTACTCCCCAGCGGTAGCGACTAGACACACACATGCAGCCTAAATACTCTTCACTATGCTAAATTCCCCCAAACTCTAAAACTCTAAGCCCTATCTTCGCACAACCTCATGAAATTACACAAACTAGTTCCTCACACTCACGTCCCTGCTTGTAATCCACAAATCTGTTTCCTCCACCTACCTTGACGACACCCTGTCGCCACCTAACAGCCTAGGCGACGTGCGTTACACGTCCCTGTCTTGGCCGCCCCCCCCCCCAAAAGAACATAGAAGAAGAAATAAATAAGTAAATATACCAACAAACACCCATAATGGCCGCCTCCATCTACCTCTCCCGTTCGCATATGGCTACCAACTACACTTGCACACAATATACCCCACAAGCAATACACTCCCATCTACGTGCCCGGTCAGCTGGCGTACGTCCCCCTACAATCCCATACCCACACGGCTGAAGGGAGCTAGCTCCAAAACAGCCCTTCATCTCCTCTCCTCTCTCGGACGACATCGACGCGGAGTCAGCCGGAAGGTACGGCCGAAGAATAGAACCGGCGTTCTTGCGTCTTCGCCCTCCAGTTCCGCGCCAGCGATGGATTTCGCTGGGGCGGCAGCCGACTCTACAACCGATGCCGAAAGAAGAGGAGGACTGCAGTGCGCCACGAACAGCGGGCGCAGCCGCCGAACATCTCAGCGCGGCACGACAACATCAGCCTTCTCGCCACAGGTCCTTTTTAAGGCCACCAAAAACACTAGAGTGTACGATTGGCGCCATTTGTCATACGGCAAGCCTTTTGTCCGGTGACATTCTATATTGCTTTTAATATTTTAAATATTCTTCCCTTAAGACACATTTATATTTATATTTATGGACTTATATTTTAAAAGATGATATTTCTTGTCGGAAAAGTATCCTTCAGAACCAAATTAATTTACAAGAGCATGAGAAAGAGATAGTTAATGTAAATAAAGTTCGTCGGTTTTCACTTGTCGTTGATCTACATTTTTCCATTAACGAGAAAAAGAACTTTCATCAATGGCTTTTTCACCTCCCCATTTTTGGAATAATTAATTTAATAAATGTAACCACGAGTATTATATCGCCATCTTCTGGAAGCGCTCTTGAGTCTTCTTCGCATATTTCGAGTGAATTTATTACCTATTAAATCGTTTACGCTAAAGAAGATCTCCAATTTCTGAAGCCAAGAAGTATTTCGAAATTAAGCCATAGCCGAACTTGTAATATGGGAATAACAGTAACACTGCAATATAAAAAATGGAATGTGGGGGTTGTCGTAGTTGTTGGTAGTAACAGTAATAATTAAAAATAAAAAATAATTTGTAATTACATATAATAAGTACATACGGTACATACTTTACAATGTAATAAGAAAAATATAGGCTTATGAAGTGCATTGGCGCTTGGCCCCAGGCTAGAAATAAAGAAGAAATGGAAGATGGAGATAGAGGAAGTCCGGAACCTCACTCAGCCGCCTACTGAAAGTCCACGAGTCCCCCAGTCCGAACCAATTGCGGAAGTGACAACCCGCAACGCTTTTATATCTTTTTTTTGCCAAACCCAAAAAAACAGCCCCATTTATCTTCCAAAACCAAAAAAAACAGCCCCCTCTGCCCATGCGCAGGAACCATTTCTGCCACCATTCACGCCTGAGATAACCCCAACGATCCCAGTCCGCTCGCGATGGTCTGAGATAACTGTCTGGTTAGAAGATTTCTTCCCAAAGCTAATTGCTACGCGCAATCTGAATGCTGTTATAAGTCGTGAACTAATGTCGTTGATATCCATAAGGCTTCCATGATGTCCTTGTTGCTCCTTCATCATGGCTAGGCCGCTCACATTTGTCACTTGGAACGCCATTGACATTGCCTAATCTAAAAATCGAATTCAGAGGTTTTCGCACCGATTTCTGCCAGCCCCCGGACTACCCAAATCGAAGCGCTGCGTAGATCAGCAGACTCTGAGCTCGAACTCGTATCCGTCTATAACAGACCGTGACTAATGCTAAATCTTCAGAAGCTAGATGCGATCATCGATCACACTCTTCTTATCATAACAGCCGGAGATACAAACAACAAGGATCTTGCAGAACCATTCCTTTCAGTAATTGTTATGAACGCTCGCTGCCCCAATACTGGCTGTGACGCTTAGACGTCAAGGGGGGGGGTTACAGTGAACCTGTAACCGGGTTTGTACCCGGACCCCGTGACTGCTAAGGGCTACTTTGTATGTGACTCTATCGCTGGTGTGGTGATAGGTTACTATTTACGTAATTTGTATTTTTTATTTTACTTGCATGTTCCATAAGGAAATGGAAGTATGGTCATGGCGAAAAAAATCGTGTTCGAGAAAACGGCTGATTCTCATTGTACTACCCTCAAAACATGAAGAAAAGTCATTTTTCGAAAAGTGTGTGTGTGTGTGTGTGTGTGTGTGTGAAGAATTTTTTCTATGGCAAACGATAACTGTCGCACATTCAAACAGAATCAAATAATTTTTTGCATACATCCCTGGATTGTAGAGGACTCAAGTTCTGTTGATTTTGGTGAAGATCGGTTAAGAGAAAGGAGTAGTGTACCAGCAACGTTTTATGTTTTAACAAGAGTAATTTTTTTATGACGAACGATAACTGCCGTAAATTCGAACAGAATCAAATAATGTTTTAAATATGTGCCTCAGTTGTAGAGGACTCAAGGCTTATTGATTTCGGTGAAGATCGGTTACGGGGAAAGGGTAGTACCTGCAACGTTTTTATGTTTTAACAAGAGTAAAGTACTTAATTTTGATAAATAAAGTATCCTGATAAGAAAATCATAATAATCCACTGTAGAAACGTGGACGAAATATCTAAAAATGAAGAGGCTCGTTGAACGGGGTGGGGGTAATTTTCTATAAATGAAAATTATAGTTGATGTGGGAGGGGATAATTTTTGATATGTGTACTACGTTACCGGCAACAAAGAAGTATTTGTTGTTAAAATTCCTTCTCGGGCTGTTTGGCCGTAGTCCAATGTTTTCTGCAAAACCAGACGTTTCGGCAGTGCCACCGACTGCCATCATCAGTGAAAATCGAGTGCGATAACGTGAGGTGGTATACATTAGTGACCACAGTACTGTTGTTAAGGCTGAAGCAATAAGTAGAAAGAAGTAGTTTCTATGGGAATATTTCATTTCGAAAATGATTTTAAATATAAATCTTAGAACATGGAAGTCATGTATGGTTCTCCATACCGATATTTTCACAGTAGAATCACTTCTTGACTACGCAACCGATTTTTTGTGTAGCCTAAATATTGATTTCTTTTTAAAAATTAAGTTAGTGATGCCTAACGTCAGTTTTTCATATTTAAACATCAAGATGGGACAAACGCACAATGGACCGAGGACTTGACGAACTGGTTTTGCTAATGTTCGATAAAGAAAGTAATACCGTTTGTTAGAATTTAATTCCGTCGAATTTTTCAGGTGGTGTAAGATAAGAAAGAATGTAGTATCTGGCGATTAATTTTAAAGAGTCTAAGCTGTGTGTAGTTTATCACATTAATATAAACTTATTGTGTGGTTTTATTATTTCAGGGTAATAAGAAAGTATTAGAACGTTAAGAATTAAGAACTGAAAATAAATAGTGACTTTTCCATGTGAAATGTGGATCACTACGGATTTCATACGTTTGACTGACCGTTTTATTTTTTTAATGGCTGGCAGTGTATATTACTACAGATCTGGATCGAGAATATCAGAACAATTCAGAACGTCCTTAATAGATATGGACAACGCGTAAATTTTACTTAAGTAAAATTTACTTACTGTAAAGTTTACCTATTTATACCTCTAGGAAACCCCAGATGTAAAACTATAAGATTTCTAAAAAAAAAAAGAACTGCATTAAATGTGAGGAGACTTGAACATTCTTGCAGTTGATCGAATCTACCAACCTGTAAGCTAGTTCTACGTAGTGTACAGACAGTTGCATGACTATGATAATGTTAACAAGAATGAGAGTCTACAGAACGACCCTAATTTTCAAATATAAGAGTAACAAGTAAAGCGACAAAACTCTAACGTGAGTCAGCAAATAATTAATAAATTCTGTTGTTGAACATAATAATACAAGTTTAGTATTTAATCCGAGTAGGGAGAAGGAGAAGGGAGGATGTGGGCGTACAGAAACTGTCTGTGTGACACAATAATTTGTTCGTCGTGCACATTGTCTCTCGTTAATGTTTCAAGGAATAAATATGCGCAAACAATGTGAAAACAGCGTTCCGTAACTTTAATTTTTAATATAATTTTCTGGGTTAATAACTACTACAAGGGATGAGAACAAACAAAAACAGCATAAAATGTTAGTTTTGAAAGAGTACTGTGCTTGCGTGCCCTTCGCGAGGTGTACAATAAATGTTGGCCATAGTACACTTAACCTCAGCCACACAACTCGGTAATGCAGATTATTGTTCAACAATATAAAAACGGTTACATATAATAAATAGTTTTAAGTTTTACAACAAAATAATTCTTTCTGACGTCAACAAAGTAATATTCTACTGCTGGCCACAGTTATTATCGCTAAATGAAAGTTTTTCCATCACTGGATAAAAGTAACGTTTCGGCTACAGAAAATATCAAATACAATGTATGCATAGTCGAAGAGCGTGTCGTTGCTACATCAGGCCGATCTTCCGAGTTACTACAGGCACGAACATAGTTTCCTTTACGTCTTGGATATTCATTTCCTCTAAAGGTCCACGTTCGTGACGTAAGTGTAAATTACATTTAAACACTGCACCACATCGATCGAGTTACGTTCGGTTCAACAATAGACAGACTCTAACCATACCCAGAAGCAACAGTGGAGGAGTTAACGTCATTCCAAGAGAGAAACCTAAATACGATGAAGACATGATAAACCTAAAGAGGAAGCATTTCATACAGTTCGAGACGCCATTATCAATAATTTATTATGAGACGTATTTATTAATTTTATGAAGCGAATTTTTTATTAATTATCTTCGTATGAGCTCAGGTGGTATAGCTCTGATTGGTCTTTTTTACCCTAGGATCCAAATAATCACATTTCTGAAAAAATGTTACCTCTTTCATACTACGCGTATTATTGGATACACTATTCACTAATGTCACTTGACATGTTTCCTTTAACTAGCCCAAATACAATTAGATTTGAGTAAACATACATCTGGCGTAGAGGTGGATCTACCAAATAACCGTCTGCATTAAGAGAAAACTGTGTGTCTAAATTTTAATTTGTCAGAAGTCTTATTGAACATCTCAGCACAGAAGAAACAGTACACATAATCTTTGTCGAACTACCTGTATATATTGTTACAACTATGTGGTTACTATGTTAATAGAAGATGATGATGCCCCACGTTGGTATGCGCTAATTTGTAACAAACCACTCGTTGCTGTGTTTTATTTACTTATTTATTAATGAATATATCTATTCGGTTGTTACCGATGAAACCTCCTGAAAATATATTATTAGACAAATATAATTACAACTATGTTCTTTTAACTTATAATCGTACTACGATATAGGTTTAACTTAGTATTCAGTAGTTGGGTAATATTAACGATATATATAGTGTATTGACTGAATGTAATGAATATTCTTGTCAACCCTAGTCCCTCGATGTTAGAAAATTCTATTCAAATTTTGTACTAAAAACACGCTAGTTCGGCAATCTCCCGTTCCACCAGCTGTAAGCACTTAGAGCTGTTATTTATAATAATCGTGTTTCTAGGTTAGCTGTTCATCGGGTTTGAATCAACCTTTTATTGTAAATTATTCCACCCACTACATATAGTATCTATTCTGCAATAACTTCAAACATTATCTCATACAATAAAGATCCTTTATTAATTTTATCTATTAATTCACAGTCACCGTTATCTCCAAAATAATAATATTATCAAATCGATCACTCAAAAATATATCGATTGTCAATTGATCAAATTCCATTGACTTATACAAATTAAATATAACAATAAATAGTTCTTATCCCAGGGTTCGTAAGATTCTTGGAACCATTAGTAAGGCCAGGTAAAATGCATAATTAAGGTTACTCAAGTATTACAAAACAAAATTATTAACTCTAAATATATTGAATTTAAAATAGGTTGTTTTTTACCGAGTCGACGAAACTCCGACTGGCCGTGGACGTCTGTAAACAGTTGACGAGGTTCAGCTTAAATCACCTTCATCCAGTAAAAAGTGTTCTGGCCCTTAATAAAATTGATTGTGGAGTGTACTGGGAAGCTCTCTGGAATTCTTCTGACTGCTGTTCTTCTCCTATGATCTTGATAGTTGTCGGTCTCGGTGAAATGAAAATAGTATCCCAGCTTCCTCTGCAAGTGAAGGTTAACTCTGCAAATCGAGATCTTCGTATGACTTCTCAATAATTCCGTTAGTTTCGGACTTTAATTCTCTTAACTGATCTTCTGATTATAGGAGGAATCGGTTTAATACCGAATCCAGCGGAATTATTCTGGTGAATGAGGTGAGGGGTTTTCAACTCTTTTTAAATGTATTCAGTTATAATTTGGAAGTCTATTTAGTTTTATTACTCATCAGTATTATGATAGAATTAGGTTTCAAAGAGGGTTTTTTTAATTTTGATTCATATTTTCTTCAGAATTTATTATTCATTTTTTTAAATGTATCTGCCCATCTCAACTCAATAGCTTGTAACAATCAGAACCAATGATTGAATATAAACAACTCATGTCCATTTCAGTTGCCTTAACAACCACCTTTTTCTGTCATTGGGTGAAATCAGATATCCTAGAGCCAGAATTATAGAATATTACTACTCTTTTTCAATAAAATACTCCATGCTTGGAATAATACTAAATTACCTAAAATTCTCACCTAACCTTCCTTCTTAAACAGTAAATGTTTTACCATAGTTTCATTGGACTGGACTTCTTAAAAAGGTATTAATTTCCTTTTACAAATATTAAATTTAGGCCTATAGGTTTTCTTACAACTGTTATAACATTGTTTGGTTTTTTAACTTAATTTTCTTTTACCTGACCTACTGTACAATTAATTATTGGTTAATGGTTATTTACATTAATTTTAACTTCCTGGTTTTTATTTCATTACCTTAATTAATTCGTCTTGGAACCCTTCATTAGTTTACAATATAATTATTAGAACTACTTGTCAAACCTAAACACTGATTGCCCTCCTGGCCAAGTTGACAAACATTAATTAAAACAACTGCATTATTCAATTTTAGACAATACTTAAAACTTAGTATAATGCCTAACACAGGTAACTATACTTGATTGTCTAAAGACAAATTTAACATAAATACAAACATAATCATTGATGAAGTATTCCTATTAAACAACATCAGTTCACTCTTACCATACTCAAAACATAACATAAACATTCTGTGAACACTAACATGCTACAGTATAAAAACAAGCACAATTTATTATATTAACTATTAATTGGTATGGTATTTCATATTCAACATTAATTATTGCCTCTTTTGACTTGAGGTACCTCTCAGATACATTAATTACTGAGCAACCTTAATTCAGGGTATGGTCCTTGACCATAGTTAATTCAATTTTTTTATGTAACGTTGGGGACCTCAACTCTGTTACGTTACATAACACCCCCCCTTCGAAAGAAGTTTATTTTGTCTTAACAAAGTTTAGTAAAAAATAAACTCACAACTTGTATCTGACCAATTGGTTCCCCTATTCATAATACTTTTTTATTTCAGACTGGTTGTACGTACCTTTCACCCTATTATTTGCGTATGGAATTATCCGTTGTATTACTATTATTTCTTCTTTCCTTCTTAAAATCAATTATTTCCCAAGTTCAAATCTTACTTCTATAATCATTCTTGTGACATTCTTTATTAATTATACATTGTGGATCTGGTTTTATTTATTTATCTATATTCATTTGTGAGTTTTCCCTCTAATATTTAATTTTCCTAAACCTCCCTAACATTATAACTGGAATCGAATCGGTGGTGCTCTATCGGCTTACCAAATACCGTCGTCCGTTACATACCTTCTGGGATCAGAGGAACATCATCTCTGCCCAATTAAATGATTGCTGGAATATTCTACAGTCAATCTTCATTAACAAACCTAGCAAGGTAGTCATCATGTGACCTTCAATAAAATAATTAATAATAATAATACTCTAGAGATTATTCACTGTACTTTAACTCAGATCATATTATTTCTTCATATTAATTCTTCCTTCTATTATACACTTCTCCTCTCCAATACTTGGCTATTTTATTGACATTTATTAATTGGCTTTCTTACGGATAATTCTTAAATATTTGTTCTTTTTTTCTTTTATATTAGTTTAAAGTAATTTCTTCTGAATTATATAGTAAGGTGTTCTTACTTATTTTTTGAATTTGGTTGTTTTATTGTTTCTTCATTATTTTCCTTGGATTTGCTTGATCCTGTATCCATAAAATCCGTCCCTTTTCTTTATATTCTGTTTGGAATCTGTTTAACCGTGGTCCATTATTTCCTCTGTACTGATTGTTCGGATTTCTCTAGTGTATAGAGTTATTTCTGTCCATGTGACGTATCTCCCTATCATCTGGTTCTTGCATCTTGTCGCTATAAAATTGTCATTTATGTTCAAGTTCACCATCGCCTTTCGAACTGGTTCTTCTGTACTGTTTCTTAATTGTTCTAATGGTTCATACATAAATTCCATAAGTCCTCCATGCTCCTCGGTTAGTTTTGGCCTTTTTCGTCCTTCTAGTCCATCTGGGAATTCAAGTGTGGTTCGTTTAAAGTTTCTCACTTGCCTTACTTCTCTGTTTTCCGTAATTGGTATATTATGTAGCTGAACCAATCCCCTTTTTTTCATCTCCAATCCTTCCCGTGTATTTATTAATTTCTTTTTACGCGTTTGTCTTATTTTCAGTGTCTTTATTTCATTATGAACCCGTTCTATTCTTCCGATTATATTAATTGGTATCCCGTCAAATTTTTCTTGGGTCTTCGCTTGTAGGTTTCCTATTTGAGTAATTTTGGTCTCTACTTCCGCTCTGAATTGCATGATGGGTTCATCTGTCTT
Source organism: Magicicada septendecula (assembly GCA_034769895.1). Classification (NCBI taxonomy): domain Eukaryota; kingdom Metazoa; phylum Arthropoda; class Insecta; order Hemiptera; family Cicadidae; genus Magicicada; species Magicicada septendecula. The sequence continues at coordinate 591,809,387 of CM068367.1, forward strand.
TTCCAGACCCACCTTAATTTCATTTATTTGCTGTCTTACTTCCACTTCATAGCTATCAACTCCTTTGCTCCGTGTTTCATTAACAATTATAATACTTCCATTGATGACTTCCCTCAACGCTAGGCCTTGTTCATTGATGATTTGCCGCAACTCCTTATTATGGTTTTCAATTTTCTCATCCATTTGTTTGGTATTCTCCAGAATCTGCTTTAATCTCTCATCATTTCTGTCAAACCTTTCATTGATTTGGTTTAAACTTTCATTTATCAGCCAGTTATTCTCATCATTTTCCTCTTTATTTTTGTCAAACTTCTCATTCATCAGTTTGATTCAATTCTCACTCAAAATTTCGTTTTGTTTCTTTGAGTTTTCGTTAATTTTGTCTATTTTGTTCTCTAGCCTTTCTGAATTTTCCTCGAATTTTTTATTTAATTCTTCCTTTTATTCCTTTGAGTTTTCCTCCTGTTTTCTGAAATTTTCATTATTGCTTTCCTTCATGCTATCAATTTTCTCCATCATTAGCCTCATCATTTCTTGCCAAGCTGGTTCGCTTCTGGCCTCCACTTTATCTGGTTGGTCCCCTTGGGCATCCTCTTTATTGCTCGCCTGTTGTTCCATTTCAATATCTGTACCTGCCTCTGTTTCTTCTTCCCTCCTATTTTCTTCTATTTCTTGTTCCTTCTCCATTCTTTTAGTAACGCCTCTCGTATGCATTCCTGTGCCTCTATTGGTTGCCTGCTCAAGTTAAGTAATAATTAATATGATTTTTTACTTAACTAAAGCCCCATGTTGGGCGCCAATTTGTAACAACTATGTGGTTACTATGTTAATAGAAGATGAAGATGCCCCACGTTGGTATGCGCCAATTTGTAACAAACCACGTGGTTTCTGTGTTTTATTTACTTATTTATTAATGAATATATCTATTCGGTTGTTACCGATGAAACCTCCTGAAAATATATTATTAGGCAAATATGATTATAATTATGTTCTTTCAACTTATAATCGTACTACGATATAGGTTTAACTTAGTATTCAGTAGTTGGGTAATATTAACGATATATATAGTGTATTGACTGAATGTAATGAATATTCTTGTCAACCCTAGTCCCTCGATGTTAGAAAATTCTATTCAAATTTTGTACTAAAAACACGCTAGTTCGGCAATCTCCCGTTCCACCAGCTGTAAGCACTTAGAGCTGTTATTTATAATAATCGTGTTTCTAGGTTAGCTGTTCATCGGGTTTGAATCAACCTTTTATTGTAAATTATTCCACCCACTACATATAGTATCTATTCTGCAATAACTTCAAACATTATCTCATACAATAAAGATCCTTTATTAATTTTATCTATTAATTCACAGTCACCGTTATCTCCAAAATAATAATATTATCAAATCGATCACTCAAAAATATATCGATTGTCAATTGATCAAATTCCATTGACTTATACAAATTAAATATAACAATAAATAGTTCTTATCCCAGGGTTCGTAAGATTCTTGGAACCATTAGTAAGGCCAGGTAAAATGCATAATTAAGGTTACTCAAGTATTACAAAACAAAATTATTAACTCTAAATATATTGAATTTAAAATAGGTTGTTTTTTACCGAGTCGACGAAACTCCGACTGGCCGTGGACGTCTGTAAACAGTTGACGAGGTTCAGCTTAAATCACCTTCATCCAGTAAAAAGTGTTCTGGCCCTTAATAAAATTGATTGTGGAGTATACTGGGAAGCTCTCTGGAATTCTTCTGACTGCTGTTCTTCTCCTATGATCTTGATAGTTGTCGGTCTCGGTGAAATGAAAATAGTATCCCAGCTTCTTCTGCAAGTGAAGGTTAACTCTGCAAATCGAGATCTTCGTATGACTTCTCAATAATTCCGTTAGTTTCGGACTTTAATTCTCTTAACTGATCTTCTGATTATAGGAGGAATCGGTTTAATACCGAATCCAGCGGAATTATTCTGATGAATGAGGTGGGGGGTTTTCAACTCTTTTTAAATGTATTCGGTTATAATTTGGAAGTCTATTTAGTTTTATTACTCATCAGTATTATGATAGAATTAGGTTTCAAAGAGGGTTTTTTAATTTTGATTCATATTTTCTTCAGAATTTATTATTCATTTTTTTAAATGTATCTGCCCATCTCAACTCAATAGCTTGTAACAATCAGAACCAATGATTGAATATAAACAACTCATGTCCATTTCAGTTGCCTTAACAACCACCTTTTTCTGTCATTGGGTGAAATCAGATATCCTAGAGCCAGAATTATAGAATATTACTACTCTTTTTCAATAAAATACTCCATGATTGGAATAATACTAAATTACCTAAAATTCTCACCTAACCTTCCTTCTTAAACAGTAAATGTTTTACCATAGTTTCATTGGACTGGACTTCTTAAAAAGGTATTAATTTCCTTTTACAAATATTAAATTTAGGCCTATAGGTTTTCTTACAACTGTTATAACATTGTTTGGTTTTTTAACTCAATTTTCTTTTACCTGACCTACTGTACAATTAATTATTGGTTAATGGTTATTTACATTAATTTTAACTTCCTGGTTTTTATTTCATTACCTTAATTAATTCGTCTTGGAACCCTTCATTAGTTTACAATATAATTATTAGAACTACTTGTCAAACCTTAAACACTGATTGCCCTCCTGGCCAAGTTTACAAACATTAATTAAAACAATTGCATTATTCAATTTTAGACAATACTTAAAACTTAGTATAATGCCTAACACAGGTAACTATACTTGATTGTCTAAAGACAAATTTAACATAAATACAAACATAATCATTGATGAAGTATTCCTATTAAACAACATCAGTTCACTCTTACCATACTCAAAACACAACATAAATATTCTGTGAACATTAACATGCTACAGTATAAAAACAAGCACAATTTATTATATTAACTATTAATTGGTATGGTATTTCATATTCAACATTAATTATTGCCTCTTTTGACTTGAGGTACCTCTCAGATGCATTAATTACTGAGCAACCTTAATTCAGGGTATGGTCCTTGACCATAGTTAATTCAATTTTTTTATGTAACGTTGGGGACCTCAACTCTGTTACGTTACAATATTTATTTGCAGATATGATGATTCAAGAATAGCCTAGCGATCAGTTTATCGGTGCTGAGTTGGCGGTGTACGATCAACTTGAGGGAGGGAAGGTTACCTGGAATCTTCTACTTAAACTTTCGGAGTCGGCTTAACTACAGGTTTTATCAGGCACTTGACACACACATACACACAACAATTTATTAGCCTACATGCATATAGGTGTTAGACTGTCATTTGCATACCGTGCAGAAATCTGCTTTACTTAACCTTGATATACATAATCCGCTACATGTACATTGATACCTTACTCTTACATCGGATACACGAGAATTCTATGTGTATTCTTCATGAAAAATAAATATCAATGCCAATGATACAGATAATAATGGTATTGAAGATAATTATATCATATGCATGTCGTCAGATATGATATTATTCTCGAATCGCTTATTATGGCCGCGTTCTCAACTGTCCCAATTGATGGTATACATTTTACAATAATGAAATCTACTCTCAAAATAGTCCGAATAACAATAATAGCAACAACAATAACACAACGTTACCAGCGATAATAATAACGGTAAAGATGATGGTGGTGGTTGTATAATGACGAAGACACGTGAAGAATATAGGAAAAACCAAAAGCTTAAGATGCCTTTTAACTACAGCACCAATGCCACATTTATAAAGTCCAGTAAGTTACGTAACATCGAAAAGCTCACTAATTTTTGTAGCAAGCTGACGCTGTTTGTTCCAAACATCCTAAAATCGTTTATAATAGAGCCATACATAATTCACTACCACGTATTGTATATCAATGAGAACTCATTGAAGAACTATTTCAATTGATTTCGAGAGTCCTACTCATCCTGCCGGTTTGACATTGCCGGTTTTTATACCAATAAAGGCTAATAAAAACAAAAAAATTATGATTATTAACAGAAAGTTTAATGAACGAATGTCGTAAAACGTCTAAGGAATTTTTTATCGTGCATGACATTAGTAGATCGGTATCATATTCTGTCTGGCATTTTCGTATCTTAGCGTTAAACATTATTTTAAATAACGGCGTTATTTAGTAGGCCCAATAACGGTGGCTCGAGTAATTTCACTACATAGATAAATCGCTGCAAAGTAAACAAAACATACTATCACTGGGAGAAAAATCTCAAAAGAATAGTTAAATATTTAGTGCGTGTGTGCTTGCGCGCGCGCGTTTACGTGGTATAATACCGATTCGTACACGGTAGCACGAATACCGCAAGCTATTACAATAAATTATTACATGAATTTATTATACGAAGAATATAGCGAATAAATTATGTTATTAACTTGAGGATTAAAAGTCGTTTTAACGAAATTAAACGTGGCTCATTTGCATGTCTCAAGACCGTATAATTCCGGCAGTGACGCGTGTTGAGGCGGCTAGTTAATAAACTTCAGCTAGCGCAGGGCAAAGCAGGTAGGTTGCGTTGATTGGACCTGATTACACAAGGGTTCTGTCCAAAAAGGATTCAACATTCTTTTGTAGTTTTTATCACAACACTGTCGTTTGTTCTGTTTTACATTGCCAACACGATCTCATAAAATTGAATCAAAATCAGGGAAGTTTCGTAATTGCGACTACTACCCGTTACGAAAATATTTACTCATAATTTGTTTTACACGTGTACACTGTATTACGAAAACATCTGTTCGCTTAAAGGGATGGATTATGAAAGATTCGCTGTTAATTATTAAGGGTGAATACAGTCTTAACAGTGTTTACTCAAGAAGTAGGCCTACCGTCAGATAATAATTAAGCCTAAGGTGGAAAAATATTTTTTGAAACTGCGAGGATGATTGATACGAGAAAAAACTTACTTAACGGTTTATTACGACGAAGGAAAAACGTTTTTACTTAAGTGAGCCAGTCTACATAAAATTATGAAATCCATTTTGACATCTCAATCGGCCGTGACTCTCCAGAGTGAAATTATTTAAATTCTTCACATTCGTTTAATTAAATTCTCCACTTTCCATTTAATTTGTCTAAACAAAATTATCTTCAACATTTAGCTTCATAAAATTAAACAGCTGTTTTAACTATGTAAAAAAATGATGTTTAGTAATTAGTAAATTTATACTGTCCTAAGCATTCCTTAATTAAATTAACATAAACTGTGTGAAGCACTATGAAGTTCCTATTCATTGTGTTTGTAAGCAGAGCTTCGTTAAGAAGATTTAGAGTCACTAACATTTTGGGATACAGGGCCTAGCTACAAATAAGTTGACATTTTATAATTTTTTATAGTATACTACAAGGGTATCAGACAATTAATTAGACACTATGACACAAATGTAGAAAGTGCTTTTGGTCTCAATTAAATACTTTTGTTGCTAAAATTGTTCATTAATTAGGCATGTAACGTCAGATTCTGTTTAATTTTTAGAAAGAAATCTTATAAATGCTCAGTAACATAAAAAAATAAGTTAGAGATAAACTTCTGAAATACTGAATAAGTTTTAAAGTGACATTAACACTCCACAGTATTGTACTGTACTTGCACTTAAAATGACAAGTACAGTTCGCCTTGCAAGACGTCATACGACAATCGTCTCGTGTAAATAAAAGTTTCCCTCGTGTATAATAAAGTGTATTATATACTCTCTGTAAGAACTATCAGGAAGTAAGCGCATGCTTTCAAAGGCAAAAGGAAACACGTGATATTTTGTGCACATTTTATTTTCTGCAAAACTGTATTTGTTTCAGAAACGACGAGACGTTCATTAGAGTCAGTGTCCATGGATTAAGGCCTGCTGTACAGAGCAAGGTTCACGAATGTAGAGTCTACCACGGCAACTTCGTGACCAACTTCAGATTTTTCAGTTCGTCTGTAGTGAATTAGCCAGGTTTACTGAGTACAGTGCTGAATAAACACACCGTTTTAAGCTACATTGGAACACTGAGATAGGCTTCGATGGTTAGGTTCCGATCACGGGCAGGACTACATACCCGCTACTGCGGTTGGGGATGCAAGACAAAGATGTGTAAGTTGAACCATGCATGGAAAGGCGATGTAAAAGTGAAAGTCTAATCCGGTAAATTAGTCATTTTAATTTAACGACTAGGAGTAACGAGACGCTTTGAATCTGATGAAAAGGTTGTAGAAGAATTGAATATACATTGAATATTATATATTTATTTATTATATATATATATAGCCTATATTTTTTTTCAATAAAGTACAAATATATTGTCGCTGTTTTCCGCCTGTCAGCCACAGATTTCAATTATATCTGTTTTTTGTTTTCCAATCTGTTCTTAAACCGACTTGGCTGGTCGTGACTGAGATTTAAATGAACCTCTCGCAGAATTATCCCTGTCCCTGTATTCAGGCCTCTCCATTGGAGGTGTGCAGGGGCGGAATGGCATCCCTGGGGGCCCTCGGCTGAAAGCAGTCAAGGGGCCCCCTGCAGCTACACACACAAACGCGCACGTGTTCGTATACGTTTTTTAAATTATTTATTTACTCCTTATAGATACATGGTATGTGCAGTATTTACGTAAGTGAACGTTATAATACAAAATATACAGGATAGTTTATTTGATTATTTACACTTTAAGATAACCAGCTTTAAAGCCATAATTACCTATGTCACTTTTATATATAATATTTTATATGTTGTAACGTAACAGAGTTGAGGTCCCCAACGTTACATAAAAAATTGAATTAACTATGGTCAAGGACCATACCCTGAATTAAGGTTGCTCAGTAATTAATGCATCTGAGAGGTACCTCAAGTCAAAAGAGGCAATAATTAATGTTGAATATAAAATACCATACCAATTAATAGTTAATATAATAAATTGTGCTTGTTTTTATACTGTAGCATGTTAATGTTCACAGAATATTTATGTTATGTTTTGAGTATGGTAAGAGTGAACTGATGTTGTTTAATAGGAATACTTCATCAATGATTATGTTTGTATTTATGTTAAATTTGTCTTTAGACAATCAAGCATAGTTACCTGTGTTAGGCATTATACTAAGTTTTAAGTATTGTCTAAAATTGAATAATGCAGTTGTTTTAATTAATGTTTGTAAACTTGGCCAGGAGGGCAATCTGTGTTTAAGGTTTGACAAGTAGTTCTGATAATTATATTGTAAACTAATGAAGGGTTCCAAGACGAATTAATTAAGGTAATAAAATAAAAACCAGGAAGTTAAAATTAATGTAAATAACCATTAACCAATAATTAATTGTACAGTAGGTCAGGTAAAAGAAAATTAAGTTAAAAAACCAAACAATGTTATAACAGTTGTAAGAAAACCTATAGGCCTAAATTTAATATTTGTAAAAGGAAATTAATACCTTTTTAAGAAGTCCAGTCCAATGAAACTATGGTAAAACATTTACTGTTTAAGAAGGAAGGTTAGGTGAGAATTTTAGGTAATTTAGTATTATTCCAAGCATGGAGTATTTTATTGAAAAAGAGTAGTAATATTCTATAATTCTGGCTCTAGGATACCTAATTTCACCCAATGACAGAAAAAAGTGGTTGTTAAGTCAACTGAAATGGACATGAGTTGTTTATATTGAATCATTCGTTCCGATTGTTACAAGCTATTGAGTTGAGATGGGCAGATACATTTAAAAAAAATGAATAATAAATTCTGAAGAAAATATGAATCAAAATTTAAAAAACCCTCTTTTAAACCTAATTCTATCATAATACTGATGAGTAATAAAACTAATTAGACTTCCAAATTATAACTGAATACATTTAAAAGAGTTGAAAACCCCTCACCTCATTCACCAGAATAATTCCGCTGGATTCGGTATTAAACCGATTTCTCCTATAACCAGAAGATTAATTAAGAGAAATAAAGGCCGAAACTAACGGAATTATTGAGAAGACATACGAAGATCTCGATTTGCAGAGTTAACCTTCACTTGCAGAAGAAGCTGGGATACTATTTTCATTCCACCGTGACCGAGAACTATCAAGATAATAGGAGAAGAACAGCAGTTAGAAGAGTTCCTAAGAGCTTCCCTGGATACTACACAATCAATTTTATTAAGGGCCAAAACAAGTTTTCCTGGATGAATGTAACTTAAGCCGAACATATTCACTGTTTACAGACGACCAGTGCCAGTTTGAGTTCTGCCAACCCGGTAAAAAACAACCTATTTTAAATTCAATATATTTAGAGTTAATAATTTTGTTTTGTAATACTTGAGTAACCTTAATTTTGCATTTTACCTGGCCTTACTAATGGTTCAAAGAATCTTACGAACCCTGGGATAAGAATTATTTATTGTTATATTTAATTTGTATAAGTCAAAGTAACTTGATCAATTGACAATCGATATATTTTTGTATAATCGATTGGATAATATTATTATTTTGGAGATAACGGTAACTGTGAAATAATAGATAAAATTAATAAAGGATCTTTATTGTATGAGATAATGTTTTAAGTTATTGCAGAATAGATACTATATGTAGTGGGTGGAATAATTTACAATAAAAGGTTGATTCAAACCCGATGAACGGCTAACCTAGAAGCACGATTATTACAAATAACAGCGCGAATTGCTTACAGCTGGTGGAACGGGAGATTGCCGAACTAGCGTGTTTTCAGTACAAAATTTGAATAGAATTTTCTAACATCGAGGGACTAGGGTTGACAAGAATACTCATTACATTCAGTCAATACACTATATATATCGTTAATATTGCCCAACTACTGAATACTAAGTTAAACCTATATCGTAGTACGATTATAAGTTAAAGGAACATAATTATCATTATATTTGCCTAATAATATATTTTCAGGAGGTTTCATCGGTAACAACCGAATAGATATATTCATTAATAAATAAATAAATAAAACACAGAAACCACGTGGTTGGTTACAAATTGGCGCATACCAACGTGGAGCTTGGTCAAACCCCGAAACCTAAAATAAATTTTATTGATCACGATTAACTGTTTATTTCAAATTGACGCTCACAACGTGGGGCATCATCATCTTCTATTAACATAGTAATTTGTAGTTTATTACAAATTGACGACTCCAACGTGGGGCTGAAATAAGAAGGACTCCCTTGTTAACGGTTTATTTCAATATATATATAGGGTAAGTTACCTATAAATACTACTGGAAATAATCACGCTATTTATTCTGTGAAACGTACGGTACAGATTTAGAATATAAAATTGTAAAAAAAAATTAAATCTAAAATGTAATTTATCTCAAAGAACAAATAATATAAAGTACTTGAATCCATACAGAAAAAACAACTTATGGATTTCGAAATCATCATCCTATAAAATTATAAAATCTAATATTTACATGCTGAAAACCAACAGAAGATTAATATCCTAATAGCAGCAGCCGGATTTCATAAACTTAAGTACTGATACAATGACTTTAAAATCTTTATCCCACATATAACATTGCACTAACCTAACAACTTTTTCTTAACTTCTTCACTGGTCATTGCCATTTCATCTATAATTGCATTTTTATCTAAATTGACAAATAAGTCTCGTTCTACATTCGTAAACAGTAGATTAGACATTAACTCTTGATTTAAAGTTGACCTAAGTCTATTCTTGATAATTTTAAGTTTAGAAAACAATCTCACAGGTTCCTTGGGTGCAAGGAAGAGTTAATACAAACTTGTAGGCTATGTAAAGATTGGTAAAGAACCCAGGCTGAGATAATTCAGAAACAACAGAAAAGGCACAGGCTAAACACCTAAAACATTTTTCTTGTCAGAGCAGTAAACATAATCTTCCTCTTCTTTTGTTCTAAATCATCATCCTCACTGCCTTCTTTGTCTTCGTTCAGCTTAGGACTATCTTGTTTTTTTTTCATTTCATCCCTTTCGGTCTTTATGAAACTTTCATACTGATCTACAAACTGTCATTGTCCCTCGAAGACTGATTCTGCGACTGAGAACTGGAACTAGTTAGCCAAGAATTTAAACTCTTGGGTGGGAACCATAGTATCGCTGTCGCTCTGCAGCCTAGCGCTAAGCTTACTGACAATAAAATAAAACAACCTTGACGGGGTTAATCGTCAAAGTAAATAATAGATCTGTAATAACATTAGGCCCACTATACATGTTTCTCTACGTTGTTGTTGTTTTCCGTTTACTTAGAGCTAATTTTTTTGTTTCTACTGTAAAGAACATTTATACCCAACAAATCTACATAAAATCCCAATTTAAAACATTCAGTGTATTACGGCGGTGGTCCATTGTCACTCCGTCCCACCAATCCGTAGCCCCAGTAGCGTAACTTTTTTAACCGGTCCTCAAAGTTTATGCCATGGGCCCCCTTTTGAATCTTGACATAAGGCCCTGAGGCCCTCCCAGCCCTTCGTGCCCCCAGCCCTGAATGCTGCAATGACATTCAAACAAAAATGACAGCCTACTACTAGTCGCGTCAGTCAGTTGCTGCGCGGCGCGCCTCTACATTAACCTCCTTCGTTTTCCTCCATTAGTAAATACTAAGTAGGGTGTATATAAACAAGGCTGAGAAGTGATCACTTCCAATCTGACCAAAATAAATCCTGAAGATTTATTTCCAACACTATTTAGACGAGAAAAGGTTTTTAATACCGGTAAAAATATATATATTTCTCATTTTTTCTCGAAATAAAATTTTCATGGCTCGGGGGCCCCCTGAGCCTCCTCGGGGCTCGGGGCCCTCGGCGATCGCCGACCAGCCGACCTGTCCAGTCCGCCCCTGGATGGAGGATACCTTATACCCTGATTAATGAAAGAAAGTGACTGGCGGAGCGGCCGCGCGGCGACCGAGTTTGTAGTAAAAACATTCCACTTAATAACCTCGTGGAAACGTAAAATACAGGGCTAGAAATGTCTAATGAACTGTATTTTAATCATCAATTAAAGACGTTTTTAACAAACTTTTTTAATTTTTAAAATCTTTTTTCAATTAATTTATATTGAGAGTTAAATAAAAAAATACACGAATTTGACTTAAAAATTTAGGGTTTATCATTTTTATTACGTAAGAACTCAGAGGTTAAGCATCGGAAAAACATTTCTTGTAGACAAATGGTAGTCCACCTTCTTTAGTACAATATATCAAAAATTGAGATTCCTAAGATTAAAATTAACGACGTTATTAATTTTTTTCTAATGTCCTGTTAACTCAGTTGTTAAAAGTTGTACATGAATGAGATTTGCGTGACGCTCTCTTTAGATAACTAAGTGTAGAAGACATATACAACTTACACCTTGTACGTGATAGGAATACTACAATGGATTAATATATAAAGTGAATTTCACAGAGAGCAGTGCGTGGCGCTCTGCGGCGGAAGTACAGTCAGAACCTAGTGGACCCATTTTATTCGCGCACGCTACCGTCTTCGTTTGAAGACTACTAACTCACAGCTATAAGTGTTTTAATAAGTGTTTCTTATAGCGTGTTTTAATAGTGTACTTTTATGGTTTATACACATATTTTATGAGCGGATTCCATAAAAGCTGAAGAACACTACAATACTTGTAAGTACCTTACTGTCTTTATTATTTATTTGTCAATGCTAATAACAAGTAATTTACTAATTGTTTTTTACATTTCAATACATTATAACAGTAAAAAACTGTTCTAATTATGGAATATCTGGTAGACCGAGCTTTGATCGGTAGTTTTAAACTGTAAACTGTATTTCATAGTTAAATAATTAGTTGTTGAGAAATTTGAATGGCATTAACAATTTCCCAGTAATTACGTTGCACTTCAATTAGTAGTATTAAAGCTGATCACAAAACAAAAATAGTTTATTAACAAGAAAACAATAAATACCGTACCGCAAAAGAGTGATAAACAATCATTCAAGACCATCTGTTATAAAAAGCATGTAGTTCAACTAAACCACAAAAGTCTGGTCAGATGTAAGTTTTTGACAGATCTCCAGGTAGATAGATTAGATTAAATAAGTAGACAGATAACTAAAATCTCTGTGTATTTATATGAGAGGTTGGTGACTCGTAGCAAGTTGGCTGTGTCAATGCGTGAGCCGTGAGCGTATGCACCACTTTCTTTGGGCTCTTACTGTACCTTCACTCGATGGCGCGCCGTTGAGCGATGTTAGTTCTAATTTTCCTATATTAACTGATTGCGGTTATATTTCGTAATATTTGAAGGTTACATACCACTTTTTATTGATGAATACAATTGTGTTATGCTTAGTGTGAAAAAACTCAATGAAAAAATTATTAATAACGGAGTTAACAGTACATTTGGAAAAAATTAATAACGTCGTTAATATTATTCGTAGGAATCTCAATTTTTGATATATTGTACTAAAGAAGGTGGACTACCATTTGGCTACAAGAAATGTTTTTCCGATGCTTAACCTCTGAGTTCTTACGTAATAAAAACGATAAACCCTAAATTTTTAATTCAAATTCGTGTATTTTTTTTATTTAACTCTCAATGTAAATTAATTGAAAAAAGATTTTAAAAATTAGAAAAGTTTGTTAAAAACGTCTTTAATTCACGATTAAAATACAGTTCATTAGACATTTCTAGCCCTGTATTTTACGTTTCCACGAGGTTATTAAGTGGAATGTTTTTACTACAAACTCGGTCGCCGCGCGGCCGCTCCGCCAGTCACTTTCTTTCGTTAATCAGGGTATAATAGTATCGAATTAATTATAGCAAGTTTTTCAAACTTCATCTTTGAAATATCTGAAATACAGATTATCACGGTTCTTACCCGACCCTTTTCTATTCTATTTTAAATAGAAAAGTGATATTGCTACAAAAAATAAAGATGGCCTTATTTTCTCTCACTAGGGTTGTGGAATATTTTTCTAAGCTTCATGATATAATTTTCTTTTGTGTTCCTCCCTGTCCCAGCTTGAGCTATATGGAGAATCTCTTTTCCGGATACTTTTAATTTTAAAGATATTAGTTTCTTCGTAATAGTCAGTTTTATTCAAATTAAACAAATTAAACATTGACCAACAATCACTGCATTTTTGTAAATTTACATAGATCGTAACCACGGAAATATTATTAGAATTTTTTAATTAGATTTGGAACCGCCGGCACGGAAATTTTTAATCTCTCAAAATTCTTCTTTTTTAACATGTCCCTACAAGTCACCGATGAAGACGAATATTGTAAGTTGTTTTATAAACGAATACTAAATTAAAAACATTAAAAAAATAAGATTTTTCCAACATAAAAACAAATATTTTGCCTTTTAAAATATAAATCCCTAATTCTGTCATACTGATTAACTGAGTGAAGGCAAATGCATTAGATAATTGAAAGAGTGGAATTTTAAATAATTTTACAAGCTCGTTCAGAAAATTTTGTCAGACCTATATTAACTAGCATTAACAATATACGCCTAGGAATTCTAAATTATGTACTACGATAATATTTTTAAGTTACAATTATTACATTGTAATTATTAGACGCAATGTATTTAGCAAGTTAACGTCAACAATAATTAATCAGTTCTTATTTAAAAGTAAACTGATAACAATTTGTTTTTGTTTTAGATTCATCCCGGCCGTGACGACTCAAACACCCGGCTGCGTCAACATTCCAACACCTGGGAGAGGGACGTTTGAACCCAGGCGCCCCAGAGGGCTCTGTCGGACGTAGCACCTTCAGCAGCCGCTAAGACTGGGAACCCTGGGCGCCTTCGAAGGGCTCTCGGGCGAAGATCCATCCCCGAAATCCATCCAGAGCATGTCTGACGTACGGGAGCGGATTTCACCGGACTTGCCACACTAATATCGCTTCGCCCACTTCCCACGTGGACTTGTGGGAAGTGGCTCCGTGGTCACGACAAGAACTGTTGCGCCCGCTTCCCTTAAGTTGCGTGGGAAGTGGTACTGGACGTGACGACATATTCAAATATCCCGGCTGTGACGACTCGAATACCCGGCTGCGTCAAGATTCCAACGCCTGGGAGAGGGACGTTTGAACCCAGGCGCCCCAGAGGGCTCTGTCGGACGTAGCACCTTCAGCAGCCGCTAAGACGGGGGACCCTGGGCGCCTTCGAAGGGCTCTCGGGCGGAAATCCAACCCCGAAATCCATCCAGAGCATGTCTGACGTACGGGAGCGGATTTCACCGGACTTGCCACACTAATATCGCTTCTCACGGAGACTTGTGGGAAGTGGCTCCGTGGTCACGACAAGAACTGTTGCGCCCGCTTCCCTTAGGTTGCGTGGGAAGTGGTACTGGACGTGACGACAAATTCAAATATCCCGGCTGTGACGACTCGTATACCCGGCTGCGTCAAGATTCCAACGCCTGGGAGAGGGACGTTTGAACCCAGGCGCCCCCAGAGGGCTCTGTCGGACGTAGCACCTTCAGGAGCCGCTAAGACGGGGGACCCTGGGCGCCTTCGAAGGGCTCTCGGGCGGAAATCCATCCCCGAAATCCATCCAGAGCATGTTTGACGTACGAGAGCGGATTTCACCGGACTTGCCACACTAATATCACTTCGCCCACTTCCCACGTGGACTTGTGGCAAAGGGATCCGTGGTCACGACAAGAACGGCTGGCTGAACCCGCTTCCCTCAGCATACGTGAGAAGTGGTACTGGACGTGACGACTAATTCGATAATCGGGCCTTTTAATATTTACACCGGTAAGTTTAGGAATCTTAGTTTGTCCGTTCTTTAATGATAACTCTGTAGTCCGCTTACGCCATAGCCAAGTATACATTTTTTTGTGTATGAGTTGTATTTAAGGTTAGAAAGGAACATATATAAGTGAGTGTGTTGGCAGTTCCCTTATTACGCAATAAGGCATTCGAAGAAATTAAACAATACGAACAGTATAAGTTAAAAGTCATGGTTTTGTTTTAGGCTTTGACAAAACGGCGCCAGAAGCAAGGACTTGACTACATTTCACAAGGAACTGACAAAGAAACGTGAAGAAGACAACCACCTACTTGTCCTACTTGTGGGGAACGTAAACATCCACGCCTTTCCGTCTACGTTTTTTGTTATTCAGGATTGTAACAAAAAATAAACAAAATTTTCCGTGTATTTGTTTTATTTTATTTGCACTTTTCAGGAAATTAACACTCACTCTCACATTCACACGCGTATATCTGTATAAGTATATAAACACATCAATAAATTCAGTGGTGAGAAGCATATTTTTTTTTATGGCAGCGAGAGTTGAATCAAGAAGCCAAGAGAAAGTCCGACATCAAAGCAATAGAAATGCCGAAGTGTCGGAAAGTGACAAGAACTAATTCTGCTGAAAGTAAAACAAAGAAATATTAAGGGAATACTTCGAACCTAATGGGTCTATGACTGCAGGAGCTCTAGAAAACATGTTCAAGACGCCTTGGCTGAGTTGTCGTCCAGACGAAGAATTCCGTGAGGCTATCAAGTGCCTTCTTGAGGGAGTGGCAGAACACCATTCTAGCTGACGCCCACGGCAGCTGCCCAGTCGCCCGCACTACTGTGGCACTAACCTCCTGCCGACGAATCCTTAAGAAATCCGCAGAGATGCACCCCCTGAGGTAGTGTCAGGCTGACAAACAATACCAACAAAATCATCACATACACGCTCAATACTAACTTCTTTCTGAACAGTCATCTGCGCCGACCCAATGCATGAATTATCCTCACTTTCAAGTATAGCTAAGTTATCTAGAGAGAAGGGAGGGACAACGCTATAACGTTCACTGTCTCAGTTTCATATTATTTCCCTCTCTGTCACACACATGCTTCCGTTGTTCTCGCCAGTCTTATTGCACCCGATGTTCACGCTACGAAACACTGCGCAAAACTGTTCGGCGCATGTGCGAAGTGAATGAAGTTTGTTAGCCTCGCAACGAGGTCTACTGCGCATCGAGACCCGAGTGTTCAATTTTCATCGTCCTGCCACTACAACATTATGCTGGCGTTCAACGGACAACTCGCATGCTCCAGGGCGCTAAGACGCATATAAAGCTTCTGTCTCTTTCTTGTAGGGTATAAACATTTTTTTTCTGCCTCTTTTTTTCTTTCAAACGTTAAGTAGACGTTAGGGCGATGATTCAAAACAAACTAACTAGTGGACGTACTATCTCCCCACTCTATCTCCCGGTGCAGATACTTGTATTACCTGTGTTTGCGACACCAATTTTCAAGCTGGGTCTTGAGAATCTCGAAACAGCCGACGGATACGAGAAGGTGCAAGATGTACTACTGGATGCAGGTACCGAGGACAAGCCCGTCGATCCTTACAGTGGTCGTTCCTGACAGTCGTCCAGTTGTCTGCTACTGTCTGTGTATTATTGAATCGGCATTGAAAGAGTACGATTGATATAGTGCAGACGTTTTCGGAGAAATTGAGCGATGTTTTTGATATGTTATTATCGTTTGCTATTTTGTCGCTTTCATCAACGGCAATTCTGCGGTTTCTTCTGGGATTTGTACTACTGAGTTATGGTATGATGCAAGCAGCTGAAAAGTTTCCTTTGAAGAGTACAGAACACATCAGATAAGATCCACGGGTATTCTTCAAAAGACTAAGCATTGGTGCGTGATTAAGTACGCACCACCCATGTGGTGTACGTCTGTCTGTTAGTGTCTCAGCTTCGAGACTGATCCTCATGTAGTTACTCACTGCCTGCCATATCTAAAAATATTAATTTCTGTTTCACTTAGCCTACTGCTTAATTTTAACATTGCTTTGAGTTACACGGCTTAAGAACGTACATTTTTTTCTCTTAGTCTGCGTAACATTCAAATTAGTTTTCGCACGACTGACACGTTTCATTGTGTATAATTGCTATGAGATATAGTTAAATAGTGGTTATGTCCTGAGTCGTCACAGCGCTAGATTCCACTTACCTTACAAAACCTATTGTAAATATAATTATATCATTACCGACTCAGAACACAAAGTTTTTTATTGGTAAAAACGTAAAAGGTTTACCTTATAGCCTGAACCAGTTTTTGCTTGTTCAAACAGAACGACACACCAACAGAACTTATCACAGAAATAACAGAAACTCTGAACACAATCACAAAGCTACTTCACATATAACAATAAATTTTACACACAGAATGACGGTCTACCCATGGGCTCACCCATATTCAGCATATAGCCTGAACCAACAAAGCACAAAACAATTTGTTGATTCAGGCTATATGCTGGATATGGGTGAGCCCATGAGTAGACCTTCATTCTGTGTGTAAAATTTATTGTTATATGTGAAGTAGTTTTGTTTTGTGATTGTGTTCAGAGTTTCTGTTATTTCTGTGATAGGCCTAAGTTCTTCTGGTGTCTTATTCTGTTTGAACAAGGGAAAACTGGTTCAAGCTATAAGGTAAAACTTTTACGTAGCTTCTCTAATGTCTCGTCTTCGTTTTTAATATAACGAAACATTTTTCTAAAATAAAAAAAACATTAAATTTAACTACATACTCGCTGTAATTACAAGTATTCAAATGTAGATGAAGTTATTTTTCTTTATTTGTGTTGCTTAGAAACGGAAATAATTTATGAAACAATTTATGTATGAAAAGTTAACCTGTGTTTTATGAAATGTGTAACAACCGAATTGTATGGTTAAACCGATTTGGTCAATATCAGGTGGCAGATAATTTATGACAATTTGCTTACCATCATCATCATGATCAGTGTCATCTCCATCACAGGGCAAGCCATAAAACCTGTGCCCAGTTCTACGAACTGTCTGTATTGGAAAAAACGATGGACGAAGGACAGCCCAACACCAACAAATGTGAAGTGCAGTGACACAATGAAAGTAAACAGTGGTACGGAAAAAATCGGGTGTGTCGTGGGACACACGCCAGAAGTGAGAACTTCAATGCCGAGTGGCGAGTGAACTGAGTCAACGTATAAAAGGTTGCTCAGGTTGCTCGTACTTTCTTTTGAGTAAGAGGAATTTTGCTATCAACAATTAAGATTAAAATTTGAGTGAATGGATAATTAAATGAAACGTGGACATAACAAAGTGTTTATACGAATTTTGTTATAAGAAATCTATACTTACAATGAATATAAATAGAATCATATCACACGTCGTTTTATTTTCAGTATACATATATACAGAAACAAAGTGTACCGGTAATGATAATTTTTTCAGTGTAACAATATGATTTACGTAATATTTAGTTGGAAAGTAGAATGTGATCATTGTTATATATTGTAGCGTGACAGAAAATCCACTACATTTTAAGTCATATGAAATCATAAAGTTTAATTACACCAACAAATGTTACAATAATATTGAATGACATTTAAATAAATCAGAGGAATGAACCACAATAAGATAAAAATCCTCACTACATAATATATAAAAACCACTGTTAAAAGAAACCAAAGAAAGTATTGAAGCAACTCATCAACTCATAGTATAAAAACAGTAAGTTACCCAGGAAGCTCAGAGCAGTAAACCAGTTATATAAGACCATATCAAAGAAAAAAGAGACTCAATTAAAGGGTGGTGAATACCAAAATACCCCAAAAACAAGAAGAGGGAAGAATAAAGTTTGTGAACAGGAAGAAAACAATACCCTGAAACCTGTATAGAAGAATAAAGTCAGTTCAGTGAATAAATTAAATACTCCAAACTAAACCTCAGTCGTGATAACACCATGTACCTTGGTTTACCCAAGAGGAAGGAAGACCAGAAGAGTGAAGACTAGACGAGGGACAAGAATGAAGACTAGAAGAGGGACAAGATTGAATACCAGAAGGAAGATACGAAGAAGGACAAGAAAGAAGACCGGAGGAGAGGAAGAAATAGTATGAAAGAAACACCGTTATAAAACCTATTATTATATAAACTACTATCAACCCCAAACCCGCAAAAACTATGCAAAAGAAAGTATAACATACCCAAAATCTTATAAAATGTAATTATTGAGAAAACTAAAGTGTTGTATAGCGTTATAAGAAGTGCACCGACTAAAGCTATTGTGTAATAAAGAAAATAAACTAGTCTTAACGGTCCATGATTACTAAAGGTCTGGTCTGAGATAATAAGACTCAAAATATCAGAACCAACAGTGAAAGTGAATTTGTGTAAGTGTTGTTTTTTTAAAAAAATGCAATAAACTTAAAGTTGGTGATACTATAACTTAGTAGTATGCTATATCACAACTTTAAAATCTAATAATAAACAGCATAATAAAATGGAAGGTTTCCAGTATTTTATTATTTTAATGTAAATCTTTATTTACAAGACATTTGTAAAAAATGATAATAAATAGAGTATGGGAGTTAATGTTTACTGATGTAGGGGATCACAATAATAATGGTTTAAACCAGAAAGGACTGGTACTAATATAGTATGAATAAGTGTAACATGTTTAAATAGACTGTTATTTCACAGTCCTAAAATCAATGTGTTAAATAAATGTATTTGTAAGGTTTATTAGAAAATAAGATTTATGTTATGTGTTTTAAAAAGAATTATGTTTGATACATAATAACCAACATACCACTAATAATGTTCTAATAGGTATGCTATGTTAGCTCAAAAATAGTTAAAAGATATATGTTCAAACCATATCTGCAATATGTTCAATTGTGCAGATTGCTAAACCATGTTCATAATTATTTATTTTAAATATGTAGTGTTAATTAACTACTACACAACACAATAAGTTATAAATCATGTTATTTTCATATAATTGTAATTATGTAAAGTCAGAGGAGGAATTAAGTTTAAATTATTTGAGAAAGAAAGAAATATAAAATTCTAAAATCTAGGCCATTTGGTGAAATCAGAGAACCAATATAAAATAGTATAATTCACTTATAAATCCTGTAAACTACCAAGATTTATATAAGATAACACTATTAACCACTACTAGGAATGATCCTATGAATTAAAATGATAATAAGGAAATATACCTTAACATTTTGTAAATTGTCAAAATATATAAATTAAGTAATTTTAAAGAGCAATGTCAAATTTACAGATTAACACAAAAAACCAGTTCAAAGGTGTAATTTATATGTATTTAAGGAAAGGAAGAGGAATGTGAATAATTAAAATTTATTATAATAATATTTAAATGGAGGAGTTTTATATAAAAACGGAAATCCAATTTTGAGCCTATATTCCCAAAGAGTGAACAAAATTTGTTAATTTCCACAAAATATCTACAGATATGGACTATAATACATCAATTTAAAGGGAATGAGATGATTAAACCAATAATAAGGTTAATAATTCATAAAAGTGAGGAATAAAATAGATAAATTCCATACATAATGTAATATTTTATCATATGTATGGGAAGTCGAAAAATGTTAACAATACTTTTTCAAAGATTAACTGGGCAAGATTTATGACCAAGTTAATTAGTCTTTTGTTGAATATCAAGCTGGACAGTTGTGTAAAAGAACGTTTCTTTAAAATCGAGAAAAATGGTACTAGCGTTTAGCCATTGAAATATGTGAACGAGAGTTAAACGGTTTTTGCACTTTTTAAAGCTGAAGTTGTTAATACATTCACGACAATAGTGAAAACAAACACTTAACTACATAATACGAGTGATAAAAACAAATAAAACATTATAATTAAACTGATTCATTCTGAAATTCCTAACCATAGCTTGAAAACTTAACCGCAGAAGTTGAACACATAGAAAATAAACTAACTAACACAAGTTTACACAGAACACTTCACCAGAATACACCAAACAGATTAACAGACATATTACACCTGTGCGGGGACATTTTAGACCTTGATGAAGGTAATTTTATAGTAATTTTCTGACTCGACACATATGCAGTAGCCAAGACCAATCCGAGTAGCGGCCATCTTGAAAACGAAATCTGCTTACTACATCGCAGTCACTGACGTCACATCAGTCTTCATTGGTTCGACAAAACATTTATTCTAATATTATATACTGAATTATTTAAAATACTATTGAATAGTAATTACTGTATTTATATTTTTAATTGTTAATGTTATACTTTCTCGTCACCCTTCTCTGACTATTAATTCTAATCGCTCAAAGAACCTGTCTTTTAATATAATATAACATAAAATTTTGTTCTGTATGACACAATCGATAATTCCTGAGACAGAGTCGATAATTGCTCTCCATCGATAAAATATCGATTATTTATTTAAAATTGTCAATAAATCTTTATATTTCCATTATTTTGTATCTGTACTTATTTCACAGGGTAATTTAAGGGTATTTATAAGGCTGAAGGAATTAAGTGAGAAGAATATATTCTATTTTGAACAAGATATTGGACCAGTCAGAAAAATCACCAATCGATTATTACCTGGAGTTAATCTATTTAACTCCAGACTTGGTGCAAATCTTCAAGAAGTGCTCGACGGTCAATAAATACCTACCTGTTATTAAAATTTTACCAGAACCTTTTAAAAAACAGATTTATCTCTTATACATACCTCTATAAACATAAACAAAATTATTTTATTATTTGAAAATTCTATTTTTTATTGAATTTTCTGTATACATTTTATTCTTTTGTAACGACCGGCATACAGCGGTCTGGTGCCCTAGTGGCAAGCCCAAACAGTGGGGCTTGATTTGATCAGAGAATACAGCCACAATAGAGGGTCGTGTTACAATATTTATATTATAATTAAACGCAGTATAATAATTTAGGTTTTTTACAAATTATAAAATAGCTAAACCGAATTTTGAAACATAAAAAAAAAAAATCCAAATTCAACATAAAAACCAGAATCGAAGTCACGGATTACCTAGAAAACGTACAATGTAAACAATATAATGAACCTTAAAGTTCCACGTTTGTGCGCCAAATATAAATATTTTTGGGATGCCCCGCGTTCAGGGTGCCAAATATAAAGACTTTTAGCTTCACGTTTCGCGCTAAATATAAAGATTCTTAATTCTACGAATGTTATTGTGTCTGATAACTAAGTATATCTGCTCGTTATCATGTCAAATCAATAATTACTGTTGGGCGCCAGAGCAGAGTACCTCAGGATTTATCAAATAATCACTCTTTCTCGTTCAGATTCTAATAATATTCTATATTGAATCATTCATATTACAGACATGTAAACTAAATTTCTGATTCTCCACATTACACTTTCTTTATATGATATCAATTGACTTATTGAGCATCAAACTTACAATTACTTACTAAAACAAAATTTAATTGAATTACTAATCTTCAGGATTACAATTACTCATAAGATAACTTGAATTACTGGTTTGCAATATTACACTTACTCATACAACATAAATATTTAATCGATATCATGTTTAATGCACATCATAATATTTCATCAACCAATATGAATTTATTAATATACTAACATTTGTAAGTTAATTAGCCTCTTACTTGATTCCAATTATTAGTATATCTTATTTCATTTATTACGTTTCGTTATACAGACTTAACTATATCTACGTATCTACTTAGTATCCTTCCTGACATGTCATAACGCATAAATTAGTTTGCTTAGGATCTGAACGAAATGTGGGATCTTTTTAGAATGAGATGAGTTTAAGTTTGGTAGACATTGATTACTATATTTTGAAATTAATTGATTTATGAATTGTTATTATGGTATTCTGTTACTTGTTTTGCAGGATTCCTCTGAGATGACTGGTGTTTCCACATTACTCACTACACTAATAGACACATTTGATTTATTACTTTGCTTTGCTTTTTGCACCACACGTTCGCGTTTATAACTATCGTCGCGCACATATGTATAAATATACTTCTTGCTTCGTACTTACGCGCACATATGTATAAATATACTTCTTGCTTCATACTTACGCGCACATAACAAATAATACTTTCTTGTCTCGTACTTCCGCGCACTGATCTATATATTCTTCATTTCACGATATTACTTATTCCCTTACTACTCTTTATCATAACAATCTATACATTATTTACAAGTTTGGAGTAACGTTGCCGTTATAATTACATTGATTAAGTTATTCTACTGAGTGACATAGATTCCTTTAGACTCTCTTAGACTCCGATTCCATCAGACTAGCCTCGATTTTTTAACATTCTTCTATTTTTATAGTTTGCTTGGAGATACCCTCTCTTCCGTCATAGCTGATTCCATTCCCATTGGTTCTATTTTGAAATTTTCCCCGGTATGTTTGAATATACCCAGTCATACATCGCTATTCTTTGGCGCTCTTTATTGACGCTTTTTCCTATTGGGTATGTGGCTGCTGGCGCGTTTCTCCACCGCGTGGCCGTTAACTTGTTAAAAACTACGCTACTTTCTAACTTTCACAATTTATGTCGGGGTGTAGCCTATTGTCTTTTGGAGGTCGCTGCCTCGCCTTTCTAACGGGACTTACGCGTTTTTTGCTGTTTTGATCATACAAAGCATTTTATGTTTTTATGACATGCAAGGTACAGATGTACATTATATTTTTATTTTGGCCGGCGCCAGTCTGTCGGCACATTGGGCCTCGCCCTATTCATTCTTATTCTACACATTTTCCTTTTTACATACATGACAATTTCTTACTTACTATTACTAGACTATTCATAATTCATTTCTATTATTTATGATTGTATATAATATGTGATTAATTAATAACTTATAAAGTTATGTTACAACAAATATACAAAATTATACTCTTTCAACATTTCAAACATGTACACAGATATTCTTATTGACGATACTATAAATAAATAAAAAGTAGGTATCACTGATTTTAAATTGTTGTTATGAATTAAACTCTTTGAAAAGATGTGTAAAAATATGTTAGGCTAATAATAAACTATGTAACACAGATATACGGCAGGAACTGAATATTATGAGTACACTTGACAGGATTGCCCAGTATTGGCTGAATTTGCCGAATGGATGACTGCCGAATCCCCAAACAACTATGGAACTATAAGGCGAGGGGATGGGGATATGTGGGACGTCAGAGGAAGCGCTGGAGTGACCAGCTCTGATATTTGCCTGTTTCAGACCGGAACAAACCATCCTTGGTTTAATCCTTGAAGATAATGATGATGATGAATAAACTATGCACTAGAAAAGAATTTCAAAAGTATTCAGTTCGATCTCTCAGCATATGAGTTCATTTTTTATCAAAAAATTAAATTGTTTTTAATATTTACGTTATTCTTGCAATAGTATTTTAACATTTATGTATATACCTTGGGGGCATGTTCACATTTATGTATGTGAAGGAGTCGGCGGCTGGTGAATGGTACCGAAAGGTGTTATTTCAGAGCCACCCTCACTGAATTTACTTTAACGACCGTTGGTACGCCTACTAGCGATTGAGTCATATCTTGCAATCGAGTTACGATTCATATCGTAGTTCTGCCAGCAAATCCTACTCCGAACTCCAAGATGGGACAGGCTGCAACGAGATTTCCGGCGCCTCCAATAAGAAACAATCTACTGTTAACATGGCGGACTGGCATCCCTGGGGGCCCTCGGTTGGAAGCAGTCAAGGGGCCCCCTGCAGCTACACACACAAACGAGCACACGCGTATTTGTGTGCGTATACTTTTTTAAATTATTGTAATAGACCTTTAATAACATTAGGCCCACTATACATGTTTCTCTACGTTGTTGTTGTTGTTTTCCGTTTACTTAAAGAGTTAATTTTTTGTTTCTACTATAAAGAACATTTATACCCTACAAATCTACATAAAATCCCAATTAAAAATATTCCACAGTGTATTACGGCGGTGGAGCCCCATTGTCACTCAGTCCCACCAATCAATAGCCCCAGTAGCGTAACCTTTTTAACCGGGCCCACCTGCAAGTTTATGCCATGGGCCCCCTTTCACTCTGGGTAAGACGTTATCGGTACGGTGAGATATCCACAAGCATCTGTAATGTGGTAGTTTCTCCTTGCTTCCAAAATCCTATGACGTTGACGATCAAATGCCAGTTTCTCATCCCAAGGGCAAGAAATTCCCTAACATCTACTTGCTCAACCGACAAGTAGAGGGTGGACAATTATAATGGCTGTTACTCAACCTTCGGGGCTGCGTTAGTTATCCGTAGATGCTACCATTCACCCACCACTTGAAAGTGCGTTTGGATGTTTCTTTCCATCGAGGAGAGAGCCCATAAGCATTACTCATGCTTTCCAGAACCTTGGAGGACCTCAAAATATCACGTCTTAAAGTAATTAATAAGGTTTCTGACAGTTAAATTTGTCAAATATCAAAATGGCTCAGGTGGTGAAATTCTGATCGACAATAAGGACTATTATCAAAAATATGAAAACATCATCATTTATCAAACTTACTAATCTACGAGAATTCAAATGTATCTTCTATCTTTCCTGAAGATCGTACTGCGTACATTCTGTACACTACTTTGCCTGCTACAACGGTAGTAGCTGAAAGATTGTTTACTAACCTAACAACATCGTATCTAGGAATGTCAGAGACCAGCTGACTGGACTGTCAACCCTGGGTACTGAATCGAGACAGTTGCGAATCGACTTTGACATTCTGGTTGGTTCCTTTACAGTGTTTGAACTTTAATCCGTTAAGAGAAAACATAGGAACCGACAGCGTTCTGGCTGATGATGGAAGGAACAAATGATGTAGATCTAATTCTAGAGTTAAGATCAAAGCTAGTGATTCCAGTAGCCGCCACTGGTTCCGATATGACTTTCGGTTTCCTAGGTCGATTAATTGCTAATTTCCCGGTAATAATTTACATTGACGTCCAAAGTTTTAAGTTACTGGAATTCGTTTAGACGGTTAGTCTCTAGTAGCAACGTTGGTGAGACTTCGTATTCCTAGATTTGAATATGCTGGCTGAACTCCTGATGAAAATTTATCTTTATTAATGATACTTGTAGATTTTTGGACACTTAAAGTAAGGGGTGACATGATTCCCGTTTAGAGTGACTATTTTCTCCATCGGTACCTTAGATCCAAAACGTCTCTGGTTGGATGTAGGTCACGTCTTTGGTTAGACACTCAGGAACCTGGTATATGGTTTGAAGATATTCCGAGTTGTGACTACTTGGACCGCCTATGACGAATGCCGACATTCGCTTCGGATCAGATTTATCGTTCGTCATATGGGCTATCTCTTTTAGATAGGCCTACCTAAAATCTTTGTATTTCTTTTATTTACTTTTTAATAATGATCACTGTATGTACGTTCTCACTTTATTGAATACACTTCTATTTGTATGCATTTTCCAGCACAGAACGCTAATAATTTAGTCACAATTAAAAAAATGTTTGTTTACCTTTGCCTTAACCAGCTTTTGCTTGTGAGCTTCGTCGCCAAGAGCGCTTGTTCAGAGGCGGCCGCCAAGGGCGGTGTCAGTTCTGTAAGGTCGTTGTTTAAATTGGGCGACAGATCATTGTTGTGTGCGCGATGTGTTGTATGTTCAAAGAGTAGACCTACGCCAATATATTTTCAATGTTGCTCCATATGTTTCTGTGTGTTTGTATATTTCTATTTGGGCAAGTGTGTCTAGTTTTCTACCTTTTGCGTTTATGTGTGTTGTTTTCGACCCATGGCGTTGATAGAGACACCATGTTCCTGCTGTTAACAACAAAATCCTAGAAGTCTATTATTTATCTATTTTACATTCCTGCACGTTTATAATGTCTATGTACTACTTTCATCATCATCATCGTCTTCAACTAGGATTAAACAAAATGGTTTGTTCAGGTCCCAAGCAGAGAGACTAGAGCTGGACACTCCAACACTTCCTCGGACGTCCCACACCTCTCTGTCCTTTCGCTTATAATTCAATAGTTGTTTAGGGATGTGGCGGTCATCCATTCGTTTAAGACATTTCAAACATTTTAGCCGTATTGGGCAATACTATCAAGTATACTTACTATTATATACAATAAGTAATTATACTTACTTAATATTCAGTTCCTGCCGTACATGGACATTTCGTTTGTATCATGAAGAGCATATCCTGCCACGTGCCTGAGAAATCTCATTTCGGCTACTTGAATATGACTGGTCTGGGATTTCGTTAAAGTCCAATTCTCAGACCCATAGACAAGTGTGCGCACGGCCTACACCTTGTAGAACTTCAGGTGGGTTTCTTTACTCGTTGATTTTAGTTCTCCTGATGGTCCCACACATATGGTTGAACTCGTGTACCTTTTTCACCACATCACATTACATTAATTTTTTTGTAATGTAAGACACATTATAGCCCAGGTATTCAAAGTTATTGACCTACTACAGGGCAGTACCATCTAAAATTTTGGCTCGTATGGCAACAAATCCATGAAAAGCCATCGCCTTGGTCTTCAACGTGAAGATCTGTAATATGAAATCCTTGCATAATCGATTCAATGAGCGTACAGACATCAGCAAATAACAATATGTAACTGGAGAGTTACCAACATAAAATGTTCTGGAACTTTCATCTGGCAATTGTGTATGACATCGTGTACATCAAAATTAAAAAGAGAAGGTGATAATGGGCACACTTGTCATACTCTACAATTTGGGCCCACACTAGGAATTGTGCTCCATCTTCCTGTCTCAATTAAGATTTTATTTTCCACATAAAGACTTTGTATGACTCTAATGAGGTGTTGGTGGGATCCCATTTTTTGCCATTTACTGCCTCTCCCTATTCACTCTATATCCAAGGCTTTCTGAAGTCCATAAAAGTTATGGACTTGGCATGTATGTACTTTTACCCTACAGAATCCTATTGTTTTTTAGATTGATCCCAAAAAAACAGGGAGGAGCAAAAATGTGAGGGTGCTAAATTATGGAAAAATCGCAAAAGCCCATAACCAAGATATGAATTGACTAATCATTTTCAAAATTTCAAAATTCTGATATGCCAGGGGCCAAAAATTGGGTGAAAGTTTTGATAAAATCGTAAGAATCGTGTGGTGTATCAAATTGAAAGGAATTGTGTTCCCAAAAAATGGGGCAAAAATTTTATAAAATTGCAAATTTCATGTGTTTAATTTTGTCAAATTAAAAAAAAATTAACAAAAATGTGAATAGTGTACAGATTTTGAAATTTCAAAATTTTTGACCCAGGGCCCACAAACAGGACAAAAATTTCAAAAATTTTTGTAATCCAGCCAGGTGTCAGAATAAAGAGAATTTTAACACAAATTCGATTATTTGGAATTGTTAGAATGGCTTGTGCGATTTCTCTACAATATTGTTACTTTAATAAAGAAAAAAATAATAGGGTAACCAGGATTTTTTTAATTTGTCTAGTATTTGAGAAATTATTAAATATCAAAAGTTGCCCAATAATAAATGTACTTCGTTCAAAATAACGAATGAGTTCTGCAGCTCAGGGATCATACTAGTGATAACATAACCAGAATCTTACCTCAGAGTGGACTTCATTTTCAGTTCTTAAGAACCAGTTTACCAGGAAAAAGCCTTTACTCTCTACCCCCGACTCTGAGAAAGGATAGTTCTTCCAATTTCTGCATGGTCCTGCTTGTTGATGACTACTTGGAAATTTACTTTCCAAGATTCAGTAGACCAACAAACATTCAGTAGCAATTAAACATTTACATATATACATAATTCACTGGTCTCTCTCACTCTTAGCATCAGTAAACATGTGAAAAGTGAAACTATGAGTAAGAATCAACAGCTCTTATTTGCCAATCTGCTGCTGGCCAGTTATATGAGAATTGAATTTTTAAATACTGTTTATACTAATTGTATAAGTGGATTATGTAGCTAAATACTCAAGAAGGATTTTCCTTTTCTACCACTTTGGGTAGTTTAGAAAAATTTTGTTTTATACGTGGGCTAACTTAACTATACTGCTTTGTAAAGTGAATGTCATAATTTTCTTAAGTTGTGCTACACATTTATTTAACCAAGAGGTAAGTAGGATGTTCCTTGTATGAGATTTCTCCTTTGCTGTCAAAAGTACAAATTCTGGAACATGAAATTTATATTTAAATATCGGTATGGAGAACCATACATGACTTCCATATTCTAAGATTTATATTTAAATCTTAATATCGCCTGCCAAGCGCGATATATTTTCTCTTATACATGATTTACATTAAAATGAAAAAATTATAATTTTATTGCCTGGCAACAAAATTATTTTATTTTCAACAATTACCATTGTTTCAAAACGTTTAAATAAATTTTCAAGTACTTTACTCTTGTTAAAACGTAAAAGGTTGCAGGTAAACTACCCCTTCCCCTTAACCGATCTTCACCAAAATCGAAAGTCCTTGAGACCTCTACAATTCAGGGACGTATGCAAAAAATTATTTGATTCTGTTTGAATTTGCGGCTGTTATCGTTTGCCATAGAAAATACGCTTGATAAAAAAACGTTGCAGGTAAACTACCCCTTCCCCTTAACCGATCTTCACCAAAAACAATAGGTCTTGAGTACTCTACAAATCAGGGCTGTATGCAAATAATCTTTTGATTCTGTTTGAATTTGCGGCTGTTATAGTTTGCCATAGAAAATACCCTTGTTAAAAAAAACGTTGCAGGTAAACTACCCCTTTCCCTCAACCGATCTTCACCAAAAACAATAGGCCTTGAGAACTCTACAATTTAGGGCTGTATGCAAATAATCGTTTGATTCTGTTTGAATTTGCCATAGGAAATACCCTTGTTAAAACATAAAACGTTACAGGTAAACTACCCCTTTCCCTTAACCGATCTTCACCAAAAACAATAGGTCTTGAGAACTCTACAATTCAGGGCTGTATGCGAAACATTATTTGATTCTGTTTGAATTTGTGGCTGTTATCGTTTGCAAAAAAAAAAAATTTCCCTTGATAAAAAAAACCGTTGCAGGTAAACTACCCCTTTCCCTCAACCGATCTTCACCAAAAACAATAGGTTGTGAGTACTCTACAAATCAGGGCTGTATGCAAAAAATTATTTGATTCTGTTTGAATTTGCGGCTGTTATCGTTTGCCATAGAAAATACGCTTGATAAAAAAACGTTGCAGGTAAACTACCCCTTCCCCTTAACCGATCTTCACCAAAAACAATAGGTCTTGAGTACTCTACAAATCAGGGCTGTATGCAAATAATCTTTTGATTCTGTTTGAATTTGAGGCTGTTATAGTTTGCCATAGAAAATACCCTTGTTAAAAAAACGTTGCAGGTAAACTACCCCTTTCCCTCAACCGATCTTCACCAAAAACAATAGGCCTTGAGAACTCTACAATTTAGGGCTGTATGCAAATAATCGTTTGATTCTGTTTGAATTTGCCATAGGAAATACCCTTGTTAAAACATAAAACGTTACAGGTAAACTACCCCTTTCCCTTAACCGATCTTCACCAAAAACAATAGGTCTTGAGAACTCTACAATTCAGGGCTGTATGCGAAACATTATTTGATTCTGTTTGAATTTGTGGCTGTTATCGTTTGCCAAAAAAAAAATTTCCCTTGATAAAAAAAACCGTTGCAGGTAAACTACCCCTTTCCCTCAACCGATCTTCACCAAAAACAATAGGTTGTGAGTACTCTACAAATCAGGGCTGTATGCAAAAAATTATTTGATTCTGTTTGAATTTGCGGCAGTTATCGTTTGCCATAGAAAAAAAAAATCCACACACACACACACACACACACACACACACACACACACACACACACACACACACACACACACACACACACACACACACACACACACACACACACACACACACACACACACACACACACACACATTTCGGAAAACGACTTTTTTTCATGTTTTGAGCGTAGTAGAATCAGAATCTGCAATAATCTCGAACACGATTTTTTTTGCCATCACCATACTTCCATTCCTCAAGGAATATGGAAGTAAAAAGACAATGTTTTGGCTAATTCATATTTTTATTTACCAGATTCCTTTAAAATACTACTGTAATTTCTCCCAAAATTATTTACACTGATTGTTCCAAGGCTTCTTATTTTCTTTCCACTTCAAACCAGTAGTACAACCTGTTCTCCTTACAACTGTTAATAATACTTCGTACTGTGTGTTAATAATACTCCATCATTGTGCTCACGAATGTTATCAGATTATCAATAACAGGTCTGTTAGGAAACATACTCTGGGTGGAAAGTAGCCACTATAGAGAGCATTTAATGTGGAATAATAATGTCTTCAAAATATTTATATAAGAAAGGGGATGTAAAGAAAAATGAGATTACTTTTCAATGGCACATTTGTATTGTTCTTGAGTATAATTCAAGACAAGTTTCAGAGTTAGCACATAATTTTTGTAACAATCAGCAATTGTTACAAAAATTATTTGTAATAATTTACAAATATTAAGAAAGATCCTAAATCTCAGTTGGGGCCATAAAATTCCATTGAGAAATCTTTTTCACGGCATTTTCTATACCTACATATAGACTTTCTTAATATTAAGTGTAAAAATATAAATTTTGTAAATAAAAAAATTACGTATGTAAATTTCATTCATGATAATTATTCAAATTTCAACGATTTAATTAAATTTTGATAAGTGAAAATCGGTGCATATTTGCGAATGTTATTTTGCATTTGCGCAAATTAATTTATTTCACTATCTTTGGTTCATATTGTCCGATTTTGAAAAATCAAATTTCATTGAGATTAGCAATATTTTTATTGTCACTACAACATACGTTGATTAATTGGCGAATTCGCAGACTTTAGTTTTTTGTATATTATGCGCTGAAAACACATGTTCAAAAAGGGCAAATGATTCGAAGAGTTTCCCGACACCCACTGTTACGGGTCTAAAATCATAACATTTTTTTGTGGGTAACTACTTTTGGAACCAAGTGTACGACCGTAATTCTAACCCATTTCTAAGAGGGGCATTATTTGAATTTTATGTAAACAGGATATGATTATTTTCTGCTATAACGAAAAAATCTAGATCTTTTCTCATCGGGTAAACACATGGTCACAGTAAGTATGTTTCCTTCCCTTCCTTTTTTCACACCTTTTTTCCAATATTATACTTTATTTCCATCGAAAACTCTTCAGTTTTCTATGGTCAATGATAGTTTTAGTTCCTACAGAATCTTTGTACGAAATATTTTAGAATCTTTATACTACTAGATGGGAGACCAGAGTCGAAGCATTAAAGGCACTTCGTTTTATCCTAGGAAAAATTTATGATGCTTTATATTCATTTTATTCTGATGACAAAAGAGATACTGACTCAAAAAACTTAGCTACTTTGTTAATATCAAAACTAAAGTCATTTAAATTAATTTGCTCTCTTGTTATTTGGTACGATATATTGTCCAAAATTAATATTATTAGTAAAGCTTTACAAAAATCTTTCAGAGGCAATCAAAATGATAACTCAAGTAAAAGATGATTTAGCCAAAACTCGTACTGAGTCTGCATTCAAGGAAATGATAAGTAACGCAAAAACTGTTGCCGAAGAAGTTGATGCGGAAATTGAATTTCCCTTAGCTACCCGTCCCCATCCCAGAAAATGATTTTTTAATTATGAGGTTGTGGATGAACCCATCTCTGATCCAGAAAGCAATTTCAAAATAAATTTCTACTATTATTTGCTATTTACCGCGATATCAAAATTAGACGAACGATTCGAACTTTTAAATGAAAACATCTGTTTTCCTTTTTACAAAATATTAACAATTGGAAAAATTTTAATTCTGAGAAAAAAACGGTCTGTTTAAATTTACAGCAGAAATTGAGTAATGGTTCAGAATCGGACATTGATGGAGAGGACTTAT
The DNA here is from genome assembly GCA_034769895.1 of Magicicada septendecula. Lineage (NCBI taxonomy): Eukaryota > Metazoa > Arthropoda > Insecta > Hemiptera > Cicadidae > Magicicada > Magicicada septendecula. The sequence goes on from CM068367.1 coordinate 591,842,156, forward strand.
TCAATGAACTCGAAATTGACGCCACAACAGTTCTTGCACCCGGGCGCCGGATAGGCTAGGGCCGCCACTGCGCACCTATTTGAAGAATTTGAAAAAAACGTGAGCATTGCTGATAAATTATTAAAAACACTCGCGCTTTAGCATGCTGTGATGCGGCATTTTGCATCAAGAGATTAAGCTGGTGAGCATAACAATGTATGTAATGAGCGTAAGGATATTTCTTCTTAATATAACTTTGAACACCACCTGTAGCACCACTCATTACATTTGTGCCATCGTATGTTTGAGCGATTAACTTTTGTGGTTTTCCACAATTATAGGATCAATTTCTTCTTCTACACATTTTTGTATCCCTTCTGCTGATTTATCCTTGACTCTTCTAAAGAACCAAAAGCTCTCATGAACAGTTCCATCAAAAACGTATCTAAATAATAGTACCATTTGGCACCAATTCGCAACATCTGTAGTTTCGTCACACTGAATAGCCAAGAAATTGGAATTTTTAATTTGATTATAAATTTCTTCTTGCACACAAGCCAACATGCTATCTAAAATATTGTTCTGTATACTTTTAGAAGTCCCCTTAAACACTGTAGCGTTCTGCAGATGTTCTCTCGCAACACAACATCAAGTTCTGGAGAAAAATCAACTAATTCTCTGAATATTCCACGATTTACCGATTTTCCATTCTCGCGATGACCTTTAAGTGCCAACTCAAAACCACTGCAAAATTTTACGCAACAAATAATACGTTTCAAAATATAACGGTTCTTTCCAACCTGTGCATTATGTTCAAGAACATTTGTCCGATAAGCTGAATTAAGCTGTGTCAAAATATTTACTTTGCCTAGTAAAGCCAGTTGTGTGCATGCATTAATATGGCTTCAAGATGATTCATGTTATTTTTATTTTAGTGGGAAGATGATGCAAATCTTTTATACCCTTTCTGGCCCAATTTGCATCCTTTTCTGTTTCTGCAGGGTAGAAAAATAATACACATGTAAAACAGTACAACAAATTCGAAACTTCACACCCACATATCCAGTTATTTCAGTTATAAATGTCTCTTGAGAAACGAAGAGTAAACGTCCTATTTTGGGCTTTCCTTTCACTGATCTGTGTTAAATTTAGATCAGGTAATGGCCGGCCTAATTTTTTAATATTTATTTTATCCTCTAAAGAAAGTCTGGTAAAATTTGTTTTCATTAAGACACTGACTCTATTCATGTTTGTAAGCGACACGTGACACAAACACAAAAACACGTATGATAAAAGAAAACTGACGATTAACGAATGGCACATCGACACCACTGTTAAAAACTGCCAACAGACCGCTGAGAAGTAGTGGCCCAAACACATGGTTTATTAAATGGTGATATTCGCTATGACGTCACACAACACGTCACGTAGTCATGGCAACCAGTCCGCAAGTCTCTTCATGGCCCTGTGTATTTGGTTCATGCTACCTACTACGCGGAAGACAGATAAATACTTTTATTCTAATCTAAATCAACGCTTAAAAAATCATTGCTCAACTTTTATCTTTAAAATAAACAAGAGACAAAGGACAGACAGTTAACTATGGTAATATGATTTAATTTTTTTTATGTTCTCTGTCAAGGGGGGAGCGCGGCCAGAAAAGTATCTTGCACAGATGCTCGAACAGTTTCAGTAATTAAAATATATGGACTAAATTTTGGCTACATTTATCTAATAAAGCTGATCACCTTTCCACAACAAGAATATTTGCTTAAACTTACTAAAAACAAAAAAGACATTTTGAATCACATTCCTCCTCAATTCACACTTTCAAATAAAGAAAAAAAAGTAGTGTGCAGAACAAAAAGATTAAATTTTACTTCAGTTTCACTGTATTTGTGTTTTAGAGATATGAAATTTATCATATCACACTTATATATGTTACATCAAATCATATAAAATGTATCATTTTTCTGTGTGCATTTTACACAGAAATATTGTGCATACAAGTCAATAGAATTGTCTGGTGACTTCAGAACTACCAATTGCTGGAACTGACTCCAGTAAACGTAACAACTTCCTTGTTTCTTTCAAATAAAAATATCAAAGTTATTCTGTGTTCTTATATTTCATGGTCATCACAAACTCTTTGTACACAGACACTTCAGTTCATAACTGTCCATCTCAAGAGGTGGCTTGGTTCTCAGTGGTCTGAGGAGAGTGAAGAGTGAATTTATTAGTGAGAAATGAAACTAATTAGCACGAACTATACTTCCAGACAGTATATTTTGCTACAAATGGTATAAAACACCTTGTTTCCTGATAAAAACGGGCTCAGAAACACAACTGGTGACTATGTACAAAGTTAAGTGGAAGAAAGAAAAAAAATCAGAGAAAACTAGATTTGTCATTTTTTTAATCCTCAGTTTCTAATATCCATCAGGTTACTGAGACAAAAATGTCAAATGGACAGAATAAACTCACAAGCAATCTAAGAATAAAAATAAGTACAAACACAATTGTAACTGAAACATGAGCATTCTTGTATACTGTTCAGTGTGGACGTGTATAGTTAAATGGCTGACGTGAGTAGTGTTGTAATATTCTTAGAAACTTTAAATTATTAAGTACTTGGATAAATGAGGAAATGACAACCAGAATATACAGAATCAGATGGACTACAGTCCATGCAAGTACTGATGGTGATGTTGCAGTAAGAAAAACCATGAAACAACTGGATTCAGTAATGTATCAGTGGTTCATTCAAGGTCACAGCTGGGATTTTCCTTTCAGGACCTACAATTGGTAAAGGCTTTGACATGAACAAAAAGCCTGATAGTGATCCATATTTCAAAGCAAGCATAGGATGGCTTTGACACAAATAGACCACGTACTGTATATTTTATGATCCATATTACTTACTGTGTTCTACGTGTTCTACTTTAGTTGTCTGTTCCATTGTCACTACACAAAGCATGTAATAACATATTATTTTATTCTTTTGTATGACATTAGTGGATTTTTACATATTAATTTGTCACTGCAATTGATAAAATTCAAAATCAGATTCAAAATTAAAGTAGTCTAGGAAAACAAAAGATATTGTGTGTTTACATATTTTGAATTATCATTAGTTTTTCATTTGCCACGCAACTGTTCAAAATTGTCAATACAAATATATAAGTACATAATATAAAGAAATAGTATAAAGGATACATTATAACAATCAATTAATTCCCAGATATAACCTTAATTTTTATCTCTACCACTACACAGTGTAGGTAACCTCTGTTAAAAATAGAGCTTTGTTATGATCATCAGTATCTGGCTGGAAGGTTACGTATTTCTGTTATCTGTCTATTCTCTTATCCATCATGATAAGATGCCTAAAACCCCTAATTACAAATGAGTTTTCACTCATTAAAAAATTATAATAGTGAATATCCTTATTTTTGAAAATGTTCTGTACTGTTGTATGAAAGTGGTGACAGGTATTTCTGTATTTAAAAATACCAACAAATCACAAAATAAATATTTATTTAGTTATATGTATAATAAATATATAATAATACACTAAAATATACACATTGTACAAACAATATAATACATATTCAAAACATGCAATATTTAATACCTGTATTCTCGATAATAAGCTCCTCTGAATGGTTTAACTTGCAACATTGAGTATAAATGTTATCAACTTTTGTGAACAGCTGATTATTATAATACTATACTAATCACTTCACATTATTGCCACCAGTCATCTTTTCATGATGTAATGAATAGTTTTGTCATTGTGTCTGCACTTTCACATACATATATGTAGGCTCTATTGAGTATAGAATACAGTGGAAATATAAGTTTCTTGTACTTAGTTAGGAACATTAGTAAAACACTGATGAGAATAGCTGGATATGAATGGAAAAGATGGCAGATGGTAGACAGATTAAGTAACAGTACAACTATTTATAGTCATATGTGACAAATTATTATTGCAGGTTTAATTTTAGTTATTTCAAATACACTAAACAAACTTGACCAAAATAAACTTTTTTGTCATTAAATAGACAAATAAAATTGAAATTAATTTTCTTTTTCCTTTGTGTATTGTTTATTCTTTATTTGCCTACAAACATAAGCAGAAATCCTGTGTTCATACTTTGTGTATTCTTTTATATGATTTCACTACATGAATTGAAACTTACACATTATATACCAAATTAGTTGTCACCTAGTCTGTATTTCTCATTTCATGATTTACATATACATGATTTTGCACAGATGCTCGAACAGTTTTAGTAATTAAAATATTTGGACTAAATTTTGGCTACATGTATCTGCATGTAATATTCTTAGAAACTTTAAATTATTAAGTACTTGGATATATGAGGAAAGTACAACCAGAATATACAGAATCAGATGGACTACAGTCCATGCAAGTACTGATGGTGATGTTGCAGTAAGAAAAACCATGAAACAACTGGATTCAGTAATGTATCAGTGGTTCATTCAAGGTCACAGCTGGGATTTTCCTTTCAGGACCTACAATTGGTAAAGGCGTTGGCATGAACAAAAATCCTAATAGTGATCCATCTTTCAAAGCAAGCATAGGATGGCTTTGACACAAATATACCACGTACTGTATATTTTATGATCCATATTACTTACTGTGTTCTACTTTAGTTGTCTGTTCCATTGTCACTAAACAAAGCATGTAATAACATATTATTTTATTCTTTTGTATGACATTAGTGGATTTTTACATATTAATTTGTCACTGCAATTGATAAAATTCAAAATCAGATTCCAAATTAAAGAAGTATAGGAAAACAAAAGATATTGTGTGTTTACATATTAATTCCCAGATATAACCTTAATTTTTATCTCTATCACTACACAGTGTAGGTAACCTCTGTTAAAAATAGAGCTTTGTTATGATCATCAGTATCTGGCTGGGAGGTTAGGTATTTCTGTTATCTGTCTATTCTCTTATCCATCATGATAAGATGCCTAAAGCCCCTAATTACAAATGAGTTTTCACTCATTAAAAAATTATAATAGAGAATATTCTTATTTTTGAAAATGTTTTGTACTGTAGCATGAAAGTGGTGACGGGTATTTCTGTATTTAAAAATACCAACAAAGCACAAAATAAATATTTATTTTGTTATATGTATAATAAATATTTAAAATAATACACTAAAATATACACATTGTACATATAATATAATACATATTCAAAACATGCAATATTTAATACCTGTATTCTTGATAATAAGCTCCTCTGAATGGTTTAACTTGCAACATTAAGTATAAATGTTATCCACTTTTGTGAACAGCTGATTATTATAATATACACTACTTACTTCACATTATTACCACCAGTCATCTTTTCATCATGTAATTGATTAGTTCTGTCATTGTGTCTGCACTTTCACATACATATATGTAGGCTCTACTGTGTATAGAATACAGTGGAAATATAAGTTTCTTGTACTTAGTTAGGAACATTAGTAAAACACTGATGAGAATAGCTGGATATGGATGGAAAAGATGGCCAGACGGTAGACAGATTAAGTAACAGTATAATTATTTATAGTCATACGTGACAAGAAATTTAACAGGTACTTTTCAGTGGAGCAGAATTCTAAAGTGCTATTTTTCCAATCAACAAATAGTTACCTGAAAAAAAAAACAGACCAATTAGAAAAAATAAGAAAAAAACATAGTAAACAATGAAAAGAATTATCTATTACTATCTAATATAAGTTATTACAACTTTTTATATATACATAAAACAATAGTGATATGAAAATAAACAGCAAGAAGCAATACTCTCTCAACAAGATACTGGTTTAATTACAGCAACTCTCTGTAAGGCTGTGTTGATATTGTTACTTATAATTATAAATGCACAGGTACAGAATTTATTTTACTATCTGTCAGCAATAGAATCACTCAGAAACGTCTAATCTACGTCTAATAGATAATCTTTGTCATGTATGCAAAGATACATGACAAATACAATATAATTCTTTGAGTATTCTATCAAAATTTATACTCTTTAAGTACGGTAATCTTTGAACTTAGAATGATGGAATATCAAAATATAACAAAAGCTCCAATATACATCTACCACAGTTGGACAGGTGAGTTACTGGTTTTTGGAAATTTTCAGATAATACAATGTTAATTATGGTACTACTGTACGGTGAAAATATTGTATAATAATGCATAGTAGAAGTTTCATCTAAGTGTGTTAAGCTTTAGTTCTATCTACTGTAACTGCATTTAAAAATCTGTTTTGCTAATCTAGATAATACACAAAAAACTGAATTATAAAAAAATAATATTATCCAAAGTTACTACATTTTTTTTCATCAAAAATTACTAATTTAAAATATACTTAACTCATTTAGTTTGCACACTTTTTAAATTAAAATACAGTAAAATACTGTATGATAAATAAAGTAAAATAAAATACAGCTATATGTGAGTGTTTTAATTATTTTTAAAGAAACTTCAGTTAGCCGTTGTTTAGTAAGTGGGATCATTTCTAAAGGAAGATTGAACGAACCACATAAACCAAATAACATGACCAATTTTTTGCAAAGTTTATTAGGGTTGTTAAGCATTTACAGAAGTAGAAAAAGAAACCTCTGAAATGATTTTACTGTCTGATGAATATTTATAATTAACTTTCAGCTTTCCTTTAAAACCATTTATTAAACCTTCACCTATTCCGACACAATATCATCATGAGAAATTCCACACACACAGTATTTGAAGGTGTGAGACTTTTAATGGCAGAGCGTAACACACACACACACTATCTTCTCTACTGTGTTTTCTTTTACTTGCAACCATAAATTGATGACGCCCCTGGCTTCCACGCAAGCCACAGTGTTGTTTCTCTTATGTAATTCTGGCAACAGCTACATTGAATATTGCATCTTTTATGTTTAAGGTACTTGGGAAATTTCAACTGAACTTCTGTAGTTTCCATTTTTGAAATAAACGTTTCCTATAATGATGTTTCACATTTTTACTCACTCTCTTATCCACTGATTGTACTATGACAGCCTCATTCAGAAGAAGGCATGAAGCAGAGGATAAGAGGAACAACTCCCTATAAAAAATGTGTACTTGCTATATTCAATTTTCTAGAATATGCAGAAGCTGTATTTTACTGAAGAAACAAAAAAAAAGGTCTTCAACCATGTAGACATTATGTTGTGCTTTATACTGAACCAGTACTTCCTCTAACAAACAGATTTTCTTGTAATATGTAACTACATGTGCTATATGCTTAAAGCATTTAAAAAAAACCTCTGCTCAACAGTCCATAAAGGACCAAGGCATACCGCATGGCTTTTGTGTTTAGTGGGATGGTTGCATGGCTAGTACAACACGTCACCCACTGCTAGTTGCAGTATTCACAGCCAGGAGGCACCGCTGTTATCTCAACGGCTACTCAATGCCTCACAATGCTGCGTGCACACGTACTGAGCCCCTGCTGGGAATTGAACCAGTGACCACGTGCACACAAATCGTGCGTGCCAGCTACTAAATCACCTGGAGCCTAAAGCATTTACATACTGTAATCTCCTGATACATTATTATTCAGGAGCTAGCAATTATTATTATCAATGCTACAGCAAGCCTGTTTCATTAGCACTATAAAACTAATCATTTGTCAAATTTTCCTTATTGACTAATTTATTGAATGTATGAGAATGTTCATATAGTTTGTCAAAGTGTGATGGTTTCGAGTTCATCTTGAATGTTCAGTTTTCTTATTTCATGTCTATCCTTGAACTTAGCTAACCAACCATATAAAATTTCACATTCCTTAGTAATCTTTTTGTAAGAGTCCTTTCATTTTTACAAAAGAGTTTATCCTGACAGGGGTGACTTTTAGAATGTTCCAATCTCATTAACTGGTATCTTAAAAAATTTTCAATAAAACAATACAGTCTGGTAACATTTCTTCAATACAGAATCTGAATAAACTTTTTTAAATATCTTCTTTTTGTTTCCAAATGTTATACGGGAAGATAACCTGATACCATTTTCAACTCTGCCATGCTTACTTGCCAAACTGCTACTTGTCATGCACCGGACGAGGCCTTTCAGTGTCTCCACCATTATCAAGTCCTAATCCATGACCTGATAATGACGCTGGCAGTTAGGTCATGGTGTAGGACTTCATAATGGTGAAGACACTGAAAGGTCTCATCCGGAGCATGACAGCTAGCAATTTGGCAAGTAAGGATGCAAAGTTGGAATTACATAGACTGCTAATTCAAATAACAAGGTGATACCATTTTCTTCAATTTACTTTGATTTTTCTCATTATCTAGCTGAATATAAATTGCTGACATTTTTAGTCCTCACCATCACTCTTTTCCATTTTTTTTCATCATGACACTGGCAGTTAAACTAATTTTAACTTTGCACTTACAAAACCATTCTAGTGTTGAAACAAATTGAACTACATGCAATGTATTTCAAATACATATTATACTATGAAGAAGTGGTATAGAAGTATACAAAAACCTCTTGGTTAAATGCAACTAAAACTAAAACATTCTGTTTAAAAGAAATGTAGTACAGAATTGTGCTGCTAGTGTCTCCATCAATATCACTAAGAGAACACTCTAGCTTTTTTTGTTGCCGTACAAAGTAGCATTCATTTACATTGAGCTTTTTTGTGAGATTAAGTGTACGGTGTTTCATGTGTGAAGGGAGATCAAAGGACATTGTGAAAGAGACCCAAACTTAATTTCACAAGATCACTACTGGTAATGAAACATTTATTTTTATTACTATGTTTTATAATAGACATTTATGAGTATGAATCAGAAACAAAACATAATCTCAAATGCTAGAAAAAGTACAGTCAATTTTGGAGTAAACTGTTTACATATTTATTTTTTCAAGACTGAACATAGAAGACTAAATAGTTAATAATTAGTCCTCTGTGGGCTACAACTGTTACATGGTAAAGAAAAGAGTCCTGTTTTGTAACACAAAAACCTACTATTGCAGGTTTAATTTTAGTTATTTTAAAAACGCTAAACATACTGTGACCAAACATCCTTTTTTGTCATTAAGTAGACAAATAAAATTGAAATTAATTTACTTTTTCCTTTGTGTATTGTTTATTATTTATTTGCCTCTAAACATCAGCAGAAATCCTGCACTTCATTCTTTGTGTAAACTTTTACATGATTTCACTACCTGAATTGAAACTTACATATTTTATACCAAATTAGTTGTCATCAAGTCTGTATTTCTCATTTCATGATTTACATATACAGCACAATATTTAGAATAATAATGATTTCTGACTAAAACTTGTAACCCTAATAGTAAAGCATTTTAATGAATAGAATGCTGCTACATAACATAAAGTTGATTAATTGAACATCTGGAGGTGTTGCTGTCTACACAGAGTTACTGCTATATGGAGCCTAACAGTGGCACTGCACAAAACCATACAAGTGTAACAATGGTGATAATTCTATTCTATCACCAAATGGCTGATCCAAGGAAGATGAAATATCATTTTTATGACTTTGAAAATAAAACAAAATCTCAACTTGTACTTATGGTCTCGTTTTTTTACATGTATTTTATTGTCTGTAATACAACTATCACATTCACTCACATGAGTGTACATCACCATATTATTTTACAATGTATTCAAGATATATAATATATGTTAAAAATATATTTTTGCCTTTTCATATTTTTACAGCAGCTTTTTTTTAAAATAATCTTGTGTTCACTTAAAGATTTTTTTTGACATGATAATGTCTTTTGGCTGGCCATCATTTGAAAATTTCTGTAACGCTGTAAACTGTAACGCATCACGCTGCATGACGTCATTCTTGCGTGACGTCATTGGGATTGTTGTAAATAAACGTTTGTTTTGATACGTCGCAATATATATAATGTGTTAAAAATAATATCACTGCAAACAATTAAACCAGATTTATAAAGCGTCCTGAAAGTTTAAAATCAAGTGTTAGCACAATTTACCAGCCGGGAATCGTTAACTAAAACCGCGACCGCTAACATGCTAACGTCGTCGCAGATTAAAGACCTAACAAGCAAACAACACTGCATAGCTGTAGATAGGTTATTGGGGTTATTGTCTCTAGTTAATGGTTGTCTTCGTATGTGATTCAGCTAACGATCTATTCATTAAAATATTTGTCATTTTGCGCAAATGTTGCGTTTAGCTGGCGGCCGAAAGACATTATCATGCTCTTAAGCTTTTACCATTTGGTAAACGGTACTATATCTTTTTTAGATTCATTCAGTGATCCCTATTAACATAATAGGGACTCTAATAAATACAATCATCTCTATCCATATTAACACCCATCCTGGATAGTTTTAGAACTTTATGTAGATACAATAAATATTGAGTAGAATTTCATGGATTGGCTGGAAATTCATAGACACAAGGTGCAAGCTTCAAAGAAACCAGGTGCTAGTCAGAAACCATGTCTACCAAGTTTTATTAAAAACAAACGTTAGGCTGTTTTCATATAGCAGACAAAACTATACTATACTGGAAAGCTAATTTCACAGGTATGTCTCATGTGCCCTATGAAATATACAAAGACAGAGCGACACTTGTGGTCAATGGTAATGTAACTGAAACAATCACAAGTTTACTTTTATACAGTAAGTCGCCAGAATTTTGAAATATGACTGAAGACATATTTTTTAACTTGTATGATAAATTTCATTCCAAAGTGGTTAAATATCAAAATGAGACAAGAAAAAATAAAAAATTTTAGTACTTATTATGCTTCAACCATACCAATTTGCAGATTTCTTTACACATGGAAATGGCACATTTTAAGTGCTTTGTTTTTTTTTTAATTCCCAATGTTAACCACTGATACAACTTCATGGTCTAACATGCTATTGACACTGTTGAAGCTTTTGTAAGAAATAAGTTATATGAATGGTGGTGTTATTAATTATGAGAAAAGTTTTTAAGCTATTGAAGCTGTGTAATTTTGCAAGAGTTTCAATACATAAACAGATTAATAGAATTATGTAAACAAGTTCACTCCAAAAAGGGACTGGGACAAATTTTTGGCAAACAAAACCATATAAAATGGTCTCAGACATAACAGTACTTTTTGTGTAAGACACAATATTGTTACAACTTTACAGAACAGTCTATGTGTTTGTTGAATGTGCCAGAAGAATCTCGCTCTAATGTGTGTGGCATACGTGACTCTAGACGCATTCGCGAGAGTTTTCTCTAAGCCGCCAGCTGCGTGGACTGTGTCAAGGCCGCAACGTAGTACACACTGGCGCTAAGACATAGTTTGAAATGTTCTGGTCTGTGAGCAGAGGTATAAATACATGGCGGCAGCGGCCTTAAGATTCAGTATAGTGACGATAGATTTACAGTGTGGTACAAGTTATTATCAGGCGATATTACCGTGTATGTTCAAGTGGTTATTAGTAAAGTGTTGCATTTTATAATCAAGCGGGATAATTGTAATACAATTGTGTTTTAATATTAGTGGACATTTTATTGCGTGTGAACAATTTTTTATTTGATTTGTTGTAAGAGACTATGTTGTTAATTACAAACTGTTTAATTATGAAAATTATAACTGGTGATTAGTGACTTAATTGGTGTCTTGTACTTATTTTGTTTCACTGTACCTACGACGATCGAGTAGACGATCGTAACAGTGGTGTCAGCATGGGATAGAATGGTTAACAGTGGACACTTTGTACAAGATGAGTGTATTTTGTAATTAATCGGAAAACAATGGATGCCAATCAGATCATGGAAAATTTACAGGCGCTGCTGTTACAGAAGCAGAGAAACGACAGGATGAGAAAGTGGAAGAGAGACAGAAAACTCTACTGCTGGAAACTGAAGAAAGACAAAAAGCACTGTTGCTCGAGTTGGAAGGACGACAGGCAGAGGAACGGAAACGCGAAACAGAAGACATCAGAGTGTTAATTCAAGAGCAAAAGGAGATGCAAGAACATACTATCGCAGAATTGGGTCTCCTACGTGGTGACGTAGGTGAATTACGAGGTGAGCTTAACATTCAAATTACCAGAATATCTGACGTAGAAGAATCCATGTCAAATAAAATAGTTGAAGTAGAAAAATCTGTCTCGAGTGTGGAAAAAATATGTCCACAAAAATAGAAGACTCGATTACAAATATAAAAGAGCAGATTAAAAATGAAGTAGAGCAGTGCCTGAAATTACAACCAAAACAACTTTGTGAACAGACTGTACCAATGATAAAGACAGAGAAAGACACAGAAAATAAGTTAATAGAGAAGGTAACCTCGCCTGCAGTTGGGACAGTTCATGTCAAGGCCCCAACCTTTGATGGAAGCACACACCAGGCGACATATTTACGCCAATTCGAAGCTGCTGCATGCACAAATAATTGGACGAAGAAAGACAAGGCACTTTCACTCGTTCTCTCATTAAAAGGAGCTGCAGCAGAATTACTACAGAAAGTGCCACCTGACAGCCAGAACATTTATGCCGAGTTGATAAAAGCTCTGGAATTACGGTATGGTGATAAACATTTGTGAGATGTGTAGTACGCTCAGTTGAGAACAAGACGACAACGTTCCGGGGAGAGTCTTCAAGAGTTTGAAGCAAGTATCGACAGATTGATTAGAATGGCCTATCCTGAAGCACCAGAAGATTTTCAAATAAGGTTTGCGGTGCAGACATTTATTGATGGCATCGGAGATTGTGAACTTCAGCAAGTGTTACGAATGGCAAGGCACCGAAACAGCTCAGAAGCTCCTGTTCACGCCCTAGAGTTTGAAGTTGCCAAGTCAGCATCCTGCTACAATAATGGGTTTGTGCCATCACACTGCAGTCAGAAGATCCCTGTATCACATTGCCGTTACGATGGATGCAGAAAAACGATGTTGTCAGACAAACAATTCAAACATTCAAGAGAGTCGCAACGATTTGAAAAAGACAGAAGACCGAAATGTTACAACTGTGGAAAACGTGGTCATCTACAGGTAGACTGTTGGGAGAAGAAGATACCGAGAGAAGAGAATGGTCGGACCAATTGGAGAAGTAAAGCCCCAGAACAGCACACAGTTTCCACACTACATAAGACCAGTGGAAACTTGATTGTTAATGGATTTGCAGAAGGTAAACCAACATCATTTACAGTTGACATGGGCGCAACAGTGTCCATTGTGCGCCCTGACTTAGTCAGCAACCGCCAGCCTCTAATTAGATCTTGTACAATACAGACTGTGACTGGAAGCCCCGTCAAGGTGCTAGGAAAGGTAGACGTACGTGTACGCCTAGGTCTTCTCGAGTTTAGCCACCAAATGCTCGTTGCAGACATTGTCGATGAAGTGATTCTTGGCACGGACATTATGAATGCCTACGGATTCGTTGTGGACTTCAGAGAGAATGTCCTGAAGGTTGGCCAAGAGAAGATAAACCTTTGCATGGCTAAAATGACAGGGTCTACCGACCATTCGATTAAGCGAGTTGGCATTAGTCGAAGAAAAAGTCAACAGGTCTGGTCAAGAGGAACCCTCCCTATTGCAAGCGGAAATGAAGGAAGAACTAGCAGAGGAAATACAAATAAGTGTAACGACAAAAGAAGTAATTGGAAAGCCAACTATGGGTGTCGAGACAAAACTCTTGCTTGTTCCTGAGCTGATAGAAGCACCCAAGGGCAAAGTGGCTGAAGATGAGGTTACACAAGAGGTTGTTGACAAGAACCAAACAAACTTGGATCAGCCAGTGGTGTTTGGGTCATCAGTACATGACGCAACGGGAGTGATTCCAGCAAAACTAGTGGTTGAGCGGAAGACTCGCATTCCTGGGAACGTGATGTTCGGATCACACGAGACTGAATTTGAAGAACCGGAGAATTATCTTTCACCTAGATCGCCTGGTCGAGTTTTACTTCAGAGACGGTTTGCCAGTTTGGGATGAACAGGCTTAAGGAGGAGGCAGTGTTACGACATTACAGAACAGTCTACGTGTTTGTCGAATGTGCCAGAAGAATCTCGCTCTAATGTGTGTGGCATACGTGACTCTAGACGCATTCGCGAGTTTTTTCTAAGCCGGCAGCTGCGCAGGTTGTGTCAAGGCCGCAATTAATTATGTAGTACACACTGGCGTTAAGACGTAGTTTGGAACGTTCTGGTCTGTGAGCGGAGGTATAAATACATGGCGGCAGTGGCCTTAAGATTCAGTATAGTGGCGATATATTTACAGTGCGGTTCGAGTTATTATCAGGCGATATTACCGTGTACGTTCAAGTGGTTATTAGTGAAGTGTTGCATTTTATAATCGGGCGGGATAATTGTAATACAATTGTGTTTTAATATTAGCGGACATTTTATTGCGTATGAACAATTTTTTATTTGATTTGTTGTTAATTACAAACTGTTTAACTGTGAACATTAAAGCTGGTGATTAGTGACTTAATTGGTGTCTTGTACTTATTTTGTTTCCATTATACCTACGACGATCGAGTAGACCGTCGTAACAATATTATGAACAGTTCAGAACGTGGAAACTGAGTTTATTATTTGGAAATGATATAGAAGTGACACAAATACAATTTGGAAAACAATAAATTGTACTGAGACATTATTGATACAAGAATGTACTCTTAATTCTTTTTACTTATGAAGAGGACTCAAAAATTTTCAAAATTTCAATATTCTGAACTAACTAGACATGACTTACAGTTAGTTTTATTATTTATGGTAAAGTTAGTTAGTAGTAACGTTTGGAAAGTTTTAATGCTTCCTTAAACTTGTACCTGTCCCATTGATGAGATTTATGAAGTGACATATATGGCATGAAGTAGAGATGGTACAAAATGAATATTTAATACGTGGTTTCACAGAAAAGAAGTTTCATACGATAATATGCTGGTGATGCTTTTACAAATTTGTACACAGTATTTACTCCAATTCATGTAGACAATTCACGGTACTATAATCATTAAAACTTCTTTCAGAAATGATCATTATTTACGGGACATTCAAATCTCTATGATATTTAAAACATTCACTTAAACTTTCTTTTATTTTATTTTTTTATAACACATTACTGAACTTTGAAATACATTTTATGGACATTAAATTTAATTACCTGTATTTTAAACAGAGCGATTTTTGCTAATATAAATACATCATAATTCTAAAGAGCAAGTGTTTTATAATTCTGCTTTCCACATGACTAATTTCATTGAAAGAGTTGATAATTAAACAACAGTAAATGTCATGAACAACCTCCCACACACACACACACACACACACGCGCGCGCGTGCGCACGCACACACACGCACAAATAACTGTACAACTGCCAACAGTTTCTGATTAAAAAGAAAAGAACAATTGTGTCCCATATGTCTATAAAACCCTACTATAGCTATATAATCTTTCTTTGCAGCTATTGAAATGGAATGAATATGTTTAGAAATATAAACTGTAAATTCAAAATAGCATTCTCATACGGCAGGAGGCATGTTTTTAGATAAAGTGATCCAAGGGTACATAAAGGTCATAAATACATAAATGTTACTACACTATCACAAACCACTTTGGGAACTCTACTTACACAACATCAAACACAAAAGAGGGATTACTTTTAAACATTTACAGAAAATAAACAAATTAACAGAATACTCTAAAATATAGGAGATATTTTTACTGTTACCTTCAAATTATGAACTTCTTTGGATCACACTGAGCAGTCTCATGTTTTCCTTTGTCATGGCACACAATATGCACTAGTCTAAGATTGTTTACAGTAAACAACAGAGAGTAGAAATATGATACATTTACAGTAGTTTTACTGCAGCAAAGTTCTGCTGCTTTTATAAGGGATGGCACTATGCTTCGGGATCTTTCAATGCTGCAACAATAAACAAACACAATTATTTTAATTACATTTAAAGCATAATAACAAAGAATATGTCACATGCATATGGCACATTTAATATTAATATGCATCAGGCACCATATTTTTCACCTAATTTAAATACAGTGGTAGCTGTTTACTGTAATCACAATGGGACTCTAACAATATTCATTTTTGATAACAATATCCGGATGATAAAAGTAAGTGAAGGTGATGGCAGTTTTACAGGCACATCAGTTTTAGGTATTACAGTCTTACAGTATTTTATTTATGTACTTTAGGCTAACAGTATGGTAGAGTAAGCTGTTCTATTTTACAGATTCATACTTTGTCCGAATAAGTAAATAACACTGAATATATAATATTTCTGCTTTCTCTTATTTTCTAGTATCTACTTTTTTTTTAATGAGGACAAAATTTAAAAAAAATTATACATATAGTCAATATACTGAAGCAGTATTGTGTGAGATTGTTAAATGTATCATAAATAAAAATAAAATATGTAACCAAAAATATATTCATGTTCAGCACTTACCAAATTGTCATACAAACCTTGTTGCCATTGTAATTTTAGCTTCAAAATGAAAGTAACTCACATTTTGTTTAAATTTAACACAGATGTACAATATTATTTTCACTGTGAATTTTATTACACAATACTATAACTGCAGTATTTTCACGTACATTTAAACACACATCAAAAAATTGAAGTTAAATTTTGAAAAACAAGTAATACATACAGTAACACCTAAGTAAGTAAAATAACATTAAGGTAGTGTCAATTATGATTGAACTAGTAAACACAATTCAAACACTGTAATGGAGCTACACTAATTAAAACAAACTCAACTATGGCCAACTGTCTTTTACCAGAAGGTAATAATTAAATGTCTCTATTCATGTTTTTGAAAATCTTTAGCTTTCTGGTTGATATACTGCCACAGGATCTCTAAAGCTTGCTATACTTCTTCATTTGTTCTTACTGGTAGAGTTTCTTCACAACCATCTCCACCAACTTCACATGCTTGCATTGCTTTAGATGTTGAAGCAATTGCAACATCTTCCTCAGTGAGAATGGCTGCTACAGTAACATATTCATTTATTTCCATACAATCATTGTACTCCTCTCTCATCATGTCCAGAGGCTGGACAGTTCCTTCTAATTCCTCTTCCACAACTACACCTTCATTAATGAATGCACCTCACTTCAAAATTTTAATGGTATTTTTGTACACCTGACTCCATAACATTACTAAAAGACATAAAGAGTGTAGAAGAATTATTTTCTTGGCCAATTCATTTGCAGTTACAGTGAAACTTCGATTAACCGTCACTCTTTTAACCGTCAGTTTCTGTTAACCATCACTCTTTTAACCATCAGTTTCTGTTAACTGTCAGTCGATACTCTATGTACAGTAACAAGATTGCCACGAAAAATCATCCTCGCTTTACTGCTGAGCGGCAGAGGCGCCGGAGTGGCGCACTATTGTTCTATTGATGAGTCACGTTCTTGGCCCACCTAGCTATCGCACACGTGGTCAGTTTCAGTTGTGGCTGAGAAGCTGTTGTGATCGGTGCTGTACATTATTTGTTGCGTAGTGGCTTAATTGTTTCGGCATACGATAGTGACATTCACTTCAGTAAGTTTTGTTGTTAAGGTTTCTTTTCTTTTTTGTTTTTGTGCAACAGCTAAAAAGTGGCTGAAAAGCGTAAACGGGTCATGTTAGATCTCAACCAGAAAATTGACATAATTAAACGTTTCAAAAAAGGTGAAACTCCTACTAGTATTGCTCTCATTTATGGCATTGGAAGAACCACAGTGAATGACATTAAATGCGATGCTGAAAAAATAGAACATGTTTCAAACATGCAAAACATCGATGGAGATCCTAAGACTTGTAAAACCATGAAATCAGCAAAATATGACCAACTGGACACTGTTATGTATCAATGGTTTACACAAGCATGGAGTCAAGGAATCCCAATTTCAGGCCCCGTAATAATGACCAAGGTGGTTGAAATGAACAAAAAACTTGATGGAGATCCTAATTTTAAAGCAAGCATAGGATGGCTCGATAAGTTTAAGTGTCGCCATGACATTCAGAAACTAGACATTAGTGGTGAAAAACTTAGTGCAAATAGCGCAGTTATTGCCGAGTACAGAGAACAATTTAAGAGAAAGTGGCCAAATTAAACCTCGTTAGGGAACAAGTGTATAATTACGACGAAACCGGGCTCAATTGGAAAGCTTTACCACAAAAGACATTGTCATCACTTTCGGAGACATCAGCCCCGGGTTTTAAAGTCCAAAAAGATCGGATCACTTTAATGGTTTGTGCAAATGCCACCGGCAATCACAGGTTACCCCTGCTTGTGATTGGAAAAGCAAAAACACCTCGTGCATTCAAAAATTTTAATTTGAAAGCATTGCCTGCTACCTATTTAGCTCAAAAGAGTGCTTGGATATCTCAAGATATTTTTTCCGATTGGTTCCACAAAGTGTTTGTGCCACAAGTTAGAGCTCATTTGGCTGAAATGCAGTTACCACAGGAAGCATTGCTGCTAATGGACAATGCTCCAGCACATCCCACTTGCAGAATTAAAAGTGATGATGGCAAAATAACATGCCTCTTCCTTCTGGCACACACAACACCACTAATCCAGCCTGTGGACCAGGGCATAATCGAAAACATGAAACATCGTTATAGGAAAGCTTTTATTGGAAGTTTGATTTCATCTCATGATGAAATGTCTGTAAAAGAGTTTTGGAAAACGTACAACATAAAAGATGCAATTTTCAATGTTGCTGCTGCAACATTAAATTAAAATATAATTTAGTATTCTATATTATATGTTAATCTTCACGTGTCAAATCTTAAAAATGGGTGGAATAAACTCTGGCCTGAAGCTAATGATGGCTAACCTAGGAAACTGGGAATGCTAGTGTCAACAAAATTGTGTAACTGTACAATAATGTACCGAATGCTGAAGACATAATGCCAGAAGAAGTAACAGAGTGGTTGGGATGTGACAAATTGAACGCAGGCTTTGACATTTTTAACGACGATGAAATTGTTTCCAGTGTGATTGACAACAAAGAAGAAGAAGAAATTGACGAAGACGAGTGTTATATTTTGAATGAAAAAACTACGTTAAGCCATACAGAAGCAGAAACAATGTTATCAAAATGCATTGAGTGGTTTGAGGGGCAAGAAGAGGCAAACCCAACGCAGATACTTCTCCTACATACAGTATGGAACATTGCCGCTCAGAAAGCACGAGCCTCGAAGAAACAAAAGAAAATGAGACTATTTTAAAATTTGAATATGTATGTACGTCTAGAGCGTAAGTTCATGTAACAATATGTACAGTACGTATGTTGTACTACATATACTGTACTTAATGCAAATTGTATATTGTTTGTTTCTGTAAAATAAAATACATGTATGTACAGTGTATTTCCAGTTCGTAAACGTGCATTTTTTATCATTCGTTCATATGCAATGGATGGGGGTGGGTTGTTGTTTAAGGTTTTTCTGTTATCCGTCTATTTGATTAACCGTCATGGTCCCGGTCCCGACCCTGACGGTTAATCGAAATTTCACTGTATTGCTTGATTTTTATTTCATGTCGAAAAAAATTCTTGAACACATTTCTCGATGGTAGTAAGCTTTTGGTGTTCTAATTATTGCTGATCACAAGGTCAAGTAAGTGCCAGTGTGTTGGCAGAAAGGTACACCACTTAAATGTTTTTTAATAGTATGCTAACACTGTGTGCTGTACAGTTGTCTATAAATAAAACAATCTTATGATCAAGAGCGTTATCCCATTTTAATTAACCGCTCATTAAAAATGACTGCCATAATTCAAGCATAGAGGGCTTTTTGCTTTTCCTATAACCAAAAGTTTTTTTTTTGTTAGATACATAGTATTGCAATACAAAGCAATAATGTGTTCTTTACAAGATTTACAACCATTGGCATCTTTGTTCTTGAATAAGTGTGCTGTGGCATGGTGCGATAGCAAATTGCAGTTTCATCTATGTAGTGTACATTCTAAGGAGGGTACTCACAAGAAATCTTTAGACCATTCATTATTTATCCAGTTTCCGACTTTTGTAAAGTTGGTGATAACTGGATGCATTTACCATGTGTTTGTTTGAAGACAACATTCTCCTCTTTTTCTACAAATGAAGAAACTAACCACGGGTGGTAACAAAATTATCTTTTCCCATCTTCCTAACATGTTCCTCAACTTTTTCACACTGTGTAAGAAATTAAAATTCAGTACACAAAGCCGAATTAATAACAATCACAAGACACCATGATTTTAAACATGTTTACCATTCAAATTATGATGTAGAGCAAATCACAGGATTATAAGACAACTGCAGCAGGATGGTTATTAGACTGCTAAAAGACAAACACTGAACTTTAATAATAAGAAGTGTACTGATGCATGTGCAGTATACATTATTGTGTTTATAAAAGTGACAGTACAGTAACAAGGAATGGAAGATAAATAAGCAGGTTCAGTTAAAATTTCAAAGGAAGTCATACGCTTCATCTGCGAGAAGTGATACACATGTTGTAGATAAAGACATGTCTGTGTTTGTCTATATGACCAAAAGAGTAACAAAGCGTTTTAGCATGTAGAGGGTGTATAATGGCTGAATATGCACCATGTCAAGAGTAGCCCAGCTGAAGCTCTTGCTTAAATCTGTCATACATACAGTACTCTACGAAACTGAAAAATAGTTTATACAAACAGTAAATGTTAACACTAGCCGAAGGTATGGTTACAATAAGTGACATATTTTCTGGTCAATTACATACACCCATTCAGAACTCCAAAACAGACAATTCACTGTTCCATGATTGTTATACATAAGTTTCTTCAGAAATGTTAAGCTGATGATTTGGACATGACTATATAATTCAAAATTATATTTAATATTGCAACTTGAATAAAACTCCCAACAACTTGCAGTGTTTTGGTAGCAGACTGCCTCTGATACCCAAAGATCACACAACTTTACAATTACTTTTCTCTGACAGATAGAATCATACCATTCTCTCTGTAAATATTGTGATAATGTCTTCACTATGGAAAAATTTACACTGCAATTTAAGGTTATCTGAACTTAGATCCATTAGTGTTAATGTAACCACATATTAGAGTTGAGCAGGACTAGTGAGTCCCAAAGTCTGCTGTACACATAATATCAGACAGCATAATCTGTACATTCAACAAAGTGTTGAGTGTACACTACAACACTACTGTGAAAACATAGTTTTTCTTAGCTTTAAACCACTGAACTCCTTCAGTGGCATTCCTGCCATTACCAGTACATTTATCTACAATTTTTTTTAAAATCAGTGTCACTGTCACTATTTTTCTGATACCGGTACAATAATTATTTTGTTTGCTAAGTTGCCACAGACTCAAAAAAAAAATCCTTTACACTTTTTTATCCACTACATTTTTTCCAGTTCAATCATGAAGCACAGTTGCCTTTGCCAGTTATACTGGACTCAACTAAGTTAACTACAGTATTTACACTATTTTTGTTTATCTGTTTACTAACATCCATTTGTCTATGTGCTACTGCCGTCTCTTGCATCCTGCACACCACAGGCTTCTGCTGTTCCAATCACTATGTATGTCCTCTATCCATAGTCTCTTGGGTCTACCCTGTTTCTGTTGTTTAGCTGGAACCCAGTTTAATAACTTTTTGGGTCAACTATCATAAAGCATCTGTTATGCTAGCCATACTATACAAGGCACTTTGTATTTATGGTGTCTAAAATTGTTTTGTCAACATGATGCTCCCTCCTGATATCTTCATTTCTAATGTACTGCAGCTTGTATATCTCATAAGATCTTGGATCTTGAGATCCATTGACTGCCGCGAGCATTTAGTTATTTCTTTTTTTTATTTCCCAAGTTTTAGAGCCGTAGGTGACTATTACTTTACATTGTAATGTTACAGATATGCAGTAATGTTAGTTTAGATCTGTTCATTGTAATATGAATATGTGAATGTAAATGTATATGAAATGTCACATTAGGTTTAGAAGATACATAGTCTGTATTATATGTTTTTCATGTGCCAAATACAAATAACTTACAAGCTGTTCACAGATATTTACTATAAGTGGCTTACTGGCCGAAGAATAGTTTTTCTAACCTTTTACTTACTCCCACATGTAACTTTATAACTTATTTTGACACTCACTTATAGTATAAAAAGACGATGTGCAATATATGGAATAATCATCAGCTCCATCAAATTCCAGTAGGTGCTGTATGTAGTGTATTGCGATACTGGGTTATGCTGCACTCAAGATTCTTGAGAGAGAGTGAGTAAAGTTAGACTTACAATTAGACTTGTGATAAAGACAAAGAGTAGTTAATCAGTATAGACGTAATAGTAATAATAAGTTGCTAACAGAGTTTAGTAAAGCAACATTTTGTTATATTTATGTTTGTATATTTTATTAGACTCTTAACAAAATCGAGTTTCTTGAATTCCTAAGTTCTTTATTCAGTCAACACTCCTATAATTTAACTTACTTCACTTTGCCAGAACTACAATAATGGAACACTATCACATGCTTTATGCAAATTAATAAATGTTAGATACAAAATCATCTTACAGCTAACAGCCTTCTCACAAAACTATTTCAAGTAAAAGACATTATCAGCACAATACCTTCCTGCATGTAAACCATTTTGTTCTTCTGCATGTATCAGGTTTCAATTCAATTTTTAGAATCCGTCCATATGTCATCCGTCATATGTCCGTATTTTTAGAATCCAACAGAATTTGTCACACTAAGCTTACGATAATTTTTTCATTTTTGCTGAAAATCCTTTTTATGCAGTGATGTTATGTTGGCTTGCTTCCATTTGTATGGGACTTCCTCATCCTTAAGGCACTTCGTAAAAATTTGTGCAAGTATTTAAAACTTATTCTGGGGAACTCTTATTAGTTCTATTGGTATTCTTTCAGGTACAGGAGGTTTGGCATTCTTTGTTGTCTTTAATGGTATTACCACTTCATCAGAGGTTATGTTCTCAACTTCCTCACTTTCGGCCCAATTTCCTTGTGTTATTATAAATTATATCCTGTCTTCTGTAAAAAGTTTTCTATAATACTCCTTCCATTCTTCCAAAGCAATCAGTGCCATTCTGTTAGTCTCTTTTTGTATTTGTTCTTAGTTTCTTCAAAAGTCCTGAAGCTTCCTTTGACCATCCCCCCCCTTATCTGTGAATTTATCTTGAGCCATCTTTGCTACCATGTAACATTCTTTGCTCTTTTTATCCCTTATTCACTTCTCTTTTACAATAGATGTAAGCAATTTCTGCCATCTCTATTCTTTGCAACAAGCATTTTTTATAAACTTATTTTTTTCCTTCTTCGTCTAATTTTCATGTTCCACCATATTGGTTTTCCATCTCTTATTGTTATTACTTCACATTAGTCACTCTTCAAAAGCTGCTTTGTAAAGTTATTCTTTAAGCTAAGCTCCTGATACATGTCTCCTGAATTTGGACTTCCATCAATGAAATGTTGGAGTTTGCCAAGCAGTCTAAATTTATACAAAAATTTGGTGGAATAATTAGAAAATCCACTCACATAATGTTTTAAATTGGCCTACATCATCTCAGATTAGTTGAGGTCTGGGTGATATGGTGGAAGCTGAACTACTGTTTCACACACTTCTTTAATAATAATATATGATTGCAAAAAATTCAAGTCTGACTTTAATGATCGACATACTGTCTGAGCTATTACACACACTTTTATGTATGGAGTGTAGATTTTTTGTTTAATTTTTATTCTTTGTTTTTATGTTTTATTTATATTTTTATTTTGTATTCAAAAAATAAAATTTTGTATTTATTACATTATACTTATTTTGTAATTTAACAATTTATTAAATTTTATGTAAATTTTTAATTTAGTACATTATGAAAAATGTTTTATATTATTTTACTTGGAAAGGATAATGAACTGATTTATTTATTTTAATATAGGCCTATGTACAATAATTGCATTCTTCTTCCAGAGGATGTATGCCATCAATTTCATCATCTGATTATTCCAACGCATTGTCTTCGATACCACTGCTTTCACTTGATTCCTCATCTTCTTCAAGTTGTATAACAAGCTGGGTCACTTCATCATCTAGTATCCCCTCTCTTTCTTCAGTTTCCCTATCTCTTTTTCTATGTGCTGAACATGTTTTTCCATTCCACGATAGTCATTCTGCTCATCGCTTCTAAAGTAAGTTTTTCAATTTCTGTCATTATAAAACTTTTATTTTCTATTGCAATATACTATTTATTTGTGCCCATATCAATTCTATTGGGTTGTAGTGACAATTATATGGTGGTAGATGGATCACTTTACATCCATGAATCTTAGCTAGTTCGTGTGTGATATATTTCTTTGGAGGCTTGTTTCCTCAACTAGAGCTACAAGAGCTCCTTTAATCAATGATGAATCAGCCTTTACACCATCAGGCCTGTTCCAACCAGCTGATAATGTGTTCCTTCCAAGAAGCAGTGGTGGATGTTTTATCAACTCTCACAGTGAGATAAGGCATACTGTCCATAGTAATTATTATTGTACTGTTAGATTCAAAAAAGTCAAGAGCCTGTTATTTATGAATCCTACTTTTCCTGCATGGCACACAATCGAACACCCTCCTCTTCATAGATCCAGCCAGTGTTGCTTATGTAGTTCCATCAGTCCATCCTTTACTTACACAATGGCCAACACTCACTAATGTTTCATCTAACCACAGTACATTCATCAGCTGCTTTTTCAAAATGTTTTGGATGAATATGCATCTATATAAAACAACATTACTCCTTTCTAAACCAAATTTACTGTTTTGTATCAAAGCCAAGGTCATTGGCAACATTCAGAAGAGAAGAGCAAGATCCTATGAAAAGTTCACTTTCCTTCAAAATAACAAGGGGTTTTGATAAAGCAGGGTATTCTTTTCTTCTGTAAAACAAATAAATATGTCTCTGTATAGCATCTTGTATTTGTGTCAAATGTTGAAAGGTGTCAACATTTGTGGCTGTAGCCCGTTGTGGCCTATATTTTCCTATGTGTAGTAATTATAGGTGAAATTATAAATTCAGCAGCAACCCATGAAACTGTACACTTGCTCATGTTCACCGTTTCAGCAGTTCTATTCACGCTCAAGCAAACATAATAAGCAGTGTTTTGTTCCACAATATTTTTGCCTCCACTTTAAAAATTTTTCTTATGGATAAAATAATTTTTCTTGACTGAGAATGAAATGGCACTCCTCTGTCAACAGACAAGCAGGACAAATCCTTGGTCATCCTCTTTGAGAAATCACAGATGGGGTACTATTAAAAGATACTGTTCAAGGTAGCTGAAAAATAATGTTTAAGATAGTACTGAAAAATAGTGTTTTAATAGTGTTGAAAAAAAATACTGTTAAAAAAATATGAACACGTACAAGTAAGTATATTGTTTAGGAAGAGTGCACACTCACTGAATGGTGGCTAAGGGCTGAGAAGCAATTGGTAAGACATACAAATAAATGCATTGGCAATACTGTGGTGTAAATGGGAGTCATGTGGTCACCATTCAAGTTTACTGTTGGCTGCTTCCCTACCTCAAATCATATGCTCTACATAATTTCAGTACAAATTTTCTGATATTAAGATTATAATAACAACTGGAATAATATCTGGAATAAGTTTCTTAATAACCACTTCTCATAATTTTTTAAATTCATTTTATTATGAAAATCATCCTTTTTTTATATCTGATTTGTATGCAGACTTTTTTTCATAGTCCATAAGAAATATAATAGCATGTTATCTATTAGGTACTGAGTTTAAAAGTAATCAATTCAAGCATAAGCACTGTATGTGAGTAAGGATAAAAGTTTCATTTCATATGTGTGGATGACCTACTGTACCTCAAATATTTTAACTTGGCGAATTTTTTTTCTTTCTATCAGTATTGTTATATTGACTTTTTTCTATTTAACACCTAATGATTTATTTTTTCATTACTGCCACTGAAATTTACTTATTCCAGCACGTATAGTAATTTTAAAGTAGGAAGTTCACCATGTTCCTAGGGAATTAATTATTAATCTGCTGAATGGCATAATTACCAAATTATTGATACCAGTAACTGGATATCTTCTTATGTGTTTTACACTTAGTGTGTTGGTATTAAAACAAATTACACTATTAGTAACCTATGAATTGAACAAATTGAACAGTATGATATTACCATTTCCATTTCAAAACTGACAAAACTTTGAACTGTCAGCACCTTGCAACAATAACCAAAACACTCACACTACACACCACAGATCTGATATTTGCAGGATGCCATGAACTGGCATCCCCACCACTAGAGCTGATTCATATGGAGACTGGGACATGCTGCCTATATCATGACTCTGTTATGGAGGCACAGGTATGATTTGCCATCATATAAACAAAAATAATAATAATAAAATAAAATAAAAAATTAAATTACTTTATTTGTTCTTTCAAAATACTTTATTATTAATTTATCCTATACTTTACTCATCATCATTGTTTTCATGGTACAGACTAACAGCCTGTTCTGTTTTCCCTGCAACCACAGATCTTCTCCCAACTGGTTTGTAATCCACTATTATCCTGTCTACTCTCTGAGCTTCCGTTTTGTAAATGTACTCCATCCATTGTTATTTTCTTCCTTCTATTCTGTTGGTCATATAAAATATATATTAGGCCCTTATATTTTCATTATGTTTCTGACGTCTAAGCCAATCTTTTACTTGGCTTTATGTCTGTTAGCTGCTTTTCTTTCTCTGTTATAATCCAGGTTTCACTAGCATATATAAGAACAGACGCTGCCTTACTTTATAAAATTTCATTTTTATATATGGTCTTGTTTAATTTTTCAGTATTCTTGATATTATTCCATACTTCATTTAATGCCTATTTACTAATTTCTTTTATTTTTATCATCACTGTCATAACGTATATCACAACCTAGAAAAGTAAAACGTGATGCCTGTTTAAAAATTTTATCAACTGCTATTTGAGGGTGCACTGTGAATTTTCCTCTAAAGGCTATAACCTTCATCTCCTTTTCAGACACATTAAAATTATATGTATTAAAAAACTGCGCAAGCATCACTTTCAAAACATCACTGCAAAACATTCTTACTTTCCTGAAGTATTATTATCTGATCATCAGCAAACAATAAAGTATTTATACATCTGTTTGTAGGATGTAACTTTATTCCTGGGTTGATCTCAATTTTCAACTGTCTGATATCATCCAAATATATATTAAACAAGTAAGGTGAAAGACCACACCCCTGTTTCATATCTGTAGTAGTCATTACTGGTTTATACTTTTCCAGTATTTATTGTAATAACTGTGTAGTCATATACGTTTCTAATAACTATAATTAAGTGTATAGAATATCCTCTTCTTACTAAAATCCCCACAAAAAATTCCTATTAACCCAATCCCCACACTTCATTCAATTATCCCATTCAAAATATTATCATTCCATTGTCTATATACTACTCTCGGTAGTAAGTTATGTTTTGGAATGTGTTCTTGTGCACATTTTGTGGAGTAGTCTTCAGGATCTAGAGTGAATTTTCTTTAATATCTTCTATAGTCTGTAAACAGTGTCTGTTCTGGGCAGCTTTTAAATTTGTAAAGAAAGAAGTCCGCAAGTGCCAATCAGGTAAATAGAGGTCCTGGTATGCAATAGTCACATTATACTTCTCCGCACCTCTTGACAAGAAGTCCAACTGTATGGAAGTGCTGTCATGTTTTATTCTTCTTTTCCACTGTCCCTCTCAAATGCTGCATTACTTCCAAATTGAACTATTATGGTTTGTCCACATGACATATGCTCACAGTGAATAATAAAAAAAACTATCAACATGTTCATATTCTGGTGTGCTTGTTTTTGTCTCTGAGCCTTAATACTTCAACTCACTGCGACAACCATGCTTTTGTTTCATTTCATAATCATATACACATCTTGCCACCTGATATGATACTCTTCTGGAACCTATCACCCTATAATTTGGATTTAAAAGAGACTGATTTCAACAAGCTTTCCTTTTGTTACAGCAATCCAATGCTATTAAGTTTTTCTGTTGCAGTCATATCACACGAGCTTTTGTGAACTCCTACTTCTTCTACTTTGCAGGTGGTAAACGGATGAATTCCATGAACCAGAGCACACACTTTTCCAAGGAAAATGTCATCATCGTCATCATCATCATCAAATGGTGATCCATCCATTTTTGCACTGTTTTCAGTTGATGTTCTGCCTTATTTGAAACTCTAATATAAATCATAACCCTCATGTATGACATTCTTTCCTGTAACTTTCTTCCAACATTTTCAGGATTTCTGCAAATGTTTTGCCCAATTTGAAACATAATTTCATACAAGTACATTGCTCTTCTAGAATACACAAATGATATTTCCTTTACATACAAAAAAATATTGCTGCAAGCATGTAATTTGGTCACTCTTAAATGCATGAGACTGGACGTGACATGTTGTAGAGTTGCATAACAAATAGAATACAATTTCTAAAGAATCTTATCACATAGTAATAACAATGGAATTGCAAGAATCAATACTTTGGTACATTGTTTTGACAGTTTGGTTCCATTTTGGGCATAGCTCATAGGCCCTTATGCTCTACAATTCTACAGTAAAGGTAATTCATAAATCTAAACAATCTACATGATAGTAAACAGTTATTTATTTTTTTTTAAGATACACCTAGAAATAAATATAAGACTTAAAAGCGAATATGTACTTAAAATTAAGTCAAATGATAAAACCTTCACTAATTCTATATATGAAAGTTTATTTACAGGAAAAAAATAATTCCATCTCATGACATACTAATATCCACAAAGTCTGGTATAAAAAAATTAAATAAGATTAGTACCTTCTGGTCTACCTTATTCCTTATTGTGGTTCTTATAAACCAAATTTTGTTCTTAAATGCAGATTGAAGTATATAAACTTAAAATATCATAACAAAGTTTATAAAGCAAACCAATCCATTCATTATATTTTAGGCAATCAATTATTTGTAAGTATTAGCCAGAGAAAGGCAAAAAATTATAATAACTTTCATAAATTTCAAATTAAACTTGTTATATCTAAATAGGCTCCAGTATATCATAGGCTACAAGCCGCCCATGTAACGTGATTCTCTACATTAACTGAAAAAAATCATACAAGGAATGTGAGTCTACTATTATGTGATCACTATGAGTGGAACTTTAGTTAGCTTCAGGATCTGACCTAGAATATCTGTAGAATGAAAGAGCTTCTTCAAGTGATGGCCACATATGAGGCTAAATACTAGCAGATAAAACTGGTTAGAACTGCATTAAAAAAAAAATTTTCAATAAAATTAATTGGTTTATTTATTGTAATCTTTCATCCTAACATGCTACTCTATCCCCCACAAGTAGTAGTGATAGGGAGGGAATAGGGAAGCAGAGAGCTATTAAAGAGAATTAAAGTGGCACTTTGGCTGTATGAAAGCTGATGTACCTTTGTCACAATTATGTGTCTTGAGTGAAATGGAACTGAAGCTCTCCCACCTTTGGAAAGTAGCTGAAAGGTGTCCTCTGCTTCTGTCTGATGGCACCTACTACAATGGCCTGTGACAAAGAGGACTTAGCTCCTGCTAGTTTGGTATGCTAGTATCGTAGAAAGAGACTGCACTGTGTGGGAAGATGACTCCTGCCAGGTGGGTCTGGAGGGTTGGACTTGCCCTGATGCTTCTCACAATGAATGTTGTATACTACACATTTATCCCACTAATAAAAAATGTAATTTTTTTATTTACAATGTATCTGAAAATATTTAGTGAAAAAGGTTTTTTTTTTCTTTCTGAGTGATAGTCAAACCAGATTATTTTGCTAAAACTGCAACACTAACACATTTAAAATGATGTATACTCACCAGTGGTCTAGATTCCAAGTAGAGAAAACAATCCTAGCTTCCCTGTTTGCATATGGATTAATATTATGGCGTTCTGTATTGTTGTAAGAGCAGCTCTTATATTTCCATATTCCAGAACAACTAAACAAGCCTTCATTATCACATAATGCATTATCCAAACTGCGATCAAAGTAATTGCCAAAATATTTATCTTTTGTCAACCATTCCCTGAACTCATTGAAGACATTGTCTAGCACAGTTCTACAGGAAATATTTTCTAAATACATTTTTGACTTTCTGATGTCATTCTGTGTTTTATAAAGATACCCTCTTATTCTGTCCTGACTTCTGCGAAACATAAATTCTTCTTTTGTTTGTGCGTTTGTTTCTAAACCTATGCAAAAAGTATGGATGGAATATGATTACTCAAATGTGTACTACTGAATCTGGAAGGATAGGATAACAAAAAATTGTGAAAACTTCTCTAAAGAAGTCATATATATTTCTCCAGAGTTCAAGATACCAATAACATATGAGAAGATAAAAAAAGGGGAGGATCAATATGAGAATGTAGAGAGATATCAGAAAATGAGACAGAGAGAGGAAGGAAGGGAGAGATTACGAGACAGACAGAGAGACAGGTAGACAGACAAACAGACAGGCAACTAACACACTTGATTAGATGAGCAAAGAAATAATTTGGTAAAAGGCTGAGTGAGCATCAGAAACCACACGCAGTGTACTGAATTTAAAGAATATATTTAGATAAGTCTATTATATTGACAAAAGTTTAACCATAGCGAATAAAAGAGAAAGTGAGATCACTTAGCTAGTTACTGTGGTTCGCCGCAGTGTGGCACTAGCAATAGCCTGTTGTTGTGTACGCCAGCGTGAAGCACGCAAATAAGTTTTAATACAAACACAATTCTGTATTAAATAATACTTATTTCGAACTGTCGTGAAATGTTTTTACATGTTGTAACAATTAAAATTATATTTATGATACGATACAATGCATACAAATACAAAAGGATATAAGATTTAAACAATATACTCACCCTAGGATGTCAGCAGTTCGAAACCTTCGAAATTTTCCGAGAGGATTTAGTCGATTTTGTACTGGTCATTTTTCTATTTACAGTACAACCTGTCACATCCAGACCTGTGATATCCGGAACCTCCCATATCCGGACGTATCTCCAAACTAATTTTTGCAATTTTGGTTAGCGAAATGGTTAGGGATGTAAAGATACTACTCTTGATGTTTTGGCTGTTCACCACTTTTTCTTCACTACACTTACGTCATTCTGCGATATGGTTCACTATTTTTGAATATTTAAGTTTTTACAATTGAAATACTTTATTTGGGGCAACTGAGTCTTAGCTTAAGTCCAGCCGATGCAGCGGCGTTAGGTCGACTCACTTTACATGCGGGCGGATGTCACTGCCTTTCTTGCTACCAAATTTCGTCGCTGTTCATAGCCTTCATGTGTCAAATTGTTAGTAGTGGCATCGGGAACATGGTTTGTGAGTGTTCCCCAAGCGTTGACGAAATTACATTGCCTCTCTACACGTCACACAAAGGGGCGGGATCTCTAATTATGTTTCTGCCCGCTTCTGAACACGAGGCAAACAAAATTCACAATCAAGCCATGTTGTTTTAGCTTCTCGGCATCGGTTGCGCGCCTGCTGGTGTTTGCGCGTGTCACACAGTACTACAGTTCTTAGAATTGTATTGCGTTGTTGCATACCTGCCGCATTCCAACGTACAGCTACAAAGTTTTTACTTTTCTCCCCAACGGAAAATACATGCATTTGCGCACTGGACTTCTGGGAATTAAACTGCTGTTGAACACACTCACCGCCGCATTCTATTGTACCGGCTACACCTCACTGTGCCTTTGTTTGAACTACAATTTATATTACCATGGGACTGATCACGCAGATGAAAACGAATTTACAATTTTTTAATAAAATAAAAACCCCTCCTTTTTAGCCCCATTACAGGGATGGAAAAGTGAAAGTTGTACTGATGTAGGCGTACTGTAAGTAAAACGTTTTAACCAATTTTACTTTTTGTATTTTAAAGAGTACAGTGTACAAATACAAATGCTAAACCAATAGAAACGTCTAAAAAAACATTCAACAACAAACGCGTTCATTATTTCTGGCCCTCTAGCTATTTATAAATGACCTTGTGATATCCGGATTTTTCCATATCCGGATCAGCCGGTCGCCACATTAGTCCGGATATGACAGGTTGTACTGTATTTCCTTCGTACGGAAAAAGAATCGGCACTGGATATATATTTGAAAATTAGCTTGCCTACAATGTCTAGTGTGTGTCCACGGCAACATCCTACGCTGTCCGTTGTGGGCACATTAATTTCTTTGATTTCATCCAAACATTCATAAAAAATATCCCCCCCACATACTGTTTGGTGAACTAAGTTTTATTGTAACAGTTGTTTCTGCTTGCAATAGTACATCATAAACACCATTTGAAGGGTGCGTTAAATGACATGTTTCTTCAATAGTTCCGTAATCTTTTATTTTTGTCAACACAGCAGCAGGTAGATTAGGAGGACGATCGTTCCTCAGTGTAACAGCACAGTCACCACAGTCAGTAATTCTAGATGGTTTTCTCACTATGTACCCTGCCAAATGATACACGAGAGATTCTTTCAGAGCACCAGTTTTAAGCTCAGGTACTTCCTCTGCCCAATTGTAGCATTCCGACTCCTTTAAAACTACCTTTTCCTTGATGAGCAACTCCATTGATTTCTTGAGGGCTTTGTTTTCATTTTCTACCTCCTTACACATTTCATGGATTTGATTTACAAAAGAAGTGAGTGGAGATTCACTTTTCGGTTCACAGTTTGCTCCTTTTGCCAATGTAAGTTTAAGTGGAACACATACAGACTGCAACATATGAAGATGTAGAAAGTCAACTGTAGATGGATGGTCATCGTATGACAAAGAGTGGAGAATCCTGAAATGGCATTCTAGAGGATCCTGATTGAATTTTGCAGTAAGTACATATTTAAATTTCTTGGTCCACAAATATTCGGATGTCTTCAGAGTACTTTTTAGAGTAACCCTGAGTGATTCTAGAGTTCTCTCAGAGGCGAAAGTGTTGCTTTCTGAATTAAGAATTTGTAGAAATTTCAGTAATATATGATGAGACGCTGATCCATTGTAAAGTCCCCTAGTAGGAATTGATGAATTTAATGCATCGACAAGGTCATTCATGTCTCTGCTGAAGCTTTCCGTTTTCTCACTACCTACAAACCCTTCACAGTTCGTGTCACGATAAAATTTAATTGCGCTGGTTATGCTGTTACTAAATAACTGGAACGCCAAACTTGCATTCATACGTTGGAATGATGTAGGATCAAGATGGGCTGCTGTCACTTTAGGGCATGTCCTAAGTCCTGTGTTTTCAGCAGTAGTGTCCAGTTTGTAAACTAGTCTAGAGAATTCGTAGCTGACAATGTTGTTGTTGTACAATACTGACACTTTGTCATGGAAAAAGTTTCTCACACATTTTATTATATGGACAGCATCTGAGAATGCCCAAATCCTCCTGTCTTCGTCTTCCGGATTCGGAATACTACGTTTAATCATACCTCTTTTCCCACAGATTCCTAAGTTCGCCCACGACTTTTTATTAGATTGACTACCATCTGATGTAAATCCAATTATTCTTACACATCGCTGCTCTAACTGCAAGATAACCTGTATCAAAATTTTTGCCAGAATATCATCCGGGGTTGCATTCCTGCTTACGTACACTGCTACAGGCTATACCCAGTTGAATAACATAGGCACAAACATGAATACCAGGGCATGGTTCGCCAGAGAATTTTTCATGCCCGTAGGTGTATAATCACCAAAGTCTACAAAGCCATCAACTTTTAAAGAGGTTGCATTAAACTGAATTTCCTCCCTTAGCTTCAGTTCATCGAATATTACTACTCCGAGACGTTTATTTTCATCAGTTTCTTCTTGCAGAAAGTCTGATATGGCATTTACAGCATTAGTGTTTACCCCGTATGGGCATTTTAAACCTTTACCACGGTCTTTTCAGGTGGCTTTCTGACGGAAGTGGCAATATATCATGTTGCAAGCAATGTCTGTATTCCTTTGGGGATTGATTTTAAGCAGCAAACCTTCCAGTATTAGCTCATTACAGTACCTCATTCCTTTGGAATTTGACAAATTAGACTTTTTAACCATAGCATCTACAGTCATGTTCTGCTTCTTACTTAAATTCTTCATCCCACTTTCATATGAGTCACATTCCTTCCCGGCAAGTTACTTTTCTAGTAAAACAAATTTTGCTTTCTCACAACGCAGTTTATTTTTAGTTTGTAACAAAGTACGAGTTAGATTTTGTACTTTCCGTTTCAGCAACATGATTTGGTTTTGTTCATCCAGTTGATCGTCTTGGTGTCTTCTAGTCTGGGGGTGGTCTGAACTCACTGTTTCTGTCACAGAACAGTTTGTCGAATTGCTTTTTTCTTGGCCTGTTTGTACTTGCTGTATTTGCATTTTTGCGGGTGACTTTCATAGGGTGGCTTTGTAAAATATGTAGGCAAATTCGGAAAGATATGAGGTACTGCGCCAGGCTTTAAGTTCCATCTCAGTCTTGAAATTTCCACCTTTTTATTGTTTACAACAAATGAATCTACTTTCAAAATCAAATCAACAGAAAAAGGTACCTGACAGATATAAGATTTATGGGTAAGACATTTGTCCTTCCTGGGAATTGCCCTCGCCCACTTTGCAAACTAATCTTTGTCCCTGGGAGGTCTAAAGAAATGATTTCCTTTGAAGGAATTTTTACCATAGCCATTCCTACATCCAGGTACAAAACAGGATGGCATTTCTATTATATATTTTAACACACAGCTTCTATACAACTGCACTACTACATAAATTTTTCACACGCACTGTTAACTGAAACTAAAAACTACCCGTATATGAAAAATAACACACACAATCATTACTGTAACCATTCATACATTCTGAGCATTCTTACTATATTGTTACGACATTACAGAACAGTCTACGTGTTTGTCGAATGTGCCAGAAGAATCTCACTCTAATGTGTGTGGCATACGTGATTCTCGATGCACTCATGAGACTTTTCTGGAAGCCACCAGCCAAGCGGACTGTGTCAAGGCCGCAGTTAATTACGTCGTAGTTTAGAGATAAGGCGTAGTTTGGAATGTTCTGGTCTGTGCGCGGGTATATAAATACAAGGCGGCAGCAGCCTTAGTTTTCAGTACAGTTGCGATATATTTACAGTGCAGTTTGAGTTTATTGTTGGGCGATTACAAGTGATTATTGGGCGCGTTCAGATATTACTGTGTGCGTTCAAGTGGTTATTAGTGAAGTGTTCAATAATCGGGCTGGATAATTGTAATACAATTGTGTTTAATATTAGTGGAATTATATTATGTGTGAACAGTTTTTATTTGATTTGTTGTAAGACACTGTGTTGTTAATTACAAACTGTTTAACTGTGAAAATTAAAGCTGGTGATTAGTGACTTATTTGGTGTCTTGTATTTTGTTTCCACTGTACCTACGACGATCAAGTAGACCATCGTAACAGTGGTGTCAGAAGTGGGATAGAACAGTTAACAGTGGAAACAGAGGACACTTCGTAGAAGAGTGCTGTTAGTGGTAGTTGATACAAATAAAATGGATACCAGTCAGATGATAGAAGCATTATGAGAAATGTTACAGCAAAGACAGGAATAAGAGAAAGAAGAACAAAGACAGGAAAGAGAAGAGGCAGAAAAACGACACGTGAAAATGAAATAACAGAGGGACGAAAAAAAGAAGAATTTAGCCATGAAGCAGACGTCGTTAAGACGTTCGTACAAGAGGTTGCCCCTGGAAAATTCGTCCTGTTACAAGGTGAGCTGAACAAACAAGTTGACAGAATATCTGAAATAGAAAAATCTGTGAAAACAAATATTTCAAGTTTAGAAGATTCTATTACAAGTTCAATAAAACAAATTAAAAAGGAAGTCGAACATTTAGTGAAAGAAATAGTTGATAATGAAAGACCATTAATAAATGGTGAAGAAGATTCAAAATATCAGAGAAATCAAACTGTAGTAGTACCAGTTTACGCAAAGGCCCCAACGTTTGATGGAAGCATTCACTGGGCAACTTATATTCGCCAATTTGAAGCTGCTGCTCGCTTAAATAAATGGATGGAAGAACAGAAAGGGCTTTCATTAAATCTTGCTTTAAAAGGACCTGCCGCAGAGCTAATAAAGAAAGTGCCATCTGACAGCCAGAACATCTATGCCGAATTAACAAAAGCTCTGGAATTACGGTACAGTGACCAGCATTTGTGTGAAGTGTACCGTGTTCAACTTAAAGCGAGGCGACAGCGTTCAGGGGAGAGCCTTCAAGAGTTTGAAGTGAATATCGACCGACTGACGAGATTGGCTTATCCTGACGAATCGGAGGCCTTCCAAACGTGGATTGCTCACATTGTGTTTATTGATGGTATCAGAGACTGTCAATTACAACAAGTGTTAAGAATGGCACGGCATCATAATTGCTCAGACGCTCTAGTGCATGCTCTCCGTTTTGAAGCTGCTAAGTCGGGGACCTACATTAATCAAAGTATGTCATCACGTTGTAGTCAAATGGATCCAGTATCACAGTATCGTCATAATGGACGGAATAAAGAGACGATTCAAAAACAACAGTTTAAGAAGTCAGCAGCGCCACAACGATTTTTCGAACCAAAGGATAAAGACAGAAGACCGAAGTGTTACAACTGTGGGAAACGTGGTTATCTACAGGTAGACTCTTGGGAGAAGAAGATACCAAGAGAAGAGAGTGATCGCAACAATTGGAGAAGTAAAACCTTAGAACAGCACAGTTTCCACGCTATATAAGACCAGTGGAAACTTGATTGTTAATGGGTTTGCGGAAGGTAAACCAACATCATTTACAGTTGACAAGGGCACAACAGTGTCTATTGTGCACCCTGACTTAATCACCAACTGACAGCCTCAAATTAGCTCTTGTACAATACAGACTGTGACTGGAAGCCCCGTCAAGGTGCTAGGGAAAGGTAGACATACGTGTATGCCTGGGTCTTCTCGAGTTTAGCCACCAAATGCTCGTTGCAGACATTGTCGATGAAGTGATTCTTGGCACGGACATTATGAATGCCTACGGATTCATTGTGGACTTAAGAGAGAATGTCCTGAAGGTTGGCCAAGAGAAGATAAAGCCTTGCATGGCTAAAATGACAGGATCTACCAACCTTCAATTAAGCGAGTGGCATTAGTCGAAGAAAAAGTCAACAGGTCTGGACAAGAGGAACCCTCCCTATTGCAAATGGAAATGGAGGAAGAACTAGCAGAGGAAATACAAATAAGTGTAACGACAAAAGAAGTGATTGCAAAGCCAACTATGGGTGTCGAGACAAAACTCTTGCTTGTTCCTGAGGTGATAGAAGTGCCCGAGGGAAAAGTGGCTGAAGATGAGGTTACGCAAGAGGTTGCTGATGAGAACCAAACAAACTTGGATCAGCCAGTGGTGTTTAGGACATCAGTACCTGATGCAACGGGAGTGATTCCAGGAAAACTAGTGGTTGAGTGGAAGACTCACATTCCTGGGAACGTGATGTTCGGATCACACGAGACTGAATGAACCGGAGAATTATCTTTCGCAAGAACGTTCACCTAGATCACCTGGACGAGTATTACTTCAGAGATGGTTTGCCAGTTTGGGACGAACAGGCTTAAGGAGGAGGCAGTGTTACAACATTCGACAGACATTGTCAAATGTTCCAGAAGAATCTCACTCTAATGTGTGTGGCATACGTGATTCTCGACACATTCACGAGACTTTTCTGGAAGCCGCCAGCCGCGCGGACTGTGTCAAGGCCGCAGTTAATTATGTCGTAGTTTAGAGATAAGGCGTAGTTTGGAATCTTCTCGTCTGTGCGTCTTGTTATAAATACAAGGCGGCAGCGGCCTTAGTTTTCAGTATACAGTAGAACCTCGTTAACCCGGATCAACTGGGGCCGGGGCCAATCCGAGTTAACGAAAATCCGGGTTATCCAGAGAATGAGGGAAAAACGATAAAAAAGAACATGTACCGTACTTACCAAAAATATTTTTAATGGAGTTTAAAAATTATTATCGGCACACTTTCACCTAAAAACACATAATATGTATTTACACTGTACACAATATAGGTACAAACTAGTCGGTAGTAAAAAAGGGAGTGAGCTTTTGTTGCCTCAGTTTTGTGTATCGCTTACGAGCAGCGCGATCTCGCATCCGCTTTAACATTAGAAGCTCGTTTGGCGATGTTTCGGCTTGACTCTCAAAATAAACCATCAATTTATGTTTGCTACTCCTTCTGCATGGGTCATAACCACAGCTGGTTTATCAACACTGTCTGAATCCTCTTCATTTTCATTTTCTGTAACACTGCATGATGCAATAATTTCTTCCTCTGTGATCGCTTTATAACCTCCGTCATTGTCAATTTGCAACCAATTGTCAATGTCTTCTTCATCAACATCGGAACAGCCATCGATATTTTTAAAAATGTCTATAAAATCTTCTTCCACACTTGTTTTTTCTTCTTCTTTAATTGTATTGTTTTCTGGCAAGTCACACACACCAGGCCACAACTTTTTCCATGACTTTATCAAAGTTTCTCTTCCAACCTGGTCCCAAGCTTCCGCAATCATATAAATAACAGTCTTTATGTTAAAAGATTTCAGCACCTCTACCACACCATGCTCTCCTTCGTCCTCTACCAGTTGACTTAGCATTTGCCTTTTGTACACTTTTTTTATTTTTTCTAGAACTCCTTGGTCCATCGGTTGAACGAGAGAAGTTACATTAGGTGGTAAAAACTTCACTGAAATGTCATCTTTGACTATTTCATTGACAGACGGATGCGAAGGCACATTGTCAATCAGCAAAACCGCCTTGTTGGGAAGGCCACAGTTCTTCAAATATTTTTTTACTGACGGCACAAAATTTTCGAAAAACCATTGTTTGAAAATGTCACTAACCATCCAAGCACTTTTTTGTGAGCTGTAAACAACAGGCAATGAGCCTCGTTTCACATTTTTCAATGCACGGGGATTTTTAGACTTCCCTATTATAAGGAGAGGAATTTTGTGCTTTCCTGACGCATTACTGCAAGCCATTATGGTGAGGCGGTCTTTCCCTTTTTTATACCCTTTCGCTGAATCTCCTAATTTTGAGGCTAACGTTTTACTAGGCAACATCCGGTAAAATATACCGGATTCATCGGCATTGTAAACTTGATCTGGAGTCAGTTCTTCCTTTTTAATAAAGTCTTCAAACTCTTTTTTAAATTTTTCTGCCGCTTCAACATCACCTGACAAGCTTTCTCCAGTGATTGTAAGTTGACGCACTGCATGCCGTTTTTTCCATCTGTCCAACCACCCCTGGCTAGCTGTAAAACTCGGGTCTCCATTGGGCAACTGTTTGTTCAAACTCAATGCTTTCTGTTGGATGATGGGTCCAGAAATCGGCAAACCACGTTCTCTTTCAGCATAAAACCAGACAAATAATGCTTCATTCAGAGTTTCTAGTTTAGCAGTTTTTGCTTTACACCGATTATCCAAACTGTCCTTAGAAATCATTTTGAAACAAAAGTCTTCAATGCATTTTCTGTTCTTTTTCCAATCAGATACGGTCGATGTTCCTACTCCAAACTCAGCAGCAATGTTCTTTAACGATTCTCCCTTATCAATTCTTGTCAATGCTTCCATCCTTTTTTTCATAGTCACAACAATGTTTTTACGTTTCGTCGCCATCGCGAACAACGGGCTAACGAAACAGCACAACGATACTGTACCTCGACATGACACTAGGACAACACGCGAACACTACCGAGATTGCAGCGCAACTGAGGAATGTTGTTTCTAGGTCAATGTCAAGTGCGAGGCGTGGGGAGGGGAAGGAGAGGGTTAAGTCACCAATTTGCTGCATAACAACAGCAGGTGGGGTGAGTGCAATGAACTCGCCCGCTGGCAAGTGAATTCGAGTAATGTACCTACTGAGAATAGCGATTTATCGTCTGTAAAACAAGTCTTCATTTACTACGCTAAACAACATAATTTTTTTTTTCCAAAACTGGTCCGGGTTAACGAGGTTCTACTGTAGTTGCGATATATTTACAGTGCGGTTCGAGTTTATTGTCGGGCGATTACAAGTGATTATCAGGCGATATTACTGTGTGCGTTCAAGTGGTTATTAGTGACGTGTTTAATAATCGGGCGGGATAATTGTAATACAATTGTGTTTAATATTAGTGGACATTTTATTGCATGTGAACAATTTTTAGTTGATTTGTTGTAAGAGACTGTGTTGTTAATTATGAACTGTTTAACTGTGAAAATTAAAGCTGGCGATTAGTGACTTAATTGGTGTCTTGTATTTTGTTTCCACTCTACCTACGACGATCAAGTAGACCGTTGTAACAATATATTATCACACGTTTATTACTCAGAATGTTTGCAAATCACTCAAACCTATAATTAATTGCAACTGAACACGATATAAGTAATAAGACGCACAAACACACTTTTTACAACACATAAAACACAGCTCTTTTTTGCACGTGGCTAATAGGCTTACTGTCTCAACTACAACAACATGAGATCGCAGCGGCGAAGTTTAACATGGTCACCGCTAGCCCTATTCACGACTATAGCGCGTGCCCAGAGTGATCTCACTTTCTCTTCTACTCGCTATGGTTTAACTAAGCTTAATAAACACATAGGTTTTCCATATATCCATGCCATAGTTTTTATTAAGTAACAACCACAAGAAAAAGGTCAAATTAGAAAATTGGATACAAGAAAAAAATGTTTTTCCCTTGACATGTCAGAGTATATATAAAATAAGCAGAGTGAAATAAAATACAGGGACATGATTGAAAAAACTCAAGAGTTGTATCCATACAATTATTGTAGCTGATACACAGAATGCATGCCTGTGTTATAACAAAATAATCTCTGCCTTATGAATAAGTTTAAAGAAATTCTACAGCTGAAGAAACTATGAAGGTGACAAGAATATATAGCAACTATATGTAATTGACAAATTTTTGCAAAATAAGAAAAACCTTGAGAGGCCTGCATAATAAACCTTGATTATGTCTAATTCTTTTCTGCTTCCCAGTATAAGGTGTTATAGTTGATAATGTATAAATCAAACTGGTTACTGACAATGTATGATATATCTTGCAAAAAAGGGTTGTTAAATTCTAGCTTTAAACTTATATTTTCTACTACAAAATTCTAAAAGAATACCTGAAAACCAATCAGGATCTTCAGAACGATGACTTATTTTTGACTTGTCTTTCTCTTTCCGTTTTATTAAAACTTCTGCAAGTACACGTACTTTTTCTTTAATATTTTCATCAAAAAAATGTTCCACACGATCTCCTGCTCGTAGAATGTCTATGTTTACAGCCTTCAAAGCAGAATATATTATATCTGCACCTGTAAGAAATGTATTTTTGGAATTAACAAACTCACATATAACAAAAGGAAGTTAGAAACATATTCATTATATATTTGTCTGCGTATTTTTGAAAATAATTAAAAACCACAATTATCTGCTATACCATTACAAATTACTACAATATTATGTTCTTATTTGCAGTCTCAATTACATGTGAAGAATTATGTAGTTGTTAGGTTCAAATGTGTTTCAAGCACACTTTCTACTATTGTTAATTGATCCATCTCTGATGGCATCAGAACAGAGTATCCAAAAAGTTCACATAAAAAGCAATACCTCTCTCAGAATCCTAAATGTTCTGTTATGAAATTTTTTGGTGTGTAATTTCTATGTTGTTGGTTATTATGGGTGCAAATTACTTTTTTATGTTTAATTATTTGTTATTCTTGCATAAAATGGTGCCCCTGACATATTTTATTTTTAACATTATTATTACTCCCAGCTATTAACATGGACCCCTCCACAATACACATCACAGAATTGCCACTGTGAATCAAACAAACGATGTTACGTTATTGTTTACTTTATAGAAATTTATTAAACAAAGTACTCTCAGGATTACAATAATGTATTTTTAAATTTAGATAATTTCACTCTATTTATGGGTTGTTTAGGAACATCTAATTCTATTTTCAAAAAATTAAAACTTTCCAACTTCCTGCACCAGTCAAAAATATTATTTTATTAAAAAATAATACCAGTACTTTCAATTGCTTTTTATATTAAATTTTTGATAAATAATTTTATAACAGC
Organism: Magicicada septendecula; assembly: GCA_034769895.1. Classification (NCBI taxonomy): domain Eukaryota; kingdom Metazoa; phylum Arthropoda; class Insecta; order Hemiptera; family Cicadidae; genus Magicicada; species Magicicada septendecula. The sequence goes on from CM068367.1 coordinate 591,884,405, forward strand.
TATTCTAGAATTACGTCCTTCTTTATCATGATTATATATGCAGAACATATTTTTATATAGAAAAACAATTCACTGTAAACTGCTCTGACACCATTAGAATCTGATATTAACATTGGATGACCAGGAATCTGAAAAAATGGAATTCTCTTCTCCATCCCTCCCTTATCTTAACATTGGAAAGTCTTCCTTTCAGGCATTGGTACTGTTTAAAATACATGCACCATTCCCACTTGTGTCACTACCAGTGGCGGCTCGTCAGGTGACGCAGGTGAAGCGCTGCTTCACCTAAAATAACTGGTTCAATGTGTTTCTTTTTACACAAAATTATTTTCAATTTTTAGTCAATTTTGTGTTAAAAAAAAAATATTTTTTTAAATTAAATTTCGTCTGTGTAATAATTAAAATAACATTTACACACGATGGAAATAGGTTACAGAAGCTGGAGTTCGCTGCGATCGTAAGGCTACTGGTGGCAGAAAGCGCTGAGACAGTAGAAGCAGCTTTCTGCAACTTGTATACTGCATCAGTTAATATGTCACTAACAATGATTGGTTTATGACGGTTGCCATGACAACGTATAGCCGTACTCAGCGTTCCCCCACCCACGTGAAGCAGTGTCACTGTGCTGTTTCTCAGTTGTGTACGTGTACAGTGCTTTACCTATCCAGCGCGTTTGTTTTGTTCGTTGTATTTGATCGTGTGTGAAGTTTTTACAGAATGTTTCCTTCATATGACCCAGTATGTGTTTTATTAGAACCACCAATTTCAAGATGGAATAATAAGAAGAACTTTTAAGCTGTTAAAAACCTATGCCTATATTGAAAGTAAATAAAGTTGCAAAAATAAAGGACAAGGTGTACAATCGCAACTTTAAACAAAATTGGTATTCAACGTTCAAGTGGTTGTGTGGCAGTTATTATTTAAATAAACTTTTTTGTATGCCCTGCTTAATTATTAGTGTTAAATCAAGTGCGTGGAATAAGAACGGCTTTGATGATTTCGGTAACGTTACTCGTGCTCTTTCCAAACATGAAGGTTCTTCTGAGCGCATGCGTTGTGCATTGAGTTTTTCAAAACTAAAGAAAAATTTAAGTACTATCGAGGATGCTTTTAAGGAAAATTCTAGGTTGTATATTAAACACTTCAATGACAACGTTCGGCTTAACAGACGTTTCATGCATCTTCCTATTTGTGCAGTTCTTTACTTGGGTAAACAAGAATTAGCATTTCGCGGTCACCACGAAGAGTTATCATCTATTAATCGCGAACATTTTAAAGAACTGCTAGAAACCTTCGTATTGATAAGCCCTGTAGATATTGTAATATAAATTACAAATATAAATATAAAAATATACATATATATAAGATAAAAGGATATGTGTTAGGTGTTATGTTGAGATTTGCCCTGACTGTAAGCCCCACTGTTTAGGCTAGTCAATTTGGAATATAATTTCAATATAATAATAATAAATAAAATATAAAGATATAGATAATCAGAATTGTGTATGTTGTCTGGATCTCGGTATTGAACTCGCCGATGATACAGCTCCACTTTGGATTCACCAAATACAAAGAATAGATTTAATATAAATATGTTATAACTAGGTGTGATTGATTGATAAATAACAAATAAATCAAACTTTATAGATTGTGAAAATATATATTTTTTTTTCTTGTATTGAGTTTTGATTTAATTATTTAATTTAATTAATTAATAATTAATTAATTAATTGAGTGTGTAATTTCCTTATATATCTATTCTCTCACTGTAAATTATTTTTTTTGTTTAAAAAAAAAAATGATAGTAACCTTAATTATAGAAATAAAAACAATTCTGGTAACTGAGTAATGATTTGCGTTTATTAACATTCAAAATTATGCGCCAGTCAAACTGCGCATGTCCCAGGCATTGGCTAATATTTGCTCCAGTCGGTAGCGAAAAAATCAACAAATATATTTTTACAAGTTTAGATTTGTGGTTCTTTTAACGAGTCGAAATGGTCAGAGGGCAAGGAACAAGATACATTCTTAACAGGTATTCTTAAACTAAATGGTAATAGCTGAAATAGAACAAAATTATTATTGCAATTGTCAATTAGAAAAAAATGAATTTCGAACCAAGTCGATGAAATGACGTCACTCCCTTCAAGCAGGCATTGCACCGAGCTGGTAAGTAAAACAAGTATGGCCGCCGTCTTCTCGATTTTAACCGCTATGCTGTTGGAATTGGCTGAGCTTCTCCCGCAGAAATAAAATGACATTCCCTTCTCTGCGAAGTGGTGTTGGTCCAGGAATATAGTGTAGAATGTCTTCTCGTCTTCTGCGAAGTCGTTTTCGTGATGGATTTCTTGTGCTGTGTCCGGTGTTCAAATATGTGTATTGGTGTTCTGTGAATTCGGTCCAAAATTGTTCAAAATGGCTGTTGATTTCTTGTGTTGAGTTTTATGGTGTTATTACTGTGTTTTGGAAATTTGTGAAGTGTTAGAAATTGATAGTTAAGGTTATTTTCACTTTTTAGATCATCTCCATTACACGCCGCATAACCACACTTGGTTTTACACAAATTATTCTGTTTTCAGTATTCTGCTAACACATTTCCAACCATTCGGCTTTACGATTAACAATAGACTAATAGACGCAACGTCGTCGTTTTAGGGTAATTTGTGCTATGTCTTTTTCCTCTTTATATTGTTTAACTATAAAAATATCTGTCTAAGACTTGGTTCACCATCTAAATATACATAACAAGTTTTCTTATTTTTTACTGTATTTCAAATATTTCTTAATTTTACATAAATCTAACTACTCAGTAATATTGATTAGTTAATTTTACATCTTTTGATATATAGCTGGGTTTGTTTCAAGCTCATTTAAGCCCAAAAATTACAATTTTATATAATGATTGTATGCCTCATATTTTGTACAAATTCGGTGTTTTAATGGTTTTTATTTGTTTTTTCTTATAATATTTCCATGGAATATACTTAATAACTCCGTGACTACTTTGTTGTTAATAATTTGGTTGTTAAAACACTTCAATATTGATTAATTTACTGTTTAGTCTGATTTGATTACTATCATAGGCCTATTATTATCTGTTTCCAAAAGAAGTTAATTTCCTTTCCTTTGTCATTCTATTTGCTATTAACTGTATCTGTATTAATTATATTTTCAATTTCTGTATTGCATATATTGAATTCTATTCCTATTACATAGATTGATTCTCTGATAGATAATTTTTTGGTTTATATGCCAGTCTGTGTTTACTACAATGGTGTCTTAGCTGGTCTGTTTGTACATTATGTATGGTTTACTGTTTTGAATAAAATTATTACATTTTTATGTCCTACTTGCCTCTCTGCCTTACACAATGGAAAATTAAATGACATGATTTTAAAATACAATAGAATATCTTGTATCTACTCAACTTTCTTTATAATAATAACATCATTGAACCATAACATAAACATCTTATGCCTAATTTTCTCTATACTTAGAATTATAATGAGAACATATTATTATCAGTCTTTGGCTGTCCTTTGTTTTTATGTTTCATTTTATCACAACCTTATTCTATTAAAATATCTTATTCTTAGAAACAATTTCAGTTATTCACTGTCTCTTTTTATTTACTATAACTATTTTGCTAAAATATTAACATAAAAACACCTTAGAACTACTGACACTTTCAGTGATTAACTGTCTCTTGTGTTACCTATACCTAAATTGTTCATACAATAAAATAAAAACATCTTATAACTACTGACACTGGCAGTTATTGACTGTCTTTCGTGTTCCCTATACTTAATTTGTTCATACAATAAAATAAAAACATCTTATAACTACTGACACTTGCAGTTATTGACTGTCTTTTGTGTTCCCTATACTTAATTTGTTTATCCAATAAAATAAAAACATCTTATACCTATCATATTGTTATTATGCCTAAACACTAAAACACTTTTATTATCTAAATTACACTCAGTCATTAGACTGTCTCTTTAGTTTTTATCCAGTATTTCCTACACTAATGGTAGTCTGTTTTAATAGATTTTTTATATCACACTTTATTATAATGTGTCCTTTATTTTGGCTACACTACTGGTAGTCTGTTTCAATAGATTTTTTATATCACACTTTATTACAATGTGTCCTTTATTTTTGGCTACACTAATAGTAGTCTGTTTTAACAGTTTTTTGACATATTATTCTTACAACTAGTATAAAATTTGGTTTTCTGGGATTGTATCTTGTAACTTGTTCTGGGTCTACATATATCAGTTTTAATTTTGTTTCATGGTATGTATTACATGACTATCATTTTTTGGAATATCTCTTCCTGGTTCTGGTCTCTTTGTGGGAATCTTGATATATTTTGTCCCTTTTTCAGTATCACATTAGTAGTTTCTGGTCTTGTGGTTTCTCTGCATCTTGACCTTATTATTATTCCCTTATTAATATGGTTTCATCCTTTTATTTCCTTTTTTATGGTCCTTCCCTTTTTTACTGCTTCCCCAATCTACTGGGTATACTGCTGGTTTAACTGGTTTTTACTTAGTAAGTTATTTTAATCAATGGTTTTCTTTGTTATTTTTCATTTTTATTAACATTTTATTGACTTAATATACAGTTTCTAGTGTAATCCTTAAAACAAGTTATTCTTCTCACTCACTATGGAACTTTTTCCTTTATTTATGTTGCATTAAGTCAAATGTTTAGCGTGATAATTTTGTTATGTTACAATATTCAAGAACACTATAAAAAAATCTCACCCGTCTTTGCTGGCAATTCTAAGACTATTCAGAATGAAATAATTGACTGCATTTCACAATATATTGATGAGCACTTCGCAAAGGAAATAGAAGATAGTACATTTTTTTCAATTCAAGTGGATGATTCCACAGACATTGTCCACAAATCTCAATGTAGCATCATAATTAGATACGTTATTCCCGGAGGAAAGCTGGTGGAAAGATTTTTGGGATTTTATGATGTTAGTTCCAGTCGGACTGCCGACACACTGTTTCATGTTGTGTTATAGTCCCTCGAAAAATTTGACTATAAATCAAAACTTATTGCCCAGTGTTTTGATGGTGCAAACATTATGTCAGGGGAATTAAATGGTCTTCAGGCAAAAATCAAAGAAGTAGTGCCACAAGCGGTTTTTGTTCACTGCATGGCGCATCGTTTGAATTTAGTGCTACAACAAAGCTGCAACAGCATTTCGAAATGTCGGATATTTTTTGCAACTGTTAACGGTTTACCCTCTTTTCCACAGTTCTGCTAGGCGAACTTACACAGTAGACACAGTCGTTGGAAGACGAATCCCTACTTCCGTTATTACGCGATGGAAGTCTAATTCCAAAATTGTGAATAGCCTACTATATACAACGAATGGGATTCATTAAAAGAAGTATTCACTAAAACTGTGAACAATTCAAATTATGATCAAACATCAATTAGGCAGTGATGTCTTCTTAAATAAATTTAATGATTTTGAATTTACGCTTTTGGTTGTCGTTTTTAACGATATTTTTGGAGCCACGGATGCTCTCTTCGATGTGCTACAAAAGAAGTTATCTGACATTAATTTCTGTATCTCGCAAGTTAAAAATACGCAAACACTCATAAATAGCAAAAGAACTGATGATGCATTTATGAAAATTTTCGATTTAGCTGCTTCAAAAACAACAGTTCCAATTCAAAAACAACAGTTCCAACTGAATACCATGAGTGGTAGAAAAGAATTACACTCACACGACACGAGATCAACTTTTTGAAAAATACAAAATTCTGCATTATGAAATTTTAGATAACCTTTCAGAACAAATAGCCACACGTTTTAATGATATGGAAAAGCTTCAGTTTGTTACATTAATGGATACTTCAAAGTTCATAACGTATTTTGAAAACTTTCCCACGGATGCATTAAGTAACTTAAAGGTGTGCTACCCTAATCTGTTTACCGATTTCCAAAGACTGAAAAACGAATTACAGCTTATTTATGAGGACAAGTAGTACAGACAAATGGAAACACTAAATTTTATGGAACTTTTAGCTGTCAACAGGAACATCTTTAAAGAAGCTTACAAACTGTTTTGTTTAATAGTAACTATTCCATCCAAAAGCGTTTCCCTAGAACGAAGTTTTTCTTGTTTAAAAAGAATAAAATCATACCTGCGCAATACAATGACAGAGGACAAACTTACTAACTTATCAAAAATTTCCATAGAAAAGGAACTGTTAAACGAATTAATTAATGTACAACCATTTTATGACGACATTATCGACAAGTTTGCATATTTGAAAGAGAGAATTGACCTTGTGTTTAAGAAATAAAATGCAAGCCTGTAAGTACTTACTATTTTTAACCACTTTATTTGTAAATTTTATTAACATACTTTTCTTTTGTCTCCATATGTTATTCATGATTCCAAAACAGGAAGAAACATATTCACATAATTGTTGGGGGGGGGGGGGGAACTGCCACCGATTCTGCTTCACCAATCCTCGAAGCCACGAGCCGCCACTGGTCACTACTCACAAAACACAAGCTATAAAAAAACATTAATAAGTATGCGGTTTATGCTTATGCTTACAGTACCCACTATTCATGAGCATCCTGCATCAACTGGCTACTGAAATCGACAACTAAAGATCAATGCTGTGAAAATGCGAGATTCAAGATAACTAGTGTCAACAGAATACCAAACAGACTGAAGGTTGATATAATCTGATAAAACATTCTACTTGCTTTTAAAATTTAGTTTTGTGCAGATTTTAAAAATTTTGGGGAAAAATTTAATGCTTCTTGAAAAACTGGGACATTTTGTCTTTTTCCTGGGACAAAGAGCAAAAAAAAATGACAATCACATTAAAAATAGGATGGCTGGTCACCCTATATTAACATCAAGTAAATTATATAAAAGTAGTAGTATATAAGTAAGTTTATAATATGCAAATTTAATATGGTGTGTAAATGTGTCTGATACACCATTACTCTACAAATCTACTCGAAGACAGTCCAAGATTATCAGATGAATATTCCACAAAATAATTTTAAAGTGTTCATTTTAATTTTACAGAGCTATTGTGTAGTAGATTATTAGTATTTTTTTTTCTTTTAAGGTCACCTCAGAAATTAAATTTTAACTAATGGCCATCACAGGTTTAATTTTCAGCATTGACTCTTACGTGGGCTGTAACGCTTTCTCTTATCCACATGTTTCTCGTATACTTTTCTCCTTTTCTGTCTTTGCAATGTTGCTATTCGTACTAAATGTAAAGTACAAATTTTACAAAGTTTTAAATTTAATTGATACTCTACATGCTGTGCTGCACATTTCTATATACATTATATGTCTGTAACATAATTATCTACTTAATTAAAAATAATTTATAAATTTTAGTTCATTTGTACAAGTTAGAGCAACCAATGACTGCTGCCCTAATATAAGATTTATGGAGTTAATTTTTACTGTTTTATTTACAAAGCCAAATTTCCTTTGTTATGAACAAAGCCAAAGCACAATAAATAAATTGTTTATTGTTTTTTTTATTTCTGTAATTAATTCATGGCATCAGAGTGAGTATTAAAATTTTTGGGAGGAAGTTTTTTTACTTATTGAGATAGACATATAGTGTAATAGTGAAAGTTGTAATAAATAGTCTAAAGTTAGTATTAACACAAATTCTAATATTCAATTTAAGGTGGTTTGGACACCTTATGTACAATTATTTGTAATATTTATACTGGACACTTCTGGAGACTAGCGAGCCATTGGCACCAAGTCTTGTTACCACCTTATCTTCCATTAATGCATTTTGCTTAATGACTTTTCCATTAATAATACTGTCACGTAATACAGAACATTCTACAAGTACCTCGGCCATCCTAGCTGTAATGTGTGTGTGCATACATATTGCTGCTACTTTGAGATGAAAGACAATTACGCATCAACTATCGAGTCTATTCCAGACCGTACCGGTCAGCGCAGTGTGTTCAAGGACACTGTTTCTAGTGGATTCTCGAGAGCACCTGTTTGTTTGACACGTCATGCAAAGTGGCAGATTATTCTGGCATATCACCGGGGTGTAAATACAGATATTCAGCAATGGTCAGTTTTAGTTTGAGTGGCGATTTATTCAAGTGAGGTTCGAGTTTACTTCAGGCGATTACACAGTGTGTCTCAAGTGGTGTATTAGTGAAAAGTGATTATTATGTGGGACTCTATTAGTTGACATTATTATTTATGTGGACAGATTAACTTGAATTATTGTATGAGTATAATCAATTGTTAATTAGAAACTGTTCATTGTGATAATTAAAGCTGGTTTTTAGTGACTTCATTGGTGTTTTGTATTTTGTTTTACACTGTACCATATGACGATCAGTAGACCATCATAACAATACAGAGGTTTAAAAAAGTTTCATATCCAACTTCCGTATACAAATTTGGTATCCATGGGATAGAGCTACTCGTCTTACCCAAAATATAGACCCAAAATTCAGGGGCGGCTCATTCTTAGGGCGCTAAGGCACGCGCCCTCCAGTTTAAATCATATCACTAAACAATCTATTATCACCGCTCATGGAAAGTCATTATATCTTTATTTAATACTTCGGACGAGAAAATGTTTTTGTGTTAGGTAATAGCAGAAATGTTTTCGAAACAGCATCACGGCGCTCTTCCAATCGCGCCCATTTCTCCATCCCACACTGTCCAACGTTGAATGAACCTGTAAGCTTATAGGCGGTATTTCCACTGGCAATTGGCGCGTCTCCTATCACGCCTCGTTGAGGAAAAAGTGACGTGATTCACTCCGTACAACTAATCGCAAACTATTGATAATGTGAGATTTCCTCTTTTAGGTGTTTAGACTTTCTCCGCTGTGATTAATTCAGTGCAGGCATTTGTTTAGTGTTTAGGTTTTGAGTGTAATAGCTTCATGAATAATTTAGGCAAATATTGTAGTGTCAAATTATTAGGTTTTGTTTTATCATTTTACCCAAGTGTCAGCGGGGAAGAAATAGAAAAGGAGATACAAGCTTCTGAATTTGTGGAAATTGAATGTGACTAGACAACCAATATGACAACCCACTGCATATGGTATTAGTTTTTAGATACATGTTTAAGGGATCGGTATACAAAAGTTTTGCGGATTTCTCAGTCCTGAAGGTAAATATGCAGAAACCTTAGCAAAGTGCATACCAAAATCCTCTTCTGCACACATCACAGGAAATGTTAATAGCTGAGACTTATATGGCATTAATGTTATGTGTGGTTCTGTTGGAGGTGTACAGGCAAAAATTAGAGAAGTGTATCTGCTCGCATAATTTGTACACTGTTACACTCATCAAATAATTTGTTATTAGAAAAAGTAGCAAGTGTAAACAACAAAGTTAGAGTTCTTTCTCAAATCTGTCTGCCATTCCAGCACTTTTGTCACACTCATTTCTACTAACGAACGTTTTGGAGGAAGTAATGTAAGCTAGGTTACCGAGAGTTTCTATAACAAAATGGAATTACTACATTCGTACAATCAACGTTGTGTACGAAAACTGATATAAGTTGGAAGAATGTTTTGAAATTCTGAAGAAAAGTGTACAAACAAATTCTCAGTTAATGAAGGAATGGTCACAGAAGGACTCTTCTGAACCAAAATTTCATGTTCTGGCTAACTTTTTTCCATAGAATTCTATATCACATGAACATAATATACCAATAACTACAGAGTAGGAACAAAGGCAGTGTAATGTGGCAAAGTAACATAAGAATTTTTGATGCAGAAATGAGATGCAGAAAGGGAGGGAGAAAATAAATAAAATAGAAACACAAATAAACGAGGATTCCTTAAGCAATCAAGGAAAAGGAACAATAATGTTGGATGCAGCACTAGAATAGGGGATGCAAAAGAAGTATGTGACATCATTATAACTCAAGTAAAAGGTAGATTTACTTACATGGATCACCTGGTGGCAGCTTCGCTGATGTCCAATGACGACTTATTTCCACTTTTTTCTACAAACTTTCAGGAAGAAAAATTCAAGCGAGTGTATCAGCATTACCCTTTCTCACAAGAAAACAAAGTTTGGAGTGAATTGAAAAAATTATATTAAAGGCACAATAAGGCTTCTTAACTTTATGAAAGAAAACATACTTATGGCAGTTTTCAAAGATGTTTTGAAACTTACAAAATTTATCATAACTACACCTCTCATAACTGCCAAACCTGAGCACTGCTTTTTGACTCTGAAAAGACTAAAAACTTTCTTGAGAAATACAATGAAAAATGAGAGACTGAATGCTCTTGCGATGCTATCTATCAACAAGGAACTTGTTAAAGCAATGAAGGACTTTGATGATAGAGTGCTAGACAAATTCATTAATTTATAGGAAAGGCGAATGGACTTCGTCTACAAATAAATGATCTGTTTAGAGTGTATCTATCATAAAAATAATATAGTGTATTACTTTTTTTGTGGGAACAGTATAGACATTTTTGTGGACACTTTTGATACTAAAGAGACAGTGAAGAGACTAAGAATGTGCCTAGTTATGTTTATTAATAAAATCGCGGACTATCTAACAGCAGCTCACAATGTTTGAGGTGAGTTAAAATTTTTATAAAGCCTAAAGACCGTGCCCTCCACCCTCTGAAATCACGAGCCGCCACTGCCAAAATGTTTCACAAATCATCAAGTCCCTGTGTGGTGAAACATACTTTAAAACAAGGCGAATCGCAAATAAACAATACCTAACACAAATTATTACAGTTGTTGATAATTTCTCTTTTATTGCTAAAACCTTCTTTTTATAGTATATATATATATATATATAAGTCTAATATAACAAAATACTGTGCCTTACAAATTGTTGTTCATTTAACAGTACAGTAATATGTGTATAAACAGCTTTTAATGTGGTTTTAAATTGTGTTTTTTAACACTACTTTTCTATTTCATATTTTTCGTTATTTACTACAGTATTACATACACACACACACGTGCACGCATGCGCGCGTGTGCGTGTGGTTACACAGGATGTAATGTAAAAGGTACAGATGTTTACATTAATATTCTTTAATAAATTATCAAATCACATTATTTTATGATCACAAATTTCAAGATTCGGATACTCTAATTTTTTTATCACCAATAGCTCTATAAATTTTAATTTTATCAAATCAACATTTATTAAGTAAAAGAGGAGGCCTTTTATTGTGAATACAATGAATCGTGTTTGTTCAAATCTGATAACAAATATACGAATCAAGTCAGAAAACAGCCATCAATTCCGACTACTTCATTTGTTGTGCCACACGTTGATTCCTCCAGTATAGGAACAATTTATTTAAAGTTATTATTTTTTCACTCAGTAACAGTAATTTATAACAAAGAAGGGAATAAATTTTCAGTACTTAATAACGTTTAACAAATTCAAATTCAACTTACTTTTAACAGTGTATTTACACATCATAATTTGAATTGTAACAAATACAATTATTTGGGAACAATAGAAAATGATAATGGCATGTTTCAATTTATAAATTATCTGTTTTCTTTAGTGAGTTAAGTTATAACAAATGTATTTAAATAAACAATACTATCAATTACTTTTCTTCAAGAAAGCCTTAAACTCATTTCCTTGTGTAACTTTACTCATTGTTTATCATGTAATTGTTGAGAATGGCTAATTACAGTTTTGCAGAAATGTCAGATATTCGTTTGCATATGACCTTTCAAACCATAACTGGAAGAATGCACAGTGACTTTATGCACAACATTTTCCCAACCAAAACTTGCTGAGTGAGAAAATGTTTGTCACGCTGCATAATCAACTAAGAGAAACTGGATCTTCTCCCCCTGAACCATTGATCAATGTGGACTTTTATGAAGAAGGAAAGAGTATCGGATAGAATTGGGGAAATCCTGAAGTGTGAACAAGGAGATTGCTATTTGAAGATATGGATCACACAACTGTATTCGCGATTTTACAAAGCCAACAATTAAAACTATACTATCTACAAAGATGCACATTTTATTTATTTTTCTACACAAAATTGCAACTGAACTGCACTTATTTAGTTTCTGACATGTTCAATGATGAAGCAAGGTTTACACAAAATGGAATTACTAATGTCCATAATAAACATTACTGGGCAGAATAAAACCCTCATCACACATGTGCCTTTACTTTGTTAAAAGGTATTAATTTCACTAAAAATAAATCATTTACTTTATTATAAACTACTGTATAGTGACATAATTTAAAAAAATAGTAATAACTTTGAATACATTTTTCTTATACTGGAGGAACAAAAGTACAGCACAAAAAAAAATCAAGTAGTCAGAATTTATGCGTAGGATCTTTTCCATTATAACTCAGTTATTTGTTACCAGACTTAAACAAATAAGATTTCACTGTGATTATAATAAATCATTTAACATTTGACTAGATAAATCACAATTTAATGAAATTAAAATTGACAGAGCTATAAGTGATCAAAAAATTAAAGTGGCCGCCATTTTGAAATTTGAGACCATAAAATAAACACCATTTTTTAATTTATTGAATAACATTAATGTATGGATATGTACCAAATTTCATTATGATATCTCTATCGCTACTTGTGATATAGCTTTCTTTATAAACACAAAATGGTGGCCAGACAGAAAATAAAATGTGTTTATGTGAACACAAAACTTTTTTTCTTATACTGATGCATAAAATCCGAATATGTATAGTGAAGGTATCTTTTATGTTACACCATGTGTGTGTGTGTGTGTGTGTGTGTGTGTGTGTGTGTGTGTGTGTGTGTGTGTGTGTGTGTGTGGTGTGTGTAATACTATAATATATAACATGAAGTTTATATTATTACTTTTCATGTTGTTTTTTTTAAGAATACAATATTTTGTGCAATTGCAGTTCATGATTATTATTTTTTATAAGTACTTTTCCATTGTATGCATGTTTCGTTCTTGCTCTCCCCGTCAGTTACCTGACATTTTATATTGATTGTGTACACCATTTATTCATTAAATAACATACACACACTTCTAGATGTAGGTACTTCTCTCTTTGGTGATTAATGCCATGTTACTTTCATATAAGGAACTGGCTAATACTACTTCAGGTAACTGTTAAGACATAAGTATCAACATCAAAAGTAAACTGCAATAAAATTTTACAATAATTTGTGGTTCTTCATTAAAAAATGTTCACCCCGTGTAGCAATAAAACAACAGTATTGTTCGGGTGACTCCTACTTCAAATGCCTTCAATACACGGAATGCACTATCCCAACATGCGAAACCTGCCACCAGTGTTCATTTAACCAATGCTGAAAAGTAAATCTAGGACAGCTATTAGCTTATTGAGAAGTTTTCTAACAACTACAAAAAAGACTACACTTTTAATATATATTACTGTTAACAGTAATTAATGTATTATATCTAATTTACAAACAACATCGTGGAACAGATACTAACATAAAATAGATGTACCAGTATCTAACTTCTCAATCATACAGAGACTGCTTGAATCCAAGTCAAACTGACCCTTATAGACCGTCATTTGTAATATGTATAACAAAGGACACTGTTAGTAACAGTACTGTTGTAGACTGTATAGTCAGCTGAGTGTAGCAAAATTTCTGAAAACATGGTGTTGTGGTCTTATGTTGAATGTATTCATGAATATATAGTAGATGGTGTTTACATGCTACGTTAAGAAAAGTGGTTTTGGTCCGATTCATTTGTACATATGTGTCCAAATTCAGCCTGTTTTGTAGGATATATATGTTAATATACTCCAGGCTATTTCCAGCATGGTGTTAGGTAAATTGGTTTTTGTTTTATTTATTTATTTGTTTTGGTGGGAGGTTTTTTCAAACTAAACCAAAAACAGATATCCCAACTTTTGCAAATTAGTCCAGCTAAGTGAGGGTTAACAAATCAATAATAGCACTGAATGTACAATGATCGATAACAGTTGGTAGAGGTATATGAAAAAGTCTCAAAACTTGTATTTGAAATATATTTAAAAAAAGTTATCAGGAATGAATGTATCACATGTGTAGATACAACAAAGTGCACATAGAATAATACAAAGTAAGAGAAGTTGAATGGGAGACACTGTCAGTTTATTCTCAAATTACTACAGAGCAATGAAGGAGTATGCAGCTATTATTTTACTTTTTCTTCTTACCATCACCAACACATCAGGTTAATTAAAAACACAATTTTTACACAAGTAGCTTGCTAACAGGGGCGTCATTTGATAGAGGCATTCCTACAATTTTGGAATTGATGAAAAAAATCATATATTTGTACCTACTAATTGCTAGTTAATTAAATGGATCGATTGCGATTCACTCCGTTGTCTTGGTCAAGATGTAAACTATACAAAATTACAAGTCCATCCAAACAGCAGTAGTTACTTCTCAAACGAATAGCAACTTTTTGTGATAAGTTGGGTATGGAAGAGAAAAATGCAAAAACAATTATAAACATACAATTTTATTACATAGCATTAGTGAAAACTGGGACATTAAACTTATAATAAAATGAGACAAAATAAAACGTAAAGACTACGCCGCATTTGAATGTCACCTTAATGTAGCAAAGGCTATCGTCATGGTTTCCTCGCTGCAAAATCATCCACCGATTGGTCTAGTGGCATTTTTTTCATTTCCTCTCTTTCAATCGCCAGCAACATAAGTGAGGACAATCTTTCATCACCAGTAGAACTTGGTAGGTACCCTTTGACTCTTTTCAGCACAAAGAAGATTCTTTCATTTCCAGCTGTGGTGATAGGCAGTGTGGCAAAAATTTGCAGCAGTTTTATCACCTCAGAGTATGCCACTGGAAGAACTCAGAGACTTTCGAGTAGTGACAAAATGGAGTCTCCATCGCAAGATCGTAAATGGTTCCAAGCTAGGGGCAGTTGCAGTTGTAGAAGTTCTCCATTTAGAAAACTTTCATAATTTTCTATCAATGGTTGGAATTTCTCTTCCGTCATGAAGGCTGTATTTTCTTTCTTAAAGCTGTTCGTTGCTGAGAACAGGCCTTCATTTCCAGAAAATTGGCGATTGTATTCCATGAGAATGCTGTCGACGATTTTGAAGTACATACCCTTAGTTTCTGTATCTTTTTTTACCTATGGTTGACATTATCACGCTGTCAGCGAACGTATGAGGAACAGTCTTCGTCCTTTTTTGTTTGCCCCATACAATACCACTACTGGCTGCCAAGGATTTAGCCTTTTCTAAAACCTCTAAGTCAGTTCTGGATTTTTTAAGTTCTTCTTCCGTACTTTTGATTAAATGCACGGCGGCTGCTAAATCAAGTTCTTCAGCTTGTAGCTGCTGCGATAGGCAATAAGTAATGCCTAATATCTTCTCCATAGTACACAGCAGAAATATGAAGTTTTCCTGCATTATTTGTGCTTTTATTCCTATACTCTCCGCCCTATCCTTTTTTTCCTTCGTCTAGAACACCCAAAATGGCTTGGTATGTCTTTAGAACTTTCATAACTGCATTAAACCAATAGAACCATCTTGTAGGGACCGTCCTTTCCAAATTCAGTACTGGTTTATTCATTCTCTGTTGTATTTCTACGAAAAGCTCATGACGGGTAGCACTGTTGGAAATGAAGTGATATAGGGTTTGAACAGTAGAAAAGAAGTCTTTAACTTCTTCATCATTACCCAACACATGCACAAAAACAAGATTAAGGCGGTGAGCATGACAGTGGAAGTACGTAGTATGAGGCGCTAAATCCTTTATTCTTGCCTGGACCCCGCTGACCCATCCTCTCATGACATTTGCTCCGTCGTAGCACTGACCAACACAGTGTTTTATGTCTAGTCCCTGATCCGATAACATTGATGTTATGGCGTTGGCAATACTTTCAGCACTGCAGTCTTTTAGATGGTGCAGCCCGATTGCACGTTCATTTATTTTTGTTTCTTCGGCATCTACATAACGAATCAAAATTGCAAGCAGTTCTGATTTTGACATATCTTTTGTTTCATCGGCCATTATAGAGTAGTATTTCGCCTGCTTAGCTTTCGTGATAATGCTTTTCAGCAATCTGGCAGAATAGACATCGATCAAGTCATTTTGGTATTCCGGTGAGCAATAATACCCATATCGATGGTTTAATTTATCTTTAATATCAGGGTCGTCCTCAGTCATGGTGTTTAGGAGCTCGAGAAAATTACCTCTGTTTTGAGAATTTTCTGATTCGTTGTGTCCTCTAAAACCTAAACCTTGTCTGCCGAGAAAACCAGTCGCTTTCAGTAGAACTTTGATATGCTTTCGATTTTCCTCTATATATTCCTGATCGTTGCGAGTCCAGTAGAGATGATACTGACTTCTGTTGGGAACTACGACTTTTAAATTCAGCCCAAGATGTCATTGATGCTTTGTGCCTTTCTCCAAGTTCATGCTGCTTTAAAAGTGCAGAAGCATCTTTCCACTTTCTAAATCCCTTGTCTATAAAAGTGCGACTTCCAGCTGCTTCACCTGGACGAACAGAATACTGTGCGTTGAAGTGTCGGCATGGGAAACAGTACACAGCGTCTTCTGCTTTGGAGTATTCTATCCACTCATGGATGTCATAATAACGAGCTGTGAACCTTCTTCCATTGGTCTTTGGGAAATCTATGTTTGGCTGGACTGGACATTCTAGTGGGCTAATGCTAAGTGACTTAGTCTGCTCTGCTGTTGATGAAGTTTGGGAGATAGACGGAGTTAACCTTGTGCTAACCTTGAATTTCTGAGCTGTCGTCGTAGATTGAGAAGACATTGGAGGATGCTTGAGCAGACAGTGAAGTTGGCGGTGAAGGCTCAGACGAATGAGGAGCAGATCGGTCACTGTCAGTCAAGTCCACTTCCACTTTATTCTTTTTACTGAAGAAGTCACTGATGTTTCGTTGAGTTCTTTTCATTTTAGCACGTTTATATTTTATGTCTGTCATGGAATTATTTTTTTCAGGGCGTTAAAGTAACGTCATAATCAATCACTCACGTCCATAATAATCTCTTAGCACTGTTCGTAATGCAGGTAAAGATAAATACACTTAACGAAGCAAGCGCGCACAACAATAAACCTTAACACGGTGGCGCAACGCAAAAACACTGACGTCTGACACTTAAAGCAAAACAGTTATCGAAGCTAGCACGCACAACAACAAACCTTAACACGGCGGCGCAACGCAAAAACACTGACGTCTGACTCTGAATGTGACTACTGCAGACAGATGTGACGACAGAAGGAAAGTGTTGCCAACTATTCTCAAAAAGTATCCCTAATGTGCAACTTATATACCCTACCTAATATATTTTCGACAGATATATCGTTACTTTCTGTTTGCATTAGAAATTTGTTCATTATTGCTCAGTATTTTAAGACCTAAAATGTAGTATCTAAGTTTACTATATTTATGTATGTATATTTTATGATCAGTTTATAAATCTCTGCAAAGTCTTACAACAATCTATTTGTTTTAGTAAAGTTAATATACCTATTTATATATTAAACCTATATTTATACTTAAAACTATTTATTTTGTTACCTATATTTACTTTATCCAACTTAAATACTTAGTTCCAATAGATCGGAAAGATCCCGAATGAGAGAGAAATATCGTCTGTTTCTGTTTCGAACGCACGTTGCGAGGACGGACGGAAGTGCGGCAACGTCGCATGCAACCTGTCCCAGCTAAGTCAGTCATTTCATTACATGAAAATTATATTGTTGGTTATTTAGATTTAGATTATGTTAGGTTGATACCTAATGAAATAAATATTATGTGCAAATTAAACACAATGCTAATTAAATACAAACAAATAAATATATTTTTTTAAATTAAATTAAATAGATGTACAACAAATTATTTATGTTATCTAATTAGTTAATAGGCTTTATGTTTTTCTATAATACCAAATAATCACAAAACCTGGAAAACACTATTGTACTTTGTGCTCCCCCCCCCCCAAACAAAATCTGATATGACGCCCCTGCTTGCTAATAATCTTATATTAGTTTATACTACATTGTTACCTGTCAATATATTTTCATTATTTCTTTTCAAAACTAAAACAGTCTGTGGAGGAAGAGATGTAAAATATTCTTCAGTATCAACTACAGTTCCATCTGATAAGCATATTTCAGTCTTCACAGACTTTGGTACCTGATGAAACAGATAGATTAAAAAGCATTCATTATAACATATGATCTCAGCACACAAAAATTTAAAAAGAAATTAATTTTATATTCATTTCTAAATTACATACATGTTTTATATAATGCTAAATCTTTTCTGAGCCTCAAACCAAATACACTATCACAAGTTAGCAACCTACTTGATTATTATAATTGTAAAGTACACCAAACATGACTCATATGAACAATTATACAAGAAACACTAATTTTCAAGTAAGACAGAGGCACATAATGTGACAAGCAACAACATGGAAACATAACACAGAAACTAAAATGTCTACTAGGAAGACATCCTAAAACTAAAACGTGTAGTACATCCTAGAAAACATTCTACAAGATTTGTCTACATCGAAGAAAACATTGAGATTTGTCTACCGGCTTCTATAATTATATTTAATGAGAAAGGCTCAATTACTTAACAGAAATTTACTTAGTATTACCATGTTCACAACAAACTTAATATTCCAACATGAGATAACTGAGGTTATTTCCACATCTGTACTAAGTTCAAAAATATCTATGTGATGATACAACTCATACTGATACAAATATCACATGTATTATTTTTGCTTTATAGACCCCATTTCCTTTTCATCTAGATAACAATATCTGATAAAAGTGGTAGAACATTATTTTTATTGGAACCTTATGAGTTTTAATTATATTGCATAAAACGTCTTATTGTTTAATATTTAGAAAATGTAAATCCAATATTAAGTAATAAGCATTTTTAAATATTGAAATATTCTAAACATTTAAATATTTGAATATTACATGACATTATCTGCAAAATTGATCCAAGTATTTACATTCTACAGAAATGGTCAAAGGACAAGTAGCACAATGGGAAGTTATCTGACACTGGAATCGCTTGAAGCATAGGTTCACTACATGTTACTGCTTAGACTTATTCCCCTTCCACCTGTCCTAACTGGATATAAATTAAAAATACTAAAAAGAAGAAACATGCTCAACAGCCAATATATTGGAGACAAGTTTTTTATAATTAAAACTTAAAAGTATTTGTAACATCAATTCTGCATACTTTATGACTGAATAAAAACAATTATAAATATACCATAAAATAATATCCTCACAGTGTACTGTATAGAGTTTTTAGGTGCTGGAAAACTGACAACCAATACTGGAAAAGAATAATGTGTTAAATCTAATAAAACAAAAAAGAATTGTTACACTCTGCACACTGCTCTCTACCCTTTCAATACTTTTGAGTGAAACCCTCTCATAATCAGTTTCCAATTACTCACACAGTATATCAGCCATTTCAAAGATCAAGAGTAAAGAAGAAAGAAAATTCAAACACAGGTGACCAGTGTCATGTAAAGTATACCTCAACTAGAACACACTTTCATTTAAATTGCAGGAAGATGACTAACTTACAGTTTATATTATACTTTAACAATGAATGGCTCGATAAAGTCTATGGTATACTGTTGATAATTTCAAAAGTTAACTGTAAGCTCACACAGTATATTTCCATATAGAGACAACTTTGTGTACAAAAAAATTAATCAATCTGCCATGGAAGCCAAATGGTAAATTGAAGTGGTCAATTCATTAGTGTAAAACAGTTAAAGCTAGTGTAATGGTGGACTCATTTAAATGGTATAATTACTTTAAAGCTTCCCACTTCATTAGTAATCCTTAATGTACTTGCACTTGCACAAACACACACAAGACTGTAACATAAGAAGGTACAATAAGTAACATGATACATCAATGGATTTTAAACATACTCACTTCAAACTTCTTACGAGCTTTCTCTGTTAACTCTTTCAGACTTCTGCACGCTATTCCATACATCTTTGTTCGCTTAGCATCAGCTACTTTGTACCCCTTCATGGTTTTTAAGTTTTATTTATGTTCATGATCCATACTGACTAAAGTTTAATAACCATTTACTGTCACACTGTATACGACTCACAAAATATTTCTCACATTTTGTACAAATGTTTTAATTTAAAACAGTTCTGTTGGTATACAAAATGATTCTCATTTTCCAATTAAAACATTTAAAACTCTAGATAACCAAGATCAATTAGTATTTCTCTTATAAAATATAAATCTGGATCATTGTCATCTACATCCCTAAGAAATATAAGTGCATATGAATATAAAAGTAATATGTAACATGTCACAAATACCAGAAGTAGTGTGACAAATTCCAGGCCAATGGAGATCTAAAACAACAATATACACAACATTTTAATGTATACAACATTTTTTATACATGTTTACTAAATAATAACTATGTTTACAGAATAATATATGTTATGCCACCATTCAGTATTTTGTCCCTGAATTAACTTACGAATGCCACTAGATGTTAACAACATACCCTCAACAAAAATGGCTGTTATTTTTTTTTAACCCAACTGTTCTTATGCAAAGGAGCAAAGGAAAGTTATGTTTTTTTACAATTAAGGTTTATTTTCTGTGCTCACTGCCAATGAATGGCTGGACCAATTTTGATGAATCATGTATTAAACAGTTCGTTTTTGTCTCCTTGCAGTCCACTGGCTACATACATAACAATGTTTTACTAAATGAGCATAAACAAAGACAATAATGATTTAAACAGGAGGTGTCTGTTTCAGCTTCTGTATCTTAGGAGCTGCTTGATCAATTTTAATTACATAAATATCAAATATATGCTTTTATTTTTAAAATGGTATTGTATAAATTACACTTTGAAAAATAACAAAACTGCAAATGCAGCATACGATTTTAATAATAGTTTTGTTACTAAAAAAATTAAATTTTTTGTCCACCATTTTTAATTTTGTCAAATTTATTTATCCTAGGATAAATATTTTTTAAAAGATGGACCATGAGGTGTTCTAGTATTCTTACTTTACAAGAACACCTGAGTTTTAATGGAAATATGTTTAAACCTTATGCTTCTGGAAGCACTTTAATAAATTTCAAGGAAACAAACATTAAAGTGTTACTTTTTAATGTACAGACTAAAATATACTGAATTATTAATGCAGTTTATTGTATTATTGTGTTTAATGTAATGTCAAATTGTAATTAACATATCTTGATGAATGTTTTTCTCTTACTGCAATATACGAGGTCTCTCCTGTAATCAGGGTTTTTATTCTGGTTTTAATAGATTATAGGCAATTACTATTTATATTAAGCCAAGTATGGTTTTCCCTTTTCTATGTTTTTTATAACTAACACAGTTCAGAAAAATTCATCGTAATAATTTGACTATAAAATTCAGCTCTAAACAAAGGCACTTTGTTAGAAAAAAGTCATATAACATGTAACTATTATTTAGAGTTACACATGGAGTATTGGGTGATATAAGGGACATCATCACTATCTGTTATAGTTTAGACATGTCATGGTATCATCACAGGCTAGAGCCTGGGAAGTTGTTAGATTGTATGTCAAAAGGCAATACACCATATGTCAAAGTCAAAGTAAAACACATTAAGACAGAAGAACTTCCTTAATTACTGTGGTACAGTGAAATGGACAAGACTTATTATGCAAATCAATCACTGTAAGATGATTGGGGAGGTATTCCTCAGCACTGAACAGATAAGTGCACTGATTATCATAATGATACAACAACAGGCTTATAAACCAAGTATGCACAAGCAATATGAATTTTTATTATGCAATTACCATGCACTGCATTGTGTCTTTTACCTTTAGCTTGATTCACGATTTAACAAGTCTACACCCGTGATATTGATATGCATTGAGAAATAGATCTGTTTGGCTCCATCCAGTAATCATCTGTCTGAACTTCCTTCACCTCTCTGCCTAATACACATCTGTTTATTCTTATGATGGAAAGTGTTTTAGATGGTTGGTTATGTACAACTACCTTGCTGGATCAGTCCCTCTAATATCAAATTATTATACTTACGGCATTAAACCCTTGGCATGCAGCAGTGGCGAGGCATGGGTCTGAAACTAGGGAAGATACTTTATAACCTCTTTCTTCATGTCTTATGATTTTACATGAGCTTGTTCCAAACAATATTTAATTATGTAAAAAAAAACTTCAGGTTTATTCATTACATATTTAAAGTTAGATAGATGCCAATATTATCGGCTTTGTCTTATTATTTATAGTTCGATTGTAGTCTTTCAATGTTTGCTTGTTACGATGTCAGTTACACAAATTGTCTTAAAATGATTGTTTTTGTCACAGTTATACAGATCTTCACTTTCTGTGATAGTGAATGGACTAGTGACCTAGCACTATAGTATAGTCCTAGAATGGAAGCTTGCAGGATAGCCACTTTGACTGCTATTGAATGGAAAACACTATACTTTATTAATGTTTGAGTTATAAATTTAATTGTTAAATAAAATATTTGTTATCATACTAATTCCTAACAATAAAAAAGCATAATACTACACATTTAATATGTGCAAACTGTATAAAGCATAAAGATAACATAATACTCATTAATCTACATTAATTTGTAACTGCACAATTTGTTCAGTTTTACAAATTAAATGACAGTATTCAAAATGCAAACAAGAGTAGAGCATAACAACCCTGACGGATGCATAACACATTTCTACCATGGGCAGCTGATGACGATTTACACAGAGGAATAAACAGAATGCCAGTAAATACTATGATAAAACACTATTTAATTATCTGAAATTATTTTTTAATAGCGGCTTTTTAAAAAGGGAAGCAGTGCTTTGAATGGTTCCATTGACACTACCAGTGGCATGCAGTGTTAAGTAACAAAGCAGTTGCCTGTTCACTGTACTAAAATAGTACAGTATGGAAGTTTGTACAGTATTCTCTGTACATGTCATGTAATAACAAAAACAAATGAAGAGAGGTTTCTATTAGTGAACAGGCTTAAAGAAAATAAAAATTAGAAAAGTCTAAGAACTAGTTCAGGAGGTACACTGATGAACCATTATTCAGTTTTACACTGAAAAGATTAACATTAAGGACTACAAAAAGTAATATTCTATATATAATTACAATGAAGAAATAAGTAGATTGAAAGGTAAATGTACGTACATGATGTTAGAAATGTGAAAGTAATGAATGTAAATGTTACAAACAAGTATATGAGTGGAAATGAGGTAATATAAGGAACTTTAAAGTAATGAACTAACAACAAAAAATGAAACAATTAGCAAGTAAGTACTGTCTGGACACAATTTCTTGGTCGAGGTCGCTCCCCCCACCACACTACTTGTAAGCCAAGTAGGGTGAATAAGATGTATTATTAGCAGAATACAATTCCTCTCCACTCAATGTCTCAGCTACAAGGTAATGTTTTCAATTTAGAGCGCATAACGCCCCACTATGCCTACTGTGGCTCCCCCCCCCCCCCGTACTCAGCCATGCTTCTTCATCCCTGTTCTTCAGCCATTCTTACACCCTGTTCGATCATCAAATGATGGCCAGACAGTAGTATAATTTAATGTGTTTCGTTGGCTTACATGACTGGAGTCAATGTTGTTAAAATTCTTTCCCGGGTTGTTTGGTTGTGGTCCAATGTTTTCTGCAAAACCAGACGTTTCAGCAGTGCCATCAACTGCCATCATCAGTGAAAATCGAGTATGCTA
This sequence comes from Magicicada septendecula, assembly GCA_034769895.1. Classification (NCBI taxonomy): domain Eukaryota; kingdom Metazoa; phylum Arthropoda; class Insecta; order Hemiptera; family Cicadidae; genus Magicicada; species Magicicada septendecula. Next base: position 591,908,230 of record CM068367.1, read on the forward strand.
ACGTGAGGTGGTATACTATACTGTGGTCACTAACGTATACCACCTCACGTTAGCGTACTCGATTTTCAATGATAATGGTAGTTGATGGCATTGGCAAAGCGGCTGGCCTTGCAGAAAACATTGGACCATGGCCAAACAGCCCGGGAAGGAATTTTAACAGTAGTATATTTTATTATCCACACAATTCCAACTGCCCTAGGAAAAGCTACAACATGTATAACCTAGGAAAAGCTCAAAGCTACGTTACACACGAAACAAACTGTGTTGGGTTAACCTGAAAAGTCTTGGAAGTTTTACATTTTGCACCACAAGAGAATACCAATTAGTTTCAGAACAAGTACTGAATAATAGATGAAGATCGTTTGATTAAAATTCTGGATTCTTTTGCATTAATGGGATGTCACTAATACCTACAAATGGAAATAAACATGAAAAAGTGAGCTGTAAATGGTCAAATTCCATGATACTTTGTGTAAACAGCTGGCCTCGCTTCTCTGTGCTTCAATGTAGTCAACCATATACTCTATCTACTAAGTAAATGCTAAAGATTATTTCTCACAGTGACAGTCTCTGGCAGCTATGAAATTAACAATTTTTTTTTTTTAATTTCTATGTGTACTACAGCCATAAAGAAAGAGATGGGCATGAACATTATTCATGTTGTGAAAAATTTTACAAAATTTGCACAAAGGCTGTAATATATTTTTATAAATTCATAAAATTGGTTTTTGGTAACTGTATCAAGCTTACTTAACACTAATATTTTATTAACCACAATATTTACCATTAAAAGCAACTAGTTGATACAATATTGCTCAAAATTACTCATATTTTCTGTTAGCTACTGATCTTGAAACAAAGAAAAGAGAAGCACCATTAATGCAAAAGTTTTAATATGTGTTAGCTATTTGTTTAATATAATGAAATCTGATATAATACGCTAACTTTAGAACCATATGGTTTAAACAGAACTACCACAAAATATCACACACAATTTTTTTCATACAAGATAAGTAGCATTCTGCCTTCATTCAAAAATTACATAACAGAAGTAATGAATATGTCCTCAGAGCAAACGATATTTTACAGAAACAACACATATGTAATTATATTATAAAAAATTGATATAAATCTTTAACTGATTAACTGAAGGAAGTACACAGCTGATTAATAAAATAACACGTATCGGTAAGTTAAAAATAAAAAATTACCTCTCATTTACAGATGTTCACATGTCCCTAACATGTCCAATGTTTATGCCCAATCTACTTGCAATGTTCACTATCACTATGTCTTTGGATTCTGTCATAGACAAACACCAACCAAAGAGCAAATAAAGACTGCATACCAGTATGGGTAAAGTACGTATAACCCAATTAATAGAAACTAAATATATTTCAGAGTTTTTGTCTACTTACAAAGGAGCGATTATTTCTTACTTTGTAGCCTTCATACAAAGATGCAGCTTGTTGTTACATGTTGGTTACTATACAATTCTATATAGTTTATGTGAATACTGTATTGTTTTACCTAACCTCTAATCTACTATATTTTTAGTCTTTCTTGTACAGTTTCATTATATGTTGCAACAAAGTGGTGGTATTTCGAATGGTTTGAAAACTTTGGTTTACCAAAACTTTTAATAAAATACTGTGTGGTAATGTTTTTAGTAATAATCTGAAACGATAAAGGATTACAATGAAACAGATGAGCCAACAACACGTACTAAAAATTCACAAGTAACTTTACAATAATGTTTATTTTTCTTATGAATTGTATTGAATTAACGGCACATATTAAAATCTCTGGAAGATGACGATAAATTTTCTTATTTTATAATACAATATCTCGTCCACGAATGATGCAGTTATTAATCAATAATTAGAATCTGTTTACACTCACCTTACACAGTACTAAAATTAGCATATCTAAAGATTTTGTCTACATTTCCCATTATATCGACGTTATTCGTTCGCTACTCCTCTTAAATATTACATTTAATGTAACAAGTTATTGTAGTGTTCATTTGTCAAACACACGACACAGTACAGGACCATTGTTTTACCTTCGACACCTAAATACGTGACATCGAAGGTAAACACCCAACCCAGACTCAGATAAACTTGCCTTGTTGTTTTGAACAGCTGTTGTTTACGGTTTTCATACACTGTACTGAAGATACTCGCACCATCTATCCGCAAACAACAGAAACGTTTAGAATACAGGGATTTAAATAGTTGTCTAATGTAACTCATAGGGGCGTTTTTACCAGATCCATCAGTAAGGAAATACACCGATATACGGCAGTTATCTACATATTTTTTTAACGATATATTAATGAGACTATACGCTAGCACACGCGATGTGCTAATGTCTTTATACCTGTTATTGTCAATATTAGTTTAGCATTTGCTAACTTAACAGTAAAACTCGGAACATGAATCCTGTTCTTTACTTATACGTAATAAACGAACAAACATTTTATAAATAAATTAAACAAATTATTCCTATAATTTTGCAATTACCAAAAAGGTGAAATTTTCTTCATTAAAAGGGATTTACCGCCAGTGGTTACTTTATTAATAACGTAGCAAATGTAGGAGCATCCCTTAGGAAAATCCCTTCTTTGTACATATTGGCCATTACTATTACATTAATAACATAGGTCTGTTTTACTTAGAGTCAGTATTGTAACACACAATAGTCAATTTTGTACTTGTTTTGTTACTTATAATTAGTTTTGTATGGCACAAAATCGCGATGAAATGAAGACACAGTAGGCTACACAAAATGCGAATAAATTTGGATACAACGATGGGCAATAACATAAATTTAGGCTTACATAGTAGGTAGGCTTATTACATAAAATATATTAATTTACTTAAATAATAACTCTACGTAAATTATTTAAACTACATGCAAAAATACAAGTACTGTACATATTAAACTTGGTTAACTTATGTGCAAAAGTCCACATATAGAGAGATAGGCCTACATGTAAACACATTTAAAAAGGCAAACTGCACATAACAAGTGATAATATTCATAAGACTGCAGGTACGGTACTCAGAAAAATCCTTCGTGTTGTATGTGTGAACCCTGTTATATGCAATTAACAGATATAATAATTATTAGTTAAATGCGGTGTGGTTTTACGACAAAAGTGGTCGCTCATACAAGAGCAAGCTGTTACAGTTGTTGATCCTGTCTTAGCAGTTCGTAGTTATGCGATTGTTTACGACCTCTAGCGAATAGAAAGCATAACCATAACATTGTGTTTGTCAGTCACATGTTATCACTTTCTTATTTTAGTTTAAGTTGTACATCAACTAAACATTGCAGGTAGGTTCTCGACGGATAAGTGAGAAAGGTAACGAAGTAATTAGTATGAATTATAAAGGAAATATGACCGAAATAACAGCTGTCTTATCGAGTATTTAGAGTAAAATTTTAATAGAACTGCCGATTACTGAGATGAAGATGAACTTCATCCTCTTCTCTGCCTTTGGCCGTCGAGTTTACAAGATTCTCAAGGATCTTGGAAATATAGACTACTGGAGTCATTTTAATGACAGAAAAAAAAGGCGTAACGTAATAATAGTTTCAATGTAATGCAGTAATATAGGCCTAACCGTCCATATTTCAATCAGTTGCAAAAATTAATCCTCATAACTCTTGTAATCCAATCTTTTACAGTGAATAATCAGGTAATGTCACCGCGTTCGTTACATGGGGAAGAGAATAGTTTACCGGACTCATTCCTTATCGGTGAACACTATGCTTTTTGATTAGATTAAAAGCACATTCTAGAATGAAATGCCAGAAGAAATTCTAGACATTCTAGAACTAACTCCAGAGTACAAAATCCATTTAAAAGTATCTGAATGGCGTTGATAAACGAAGGAGAGCCCAAAACCGATCTTAAGAAGGGCAAACAATGCAAGTCAAAACGAGTGACAGAGCTCTCCTTTGGGAAAGAACTGGAGGAAGGCATGAAAACATAATATCATTCTACTGATCGGTATCCTAAGGTAATAAAGTGTGATGGGAACAGTGGCGGTTCATGGGTTGTGACAGTTGGGGATTCAATGCCTGAATGTTTCTAGTAAAGTAAGAGCAATTTATCCCATTCCAAATAGCACACCGGGAGTGACTGTTAGTAATATTAGGTTGTGTTTGTGCTATTTGTAAATTATTCTAAAAATATATAGTTAAAATAGTATGGTAGTTAAATGACTATCTTATTTTGGAATCACATTTTGTGTATAAATTTTTCAAGACCCATTTGGTACGCTATTCCCACCATCTTTCAGATTTTATGTTGCACTATTTATTGTTGAAGTTGCTAAATCTTTATGTAAAAAATCCACCTTTTTTTCCTATTTAGCACCAAATTTGTCAGTTTTTAGCACCAAACACTTTCATTTAAATCTACAAGTTTTGAACAAATTCTTTTTCCATTGACAGCATTACACTATTTTGATTTTAAGACTTTACTGCACACATTTTCATTGCAGAATGTATGAAATGGAGAAATCTGACACAAAACTGAAAGTAAACGGACAAATCATATGGTAAAAATCATAGTGATGGTGGTATGAAAATGTTGACATTTCTGCTCGTCGGAACTATTCGTCTCTGTCGCTAAGCTGGAATGTTAAGGGACAGTTCAATGTAATTTTGCGTATAGTGAGTTCCCCCTCCAAAGCTCTCTACATAGGCTAGGAGGTGCTGAAAGCTGCTTTGCACTTCAAACATAGTAGCGAGCAATTCGCTTATTACGCAAATCGATTATTGGTCAGTCAACACGATTAATCTCACAAATCTCGTTATTGAAAACCAGAAACAAATCCTTAAAAATACTTAAATTATTAAGGGGGTTCAATGAACCATTGAACCCTATGGACGAGCCGCCACTGGATGGGAAGAGCCGGGGTTCTTTTTAGACAAGAACATTTGAAAGGGCAAAGAAGCAACGATTTGAACAGAAGGAATTAAGGACGGTCGGTACCCAGCTATATTTCGGCAGGTGTCACTTAAAAATTAAATCAGTTACCTAGGTTACATATGTATGGAGTTCATTAAACATAGAGAGCACATGAGACATCTATGCAAGTGGTCATGGATTGGATCCCTTCTTCTTCGACATAATGACTACAACAGACTGAAACGTCACTTCAAGCTTGCCAGTCTTAATTGGTCGTACGGCAAACAGGACGATGCTGCATGAGGAGATGGTGCCATGTTACTTCTGTAGAGGATCGTGTTGTACTGTTTGTTTGGTTTGACTTTACGAATGCTGTAGCTATTATTATTGAGCGACGCCTCTACAACAGATAACATATTATCATCTTTATCTAAAATTACACTTTATCGCTGCTACTGCTAGCTTTTCTGCTGCTATTTTTATTTGAGGTGATTTGCACATCCCATTCACATCCTGACATCTTCCTGTACGTTTCCCAAGTTTTCATTGCCATAAGATCTTACCTTCCAGAATGTTCATGATGAAGTCAGAAGCCTATGACGCATAACGTGTAATAGAAACTTAATCTGCCCAGGTTTCATTTCTTACAGCAACCTTGTTCAATCCGTTCCTCCTTTAATACCCTTAACACCTCTACATCTGTTTTACTTTCTTTTAGTTCGCTAGTTCTTGGTGTTCTTTGCTGCACGAGATACGTTCCCAGTGTTACGTTCTCATCTATGTATAAAACAGTGTGCTACATACCAAGGATTTTGAAAAACTGTTCATACCAGTTACCAATATAAGATATCTTTTTACGTGTGTATGCCTGCCTATACATAAGAATCTAAAATTTGTATGTATGTGTGTTTGTGTTGTACGTTTTATGTGTGTGTTATTTAAAGATTATTTAACACTATAGGACTGCTCAAGTTTCAGTTACTCAGTGCAAGTGTGCCGGTTAAAATTAAAAGATTGAAATTTAGCGGAAGCGTGAAGATTGGTGGTCACACCACGCGCTCCTACATTGATTGCTGAAATCTTCGGCGAGAATATTTTGAGCGTTGGGAGCTCGATGTGTATAAACAAGATAAGCGTGAATAGTCTTTTACTTCTGTTTCTTTCAGAGAATTCACTAAGAGTTCCATTACCAGTTCACTATCAGCAGTTCCATTTACAAGTAGCTTATTTTAAAATCTGCTCTTGCAGGATAAGTTGATTGAACTTTTCCGTGCAAAGCCCTAGGTTTACATCTTGACAAGAGAGACCGCGAGCTTTTCTTGTACAGAGGCAATGTAGATAAGAAAAAATATGGAAATAGTCTTGAATGGTTTTAAAAAATCAGGTCAAATGCGATATATAATAATGCTAAAAAGAAAAGTGAATTACTGTTTACAAACGGAAATATTTAACCATCTATAATGTTACATATGTATTATACAAATGCGTTATGTCTGCAAAAAAAAGGCAAGTAATTTTTATGACTGTTTTAGTTACTTAAATCTCAGTTATAAAGATGATTTTTCGGTATATTACAGTCATTCTGATAGTTATGTAACATCAAAGGATAAATATTTCAAAGCTATGTTCGTTAAACATCAGAACACAATTTTGTCGTGTTATACTATGACAAAAAACCCATTTTGAACAAAAGTCTATTTTCAATGATTATCGGCATTTTGCTTAAAGCACGTTAATCTACATTGTGTACATTTTACTTAATATTTCTCTGCAAGTTCTATTTTTTTTTTGTAACTTGAACATAATAATTCTATTTGTATAAATACTATATTAAAACAATATGTACCTTTACGATATGTTTAACAATGTGTACCTTTAACAGTAATGCATGCGTCTTATTATTTTAAAATATGTACATGTTCATTTTTATAAAGCCTTCATTTAATAATTAAATATACAATCTGATAGTCATATATTAAATCACATTGTGTTCTACTGGTCAGAACCTGCTTCTGTATTAAAGAGTCTTCTAAATATTGAACTTATTTCAAAAGCAATAATTAAAGAATATCTATTTGTCTTGATAAATTTGTTAAATTTCTTGTGATACGCGTAATCGTTTCGACTTTTAACGCTTTTTCTGCTGTCCCC